>BQMI01000426.1:0-1200000 GCA_026005395.1 Asobara japonica
GGTAGTTTGGGATATTTCCAGAATTTTTGGGATTTTCAGGTTAAGACGATTAATTGGCAGTATTTCAGGGATTTTGTGGTTTTTTAGGTTAGGAGGGGTAGTTTAAGATATTTCCAGAATTTTTGGGATTTTCAGGTTAGGACGAGTAATTAGCAGTATTTCAGGGATTTTTCGGGGTTTTTAGGTTAGGACGGGTAGTTTGGGATATTTCCAGAATTTTTGGGATTTTCAGGTTAGGACGAGTGATTGGCAGTATTTCAGGGATTTTTCGGGGTTTTTAGGTTAGGACGGGTATTTTGGGATATTTCCAGAATTTTTGGGATTTTCAGGTTAGGACGAGTAATTGGCAGTATTTCAGGGATTTTTCGGGGTTTTTAGGTTAGGACGGGTAGTTTGGGATATTTCCAGAATTTTTGGGATTTTCAGGTTAGGACGAGTGATTGGCAGTATTTCAGGGATTTTTCGGAGTTTTTAGGTTAGGACGGGTAGTTTCGGATATTTCTAGAATTTTTGGGATTTTCAGGTTAGGACGAGTAGTTTGAGATATTTCCAGAATTTTTGGGATTTTCAGGTTAGGACGAGTAATTGGCAGTATTTCAGGGATTTTTCGGGTTTTTTAGGTTAGGACGGGTAGTTTAAGATATTTCCAGAATTTTTGGGATTTTCAGGTTAGGACGAGTAATTGGCAGTATTTCAGGGATTTTTCGGGGTTTTTAGGTTAGGACGGGTAGTTTAAGATATTTCCAGAATTTTTGGGATTTTCAGGTTAGGACGAGTAATATTCAGTATTTCAGGGATTTTTCGGGTTTTTTAGGTTAGGACGGGTAGTTTAAGATATTTCCAGCATTTTTGGAATTTTCAGGTTAGGACGAGTAATTGGCAGTATTTCAGGGATTGTTCGGGGTTTTTAGGGTAGGACGGGTAGTCGAGGATATTTCGGCAACATTATGCTCATTTTTTAATTTCAATGGATTCCGATTTAAACAAAAAATTGTGGCCTAGTAAAAATAGGCGGAGTTGATATTTTGTAGGGGGGTCATCTAGGAGTAGGGCAAGTAGAAAAAATAGTGAAATATGCAATTTTCGATTCTGCGGATTTTATGACGCTGAAGCTGACCCGAGAATGGTCCCTCGACTTTTCTACTTTCCCCACCCCTAGAGGACCCCCCTACAAAATCTCAAGTCCGCCCCTTTTTGCTCGACCACAATTTTTTGTTTAAATTGAAATCCATTTTCATTGAAAAATGAGCAGAACGTTGCCCCGGCTCGCAACTCGACTTTTCTACTTCCCCCACCCCTAGAGGACCCCCCACCCCCCCCCCCCAAAATCTCAAGTCCGCCCCTTTTTGCTAGGCCACAATTTTTTGTTTAAATCGGAACCCACTGACATTAAAGAATGAGCAGAACGTTGCCCCGAGTCCCAACTCGACTTTTCTACTTTCCCCACCCCTAGAGGACGCCCCTACAAAATCTCAAGTCGGCCCCTTTTTGCTAGGCCACTATTTATTGTAATCGGTCCGAAAATGAAACTTCATATTTTTGCGATATTTTCACGTTTCTCGGCATTCCCCATCATCCTGACCCAATTCCAGAGATATGTCTGTGTGACAAAAATTTTGGCGAACTTTTTATAAGAAACAAATTGTTCCCGATGCAAAAATACACATTTTATATGCAAATACTTTTTTGCATAATTTGCATATTTAAAGACCAATGGCCGTTTGAAAAATCTTACCCCGAAGACTTACCCCGAAAATGTTTAAAATTGGTCAAGCTCGTGTGCGGTCTAAGTAGGGTGTCATTTTTTCCGATACTTCCTATCGTGGCCCAGCTCTGAAAGAGCGATAATTCCCGACCAATGAGTGGTTAAATTGTTATTACCAAATTCCATTTTTATAGCGTTTGACTGCGTAAACTATTGGAGCTAGCGAAAAATTTACGTAGAAGAAGGTGTTCCCCCATACAAAAGCAGGCATTTTATATGGGATGACTCTTTTGCAGAATTAGCATAATTAAAGAGGAATGGTGGTTTCAAAATTGACTTATTCTTGAAAGATGTTACGGATCACGCTTATTAATTACTATCGGAAAGTTATAGTTGCGACCCGTCAAGGGTCACACCCACATCCCGCTTATTTATGATATTCTAGGTATCAAAAGAAGGTATGTCCTTCAAGGGCAATGGTTCATCTCATTTTGTAGTTGAGATATGATTTTTTGGAATTTCTGAAATTGCTAAAATAATTTTTTTTTCAAATAACTTTTACGTACCTTTCCCGGGTTCGAAAAAAAGTGTTCCGTATGTTTTTCTCTCAAATTGACTGAAGTTTTCAAACATAATTTTTATTTCAAAATCGACCAATTTCTTATAACGTCGAATGATTATTGACATAAAAAAAAAACATTTTTTCCCCCAACCCCACCCTATACAAAAGTTTTTTTTTCGTGTCCACAATGAGTGTACATTTTTACATATATTTCCATCAAAAATAAAGTGGGGATATCGCTAGAACAAAAGGATAAAATTTTTTTTGACTAGCCATTTTATTCAATTATTACCAAATTAATTTTGAAACTTTCAAAAAATTTCCAAATTTTCATAAAATTTCCAAATTTTCAAAAAGTTTCCAACTATTCATAAAATTTCTAAACTTTCAAATAGTTTCCAAATTTTCAAAAAATTTCCAATTTTCCAAAAATTTTATAAATTTTCAAAAAATTTCCAAATTTTCAAATTTTCAAAAAAATTTCAAATTTTTAAAGAATTTCCAAACTTTGAAAAAATTTCCAACCTTTCGAAAAATTTCCAAAGTTTCTGAAAATTTCCAAATTTTCAAGAAATTTCCAAATTTTCAAAAAATTTCCAAATGTTCAAAAATTTTCCAATTTTCAAAAATTTCCAAATTTTCAAAAATTTCCAAATTTTCAAAAAATTTCCAAATGTTCAAAAATTTTCCAATTTTCAAAAATTTCCAAATTTTCAAAAAATTTCCAACTATTCATAAAATTTCCAAAGTTTCAAAAAGTTTCCAACTTTTCATAAAATTTCTAAACTTTCAAAAAGTTTCCAAATTTTCAAAAAATTTCCAATTTTTCAAAAAATTTCCAATTTTTCGAAAAATTTTCAATTTTTCAAAAAAATTCCAATTTTCAAAAACTTCCAAATTTTCAAAAAATTTTCAACTATTCATAAAATTTCTAAACTTCCAAATAGTTTCCAAATTTTCAAAAAATTTCCAAATTTTCAAAAACCTTCCAAATTTTCAAAAACCTTCCAAATGTTCAAAAAAATTTCCAAATTTTCAAAAAATTTCAAACTATTCATAAAATTTCTTAACTTTCAAAAAGCTTCCGCATTTTCAAAAACTTTTCAATTTTTCAAATTTTTAAAAAATTTGCAATTTTTCAAAAAATTTGCAATTTTTCCAAAAATTTGCAAATTTTCAAGAAGAGGGTAGGGCGAGTCATCGAGATGAGTGCGACCGGCTTGCAAAGCGACGACTGAAAAAATAAAAAAAGTGTAAAAAAATAGAGGAGGTGATTTAGACATATGCTAACTCACTCAAATCAATTTTAACGTTTTGGAAGCTATATTTTACTCAATGCGCCCAATGCGTTGTCATTTGTTTTTCCGTTGTCGTTGGTCGCTATGGAAACCGAGTTCTGATCAGTAGGCGTCACATATTTTATTGCGGATTTGTCACCCTTTGAGACAGTTGGAGGAACGCATTCACACCGTGAATCTGCATTATTCGTTTTTGCAAAGGTACGCCTTTTCTATTTTATGTTAAAGAGAGACCGCAGTGAATTTCCAAACTTTCAAAAAATTTCTAAACTTTCAAATTTCCAAACTTTCGAAAAATTTCCAAATTTTCAAAGAATTTCCAAACTTTCAAAAAATTTCCAAATTTTCTGAAAATTTCCAAATTTTCTGAAAATTTCCAAATTTTCTGAAAGTTTCCAAATTTTCTGAAAATTTCCAAATTTTCTGAAAATTTCCAAATTTTCTGAAAATTTCCAAATTTTCTGAAAATTTCCAAATTTTATGAAAATTTCCAAATTGTATGAAAATTTCCAAATGTTCAAAAAAAATTCCAATTTGTCAAAAATTTTATAAATTTTCAAAACGTTTCCAATTTTTCAAAAATGTTCCAATTTTCAAAAATTTCCAATTCTTCAAAAAATTTCCAATTTTCAAAAATTTGCAAATTTTCAAGAAGAGGGTAGGGCGAGTCATCGAGATGAGTGCGACCGGCTTGCAAAGCGACGACTGAAAAAATAAAAAAAGTGTAAAAAAATAGAGGAGGTGATTTAGACATATGCTAACTCACTCAAATCAATTTTAACGTTTTGGAAGCTATATTTTACTCAATGCGCCCAATGCGTTGTCATTTGTTTTTCCGTTGTCGTTGGTCGCTATGGAAACCGAGTTCTGATCAGTAGGCGTCACATATTTTATTGCGGATTTGTCACCCTTTGAGACAGTTGGAGGAACGCATTCACACCGTGAATCTGCATTATTCGTTTTTGCAAAGGTACGCCTTTTCTATTTTATGTTAAAGAGAGACCGCAGTGAATTTCCAAACTTTCAAAAAATTTCTAAACTTTCAAATTTCCAAACTTTCGAAAAATTTCCAAATTTTCAAAGAATTTCCAAACTTTCAAAAAATTTCCAAATTTTCTGAAAATTTCCAAATTTTCTGAAAATTTCCAAATTTTCTGAAAGTTTCCAAATTTTCTGAAAATTTCCAAATTTTCTGAAAATTTCCAAATTTTCTGAAAATTTCCAAATTTTCTGAAAATTTCCAAATTTTATGAAAATTTCCAAATTGTATGAAAATTTCCAAATGTTCAAAAAAAATTCCAATTTGTCAAAAATTTTATAAATTTTCAAAACGTTTCCAATTTTTCAAAAATGTTCCAATTTTCAAAAATTTCCAATTCTTCAAAAAATTTCCAATTTTCAAAAATTTCCAAATTTTCAAAGAATTTCCAAACTTTCAGAAAATGTCCAAATTTTCTGAAAACTTCCAAATGTTCAAAAAAAGTTCCAAATTTTCAAAAAACTTCCAATTTTTCAAAAATTTTAGAAATTTTCAAAAAATTTCCAAATTTTCAAAAAAATTTCAAATTTTTAAATTTTTGAAGAATTTCCAATCTTTCAAAAAATCTCTAAATTTTCAAAGAATTTCCAAACTTTCGAAAAATTTCCAAATTTTCAAAGAATTTCCAAACTTTCAAAAAATTTCCAAATTTTTGTTTTTTTATTTATTTAGAGCGCTGAAATCTACAAAAGAGATTTATGTACACTATCAGATACAAGTATAATATCGTGAATTCTCACATAAACTCGATTATAACAATATTATGACAAACAGAAACCTAGCTTACACTCTAATTTTACAATCCCTTAAAAATTTACATATTACTTCGATATATTTGTGGTCAGCTGCATCTGCAAATTTCTGTGTTGTGAAGGGGGGTGAGCACGTAGACTTTCTTAGATTAATTAACAATCTGCTCCGTTGCCCTTCGAGATACGTGCAGTGCCACAAAACATGATCAAAGTCTTGCACTTCCGCCCCACAACAACAACTCGGATCACTAATAATTCCAATTCTATGCGAAGAGGCTCCCAGATGGTAATGATTTGTTCTAATACGATTAACACTTACGATACACTCTGTCGATAATTTACAATTTTTGTACCAGGGATAATGTGAATTTGTATGATACTTTTCGAAGAATCTAACTCCCTTCTGCTTGTTATGATTGTTTGAAGCAAGAAATGATATTTTATCCAAAGTAGAGGCATATTCCTCACTTTTAAATGTATTTCTAAAATCTGTGAAGGGAATACGAAATTCTTCAGAAATATCATCAGTCACATTTGCTGCCAGTTTATCGGCCTCTTCGTTACCAACAATTCCACAATGTGAGGGAATCCAAACAAATTTAATGACTGAATGACTATTATTATTGGCCATTATCTTAGCAAAATGATCCCGGATTTTAATAATGTAAGGATTAGTTTTAACGGTAAGTTTAGATGAGTGCAGGGCCTGCAATGCGCTGAGGGAGTCAGATAATATGACATAGTCTCGACCAGGGTTCTCTTTAATGAAATCAATCGCAAGCAAAAGCACAATGCATTCTGCAGTGAAGCTGGAAACGAAGTTATTCAGCCTGGTGGATATACGTGTATCTAGCTCCGGACAATGACATGCGGCTCCTGCATAATTTTCATTAGTGTTCTTGCTTCCGTCAGTATAAATGTAGCAATATCCTTGAAACGATTTAGTTACTTCATGAGAAATGAAAGTGTTAGGATTATCCTCAATTTGAGCCAACCGACCTAAGTTATCAGTCCGGTCGATGGGCCGAATGTAGGAATCAAAGGAGTGGATGAACGGATGGTAATTTTTGTCAGCTAACAGCTTACCCTGCAGGGGAAGAATTTCCCTAATACATTTTGTAATTAGTCTATCTCGCACTCTCTGAGGAAATATATCAAGTTTAAAGAAATCATGAATCGTTTGATATGTTAGAGATGAGTGGTTTGACATAGATTTCATAAGGAACGTTTTACATAAAAAACGAGCTCTATCAGAGATAAGAGTGAGTTTGGATTCCCCTAAAAGCACGTTGGTGGGAGTAGTGCACCTATACCCGAGAGCTAGACGAATAGCGGCGTATTGGATAGACTCAAGTTTGTTGACCATCACTTGAGTGCTGGGGAGATAAATGAACAAACTGTAATCAATTATGGACCGAATGAAACTTTTGTAGATAATTACAAGGGTGCAAGGATCACACCCCCACCAAGTGCGTCTTAAGAACTTCACAATGTTGAGTGACTTGAGGGTTTTCTCTTGTATTTTACCAATATGGTACTTGAAATTCAATTGCTCATCGAAGTCAATACCTAGAAATTTTACAACCGGGCTGGAGACAATTTTGTGCGAATCAATCATTATCTCAATTTTGTCAAAATTAATATGGTTTTTCGTGAACTGTATCATAACCGTTTTCTCCGGTGACAAGTCGAGTCCAAGAACATTCAAATTAAGCGATAATTGGGCAATTGAATGTACAAGAGTTTCGACTTGAGATTCACTCCCGTTGTATGGACACAGACACAAAGAGCGATGTCATCGGCGAAAAGTGAGAATTTAACATCAGAGCAAATGTCTTTCAAAATATCTTTGGTGTACAATGTGTATAATAAGGGCGAGAGAACCCCACCCTGAGGAACTCCTTTGCGAACTGTCAAAAATTCTTCACCTAAGGAAGCCGAATGAATGAATCTCTCGTGAGTTAAAAATTTAATCAATCGGAGAGAATTGGGTGGACAGCCTACACCTACCAATTTGTCTATTAGTATTGTGGGAATGACATTATCAAAAGCACCTTGAACATCGAGAAAAGTGGCAATTGTTTCTTGACGCGATCTAAAATTATGCTCGATATTCAAAACCAAGTTACACAAATTATCTCGACAGGATAAGCCAGGACGAAAGCCAGTTTGACAATTGGGAATTAAATTTTCGGCTTCAACCCACCATTGTAGACGATTTTTAACCAATGTCTCAAATACCTTGGCCACGCAAGATGTAAGAGCGATAGGTCTAACCCCGGAATTGTTGTGCTTGGGAATCAAGTGAATGAATGAATGATTCCAGGCAATAGGGAAGTCACCAGTTGCATACATGACATTAAATAAGTCTAAAGGGAGTAGTTGGATTTTGGCAGGTAACTTTTTCAAGAGTTCATACGTGATTCCGTCAATTCCTGGGGAAGAATTATCTTTTTTAGGTCTCAAAGCTGCAAGGAACTCAGAAAAATCAAATGGTCGATCGATAATCGATTGGGGTGTTTCGGGAACAGCAAGATAGGGATTAGGAGAACAGGATGGAGGAGCTATTTTATTAAGAGCCTGAGCAATTATTTCTTTTGTTTCGGAGCAATTGAGATGAGCATCTGGTTTAATCTTAACCCAAGCATTTTTGAAGTGAAACTTCTTATGGGAGGGTTTTGAAATCTCGATCGGTAACCTTTTTGGTGACGCTCGCTCTAACGTAGTAAGTAAGAGTGAGAGGCCTGCGGGAATCGAGCGAGAGTGAGACGGACTACCTTACGTCTCGTCTATCGGGCGAGAGTGAGAGGCCTTCGTGTCTCGTGCGAGAATGAGACGGAAGACTTTCTGTCTTTCATGTCATTCTCTGCGTTCAGGCGGCGTCGCGATCGCGGAAAACAGCTGTTGGTTTCTAACACAGTGATCATAAGCAACGTATTTTGTTTTTGTGCATGTCTTCATTAGTTAAATCGAGAGTTTTGTGCAAATATGCCGAATTCGGGTGCAGAAACGACAAAAACGTGGCGGGAGAAAAAACGGGCGAGTGAAGGAATTGATCAGAATAGAAAACGGAAAAAAAGTAGAACTGAAATTGAACGAGATAGCAGGGAACGGAGGCAAACACGTGCTAACCTCTTACGTGACAGTGTGGACGATAGTGTAAATAATCCTGAGAATGAACTATTAGCAACGACTTCGACTCATCCTGCTCCTGATTGTGATGTACATAGTGGTGATCGATTACAATATTCAGACTTTAATGAGTTTAAAACTGCACATAAGAACTTTCACCGTGATTTTATAAATAATGCATTCGGTTTTACGTGTTGTGTATGTGATAGATTATGGTTTAAAAATGACTTGAAGACTCTATCCGTTGAAAATGAAATTCATATTCAACAAAAATTTCCAGAATTCAGAAGTAATAATGAGCTGGCATGCACCAGCTGTCGCCAGGCTTTGAGGAGAGACAAAATTCCAACATTGTCGAAATGGAATGGCTTTGTATATCCCTCGATCCCTGCACATCTTCCGAAGTTAGATTTAGTGTCCAAGAGACTCATTTCTCCTAGAATTCCATTTATGCAAATTCGCAGATTGCGTCATGTGCATGGACAATTTGGAATTTTGGGGCAGGTGATCAATGTTCCAGCGGATGTCAATACAATGGTCAATCACTTGCCCAGGAACATTGACGACGATCACTGTATTTACGTTCATATCAAGAGAAAAAAAATTCATCGATCAAGCTACTTGACAGGTTTAATAAACAAGAGAAATATTAAAATATGGCTAAGATGCTTAGTACCGAGTGCATTGTATCAACTGTACGACATCAAAGTTGATGAATCTTTCTTTAATGAGGATTGTGTCGTTCATCAGATACCTATAGATGAACTGAGTGAAGACATCCCCATGGAGGAGAGCCTGTTCGCTCAGCAACACACATTACTCTGGAATGACGATAAATATTTGAGGATTGCTCCTGGAGATATGAATGTCCCTCACAGTCTATTATTTGATGAGCATGCAAAAGAGTTATCTTTCCCTACTATCTATCTCGGACAATTCCGGCGCTTTAGTGAAGATCTCAATGTGACTCCATTCATGATGGCTACCAGTGAGCTAAGGAGATCTGATCGACGTGGGGTTACACCTCATCATTTACTCTATATGGCAATGAAAATTACGAGGTTTAGAGTCCGCGACAGTCTATCCATTGCTTTTAAACGCGTAGGTAAAGACACAAAAATTACACGTGAACAAATTCAATCAGAGGAGTATATAAATCATTGTATAGAAAGCAACTTGGCTTTTCAACGTTGTATCCCTAACTCGACTTATTCGCAATGATCAGACTACTCGGAAAACCCACGTTATTCCTAACTATGAGTGCTAATGAAGTTGGTTGGCCCTCATTATTACAATTATTATATAAATTGAAGAATAATGGAGCAGAAATTACAGAACAAGATGTTCAGGAACTCCATTATATTGAAAAGAGCACACTCATCAATGAAGATGCTGTAACATGTGTCATCTATTTTAATAAGCTCATCAATGTTATAATGAACATACTTCAGTCCAAAAAGGCTTCTCCCTTCGGGAAATATCGTGTTGTCCATTATTTTAAAAGAATTGAATTCCAGCATCGTGGGAGCCCCCATGCACACATTCTGCTATGGCTTGAGAATGCTCCGGCGGATCCACTAGGTGCTGACCGACTAAAAGCTATTGAACTAGTTGATACATTGATATCAGTGGCCACTTCAGAATCGTCGGGGAACATCAAACTACAGACACATAAGCACACGTTCACATGTTACCTCCGACGGGGCTTTGGTGTAGTGGTTAGAGTGTCTGCCTACTATTCTAAAGGTCCCGCGTTCGATTCCCGCTCACTGCAAAATATTTTTCTGAAAAATATTTTCTCACGGACTCCGACCGATGGCAGGAACATTCCGTGTGTGCTATCGGCGGTATCCATGAAGGGAGACCGTGAGCCGGGACCGAACGCGACCCGTCGCGCGGGGGGGGGGAGGGAGGGTTCCATCGAAGACGCCCGCCATCGTATCACAGGGGTTTCTGGAGGTTTACCCTGTGATTAGAAATACGATGAGCTGAAATGGCGAAGTCGGCCCCAGCCGCAACGGGTGGGTACTCTGATCCGTAGTATTGCCCATGAAGTAATGCCTACCAGCGGTTACGTGGGTGAATACGAATAGAGAAAGAGTGAAAAAAAAAACGTTCACATGTTACAAAAAAATAGCTGCGAACGCTCATCAAAAATTCAGATTTGAAGCTCCATTCATGCCATGCAGATACACAACTATACTGACACCAATGCAGAAAGAAGAACCAGGATTCCACACGTATAAACAACATTACAACACGATAAGAACAAACTTAGAGAACAATGACTATGCTGATATTGATAGTTTCTATCAGGGAAATGGAATACTATCAGATGATTACTACATGAATGTGCTTCGAGCTGGCATCAATCGTCCCACAGTATTTCGTAAACGTCAACCCATGGAAAAGTGGCATAATCCATTCAACCCATTCATTTTCAATATTTTGAAATCAAACATGGATGTGCAATTTATCACCGAAGAATACTCATGTGCTGCATACGTAGTGGAATACGTCAATAAAACGAACCGTGGAATTAGCAATCTCCAACGTAACATCACTGAAATAATGGATGAACATCCAGAGTTCGATAATGTCGAAATTACTAGGAACATGAGCGTTGACATGCTAAATACTGTCGAAATCACCAGCCAGGAAGCTGCATGGTACCTACTGCGTGAACCGATGTCAAAGTCTTCTTCAGTTGTTACCTATATTTCAACAATATGGCCGATCGAAAGACAAAGAATTCGAAAAACTCAGAAAGAACTCAATGAAATGGATGCTGATGATGATGCAACAAACATATGGAAAGAAAATTGGTTTGACAAGTACGAAAAGAGACCTGAAGAGCTAGAAGATGTCAATTTGGCCCAGTTTGTTGCTCATTACACACTGAACAATCAGGGGAATTGGACATGAAGGAAAGAACCTCGGATTATTCGGTACAGAAACTACGACATGGCTGATGATTTCAATGAATACAAACGGGAAATGGTGACTTTGTATATTCCATTCCGAGACGAAGAAAATGAAATTCTTGCAGAAACTAAATTCATACAGATTTACGACGACAACGAAATATTGATTTTGGAGCGACATAAAGAATTCTCATCGAATTTCGATATCCCGAAAAGCATCGAGATATGCCGAGAGTTGTGTCGTGAAGATGAATTAAATCAAGATATTGATGCTGAAGGAGACAACGTAGGTCGCCTTTTTCCTGAAGCAAATCCTTTTCAAGAATTGTATAACGCTGACCACATAATGAACGACGATCTGCGGTTAGCAACACTTAACAAACTGGGTGCTATCGCAAAGAAGAGGGATAATTTAATGTCTAATGAACAATTTTATGAACTAATGAGAATGGCCAATCAGAGGCAGAAAGCACTCCTGATGCATGTGATTGCTAATCTCCTCTCATCAAACCGATCACCACTCCAAGTTTTCTTCACTGGGCCAGCAGGATGTGGGAAGACATTCCTCATTAGACTCCTCATGGAAATTTACAACCGCTTCACAGATAATGATGGTTTTTGCAATGCTTACATCGCATGTGCATCAACAGGAAAGGCTGCAATAGCAATTGATGGTACGACAATCCACACTGCATTGAAAATATCCCTTTCCAAACTATTACCATCATCAATTGAAGTGGCTCAACAGTACAGAATGCTCTTCAAATACGTCCAAGTTAAACTCATCGATGAGGTCAGTATGGTAGGAGCGGAATTGCTGTCTCGAATTGACGCACGGTTAAAACAAATAACAGGAAATTTCCAAGATAATTTTGGAGGAATGGATATCATTTTCATAGGTGATTCGCGTCAGTTACCTCCAGTGCGTGCTACACCCATCTATCAAGCAACAAAACGACGCATAGCAGCACCAACACTTTGGCGTGACTTGAAGTTCTATGAATTGGATAAAGTCATGAGACAAGCGAATGCTGATTTCTCCTCTTTATTAACTGAAATTGGAAATGGCGAAGAATTGGACCAAGAACAGATACACCTAATCGAATCTCGTTTTTATACAAGAGAGGAAGCAAATCGTCTTTGTCCACATGGAATTCGGCTATATTTGACAAATAATGCTGTAAACGAATACAATTTGACAATTCTTAATTCTGCAGAGAACAAAACAGTCTCAATAGCTACTGATGTATTCACCGGCTGCCATAATGCTGAGCAACAATCATTTGTACGACAAAAATTGCATAAAAAAACGGTAATAGACACTGGAGGTCTGCCCTACGAGATAATACTGGTGTTAGATAAATGGTATATAATAACAACCAATCTGGATGTCTCGGATGGTTTAGCAAACGGCGCAGTTGGTAAACTAGTTCATATCGAAACTGATGAGGCAGGAGCAGTAACTCGTGTGTGGCTGGAATTTCCAGATTCACCAAAGACGGGGCAGAAGATCCGGAGAAAAGCTGCTGCGTTCATCCAAGCAAACAACATCAGCCACACGGCAGTTCCCATTGCACGAAGAACTTCTACGATATATATGAACAATAATAAAACGATTTTCGTCAAAAGAAATCATCTGCCATTGGTATCAGCGTGTGCTATTACTATCCACAAGTCTCAAGGTGGTACGTTTAATCAAATCGTCTATGAATACGAAAAGACACATTCACAACAACTCCTTTACGTAGCCTTGTCCCGTGTCACAAGTATACAGGGATTGTACATCGTTGCGAAGGATGGAAAGAACAAATTTTATCATGGACGGAAAAAAGCTCAATCAATGGACAAGCTACAATCAGAATTTAGAAGATTATCAACAAATCCATTGATAACTTTGACTGACATTCTCCGAGAGTTCATCAGCAGACCAGGCTTATCAATAACAACCCTCAATTGCCAAAACTTAGGAGCTCATAGCGGAGATTTCAATGATCCGGTGATTCTACGGTCTAATATATTGATACTTTCAGAGACGTGGAAGGAAAACGATCAAGAAATTAATGTTCCCAATTTTAATTGTGTCGTACAGTTCAAAAGACATAATGTGAGAGCAGGGGGTGTGGAATACTTTGCAATACTGCTCATGGAACGAACATCATGACACCCAATATGGACCTGAACTTGAAACAACTAGAATCGCTTTCAATTGGGTTGGCATCTGTTGGAGAAATGTGTGCAGCTGAATGTCGCACAGAAAGCGGACAGCGGATTATGCTTATAGCACTCTATATTTCACCAAATCAGAAGATGGCGAAAATAATAGAGTTTATTCACCTTCACTTGCTGCCGTATACTCCAGTGGGGGCTGCAGAAGTTGGAGTAGAGCTGGACAAAATACCTATGATTCTAGGTGGAGATTTTAATGTTAATTTTGCTTCAGAGGATTCCAAGCCATTAATTCAGTTCCTGCAACAGAAATTGTCATTGGAAATGAACAATTCACCAATCGAATCGACTACACGCCATGGTACCACGATCGATGCAGTTTTCTCACGTTACATCGAAAATTTGGCGTCAAGAGTCTTCATTACCTATTTTAGTTACCACAAACCTATAATTTCGTTCATGAAGAGTCTACCAGAGAATGAAGGTGAAGCTGATTGAGATTTAATTCATCATATTCATACTAATATTATCGTATCTTGAAAAAAGTATAATTATTATGATGAATAAATTAATATTTACTATCAAGAAGTGTTTGACACGTGATTGAAATGATTCCTCTCCCTCTAAACATAGAAAATTAAATAATCCTTGCTGATCCAATCATTCAGTTTCACTTCTATCGCGTGTCTTCATGACACACCATTATTTTTTAGAACTTTACAAGTTCTCCAAACGTGATTGATGTTTACCCTAGCGTCAATATTGTGAGTAAAATCTATAAAGTTTTGTTTCTTCTTTTGCTTGAACAATCTAGCAGCAGATGCAACTGACCTTTTATAACTGATCATATCAGATAGATTTTTCGTAAATTGCCACCGTTTAAACGCAGCTCGTCGCAGTCTCTTGGCTTTGGCGCACTTCGCATCCCACCAACGCACCGGGTTTCTGTGAATTTGAAGAGGAACTTCTCTTCTTACTGGAGTGCACTCAATGACGGCACTGGTGATGAGTTTGATGAAAGCGGAGTATTGTTCAGGGGGGCGGGGGGGGGGGGGGGGATTCACAGGAGAATGAAATAGCTAAGAACTGAGGAAAGGATCTATTTAATATTAAATCTAGCTTATCCCAATCAGTTTTAGCAGACGTTATTTTTAAAGAACACGTATGATAAATATGACGCTCACTTGAAATTCTAATGAACACAGGGTAATGATCAGAACCCCAAGTTTCGTCATTCACTTCCACTATAACTTTGTGAGCAATGTCCGGAGTAGATAAAACTAAATCAAGATTTGAGTATTTTTGTCTATAAGAGTCCAGATGCGTGTACGCTTTAGAATTATGTAAGAACAAGTTTTCAACTTGCATGCACTGTAGAAACTTTTCACCATTCGAGTCACTTCTTTCACAATTCCACGACACATGATGAGCATTGAAATCCCCGACGAGGATAGAGCCATCATAGTTTTGAGTAGATGCTACAATTTTATGCCAGTAATCAATGTGGAGTGTAGCACCAGGCGTACGATAACATGCGAAAATGGTGATAGGATCCTTTACATTCATAATCTGAACACAGAAAAGTTCGACATCTGGGTGGGGATTAATATTATTTTCCGAGACTTTAAGGGAGAGATTCTTCTTGTAGATACAAGCTATCCCCCCAGAATTCCTATTTTTGTCCTTCTGATAGATTTTGCAGCCTGGGAAATTGATACGACGAGTATCTTGAGGATCTATTTTTGTTTCAACACAAATAATAACATCAGATTGCACCATAGCTAATTGGATATCTTCATAATGACTATGTAGCCCTCTCACGTTCCAAAACATGATATTGATCTGTGGTTGATAAAATTCCATGAAAGTGGTTGATTTAGATGGCTTCACACTGACTAACAGATGAGTCAGTATCAGTTTCCTTGTCGGGATTATCTAAATGATTAGCTAGCTTTGTGATAGAGGTTTTGATGGTTCTATCATCAATGTATATATGAATGAAACGAAGGAATATCACCAATTCCTCAATCCTATCCTTATGTTCATTGAGAGTCTGGCGAATATCTCGCGTTTCTTGCCATTGTATCAATAGGGTAATGAAGCCATCGTAATCAATACAATTATCAGTATTTGTTAAAAAATACGATCGGAGCCTAGGGGTGTAGGCAAATAGAAAATCTCTGTCAAATTTATTTCGTTGACTGTATCTGGATTTATTATGTTTTCGATTTTTCGACGAAAGAGCTGGGCGAACGAAGCCATCCTCATCCAACTTTGAAACCATAACTGGAGGCTCCTGAGAGTGATGAGCATCGCCCGAGCTCCTCGGGCGCTAATTGTCAATAGTTGGAAGATTTGAAACGTTTTCAAAATCGCAAAATTATTGAATTTGTCAACATTTGCAACATGTTAAACTTTCAAAAATTTCAAATATTCCAAAACCTTCATAACTTTCAAAACTTTTTTTTTAATAGACATGATAGTCCATTGCTGTTTCATAACATCAAATATTGATCAATCATCAGACGTGGAGTGGTTATGAGATTTTTTTTTTCGCATCGCCGCCACTCTCTCAATCCTTCCGAAATCCAAGCTGCTATTGTCTTTACGTCCTGAAGTTGATCCGCATACTGATTATACAGGTTCTTTAGACCTCCAGGGTCTTCGGCTGCGAGTTATTTTTTTTTCTTGCTGTTTGATACGTCGCGGGTGTGCATGATCTTCATGGCATGGTACCCGCCGTTGTCATTTTTATATTTTAGAGCTTATCGAGTCGCACCTGTAAATCGAATGAATAATTGAATATTTTCGTATCTTAAGAATGTTTACCCTATTTTCGAAAATCAAAATTTTTCATGTACGAGAAAAATTATAATTTTTTTTCACTTGACAAAAGGGCATGTGAAACTCACTTTTCGAGTCATTAAAAAAAATTGTGGTAATGGTTTCGATAAAACAAGTAGTGGGCACATTGACTAATCCATACGGACCATACAAAAAATTTGTCTATACGTAATTTTCACTCCACATAATCTTTTTTCAATGATTTTCTCGAAAAGTCAATTATCTCGTTAAGAAGTGGCTTTCAGGGAAGAACATACAAGCCACTTTTGGTAGAGGATTTTTTTGTTATCAAAAAAAAATCTACTCTCATTTTTTCCTGAGTCCACTAATTCTCGAGAAAAATGCAAAATTAACCCGTCAGCACTCGCGCTAAAGTTGCTTGAGGCATAACAAAAGTTTCATTGATGTATGATGATTTTGAAGACTGTTTCCTATAACGTGAAAATTTGTGTGAGAGAAAGTCTCATAGCGCGAGTGCTGATGGGTTAAACAAATTTGAAGCATTTTGTTAAAAAATAAAAAAAACACGGCACCGATTTTGACCTAAATTTGATATGTTCTAAGTTTCATCAAGACGCTTCGATCACGCCATTATGCATTTTAATTCTATAATTGAGTTATACATGAGTTCATTGAGTTATCATTCGATTACACACACACACACACACACAGAGTCGGGGCTTTGGTGTAGTGGGGATAGAGTAGCTATAGAGTAGGTATACCTAGTACTCCAAAGGTTCTCGGATCGCATCCGGCAGTGGTAAAACATTTTTCTTTTTTTGCACGCGTTAGCAAAAGAAATGTCCTACTTGTTTTTTTTGACGACTTTCGTCTGTAGCTCGAAACCGAACCGGCGGTCGATGAGATCTAATCATTTTCAGTCTTTTTCACATCGCAGCATATGCTAGACTGAACCGAAGTGAGTTGAAGTAACGAAAAAAAGAAACATGTTTCCATTATATTCATTTATACAAAATACATTTTTCGCAGTGATTTTTTTTTGAGGAATCTGCAACAAACGCAATGTTTTTTAGGGTTTTTTACGGAGGGATTACTTTAACGGATGAATATTGATGGGCAAAATTTCCATGTTTTCAGGTATCTCCTTGACTTTTTCATTGGTTTGCTTCCGAATGGTAGCTTTGTATTCGACCTAATTGAAGTTGCCCGTTTTCTGTGCTAGGATAACTGATTTTGGTATGGAGAGTCCGAATATGTAATTTGTAGATGGTGTCTGTCTGTATGTATGTATGTATGTATGTATGTGACCATACATTTTGATGTTTTGGTGAATAACCGACGGATGGAATTTCATGATTTTCGCAGGGGATGTGGAATTCCTTGAGCGCTATCATTTGATGTCAATTAAACTTTGATCGGTCCTCTCATTGTGAAGATATCGAGTTTTTCAACAATCAGATTTTTCAACGGTTACTTCATAAATAATTATCTGCATTCATTTCGTAGGGTCTTAAAAGATTTGTCTCGATGCAATCTTGACCGAATTCGATTATGGTCACGATTGCATTATTCAGTGTAGAGTTATAGCTAGGGATGTAAAATGACGGTCATTTTTTGCAAGCGTCAGGTCAGTGGTCAATTGACCATTTCTGACCTGACGCCCCATTTCCCCATGCAAAATGACCGTCAGTTTTTGAAACCGTCACCAATTGAATTCTATCGTTATTTTTTAAGTAAAACCGTCTATCTAGATGAAAACTGACGGTCATTTTTTGCTTCGGTCAGTTTTTTGGTCATTTTTGAGCAATTTTTTGTTATCTATTTTTCCACATGAAAATGTTGTTAGCTATTTTTCAGAATGTTCTTTGTATGCGTATAGCGCATACGGAAAATGTGATACCAGGGGATTAAATCTTTCGTACTGTATTAAAAAAAATTACCTCGTTAACAAAATGATTTTATTGAGAAAAACAGAATTAAGATGTGAAAGAAAAATTGAAAAAAATCAGGTAGTTTTTTGACATACAAATCTATTTTTGGAATTTTTTCAGATTTGTTCGAGGAGTGTATACAAGTGAAATCCGTGTTTTCATATAACCAAAAAATCTAAAAACCGATTTTTCGAAAATGAAACCTGTTTGAATTTTTTTTCAGATTGGTCTATTGGTCTTTCATCTAATTGATCTATCTAGATGAAAAATGACCGTCAGAATTTATTTCCGTCAGTTTTGTGATGAAAGGTCGCGTCATTTTTTTTCTGACCACAATCATCGATCGGTCATTGACGCGTCACTGACCGAATTGCTGACGGTCAACTGACCGGTCAGTTTGCTCCGTTACATCCCTAGTTATAGCCCTTAAGAATCTATTTTAGACAAAACATATGTTTTTTGATCATTTTCTCATCAACTAATTCATTTATTGTCAACATTTTCTTAGAGCATGCAGAATTCAAAAAGCGGTATCGTTTGACATCAATAAAATTTAAAAATATTAAGTCTTTAAAAATCCCGATTTGTTCGACTATAACTCAGAAACCAATGATTGAAATTGATTTTATTGGGACTTCGAAGATTCGTCTCAATGCCGTCTTCAACGGCTTCAATGCCGTCTTCAACGTCCGGTGATGGTGACGATTGCATTATTCGTTCCCGAGTACAAATCATGTCGGGCACACCCGACGCCGCACCAGGTCCCGATCATGTATAGATAGGGTTAACCCGATCGGGTATAACCTGGTAAGTTTATCATCGGGATAAGATTGGGGGAAACCTGATTAGGTTTTACCCGATGCGGACATCATCAGGAAGTGATGAGGTCAACCCGATAAGGCACAACTTCAAAAGTGCATCATCGGGTGGAACCCTCTAGAGACATCATCGAGAACCGATGAGGAAAACCCGATGAAAACTTTTTGCACTCATCGAGCAAATCGGATAAGGTTTGGTCAATCAGGACATGATCAGGCCATTATAATGTGTACCTAACCTTGTGAAAGTTACAAATTTTCTAAGTCCAATCAGGTTGACCTGACCAGGTACTGATCGGGACCTGATCGGGATTGCACTATATAATAAAACCAATTTTGCTCACTATATATGGCCAAGTTTAAATAATTGATGGAACACTTTGATTACGTTAAACATTCATAATAATCATTAAAATCACCAATAACACTGCAAAACATTTTTTTATATTATTGAAAAAAAAAATGAAAATATCGTTCATGTACACAAATTTAGATTCTTCTTCCGAAAGTTTCTCAGTGGAAAAGGGCCGAGTTCGTAGTCAAGGGGTTGTCGAATCAATTCCTGTCTGCAGCATTTTTTTTTCTTTTTTTTTTCAAAATTTAATCAAAAGGGGTAATTTACAGCGAAATCGATTATTAACATAGCCTAAAAATTCAATAATCATTATCTATTCTAATTATCATGAATAATAATGAATAATAATAACGAGTCGGATGGATGTAGGGAAATTGATCGGGTCCAGATGAGGTGAACCCGAAGCATTCCCGATCGGGAGACTACGTGAAGTTCCTTGTCGGAACCCGATCGGATCACCTCATCAGGGCTCGATGTCGATGTCAGGTGCACCCGATCGGGACCCGATGTTAACCTGCTGAAAATTTCTACTCGGGTTCTCGAGTTATAACTCTTGAAAAATTGTTTTTGCATAATATGATTGACATGTGATCTTTGGTAAATTTATTATGAACCAATTCATTGGATTTTATGATCAATAAGCGCTATCCCGAATTAGGAATCCCTCTTTTAAAATTCCGATTAACTAGTCCACAATTGCTAGAAAAATGGGTACTGAAACGGATTCAGTCGTGGCCTAGAAGATGAAGGCCATTCAGAAGCATTTGGGTAACATCTTAGCAAAACTAATGTTCCGCTTGTTTATTATCGACAATGGTACAAGAACGTCACAGAAATAAATACCGTTACACAGCTTAGAATTGTCTACACATTTTTCGTTATGGCTCCTATTTTGGATATGCTGCGATCTACTCAAGTTTGAAAATGATTACATCTCACATGTTATCCGAGCCGGATTTGAAATCGGCACTTTTCGCATGGAAAACGACGGATTACTGCGTTAGACCTTCCAGCATGTATGGTCTATACACCTTCTGTACAAAATCGCGTAAGACTTCATCATACTCGTCTTACAATGCGTGTTATCTCACACTTGGCTTCATTTTAATCATCACCTACTTAATGAATGCCCTATACATCAGAAATCAGCGAATGGAAAAATTATTATTATTATTATTATTATTATTTCATTCCCATAGCAATGGATAATGAAAAAGGAATAATTTTTATTTTTTTCATAATAAATAATTAAACAAATTTATTTTTCATTGATAAATCAATGAATAATGAAAAAAATATAATACTATCAGGTTTATCGGGTAACATTGAAAAGGAAAATAATTTTTATTGGTAAAAGAATGAATAATAAAAACAAAAAAAATTCTCATTGGCAAATGGATAGATAGGTCAAAATCGAAGAATTAAATTTTTTTTTTATAAATATTACCCATTGACTGAAAAATGAATAGTTTTTGGAAAAATATTACTCATTGATGGACAATTATGAATCGTCATTTCTAACTAATTGAGGAATGACATTAGGTATTGATCATGAAATGAGAAATATTTTTGTTTTATTAGTTATTGGCCAACCAATATATAATATGGGTGCTAATATAACCAAAAATAATATTTGTGCCGATCTCTGCTATACATACCTACCAATAACTTCAGATGTGAACGAGGCGGGCAAGTTCTTCGTCGACTCCTTTTTGAGAGCTTGAATCCGTATGTATGACTCCCTAGTATATCCAGATGGTATGAGCCCAATTGTCATATTTTTGACAACTGATGCGAAAGTTGACATTTGACAGGCTCGAGTAAACCAATCTTTTAAGATCACATATGTCTGGGTCCCCTGCTCACTAATCAACGTCATCTGGAAATATTTGTGAAATTAAAGATGGCAATTTGTTGGCACGTCATCACAATATGACACTGATGATTAATGCTCGGATGATCAAAATCAGCAGTGGTAGCAATTGAAAATGGGAAAGTTTGTGGATGATATTCGGCAGATCACGGGTCGACTGAAAATGATGTTAAATGGATAAAATTTGGTTCAGTTCATAAGAAAAACTAGCGGAGTAAATTAGTATGACCCATTAGGGTCACAACAAAAACTTTCCGGTGTGCACATACACACACACACACACACGCGTATGTTGCGTTTTTGCATTTTGCATTTTCCATTTGTGTCTGATTTATTCACTTATCACATAGATATTTCCAAGGCATTATGCAAACTATGAAAAAAAGTCATAACTTCCGAAATTCGGGAAGTTAAAAAAAAATCATTCAACATAAATGAGTATAGAAAACTACTGATGAACATTGCATGTTCATTAATATTTTTGCAATATGCAAAGTTCTATGATTTGAAAAACCTTTTATGATTTTGAATGACATTTTTTTGCTCAACTTTTTGTTCAATTGTATTTTACAAGCACATTCTCATTATATGAACAAAATCAGGTTACATTTTTTCGAATTAATTCAACTTATTATATAACAAAAAACCATTTGTATTTATTGTTCTATCCGCAGCCTTTGTTCTTTTTCTTGGCACATGCAATTCATTTTTTGTTCTCGTGTTATACGTATGCTGACGTCTCTGAACCAATCTAGTCAAGTACTCTGGCATTCCATTATTTATCATTTTGTATATAAATACACAAATATTATATTTTAATCTTTGTTCTATGGACATAAAACATAATGTATCAAGCATACTTTTTACAGACGTATATCTGCTTACTCTAAGAGTCACTCTCATTGCTCTATTCTGAGTTTTTTGCAACATAGCCAAGGATCCCTTATTTAAATTTAGCAATAACGTTGAACAATAATCGTAGTGTGGTGCAATAATTGATTTATACAGTAAAACGTTCGTGTAATCCCCAATATAATTAGATATTCTGTACAACCAACTAATTTTTCTGCTAACCTTCTTCGCAATATAACGAGCATGTTCAGTATATGTCAAAAATTCACCCAAAATTTTACCTACATATTTGGTCTGTGTGACCTGAAGAATTTTCTCATTATTCATTCTAATATCACATTCTTGGTTAATTTTTCTCTTTTTATCTCTAAGCAACATGAATACTGTTTTTTTATAATTGACTTTCATACTATTTGCATTCAACCATTTTTGCAGTTCACTTAAAGTTTCATTCATAATCATTTCTATATTTTTTTCATTTTTTCCACAAATATATAAAATCATATCATCCGCAAATAATTTAATTCTACATCCATACATACATGCAGTTTTGAGAATATCATTTATGTATAGAATGAACAGCAGTGGTCCCAGTTTTGATCCTTGCGGAACACCAAACCTCACATTCCTTTGCTCCGATCTGACTTGGCCAACTTGGACTTGCTGAGTCCTATCTGTTAAATAACTATCAAACCAACTGAGAACACTACCACCCACTCCATACACTTTCAACTTTTGGATTAATCTCATTCGATCAACAGTTTCAAACGCCCTCTTGAAATCAATGAACATAACACCAATCAAATTACCATTGTCCAATTGACATCTCCATTCACTCATTGTTGCCTGTAATGTACTTTCACAGGAGTGATTGCCTCTTAAACCCGATTGTTCCTCAATTAAAATTTCATTGTCCTTTAAGTGTTTTTCCAATCTATTCTTGACAACTTGCTCTAAAATTTTTTCGACTCCTGGTAAAGTATTTATCGGCCTATATTCTTCCGCTTTGTTACTACCTTGAATTTTTGGTACAGGGTATATCACTGAATTCTTCCATATTCTTGGGACTTTTCCCATATTCAAACTACAATTAATAATCTTCTTCAATATATCGCGATTTGCTTTCCATATCATGTCAATCATCTCAGATGATATTGCATCATTTTTGCCTTTATTTTTGTCTATGTTTTTCACTATACTGTTCATTTCATCATCATTAACTTGAGAAAATTCATCCAGTCGTGTTTCATATACTGGTTTATCACTCTCCACATTCCCTGTTCCATCAATTTCATCAATTATTTGCTCCACACTATCGATGAAGTATTCATTAAATTTTTCCGCTATATCTAACTCATTCTCATAACACACTGAATCAAATACTATTTCCTTAAATTGGGTTTTTTTATCACCTCCCAAAACAAGTTTTTTTTAATTTTTCCACATTGTTTTCGGATTAGTAAGTTGTGATTCAATTAAATTCTGATAATATTCTTTTTTAGCTTTTCCGACTTTATCAACTACTTCATTCCTCAATTCTTTATATTTACGCCAATAAGTATCACAATCACTCGATTTTGCTCTCCTATACATTATATCTCTCTTTTTCATTACTTTGTTTATCTCTTCATTGAACCATTGGGTATTCAACCATTTACTAGGAATATTTCTCTTAGTTACTGGGGAAACCTCATCAAAGCTATTATTTATTATTCTCATTAATTCATCAACTTGCCAATCTATATCATCTATTCGATCATATTGCACTTCTTCATGCCAATTGATTAATCCTCGGTGAAGTTTCAATCCCAATAACTCGCAATTACATTTTTTAAGATTCCTATACATACTAGCACATTCACTCCTATCCCTCTCTGCTATACTGTTTACAAACTCTGGCAATCTCACTTTGACTATCGAGTGGTCTGCTATTCTATTTGTATCCAATACTTCAGTGTCTATGTAAAAATTTGTAAATACTAAATCAATAATAGTCTTTGATACGTTCGTCACTCTAGTATATTCATTCACTCTTTGTTTCATACCCATAACACTCATTTCACTAATCAATTTTCTAGCATACTGTCTTCCTTTACTAATGTCAATATTAAAATCTCCCACTACTATAACTTTGCCTTTATCCACTAAATTTTCCACTTCCTGCACCAGCCTATCAATAAACACCCCACGGCTTTGACTCGGAGAATGGTATAAACAACTAATAATGAGGCCATCACGATTTTTTAATTTGATATTACACATCCACATATTCTTTTCACACTCGTAATTCCCTGTGGCATTATTCATCTCCTCAAACTTAATAATTTCTCTAATATACACCACTACACCACCAGTTCTCTTATTATTTGTATATCGTTTAACACTGTTATACCCTGGAATGTCAATCTCATAACCATAAACATCACAAGTCAGATGTGTCTCTGTTAGACATACAATATCCGGTTTTTTTGCAAAACCATTGCTACTAAAAAGTCCTTATTCCACAATAACCCTTGTATATTCAATAACATCAGTACCGACCCATAACAGTCCATTACATCGCCGATTAATTGCTATTCGGGGAATAATTGATGCTTTTTTGCAACCTATTCAAGGTCCTTTTATAAAACTCACATGATGAGTCATTTGCACAATGTTCCTTTTCTATCCCAGTAATTTTGTACTCACCCACCATTGGTATGCAATTAACACATTTTTTTACGGTACTGTCACAGTCCTTTTCTATATGATTACCAGCACATTTTCGACATTTGACCTCATTTCTACACTCCTTAGCGAAGTGAAAATACCCCCAGCATTTGTAACAACGTAGAACACTGATACAATCAAATACTCTGCATCTATTCCACCCCAATTTAATTCTCACGTTAGTCAATATACTTTTGTGTGTTTTAGGGTCGCACTCAATAATCAAAATACCACCTTCACCTCTTCTCCCAGGAATTTTCTTTTTAACATCAATATTAGCACTTGTCTCAGTCAATTCGTTTTGTCTTTTAATCATTTCTACTATCTCATTGTTATCACTCTCAAGAATTTCACTTTCCACATCGATCATTTTTACTTTTGGTAGTTTTTTATTTGTCGCTTTAATTTTATAGCTCTCATCTAAATTTTCCTTAAGTTGTTCAACTAACTTAACCGAGTCTTTTTTTTCATTACATCCAATCACTACTTTGCCGTTTTTCATTTTATTAACTTTATCTACAGATACTCCTAGTTTACCCACATTAACTTTGCTTTTCACCTGATTCAATGTTTCTGTACTATCCTGTTGACCACGTGGCTCAATAACGATTGTTTCTAATCTCGACTTTTTCGCTTTTTCTGCATAGGTTACATCTACTGTATTTTTTGCTACTTGATCCATCGACTGTCCTCCTACATCACCATTCCCACTATTGTGTTTCAGGATTACTTTTAACTCATTTTGTATCGTTGTTTTTATCATATACCTTAAGTCTTTCTTCATCTCATTGATTTCACTCACGATGAACGTTCTCAGATCAGCAATACGGTCTTCCTCATCAAGGCTTATCTCATTTATTCTTTCTACAATTGTGTCCATTCTACTCAGTATTTCATCTTCCTGTTCGTCTTCATTCATCTCAACTCTCCTCCTTTTTGCCGACTGTCGTGAATCAATACTCTCTGTTTCTGTATCCATACCAGCAATACAGTAAACAACTTCGTTATCATCTGTTCTAACTTTATGTTTCTTTTTCAGACATGATCGATGAAACGTTTTTTTGCAGCCAGGACATTCATGAGGCACTCTCAGATTTGTTTGCTTGCATGAATAAAACTGAAACATGTTGATTTTACTGCTTTCCTGCCAAGTTTTAAAAGTTTTTCGAAGTTTCTTAGGTTAACCACAGGTACACCCCTGTCACTCCAGCAATAAACACGTGCGGATAACCTCCAATATGTGGCGTCAAGATAAAAAAACAATGTTCATAGTCACAAACACTTGCATTTACACTGCAAAATATCTCATTGGATTGTACAATTTTCAGTTCATATTTTTCGGTTCCACAATTCTCGCACTTATTTAATTAATAGAAAACTTAGTAGTAGTAGTAGTAGTAGTGGTGGTGGTGGTGGTAGTAGTGGTAGTAGTGGTGGTGGTCGTGGTAGTGGTAGTAGTGGTGGTAGTAGTGTTCAATGAGCTTCAGATAGAGCCAACACTTAGTGAGCTCAACGGACAAACATGGCACCCACGGTTTGTATTTGTTATTTCTACACCATTTTACATCGCTTCAAGAAAAGCTGATGGCATTAAATTCTTCATATGAATACCTATACGGGCGAAAAGGGGACATTGACACATTCTCTACTGAGAAAAGCCAGAGTTCTTTAAATAAATAAGAAACTCCTGCAAAAATCCTGGATTTAAATTGCAATCTCACTCACCGTTTGTGGTATGTCGTTCGTTGAAGTCGAAGTAGATGGCTTTGTTGTGTCTGAGGTGAAGCTTGCTTTTAACGCATCAAACTGATTTTTTAAGTCATTGAACTTATCCCACGTAACGAATTTGTTTTCATTTGCCTCCTGTGAGTTATTATGTTCATAGTCTATCTAAAAAAATTTTTTTCTACAATTATGGCTTAAGCTATTGAAAATTGAGGCAAATTGGGGGATTGTTGAAGCAAGAATGAATAATTTTCCCCACATCTCGTACAGATTACTACATTCAACAACCACAATGATATACGAGAATTATTATGAACTATGTTGTCACACTTTCGATCCGGTATGTTTCCGCATCAGCTGTGGAAAACTAATTACCCTCTCCTATATGGGGGATTCTATGGAACATTCTTGTTGAAAATATAGAAACTAAATTTGTTCAACAAAATGGAAATTTGATATGCTGTCGACAAAATTAAGAAGAAATTAAAATCGTTCGTGTGCCCAAGTGAAATTTCCAGTTCCCTCTAAATTTGGTATTACTTGGCTGTACTTAAAAAAAAATCAACTTCAACAAAAAGTTTATTTATTACATAAACAAAATTTGGGATTGAACACACACACACACACACACACACACACACATTTAGTTTGACATAGTCGAGGACCATGAAAAAAACGTGACAATATGTTTCGACAGTGTTTACTTCCCCTTCATAGCTTTGCCTTACCTCGTTCATGGGTGTTGATGAGGGTGAGACGTCAATCGAATATCTTTGCATGTTTACGTCATTGGACAATTCTGCATTATCTACAGAAACCTGTGACGACGTGGATTGCTTGCCGGGTAATGAGGGGGGTAATGGCACGTCTGTAGGGGGGGATTTTTCAACTGAGCGTGACGATTGGGTCTCAAGATCCATTTGGTACTTCTGTGCATACTCAATACATTGAGTTCATATGAATAATAGGTATTGAAAACATTCAATTTTGCAGATCAGCATGGAGATATTACAGTACCTGAGTTTCACTGGCGAGTCTCTGAAGGTCCTCATTCGCTTTTGCTCGCGACTTAACTCTCCATTCAATTACTTTTTTCTAAACAATATAAAGTATTATGTGAAATATTCAACCCAGTTTAATCCGCATAAGAGAATCCGAAAAAAAGAATATTTATTCTCAAATGATTACGCCAAGTGCCGTGTCGAGCGCCTTTAATAATATATTAACCCCTCATGTACGGCCCCACGACGGAAACTGTCCCAACAGCCAGAAGGCTTGTCACGCTTTGCTTTCGCGCGTCCATGTGCAATTGTTCGAGACGCTTCATGACGTTGTAATAAATAAACTATCTATTTCATTCATTTCGCGCCGTTCCATACACGGAGAGAAAAATCCATCACAAACTCGTATGCATCTAGCGAAAAATTAGTGTGCTGCCCACTAGCCATGGGACCAAACAGGGGACACCAAAAAAAATCGTATGTGGCACACTAATTTTTGGCGGGATTCCCTGAAAAATGAGTATGTGGCACACTAATTTTTGGAAGAATTCCCTGACAAATTAGTGTGCCACATACGATTTTTTTTGGCGCCCCCTGTTTGGTCCCATGGCTAGTGGACAGCACACTAATTTTTCGGGAGATGCATACGAGTTTGTGATGGATTTTTCTCTCCGTGTAGAGTAATAATTGAAGTACTTTTTGGCATGAAACTCACAAGTTTCAGTTCAAATTCTCTCAATGAACGAGATTGACAAATTAGTAACCTAAACATATAATTTGCAACAGTTCAAGACACTTAATGTTGTCACAACAAATATATTATTCATCAGACTGAATTTTCGTTTGCGCCATTCTATAAAGGAATTTTCAAACTATTATTGGTATAACTTTCAGAATTTTTGGCAAAAATTTTCTCGCTAAACGTGACGATTGTATCTTGACTTAATCCATATGCGGGGGGTTTCATTTGACAACTTTTCTTTATCAAAATAAAAATGGAAAAAATTTACTATAAAGAATAATTCAAATCAATTCCTCTCGAAAGTCAATTTCATTGGCGATCTTAATTTTGTTTTCAATGCCGATATGTTTCATGGTTTATCAGGAATGGATTTTTTTATAGTCGACGGAGAGGATCGCCGCAGCGACTCCAGCCGGTGGGACGGGGAGCCCGTATGTGAAGGGTTGATAGACACGTGCGAGAAAGCGCAGATAGCTCATGAGGGCGGCGGAGCCGCCCGAGTGAGATAGATGCGGTGACCGCATAAGTGTCTTACACTATTCTTTTTTGTCAGGAGTGTGGTGCGTTGGGGCGGGGGCCGTGGCGGCCGGGGGAGGGGGTTTAGTGGACGCACCCCCCCCCCCCATTCAGGAACTCAAAGTAACAAACGAAACAAAAAAATGATAAATACGGTTGACAAAATTAGAAAAATCTTGAAAATTTCAAAACATTTTTTAAAATTTTCCAATTTTTCAAAACTTTCAAGATTTTCAACATTTTTTAAATTTCAATAATTTAAATAGTTCGAAACTTTTTTTTTATTTTCAAAATTTTCAATTTGAAAAATTGAAAAACTGCAACAATTTTAAGATTTTTACAAATTTCCAAAATTTTGAAAATTGCAAAACTTTCAAAAATCTCAAATTGCAAAAATTAATAACTTTCAACAATGACCCGAATTTTTTAAATTTGAAAAATTTGAAGAATTTGCAAAATCCTCAAATTTAAAAAAAAAAACCCAAAATTATAAAAATTTTGAAAATTTTCCATCGGGAGGCACTGCTCTACTGGACTCCCTCTCGTGCCCATGACGATCCCCTTCCCCCGCCCACCGCGACGCACTTGGGACAAAAAATAGTGCGTATGTACGCCTTGTTCAAGGCACTCCACTTCGATTCAACAAAAACACTAGTTATCGATTGACACTTAGAGGGCGGTTTTCGATAGAGGAATCTCTGAGGTATTGTTGGTATAAATTTCAGAAATATTGCTGACAATTTCCTCGATGGACGAGATGCTTGAATGAGTGGGTTAAAAATGTCATTCGTGATAGTTCAAAGCATTTGATTTTGTAGAGACAAAAGGACTATTTGTCGGATCAACATTTAGTTCACGCTGTTCCATAAAACAATGATTCAATTATTTTTGGTATAATTTCCAGAATTTTTGCTGAAATTTTTCTCGATTAACGAGACGATCGAATAAATGGCGGGTGGAAATCGTCGTGGAATCAAATCGTACCTTTTGTTCGTATAAAAAATCATTGGAAATTCATTGAAAAATAAATACTTCTGCTTGTAGTTGTAGATTTTCGTTTAATTTCATCTAGGTTTGATTTTATCTACTTTCACAATAATTTTTTTATATGTCGATATGTTCCATGGTTTTTTAGAAAATTCGTTTTGATTCCCGATAAAAAAGGTCGATGCATTGCATCGATCCCGGCCGATGGCACAGGCAATGGGGACGATGCGATGCATCGACGCCGTACTTGAGGGGTTAATATACTATACACCATTGTATTCCATCACATTTACTTATCTAATAAACCCAATGCAAATGGTGCGAAATAGTATGGAAATGAAACTGCTAACTTCGTAACGTGCATCTACTATAAAATGAACCATTGCATTACGAAAGGAAAACAACGATTATATTACTATTCCAAAGACTAACTTTGAGTGCCGCAGCATCACTTTTCTCCTCGCCCCTTTTTTTCTTCGCTTCCGGCGATTCGAGATGGTCGTCTGGGATTCCGTCCCTATATCGAGGGGGGAGTTGGCCTGCTGTTGATCGTTTTGGTCTTTCTCCTATAAAATAAGATGATCAACATCTATTCAAAGACATTTCTTCGAGAAGTCACTTAGTTGGGTAAACTCGACTACGTTACATGAAAAAAACCATGATTAAAAAATGAAGTGATCATCAAAGTTTCAAGATTTTTTTTAAATGTCAAAATATTTCGAGATTTTTTGTTAACCCTTAAGACGTCGCGTCTCTTCACCGAACGTAATGGCCCCAGTAGAAATTTGAGCCGGGATCTGGCTGGGGCCCAGCGTACGCGCTCTACCAGCGAACTCATTGCTAGGTTGGGTTTTAGCTGGGTTTTATGCACGCCGCCCCAATGTCGCGCTATCCCAGGTCCCGTCAAAGAATTCACGTTTTTTTCTCCTCAAAATTGATCTACGTAATACTCTCTCTACTCTATTCGTATACCCTTTCGTGTCTTTACGATTTGTTCCCATCCCACGTCCCCTTAACCCCACTGCACAGCATTCGCCCAGTTCGTCACTGGAATCGAGGGAAAACCATTGGAAAAAACCTCAGATTTGTACAGCTCGTTTCTTTTACGAAACTCCCGCTCGGTTGTGTCGTGTGAGTTAAAGCCTGAAAAGAAAACCCCACATACCGCCTCTGCCGGTTTTGAACCAGCGATCTCAGATCTCAATCGCTCCCCCGAATTCCAGTGCTTTAACCCGCACGGCCACAACCGTCGGTAGATCTACGTAATAATATTATGATGAAAAAATATGATAGTGAAAAAAATTACTTCTTCAATCATGGAGCAAATGTTATTGAACAATGTTAATTAAAATTTTTGGAATTTAAAATTTTTTCAAAGTGTCAAGTCTTCCAATTTTAACAATTTGTCAAATTTTTGCATTTTTTTTTTGGGACTTTATTTTTTTTTTAACTTAAAAATTTATGTAAATTTTCAATTTGTTAAAAATTATTGTGATTTGTTAATTTTTGAAATTTTTAACATTTTTAAAACTTATAAAATTTTAGAAATCTTCAATCTTTTTGAAAAAAAACAATCTAAAATCTGATTTTTTTTTTAATTTATGAAATTTCTGGAATTTGTAACTTTTTGAAACTTTGGAAATTTTTTTAAAAAATTGCAATCCTTGAATTTTGAAAATTTTGGAATTATGTCAATTTTTTAAAATTTTCAAAATTTTTATAATTTTAATTTTTTTCAAATGTATTCAAAAAAGACCAAATAACTTTCATTACGAGAATAATTTAGACGGGATACTATAAGTTTTTCATATACGGTACAATGTGGAATTAGTTTTCCAACATTTGTGGTTTAAGAAAGGGATGTTACATGCATCGCGGGGCGGTAGCTGGGATTGCGCGGCTGAATCCCAACTGCGCTCGTCGCTGGGAATGAGTTGGGACGTTGCGGCTGGGCCCCAGCGTCTAGCGGGGATTGAGCCGCTAAATTGCTACTCAGGGGGTCGCGTGGTGAGCGTCGCGCAGCCACTATATTTTTTGATTGTGACAAAACAAAATTTCAAAATATCCGTTCAGTTGTTAATTCACAATATTGTAACAACCAAGAATTATAATTATATAATTTTTGGATTCAATCAAACATGACTATTTTCAACAATCCGACTATTTTGTTTTGCGAAAATCATGAAAGTTGAGCTTACACATGGAAAGTTCCCATCTGACTCGCATTCAATATCGGAGATCTCCTAACTGATGTGATTCATAGAAAGAATGTAATGAAATACCTATTCTATATAGTTCAGAGTAGGAATACAAACTACTTCCGATTTTTATTATCGTTGATTTAGTCAAAAATTGAAAAATTGACAAAACGGCTGCGCGACGCACACCACGTGACCTACTAAGGGTTAAAATTTTGAAAATTATGAAAATATTAGAAAATTTTCAAAATTTTTAAAGTGTTCGAAAGTGTTTTCTCAATTTTCAACATTTTTGACAATTTTCCCCATTTTTCACGGTCTGAACATTTTTGACATTTTCAAATTTTTGGCCAATTTTGACAATTTTCAAAAATTCTAATAAGTGTTGAATTTCTTAAATTTACTTAAATGTTCGAGCAGCTTTTAATTATGTTCAAAATTTTATAAAAAATTTGTAAGAGTTTATTAAGATTAAGATTGTAATAATATTAAGATTTTCTAACTTCATTTAGAAATTGGACCCAGAAATGTTCGTGACTTTGTCAACAATTTTCAATAAATTTCAAAAATGTTCAATTATTTGCAAAATGGTAAAAAATTTAAAAAAAAAATTTTCAGACATTAAAATTTTTGGAAATTTTTAAAATGTTCAAAATTTCTGAATAATTTCAACATTGTCACAAATACAAAATATTATCGAAAGTATTTCGAATTCTCCAAAATTTTCAATTTCAAAAAATTCCAAAATTTTCACCATTTTTGAAAACTTAAAATGTTTAACATTTTTGAAAAATTTTAATTTTTTCAACATTTTCAAAATTATCAAAAATGTCCTAAATTTTCCAAAAAAATGACCTACTGAGTAGTAGGAGGAGTGGGGGGCGCTTGTTGTGATTTCAACGAGAGCCCAGTGCCCATGCGGCGCTGTGTTTACAGTGGAATCTACATAAACACACGATTGTTCTTTTTCTATTTTCCCTAAATCAAAGAGAGATAGCACAATTTGTATCAGACTCTTTTTTGTAGATCTTACTTTGCTCTACAAAAAAAGTCTTTTTCAGATTTTTAGATATTGCACGAAAATAGCGAACGTTTATGGAGGTTTCACTTTATGCAGCATTTGAAAGTCAGTAGAAACATTAGAGTTTTAGCGAATTTTAGCAACTGGAAGTACACAATGAGGTACATTAATTATGAAGAAAAAAAACAATCGAATAATTAAAATTTTTAAAACAAAAACTCATTTTTATTTGTCGATGTTTTTGCAGGTCAATCCAAAATCACAAGTCAATTCATGGGAAATTCTGGCATAAGCAAGATTTTGAAGGTTTAACGTGGCAAAAAGCCTGATGTCATTGGACAATGTGATATAATTGTTGAAATCACTACTATTGAACTATTGAAATCACTACACTTTTTTTTGATCCATTCAATAGTTTCAGGTGCAACACTGAATATGTGACATTCAACGATTTTTAGTGTTTTACGGTTCAATGCTATGGCTCAATATTTTTAAGATCAATTTTAATTCAGGGATTCAGCAGAATGCACCAGTAAATAGACGCGCCGGGTGTTAATTCTTCATTTCACTTGTAATAATCACATCGTATTAACTTGCAATGCTTACTTGGTTGTGTTTCAGCCACCATCTTTTTTTCCATTTTTATTGTTCTTTCGCAGACACTATTTCAAACTATAAACCACTAACTGCAATCCTCTCAATCCACTAGCTGAACGTGTAATGCGTGTTTGTTTATCTGCTCGAGCGCGACGTTGCCGGAACTTCGCCAAACGCGCTGGGGCAGTGTACAGCAAATTCGGCAACGTATTTTGGCCATAATACCACGTCGGCGTTGCACTCATAGTTGTTAGATCGTGGAAGGTGACAAACGACGGGATAGAAATTTTCAAATTACACCAAATGTTGAACATTTGAAAACCTCCAAAATTAAAAAACTTTCAGAAAATACAAAACTTGCAGAAATTTCAAAAAATTTGAACATTTCAAAAATTTCAAAGAACTATCAAAATTTATGATAGTTCTAAAATTTTCAAAGTTTACATAATTTTGCAAATTTCAAAAACTCTAAAAATGTTGAAAACTTAAAAAATTTCTAAGGTTTTTAAAATTTCAACAATTTCAAAGAATTTAAAAATTTCATAAATTTTGAAAGTTGGAAACATTACAATTTTTTTTTTCAATCCCGAGCTTTTCCAAAGTTTTGAAACATCTTAGGAACCCAATATCAGCATAAGTCCCCATTCTCCAAAATTTCAAAACAATTCAAAAAATTCATAAAATTAAAAAAAATGAAAACACTGAAAAAATTTCAAATTTTCAAATTTTTAAAAAATTTCAAAAATTTCAAATGCTAAAAAGATTTCCAAAAATTGAGAAAAATTTCAAAATTTCGAAAAGATTCTAAAACTTCAAGAAATGCCAGTAATAGAATTTTTTCTTTAAATAAAAAATTTGCAAACAAAAAAACTTTTCAAAAAGTTTAACAATTTTAAAGTTTTTGAAATTTTGAAAAACTCGAAAAATCTAAACTTTTTAAAAAAATTCAAATATTCAAAAAAAAATATCTTGCGTATAACGCCACTTCCCGCACAGTGTGCTGATAAATATTGTTCGATACACGTGCTATATAGTAGATTTCGTCACTGAGGCGATGAACAACTTTTCTGGCGATTGTGAGTTTGTAATCCGAGGCGAAGCCGAGGAATACAAACACAATCGTCAGAAAAGTTGTTTGCCGCCGAATGACGAACAAAGTTTAATATATTTAGCTCTCGTTTGTCACTTGTTTTAACTTGCCTCATTCTTTTGAATGACGCTATAGCTAACATAACGATGTCAAATTAATATTCTCCAAATTTCTCACAGTCTTGTCCGCGGAATCATTACTCACTGAAATTTGTCAATTGTTGGATCCTTCAAAATTTTCAAATTTTTCCAATTTTTCAATGTTTTGAAATTTTTTAAATGTTTAGATGAATTTGATATGAATCTCATTGTTAATCTAAGAAGAATTGATCAATAATCAAATTTAGTGATATATCTAAGGAAATGGAATTAACGTCATTGTCACTATTTGGTTTTCTAATGGTGATTTTAGGGGGGGGGGGGGGAGGGGGAGGATGTCGTCCTGTCAGGTCATTGTTTGGCCATTTCTTCATGAATTAACCGTTCAAAAAAAGACCGTCATTTTCCATCTCTATATCCCTATCCTGGTAGGAATGGCAAAGGCTGACGATGAAAACAACCCTGCACAAGGCGTGGTTCTCTAAGGCTGAGTGCCCCAAGCCTGACCCAGGCTTGAGTCTATCGTCCACTACAGCCTGAAAATGGAGTCCGTTTTGAGGCTTGTAACAAGTACTGCATCAGACTCAGTTCAGGCCGTGGATGTCGAGGCTGGATGCCTCAAAGCTCATCAGAAGCTCAGCCGAGACGTAGATATCAAATTTACTTCGAAGTCATTTTTTTCAGAATTCAGAATCATTGATTTTCAGAATCATTGATTCATTTTCAGAATCATTCTGCATCAATTACTTTAGAAATCTGTTTACCTTGATAATAAACAAGCCCCTGACCTCGGCCCCCAAACCTCCCGAAATCAGCCTGAATCAGACTTGTAGCAGCCCTTATTCCCCGGGGTTGCATGAATTCCATAAACATTCACTAATGAATCAATTCGACATTCAATGGTTCATCAAAATTATCATCTTTATCTTTGTAAACGCTTGAAAAACAAATCAAAGTCCAAAAATGTCATCAGACTTTTATACCCTAAAACACACATCTCTAACAAGAATGTTACGATAGCTAAGCGGCTAAGGTGCGGGGCCAGTGAAGAGAAGGACCACGGTTCAACTCTCTGATCGGGCGGTTTTTTTTTCATTTACCGCGAGGGATTATGATCGTCAATAATCATATTTTAGCCATTATTCATGATTAATTAGATGATTTGATGAAATTGTTTTAAGTGAAAAGTGAAATTTAATTTGGTTCGAGACTTTTTTGAGCCCCTTTTAGCCAGACTTTTTTGAGGCTCAGGATCCGAGCCTGAAACGACGTTATCATTTTGGGGCTGAACGAAGGTTGAACGAGGGTTGAAGCTCAGCCACAATCCACGATTTGTCAGCCCTCATCAAGGGCTGAGCAAGCCTTGTCCCCATCGTCAATTCCTACCTGGGTAATCATCCTTCTGGGATGCCTATTGTTGGCCTATTCTAGAGCTGTGTGCAAAATCTCAGATTTTTTCTGAGACGGAATTAGCTGCAATCGATCTTTTAAAAACGAAATCTAGTATGCAAAAGATGGAAAATACGATTTTTTTTTCTTTTTTTTAAAGACAAGCATTCAAACCTTGCGGCTTATTTGCAATATTTAAAGAATTTTACATGAATTTTATATTCGTTCACATAAAGATACAGAGGAAATTTTGATAAAAACATGGGAAAAATAAACCCAAAATTCTGAAATTTTTCACATGTGTAGAAATTTTTTGTTCTGAATGAGTGAAAAGTATTCGGTTATGGTCGCGAGCATTGTTTATAAAAAATCATAATTAACAACAATATTTTTTTTTGTTTTCATATGAAACCATACAAGTCGAAAAAAAGGAGGAATTTTTACAATTCATTTGTTTTTTTTCGGGGATTGTTTTTCTGCTAAAGAATAATAGATTAGACGGCCTACGTGACCACCTCGCCCGATCATTTTCAATTCCTGAAGGGGTAAAAACTTTCAACGAATGTCAAATTTTGTAAGATGTGTTTAGGCTACCCCTCTGCCAGGATTGATATGAAATTTGGCCTAATCGTAGGCCAATATATTTTGATCCCAAAATATTAATTTCGTTTGATTTGAAATATTTTTAAAAATTAAACTCCGAAACTTTTAGAATTGTCAATGAATAAACATTGACTGTATGGGTGTGGGATAACACAGGTGATCGATTTCAGTTGGAAGCGTGCTACCAATGCAATTAACAGAAACGTAAGAAATGATTAAAGTATGGAAATGAGGCTGTGGAGTAACTGCGTGCTTAGTTTTCTTTTCAATTTCTACTCATCAGAGCACAGTTCGAGGCCACGTGGTATGTGCTCGACTTCAATTATCGTAACCGATAATAGCGTAATTATCTGTCCATTTCTTCCAATATCATCCATTTGAAAAATTTCCAAAATTAAATTTTTCCAGATTTTTCAATTTTCAATTTTTTAAAAAATTTAAAAATGTCCAGAATTTTCACAAAATTTCATGAGTTTCTGAAGTTTACAAATGTACTTTTCGTTACTCAGTGCGTGGGGCAGCGTTTCATGCACGCTTCGCGTGCATGAAACCCGCCCCCCACCCTTCGTAACAAAAAATAGTGTTCGTAACTCGGGCCTAAAGAATTTTTTTGGCGATTGAGAGGTTGCATTCCGAGGCGAAGCCGAGAAATGCAATCGAAATCGCCGGAAAAATTCTTTAGGCCCTTGTTACGAAAATTACTATTGGAAAATTTTTAAAATTTGGGAAACTTCATAATGTTCAGAAAATTCAAAAGATTTCAATGACGTAACAAATTTTTAACACTTCAAAAAAGTCAAACTTTGCGAAATTTCAAAACTTGAAAATTTCGAGAATTCAGGAGATTTACTTGAAACCTAACATAATTTTTTCTCCCAGAGGATTTTCGTTTATACTGAACAATATTCAAAAAATGTTTGTGTATACACCTATATATACACCTAATTCCACGCAAAATGGCACTATAATTCAAGAAACCTTTCGTATCTCTTGTCGCTTACATAAACAAAGCCTTTCACTCAGAAAAATTAGCAATGAGATTGTTCTGAAGGATCCAACACAAGCTCCCATTGATTTGTTTCTATCCTTCACAACCCTCCGTCGTTTCGTCTCTATCCTCCAGTTGAGTGTTGACTTTACGTCACAATTGTTATTATTTCAGACGATGCAGCTGCACTTACTATACTTATTGAAATTTTGATAATTTTGAAAATTTTCGCAATTTTTGAAATGTTTGGAATTGGACAAGGTGGAGACGTCATTTTGGGAGAGAGGAAACGTAAACCTGGCGTGTTAGACAATGACGTTGCGCAGAGTAGTTTCTTCGCCCGTGATGTTGAGTACATAATATAGATGAACATGCGTTGTTTACTGCTTCTTAGATTTCAAAAAGCGGAAAAACGCTCATAAGTCCCATGCTAAACGCAATTTGTCAGAAGTGCATTACTCAGATTAACTACGATCACAAGTTACCAACTCTGGAGTATTTCAGTACAAACGTTATCTCCGTGGCACATTACAGACAATAGTCCCTATATCCCTATATGCCAATAATATCCCGCGAAAAAGTATAAAAATATTGCGAAATTTGCAACAAATTGAAAATTGAATGTAAAATTCGAAAATGTTTGGATATTATAAACATTTCCGGAGGGTTAAAAATACTGGAAATTGCTTAACATTGGGAGTTCTTCAAATTTGAAAATTTGTGAATAAAGAGCAAAATTTGCAAATTTTATGACATTTCTAATGTCGCGTGAGTTGCGCCAGAAGGGCATAAAAACTTTTTTTTCGAATTTTTGGGCAATTTCGTGCCGAAAGGGCTTATAAACAGTTTGCTAAAGAATAGTGCTTCACGTAGGATGGCAATCTTGCACGTGGGGGAAGGTGATTAGTTCACCAAGCCTAGCCGAAAAATGTACTATACATTTGCGACAAACAAAACGATTTGAAAGGATTAAAAGTAGTAAAATAAAATATAAATAGAAATAAGATATTAGAAAACCTGGTAAAAAATAAGAAAGGAAAAAAAAGACAGAGCGATAGGAGAGTTTTCAATATCTTCAACATTTTCAAAACATTAAAAATTTTCTAAACTTTTGACGTTTTCAAAATTGTCAAAATGTTCAGAATTTTGAAAAATTTTGAAATTGTTAAAAAACTTAAACATTTTAAAAAGTTGAAAAAGTCAGAAAAATTTGAAATTTGAGAATTACGAAAATTTGAAAAGTTTGAAAATTTCCAGCAATTTCCAACATTTTTAAAATTGTAAAAATTTTCAAAATATTCAAAATTTTTTAAATGTCCGAATGTTTTGCACAGATGTGAAGTTTTTTCAAGCGACACTTTCCAGTCGTCGGGTCAGGCGGCTCTCATTATAGAAAGGTCACTTTAGGTATACTTCGCATACGCGTTTTAACAAAATTTGATCTATTGCCAGACCCCCCCCCCCATGGGAAGCACGATACATATTGCGTGACGCAATGTGGATTCGTGCGCGGAAGTCTCTCCATTCACAAGTTGCGTAGTTGAATTGTCCAGATATTGCCCACATATTATACAGATTGTACAGATATTGCTCCCCTTAGCGAGCAATATCAAACTTTCCGAGGGGGCGTCCGAAAAAAATGTTTTTCGTCACTCCGTCCGTGGGGAGCGTCTTCACGGCCGCTGCGCGGCCGTGAAACCCTCCCTACAGACGAACTGACGAAAAATAGTGTTCGTCACTCAAGTAATTTTAGTTGGGTAATGCAAGAGGCGGTGAAGAGATGTAAGAAGGGGAGGGGGATGGGGGGAATTTTGGTAGGGGTGAGGAAATGTATGAAAGGGGTGAGTGGAGACGTGGAGTAATGGAGCAGTGATCTCGGGCATTAGGCTGTGGGGGGAGGAGAGGGGAAGAATAATAGCGGGATATAATAATGTGGGAATAGATAAAATAATAGTAGAAATATCGGAGAAAATACAAGACGGAAGGGAGAAGGGAGAACAGATTGTGGTGGTGGGGGATTTCAATTGTAGAATAGGAGTGCTACAAGCGGGCGACGGTGAAGAGAAATATAAACGACGGTCCAGGGATTTTGATGAAGGCAAGGTGAAGAGAGAGGGGAAAAGACTGATTGAATTCTGTGAGGAGGGCCTGTACGTAGCCAATGGGGCAGTCAAAGGGGATTGGGAGGGGGCCATCACGTTCGTAGGGAGTCAGACGGAGGTGAATGAGTCGGTGCTAGATCTAGTCATGCATGAAGGCGAAATGAGCGCATTGGAGGAGGTAAGGATATGGCCCACGATCGATTCTGATCACTTAGGGGTGAGTTTCAAGTTAGTGGGATCAGGGGGTGAAAGGCAGATAGCGGAAGAGCGAAATGGGGCGAGAAACGTGCAAAAGGGGATGGGAGAGATGAGGGAGACCAGGCTAGTATGGTCACAGGAGGGGAGTGAAGCCTACCAACAAGCAATGGAGAAAATAGAAATAGCGGCAAAGGGGGGTCGGAGTGCGGATGAACGCTGGGAGGCCCTGAAGGATGCGATTGCAGAAACGGCGGCAGAAGTAGGCATGGTTAGGGAAGTGGGGGGGAGGAAGAAAAAGGGGGATAAAGCCTGGCTAGGAGAGGACTTCAAAATCCAAAGGGCTCTAGTCTACGAAGCGCTGAAGAGGTTTTTGAAAGGGGGAGGAGGGAGGGAAAAGGAGGAATTTCAAACAGAGAGGGCAATAATGAGAAAGATGAGAAAGGAAAGGCTGACAGAATTAGCGTGGGAGAGAAAGGAAAGGGTAAGGAAGAGTAGGGACATGGGGGAGTTTTGGAAAGCGGTGAATGGGTGTAGGCCGAAGAAGGGGCGGAAGGGGGAGAATATAAGGAAGGAGGAGTGGGTGGAACATATCGGGCAGTTGCTGGGGGGAACAGGAGAGCAGAGAGTGGTAGAAAGGCAGTGGGAGAGGGAGGGGGAGGAGGAAATAGACTGCCTAGATGGGGACATATCTTATGAGGAGCTCTGCGGGGCGCTGAAAGGATTAAAGAAAGGGAAGGCTGCGGGAGAGGATGGGGTCACAGGGGAGTTCCTCAAGAACCTACCGGACAACTGGAAGAAGGAGTTGTGGGAAGTGATACAGGAAGGATGGAAAAATGGGACAATCAGAAGGGGGTGGACTGTGGCTCGGGTTTTTCCTATTCATAAAGGGGGGATGAGAGGGATGTAACGAACTACAGGGGGATTTCGCTATTAAATCTGGGCTATAAACTATTGGCAGGGATCTTAGCGAACAGGCTGAGCCAGTACCTGGAGAAAGAGAACAAATTTAGGGAGAGTCAGGGTGAGTTCCGGAGAAAAAGAGGGACTAGAGAGCAGATCTTCGCGCTTAACTCAATTGAAAGAAAGAAGGAAAGAGTTTAAGGAGAAAGTGAAAGAATATTTGGAGAGAGGAGAGAGGAAGGAGAAGCAAGAGGATGATGAAAAGATACAGAGGTCGACTTTCAACCCAGGGTACAAACAGATGGTGAGGCGGGGAGGGAAAGACGGGTATTGGGGAAAGAGAGGGGTTTCATGGGGGATAAAGTTATGTGGGCAAGGATGAGATGCGGGAACATCGGAAGGGCGGGTAACAAGGGATTCAGGGACGTGAAGTGCAGATTATGTGGGGAAGAAGGAGAAGATTTGCGGCACATCCTGGAGTGTGGAGAGGTGAGAGGTGGTGCGCTGAAGGAGTTTTGGAAGTGCTGGGAAGAGCTGGGGAGGGGGGAGCGGGTAGAGGAGATACTGGGAGAGGACCCGATCACAGAACTGTGCAAATTGGTGAGGGAATGGGAAAAGTTAATGAGGAAAAGAGAAGAAGGGGAGGTGAAAGAATGAAGAATAAGGCGGAAGTAGAGGAGAAAGGGGGAGGAAGGCTCAGGTATTAGGGGAGGAGGTTGGGCCAGTACTCTCTGACGACCGGAAGGAGGCGCTAAAGCGCGGGCCCCTGGTCCTAATGGCGAGGGCGACACCCAGGCAGGGTTGTACCCCGACATCAAAGTCCCTGGACAATCGCGGCGAAAAACGGCTTAGGAAACAGGGCAAAGAAGTACAAATGATATGAGGCACCCCCACCACCGCAATGAGATCCCCGGGGGGGAGGTAGTGTGGATGGTGGACTGTAAGTAGGTATGTGTGCGAAACCCAAGTGGATAAGAAGAGAGGTGAAAGAGGAAGGGAGGAATGAGTGAGGCTTTTCCAATATGTTGTGTGTATCGAGTAAATGGACATTGTAGTGAGGCTCTTATAGCAAATCCTTTGGATATGGGAGGGAGAGAGAGAGAGAGAGAGAGAGAGAGGAGTGCTGTGTTAACTATGAGAGTGGAATGAAGGGGTGGAGGACTAGGAATGTAACACTTAATGAGAGTATAAGTTGAATGTACTGCTAGAGTAAGCTAAGAAAACTTTATATTTTTTTTTGTTGGGGAAAGGGGAAGGGAGCAAAATGTAAAGACCCGAGAGGGTATACATTATCGAATAAATAAATAGTGTTCGTCACTCGGCAGCAAAACTTTTTTCGACGATTGTGATTGCAATTCTCGGCTTCGCCTCGAACTGCAGCATCACAATCGCCGAAAAAAATATTTAGGGCCTAGTGACGAAAATTACTATGTAGGGAATGAAAAATCGTTACGTTTCAGGTGATTTTGAGTCATTTCACCCTCACGTTTCGAGACATTTTTTGTGACTTACAGAATTTTCTTAATAAAGAATAGGTAATAATAATGTTTTAGATGATTGCGAATTATTTCAGCATGACTTTTCAATACGATTTTTTTTTGTTTTTTGGACCGAGATTGCGATTTTTTTGATATTCAGATCAAGAAATGTTTCACATAATTTTGAGTCATCTGAACTTATGTCAACCTATTTCAGAGCTTCAGTATTATTATGGGGATCACGATATAAAATTTCCCAGTTTTCGAAATTTGATGTTCCACGAAAGCTAAACCGATATCGTTGAAACATGGCCCAGAATAAGCTACAACCAATTATTTGAAACAATAAAACTTTGATATATACGTCGAGATCACGTAATTCATCTGAAAGACAATTTGTAAATGGTTGTGCCGAATGGCGATGTTTCTCTGTTTCCTGCAAATAACTCCCGAGGTTAAATTCTTATGTATTGTTGACGTTGTATCCGAGTAATTGTATTCACCTCAAACTCATATGACATTGTTTCTGCCATGAAGCATTGGAAGTACTAATCTTCAGCAGATTGCTCGCAGTTGAATGAGAGTTCGTCACTAATAATTCACTAATTATTTCTTGTTCGTTTTCAGTAAACAATGGATGATCCCGTAAATCATGAGCCCAACTTACCAGATGATGCTGACCATGTCGCTGTGATTTTTGATTCAGAGGAAGAATCGCTCCACTCTGACAATGCTGATCCCAGTGATGATAATGGAAGTGACAACATAGTGATTTTTGATTCCGAAGAAAGCACCGCGGATGAGGCGCAATCGGATAACTCTGAAGACGATGAAGAACTGTTTCCTGACGGCAACCGTGATCAAGCGGGCAACAATTTGGCTCCTTTTTTCCACCTAAATGTGGTAAGAAGAGGATTGTATGACGTTCTACGGGCCGCAGGAAACATCCAAGCATTTGAAAAACTGCTTCTAGAAATAGCCAAAGCTCTGCGATATAAGCATTCGTATCGATCGATGTTAGCATTCTTCGAAATTGCCAATATGGAGTTTGACAACGTTCATTTTCCCACAACGATGGCAACGTTCTGGGATTTCGTAAATCAGGGACCTTGGAAATTTCGCACACTCAATCACCTGCTCAGTATGCTGGACCGATTTGGGTGTTGGGAAGCAACCAGACAGAAATTGCGAATGTGGCGAAACTGGCCCTGGGAGAACAAGTCAATTAGGGACTTTCTTACATTTAAATCTCCCAGCCCAGTTGAAAATCCTTTTAGAAAGGCCTGGTATGGCTAGAGACTTGCAATATCCGAGGACTAGGATAAAGCGTAACCCACATGCTATCGAAGATGTCTATGACGGGAATGTGTACAACAAACTCTGCGAACGTGATGGATTCTTGAGTGAAGGCAAAAACAACTATTCTCTGGCTGTATGGACAGATGGAGTGGATCCAGTTATTTCGGCTCCGGTAACTATCTGGCCAGTTTTCGTTCAGGTTCTCGAATTATCCCCCCGAGCTCGACAACGAAATTCTTTATTGGCAGCTGTTTATGTTGGTCCGCGGAAACCAAGCATGGCAAAATTTTTGACACCATTTGCAATGAAACTATGCACCTTGTACCTCGATGGAATTGTCTGGCACCCGAACGGCGGTGAAGCGGTCACGAGCTGCTTCATAACGCTCATTATTTCTGCGGACTCGGAAGCCAGATATGTAATTCTGCGAATGATGCGTCACAATGCTGATTGCGGTTGTACCTTTTGCATGGCGCACTGTCAGAGAGCAGGGCAGCATAACCTACAGCCGATCTATAGATACTTCGATGGCAACCCTGATAATCATGAAGATATAGCGCCGGATCGTACCAACGAGGATATTAGACGCGATGCTCGTATAGCCAGTCGAAGGATTCCGCCAACAGCAGAAAATGGAGTTCAAGAATTATCGGCTTTAAGCATCATCCCGGAACTGGATCTTCGTACGTGTCAACTCGTTGAACCCTTACATTGCTTATGGGAGGGGAATGCATGCCGATTATATACCGTTCTGACAAGTCCAGAGACTGAAAATTATGTCACGCCGAGAGACATTAGAACAATCAGCACTCGTATTGAGGCCGTGAATCCACCTACAACATTGGCACGGCAGCCGCGGCCCCTTCAATACTTTGCCAGGTACAAAGGCACAGAATATCGCAATTTCTTCTGATATTATTGGTTACCTTGTGCAAGTGATATGATGCATGATGATCATCGTGACCATTTTGCACTGTTCGCCGACGCAACTTACATTTTAAACAAAGATTCAATTTTCCCAGAAGAGTTGGATGAAGTTGAGAATACCATTCGTATTTTTCGCCAGCGGTGTCAAGACCTATTTGGAGACCGGTATCAGACATACAATCTGCATCTCCTGAAACATATTGTTCGCTGTGTTCGGGAATTGGGCCCTTTATGGGTAGCTTCGGGATTCTGGTTCGAATCATTGAACCGTCAAGTCAAAAATTATATCACTAGTCCAACTGATCGCGCCATGCAAATTGCCTGCCGCATTTTGTTAGCTCAAATGGTTGAGCAATGTCTGGATTGGGAGTTGTCCCCCCCTATTCTCAACCAATTACGAAAATTTCTCCACAAAGCCCGTTGGGTTGTTCAGCCAGAGAATGCAACTGGAAGATTCGTACACCACCCAAGAGGAATAGACGGATTGATTAACGAAGAAGAGATTGGCGTGCTGAACGCAGCTGGTTTTGATGTGGCTGAAGACCTGGTCGTCACTCGATATCAACGAGTTATCATCGATGGAGTGAATAATCAAACGCAGAGTGATAAACTCGTCAAATACGATAACTCGGTTGTTCATGTTATCCCAGATAATGACCGCCATAATATTCAATTCATCCGAATCAAGTCGATAATCAACTGGCAGCGCGACAATGAGCGTATGGGAGTTATCGGATTTCGGTTTACCACAATAGGAGCTGCATTCAATACATCTTACATGAAAATAGTTGAACAGTCAGAAGATCTGGTTTATTTACCTGTATCATGTATTAATGCCCCAGCAGTATTAGTAGAATCATCGGGAATACTTTACGTTTCTCCGATCCCAAATCACTGGGATGTTGATTAATATCCAGGGGAGTGAAAAAAGATGCATGGAGAAAATAGTGGAGTTGACTAAGCAATTGAGGTATCATATGTAGGTACAAACTTATTGAAATATCATAAACCTGCTGATAAAATACCGACCTTGTCAGTACTGAGATATACGCCTGAGAAACTGTTAATATTTGTGAATTATGTAAAATGCATTTCAATTTATTCCGTGTCGATTCATAAAAGAATTTTTGATTTGAGATACTACGAGAATGCTGGATTGTGAAACAATAAACCGTTTTTGTTCCAATGAAGTATTTTATTAAAGCGATTCTATAGACATTATGATTATCAACGTCAACCTAAATTTCAACCCCCTTACTCCAGCCTGAAATATCCCTTCCATTAAATTCTATGACTTTTCCCCGTCAAATCAGTTGTTTCCAACTTAGTTACAGTTCTATGCGACGTGAGGCTACAAATGAGACCTGCAATTACTCTTCAGAGTCGAAACGGTCAAGGATACGTGGAAACGGTCAAGGATACGTAAAAAAGTATTAAAGATTTTTATGTTTACAACGGTGTGGTAAATACTTTGAGTCATATAAGTTGTACCCCTACGCCCCATAGCTAAGGAGGAAATCACCTTTGTTTCTCCTTGATTTCCGATCATCATGACGTTTGTTTTGGGACGCATAACTCAAAAAATTAACCTTAATGTATTCTCGCATGCAGTTGCTAGATTTCAATGTCTTTTAACAAAAAGAAGGTACCACCTTCTACCACGGAAACTCCACAGACTTATGCGGAGATCCCGCATAAGCTTGCGGAGTCTCCGCTGAGTATTTTCTCAGTGTAATTCATTCAATTTTTGAATGAAAGGCATCGATGAAGTCACTAATTAAGCGAAAAATGGTTTGATCTTATCCTCCGCAAAGAAAACTAGGTAGTTTTCTGCCCCCCACTCCCCAAAGATATCAAGGTCGTCGGGTTTCGCGTTGACTCGCTCAGCTTCCATGAACGGAATGTTATTACAATCCAACTTCCATATAAGATACCAATGAACAATAGAAATGTCGATTTTTCTATTGGTCTCCTGTATTTCTCTGATATCGTATATACACAGTTTGGACTGTACTGGTTTTCAATTGAAAAATGTAGATGACGTCACTTTTTCAAGGTGTCAGTCATTCATCTGGATTCCCGAGCCCCGGAACTGCTTTCTGAAGAAATTTCAACGCTTTTGAGGATGTAATGAATAAATAAATAAAACGTTAACGAAATTTCGTGTTTTTTCTCAACAATAGTGGATAATATTTTTAAAATATTGAAATTGTCATCCACCTAGAAACCAGGATTAATTATTAAGAACAGTGGCCACGGCCGGCCATGGCCGTTGGACGCGAAAATTTCTGTACCGTTTTTTTTGTTTTTATGACCGTGTACCGGTTTTTTTTACTTTGACGGTGTTTTCCTCCCGTACTTTGACGCGATTTTCCCCAGGTACTTTCATAGGGTTTTCCCCAGGTCGTTTGACGAGATTTTCCCCTAGTAGTTTTACATGATTTTCACCAGGTAGTTCCACATGATTTTCCCCAGGTAGGTTCTTAGGCTTTGCCCCGGGTTGTTCTACATGATTTTCCCCAGGTAGTTTGACAGGTTTTTCCCCACGTCGTTTGACAGGATTTTCCCCTGGTAGTTTTACATGATTTTTCCTAGGTAGTTCTATATGATTTCCCCCGGGTAGGTTCATAGGCTTTGCCCCGGGTAGTTTTACATGATTTCCCCTAGGTAGTTTCGTGGGCTTTGCCCTGGGTAGTTTTACATGATTTTCCCCAGGTAGTTTTACATGATTTTCCCCAGGTAGTTTTACATGATTTTCCCCAGGTAGTTTAATAGATTTTTCCCCAACGGCAAACCGCTAACGGCAAACCGCCAACGGCAAACCGCCAACGGCATACCGCCAACGGCGAACCGCCAACCCAGGGTTTCGCCGTCGGCGGTTTGACCTTGGTCGTTCACCCTGGGTGACTTGCCGTGAGAGGTTTACCGTCAGCAGTTTTCCGTCGGTGTCAAACGTCCTGGAGAAAACCCCGTCAAACTACCTGGGAAAAACCCTGTCAAACTACCTGGGGAAAACCCTGTCAAACGAGTTGGGGAAAAACCTGTCAAACCACCTGGGGAAAATCAAATAAAACTATCCGGGGCAAAGCCTATTAAACTACTTGGGGAAAATCATGTAAAACTACCTGGGGGAAATCATGTAAAACTACCTGGGGAAATCATGTAAAACTACCAGGGGAAAACCCTGTCAAACGACCTGGGCAAAAAACTTGTCAAACTACCTGGGGAAAATCGTGTCAAACTCCCTGGGGGAAATCATGTAAAACTACCAGGGGCAAACCCTGTCAAATGACCTGGGAAAAACCCCGTCAAACTACCTGGGGAAAACCCTGTCAAACTACTTAGGGAAAAACCTGACAAACCACCTGGGGAAATCTAGGAAAACTAACCGGGGCAAAGCCTATGAAACTACTTGGGGAAAATTATGTAAAACTACCTGGGGAACATCATGTAAAACTACCAGGGGAAAACCCCATCAAATTCCCTGAGGAAAATCCTGTCAAACGAGCTGGGGAAAAACCTGTCAAAATACCTGGGGAAAATCATGTAAAACTACCTGGGACAAAGCCTATGAAACTACCTGGGGAAAATCAAATAAAACTACCCAGAGCAAAGCCTACGAAAGTACCTAGGGAAAATCATGTAAAACTACCGGGGGCAAAACCTATGAAACTACCTGGGGAAAATCATGTAAAACTACCTGGGGGAAATCATGTAAAACGACCTGGGGAAAATCATGTAAAACTACCAGGGGAAAACCCTATCAACTGACCTGGGGAAAACCCTGTCAAACGAGCCGGGGAAAATTAAGTAAAACTACCTGGGGGAAATCATGTAAAACTACCTGGGGAAAATCATGTAAAACTACCAGGGGAAAAGCCTGTCAAACGACCTGGGGAAAAACTTGTCAAACTACCGGGGGGAAATCATGTCAAACTACCTGGGGAAAATCATGTAAAACTACCTGGGGGAAATCATGTAAAACAACCTGGAGAAAATCATGTAAAACTACCAGGGGAAAACCCAGTCAACTGACCTGGGGAAAACCCTGTCAAACGAGCTGGGGAAAATCAAGTAAAACTACCCGGGGCAAAACCTATGAAACTACCTGGGGAAAATCATGTAAAACTACCTGGGGAAAATCATGTAGCACTATCTAGGGAAAATCATGTAAAACTACCAGGGGAAAACCCTGTCAAATGACCTGGGGAAAAACCTGTCAAACTACCTGGGGAAAATCATGTAAAACTACCCGGGGCAAATCCTACGAACCTACCTGGGGAAAATCATGTAAAACTACCAGGAGAAAATCTCGTCAAAGGACCTGGGGAAAAACCTATGAAAGTACGTGGGGAAAACCCTATGAAAGTACCAGGGGAAAGTCGCGTCAAAATACGGGAGGAAAAGACCGGCAAAGTCAAAAACGGTTACACGGTCAAAAAAGCAAAAAAACGGGTAGAGAACTATTCATGGCCAGCCGTGGCCCTTTGGCGGTCTGCCCACTTGCATGTCTGCCCCCCCCCCCCCCCCCGCCGCCACCTCGACGCCACAAATATTTTCAAAAAATTCCCAACTCTGGGATAATTCACTTCCAATTTGACCGCCAGTAAAACAGACTTATCATCTGTACTCTACTCTCCGCCGCTTCCGAGCGGTACCAGATGTCGCCCGCTTTGTATTCCGAAAAGTTTTTTCGGCTGTAATGACACTTGTTATATGTAATCACAATTGCTCTTATTTTTATTAAAAAAACAGATGAAAATTTCCGAAAACGCCGTAAATAGTGATATGTCAATATTGATCATATATCCCACCTTTTACTTTGACCTTTTTCACGCGTTTTATGATACCAAAAAAATACTCGTCCCTTTCTGCTAATTTCGTTAAAAAAAACTAATTTTCAATCGAAATCACGTTGGTATTGGCACGAATAGCATGAAAAATGATTAATTTCAACGGATTTTCGCATGCCGGTGCTAGATTTCAATGTTTTCTAGCGAAAAGAAGGTAACCACGGTCTACCACGGAATTACCACGGAATACCGTGATGCTCCGTGGAATCTCAATCGCCAGGGTACTTCACCATACGACTTGACTTGACTTGAAAATTGTTTATTAACATTTGTCACATATACATACTATGTACAGTATTAATATCTTAAATGCTACGCTCTAGATCACCAGCCATCGGTTTTATACCTAATTTGATCAAAGTTTAACCTAATTTTTCATTATTACAAATATTTGTGAATTTTTACAGGATGACTCGATATAAGGAAAAACGACTTCTAAGAAACCTCATAAGTAATCGGTGTATGAGGGCAGGGGGAAGGGACAAACAGGTGGTCAGCGGGACCAATTGGATTTTTTGTCAATATTGATGTTTTGGAGCTGGGGATTAGGATAGGATTGTAGCTTAAATTTAAATGTCTCATTGATTCTATCGATGAATTCACCTATGGTTGCCATGTCGAGCGTATCGTGTATCTCCACGATAGTGGTTCTTCTTTCAAAATTGCCTATTATTCGGAGAAATTTATTTTGAATAACTTGAAGATGATCCAAGTGGATTTTGGCTGCATTGTGCCAGGCGGGACAACCATAAGTGATTATAGGTCTGATTAACCCTTTATATAAAGTGAGTTGTAGGGATCGGCTAAGCGCAGGAGACTAGCAGATTATATAATCTTATTAGAATAATTTTTGTTTTCAGCTTACCTTCGTCTATGTGTTTTTGCCACAGGAGTTTGGAATCAATATGTAAACCTAAGTATTTAACCGAGTTCACACACTGAGGAAAAAAATTACTAGCATTCAGCAAATGAATCGTTTTGCAACCAAAATGCATTCATCTAATTGCAAGTTTTCTCAAATCAAGACAATTTTCTCAAATGAAAAAAGAATTGTCTTTGAGTAAACATGCGATTGGATGAATGCATTTTGGTCGCAAAAGCATCCAATTGCTGAATGCTAGTAATTTTTTTTTCTCAGTGCAGGAGTGATTTTATCGCTACGAATAGTCAAGGTGTGAATGGCCTTGGAGCTAGTAAATAAGATTGCTTTTGTCTTGGCAGTATTTACTTGAATTTTCCATTTCATGAGCTCACTGATTGTAAGAGCAGCTGCGTTTTCGACTCTTCTAACAGCTTTATTCATCGATTTGCTCGCTCGAGTACAGAGCGATGTCATCAGCATAGCCAGCGATAGATACATATCTAGTAATTCTGCTAAAAACAGAAGCAATGTACAGGTTAAAGAGTACGGGGGAGAGAGGATAGACCCTTGTGGGACCCCTGCGACTATTTTAATTTTATCCGAAAGCGAAGTTTCGACTCGAACTCGAATATATTTATTTGAAAGGTATGATAGTATAATTTTACATAAATACTTAGGGACATTTAAGCTGTTGAGTTTATATATAAGGCCTGCGAACCCAACAGAATCAAAGGCCTTCTCGCTGTCCAGGAGAAGAAGAACGGTATCTTCTTTCCGGTCTTTCGCGGATTTTATGTCGTTTGTAATTCTGACCAGCTGGTGACAGGTCGAGTGTTCTGAGCGGAATCCAAATTGATGCTCAGGCATTAGTTGTAACTCTTCTATAGGTTTTTTGAGACAAGCTAAGATTATTCGCTCAAAAAGTTTAGCCAATACTGGTAGGAGGCTAATAGGCCCGTAGCTCACCGGATACGAGGGGGGCTTGCCAGGCTTGAGAATCGGTATGACCACCGCTCCTTTCCAGAGTTCCGGGAAATATTGTTTAAGGAGGGATGCATTATATATCTTTGTTAGTAGGCTTATTGCTTTAATCGGGAGGTTTTTTGTGCTATGTTGGGAATGTTATCCACACTCGGGGCTGATTTGTTTTCGAGTGTTTTGATGGCGGAAATGATTTCGCGGGGATTTGTAAGGAATTCAATGGGAGTTTCAATAGGTGCTTTGAGGATAGTTTTTTCACATGACCTGTATCACAGGGATGTGATATACTCGAGCTATCAATCTAATATCACTCGAGATATTTTAATTTAAATTATTGAATGTTTTATTCTTTTTTTGTTTATTGAAATTTATAACTGAATCCCTTTTAAATTTATTATGTAGTCAACTAAGCACTTATTGCACTAAATGAGATGAAATGAACTGGCACCAAAAACACTGAACTTGAGGTTAACAATACTTGTATTTGTTCTTCTTTTTGTATGTTACACCTTTTGAACAACGCAAACGAGAGACACCAACAATTTGGAGGAAATATATTGAATATTCTAATAATCCGATAAATTATAGAAGCACAATGAGAACTGTTCTGTCTTTTCCGAGAGTTCGGTAGCGACTGCTTTTTCTTTAAGTTTTTGTGCAGAGGTTTGAAAAGTGGGAGGAATGGTTTTGCTAAATTTTGGCTAAATCTCATTGGTCGGGAAAGTGAAGCCCAACCCCTAGAAGGTTGAAGCAGAATTTTCCGAGGAGCAGCAAAGAGGGGGCAAATCTTCACCAATCCTGAAAATTTTGGGTAAAGTTTGAGTTGTAATTTAGGCATGACAAAAAAAGACCATTTTTTCTAAGTGCGCGGATGGCTGAGGATTAAGTTATAAAATCTTCTAACATCTGGATCGGATTAGATCATAAAGTAATATAAATATTGAGGGATTAAGTAATTTAGCAACCTTTCAGATTTTCGCTTGAAGCCCTAATATCATAAAATGACAAGACTATATTTTAGAGAATAAAATTCGAGAAAATCATTTTCGGGGAAAAGAGGTACCGTGAGTTTGGGTCCCTTTCCCATTGCTTATATTGTGCCCATTTGGTGAACTTCAGGATTAACTAAATATGTGCCAGTCGCTTGACCAATCCTCCATATTTTCCATCTGTTTCTATCATTTTCTTTTGTTGAGATGAATATGTTATCAAATTAAAAATATTAATCCTTTTTATCAAGAATGATGAAAAGTAATTCAATTGTTACGAACAAAAAAAGGAAAAAATCGAAGTGATTGGAATCTCAATATTAATTCAATAAATCCTCTTTTCATTGACGACGAAACATGACCAGGGAGCTTAACCTCGCTCCCCTCATAATTATACCCAATTTGTTCAGTTTTCATAGTGAACACAAGATTGGAACAAAGAACCTTTTGATACATCACACGTAATATTGAAAAAAAAAACTTTGAAAATGGATTATGCTCCTTATTTATTTGGCTTGATTGAGGAGACTCAAAGTAAACCACGCATCGTGCATAACCGATATGATCCATTTGAGCTCCCGGATGACCGATTTGTCATGCTTTTTCGACTATCAAAACCATTGGTTGATGATTTAATCACACTTGTAACGGACCGTAGTCCTCATGTCAGAAAATCAGCATTGGACCCAACACTAAAGGTAGGATTGAACTTACGTGACATAATGTAAAAAAATTATGAAGCAATAAGATTACTTTTTAATTAATCGCAGGTTTTGACCGCATTGCGATTCATGGGAACAGGCTGTTATCAGGTGGATATTGGGCATAATATTTACATGGCAATCAGCCAACCATCTGTTAGCCGGTGCATTCACTCAGTGATTGATATTTTGAATGAAACCGATATTTTCAACCAGTGGGTCTACTTCCCCCGAAATCTGGGAGAATTGGAAGTGATTCGTCAACGGTAGGTTACATTATAAAAAAAAATCCTTCTAAAATCAAAATTTGTGGACTGCTCCGATTTTATCTTGAGTTTGGACTTGAATTTGGAATTTGTGAAGTTTGCAGTTTTTGCAATTGGAAAGTGAAAATTTATCAAATTCAATTTTTTTGGAAATTTTTTTAATTTTTGAAATTACAAATTTTTGGAAATTTTAAATTTTGGAATTGTGTAAATTTGTAAAAAATCGAAATTTGAAATTTTTAAAATTTCAAATTCCTGGAATTGAAAGTTTTCAAAATAAAAAATGTTCGCAATTTGAAATGTATGGCATTTGAAATATTGAAAATTTCATATTTTCAAATTGCAAATTCTTGCAACTTAATTTTTTCTCAGAAAGATGGATCTAAAACAAGTATTAAAAAAAATGAATGAAGAAGGGTGATAATGAACTAAGTTATGATTTTTTATGAAATACCGGTTTTCCAAAATGAAAATTGAACTACTACATTATCACTCATAGGTTGATTAAAAACTTCAAAATTCAATAGGAAGGAAAAGAAAAACCATAACAACCAGAATCATAGTGTATTTCATCATCTCAAATTCAAACTATTCGATTTACGAGTTGGGATACACCTTCATTTTGGCATTTTACAGGTTTTATGATAAATTTAAATTCCCCGGAGTAGTAGGTTGTTTGGATTGTACGCACATAGCTATTGTCCCTCCCAAACATGAAGAAGAGTACTTATATGTAAACCGAAAAGGTTATCACTCCATAAATGTTCAATTGGTATTTATATGTAATAATTGTTCGAACAATGAAAATGTTTTTAGTGTTTAACACGAGATTCAACTCCCTACCGTAGATGTGTGATGCCAATTATCGTATTCTGAATACTATTGCAAAATACCCCGGGAGATCACACGATAGCTTCATCTGGAATAATTGGGATGTTCTTCCAGTAATGAGTAAACTTCATGATGCCGGACATACCGATTATTTTTTGCTGGGTACTTGGTTATCAATAGAATTATTTAGTGCCGAGTCATTTTTTGCTTCAATATATGATTAAATTGTTGGTGATTTTCATATGTAGGTGATTCTGGGTATGGATTACGATCTTGGCTCATGACCCCAATTCCCGATGCAGCTCCGGGATCACCGGAAGAACGATATAATAATCGCCAAACGCATACTCGTTCCTTAATTGAACGAGTGAATGCTGTTTTGAAAATGCGATTCAGATGTTTACTCAAAACCCACGCACTTAGCTATGATCCGGTATTTGCAGCTAAGATCACCAATGCATGTATCGTTCTGCATAATATGTGTATCACATATAATCTTCTTCCGTCCTTACCATCACAACACGACAATCAGCTAGATTTTGGCATGTACCGGCAGTCAGCTCCAGATAATATTGAAGTTGGTATGAGACGGGTTAATCCAGAGCTGGCTACAGGGCGAATTCGGCAGCGACAATTGATTAATGCATTTTTTATGTAATTGAAATTGGGAATATATTTATTTAACAGTGGAGAACTGTGAAAACATAACTGGATGTTTGTAACAAAATGTTATTTCTCGATATTATATCATGACATAATCCGTTATTATATTACAATACACATCCGTAATTATATCACAACTTCACGTTTTATCTCATTTTTATTATTTTATTATTTAGTTATTTGCTATATCGATAACTTGTTTTTCCTTTCTTTTGAGAAATCAGTCATTTTCATACACACTTGAATATTATATGCCTTACTTTCATCACCTATTTGTTCAATGCACAAATCGATGAATATAAATATGTGGTAATCTTAAACTACAACATTCATGTCTGTTTCTAGACAGAACGTATTACTCCTAAAAAAATGGTGTGTCATGAAGACACGCGATAGAAGTGAAACTGAATGATTGGATCGGCAAGAATTATTTAATTTTCTATGTTTAGAGGGAGAGGAATCATTATAATCACGTGTCAAACACTTCTTGATAGTAAATATTAATTTATTCATCATAATAATTATACTTTTTTCAAGATACAATAATATTAGTATGAATATGATGAATTAAATCGCAATCAGCTTCACCTTCATTCTCTGGTAGGCTCTTCATGAACGAAATGATAGGTTTGTGGTAACTAAAATAGGTAATGAAGACTCTTGACTCCAAATCGATGTAACGTGAGAAAACTGCATCGATCGTGGTACCAGGGCGTGTAGTCGATTCAATTGGTGAATTTTTCATTTCCAATGACAATTTCTGTTGCAAGAACTGAATTAATGGCTTGGAATCCTCTGAAGCAAAATTAACATTAAAATCTCCACCTAGAATCATAGGTATTTTGTCCAGCTCTACTCCAACTTCTGCAGCCCCCACTGGAGTATACGGCAGCAAGTGAAGGTGAATAAACTCTGTTATTTTCGCCATCTTCTGATTTGGTAAAATATAGAGTGCTATAAGCATAATCCGCTGTCCGCTTTCTGTGCGACATTCAGCACACATTTCTCCAACAGATGACAACCCAATTGAAAGCGATTCTAGTTGTTTCAAGTTCAGGTCCATATTGGGTGTCATGATGTTCGTTCCATGAGCAGTATTGCAAAGTATTGCGACACCCCCTGCTCTCACATTATGTCTTTTGAACTGTACGACACAATTAAAATTGGGAACATCAATTTCTTGATCGTTTTCCTTCCGCGTCTCTGAAAGTATCAATATATTAGACCGTAGAATCACCGGATCATTGAAATCTCCGCTATGAGCTCCTAAGCTTTGGCAATTGAGGGTTGTTATTGATAAGCCTGGTCTGCTGATGAACTCTCGGAGAATGTCAGTCAAAGTTATCAATGGATTTGTTGATAATCTTCTAAATTCTGATTCTAGCTTGTCCATTGATTGAGCTTTTTTCCGTCCATGATAAAATTTGTTCTTTCCATCCTTCGCAACGATGTACAATCCCTGTATACTTGTGACACGGGACAAGGCTACGTAAAGGAGTTGTTGTGAATGTGTCTTTTCGTATTCATAGACGATTTGATTAAACGTACCACCTTGAGACTTGTGGATAGTAATAGCACACGCTGATACCAATGGCAGATGATTTCTTTTGACGAAAATCGTTTTATTATTGTTCATATATATCGTAGAAGTTCTTCGTGCAATGGGAACTGCCGTGTGGCTGATGTTGTTTACTTGGATGAACGCAACAGCTTTTCTCCGGATCTTCTGCCCCGTCTTTGGTGAATCTGGAAATTCCAGCCACACACGAGTTACTGCCCCTGCCTCATCAGTTTCGATATAAACTAGTTTACCAACTGCGCCGTTTGCTAAACCATCCGAGACATCCAGATTGGTTGTTATTATATACCATTTATCTAACACCAGTATTATTTCGTAGGGCAGACCTCCAGTGTCTATTACCGTTTTTTATGCAATTTTTGTCGTACAAATGATTGTTGCTCAGCATTATGGCAGCCGGTGAATACATCAGTAGCTATTGAGACTGTTTTACTCTCTGCAGAATTAAGAATTGTCACATTGTATTCGTTTACAGCATTATTTGCCAAATATAGCCGAATTCCATGTGGACAAAGACGATCTGCTTCCTCTCTTGTATAAAAACGAGATTCGATTAGGTGTATCTGTTCTTGATCCAATTCTTCGCCATTTCCAATTTTAGTTAATAAAGAGGAGAAATCAGCATTCGCTTGTCTCATGACTTTATCCAATTCATAGAACTTCATGTCACGCCAAAGTGTTGGTGCTGCTATGCGTCGTTTTGTTGCTTGATAGATGGGTGTAGCACGCACTGGAGGTAACTGACGCAAATCACCTATGAAAATGATATCCATTCCTCCAAAATTATCTTGGAAATTTCCTGTTATTTGTTTTAACCGTGCGTCAATTTGAGACAGCAATTCCGCTCCTACCATACTGACCTCACCGATGAGTATAACTTGGACGTATTTGAAGAGCATTCTGTACTGTTGAGCCACTTCAATTGATAATGGTAATAGTTTGGAAAGGGATATTTTCAATGCAGTGTGGATTGTCGTACCATCAATTGCTATTGCAGCCTTTCCTGTTGATGCACATGCGATGTAAGCATTGCAAAAACCATCATTATCTGTGAAGCGGTTGTAAATTTCCATGAGGAGTCTAATGAGGAATGTTTTCCCACATCCTGCTGGCCCAGTGAAGAAAACTTGGAGTGGTGATCGGTTTGATGAGAGGAGATTAGCAATCACATGCATCAGGAGTGCTTTCTGCCTCTGATTGGCCATTCTCATTAGTTCATAAAATTGTTCATTAGACATTAAATTATTCCTCTTCTTTGCGATAGCACCCAGTTTGTTAAGTGTTGCTAACCGCAGATCATCGTTCATTATGTGGTCAGCGTTATACAATTCTTGAAAAGGATTTGCTTCAGGAAAAAGGCGACCTACGTTGTCTCCTTCAGCATCATTATCTTGATTTAATTCATCTTCACGACACAACTCTCGGCATATCTCGATGGTTTTCTGGATATCGAAATTCGATGAGAATTCTTTATGTCGCTCCAAAATCAATATTTCGTTGTCGTCGTAAATCTGTATGAATTTAGTTTCTGCAAGAATTTCATTTTCTTCGTCTCGGAATGGAATATACAAAGTCACCATTTCCCGTTTGTATTCATTGAAATCATCAGCTATGTCGTAGTTTCTGTACCGAATAATCCGAGGTTCTTTCCTTCGTGTCCAATTCCCCTGATTATTCAGTGTGTAATGAGCAACAAACTGGGCCAAATTGACATCTTCTAGCTCTTCAGGTCTCTTTTCGTACTTGTCAAACCAATTTTCTTTCCATATGTTTGTTGCATCATCATCAGCATCCATTTCATTGAGTTCTTTCTGAGTTTTTCGAATTCTTTGTCTTTCGATCGGCCATATTGTTGAAATATAGGTAACAACGGAAGAAGACTTTGACATCGGTTCACGCAGAAGGTACCATGCAGCTTTCTGACTGGTAATTTCGACAATATTTAGCATGTCAACGCTCATTTTCCTAGTAATTTCGACAATATCGAACTCTGGATGTTCATCCATTATTTCAGTGATGTTACGTTGGAGATTGCTAATTCCACAGTTCGTTTTATTGACGTATTCCATTACGTATGCAGCACATGAGTATTCTTCGGTGATAAATTGCACATCCATGTTTGATTTCAAAATATTGAAAATGAATGGGTTGAATGGATTATGCCACTTTTCCATGGGTTGACGTTTAAGAGATACTCTGGGACGATTGATGCCAGCTCGAAGCACATTCATGTAGTAATCATCTGATAGTATTCCATTTCCCTGATAGAAACTATCAATATCAGCATAGTCATTGTTCTCTAAGTTTGTTCTTATCGTGTTCTAATGTTGTTTATACGTGTGGAATCCTGGTTCTTCTTTCCGCATTGGTGTCAGTATAGTTGTGTATCTGCATGGCATGAATGGAGCTTCAAATCTGCATTTTTGATGAGCGTTCGCAGCTATTTTTTTGTAACATGTGAACGTGTGCTTATGTGTCTGTAGTTTGATGTTCCCCGACGATTCTGAAGTGGCCACTGATATCAATGTATCAACTAGGGCAATAGCTTTTAGTCGGTCAGCATCTAGTGGATCCGCTGGAGCATTCTCAAGCCATAGCAGAATGTGTGCATGGGGGCTCCCACGATGCTGGAATTCAATTCTTTTAAAGTAATGGACAACACGATATTTCCCGAAGGAAGAAGACTTTTTGGACTAAAGTATGTTCATTATAACATTGATGAGCTTATTAAAATAGATGGCACATGTTACAGCATCTTCATTGATGAGTGTGCTCTTTTCAATATAATGGATTTCCTGAACATCTTGTTCTGTAATTTCTGCTCCATTATTCTTCAATATATAATATAATAATTGTAATAATGAGGGCCAACCAACTTCATTAGCACTCATAGTTAGGAATAACGTTGGTTTTCCGAGTTGTCTGATCATTGCGGATAGGTCTCTCTTTCTTTCAGCCCAATACCAAGTCGAGTTAGGGATACAACGTAGAAAAGCCAAGTTGCTTTCTATACAATGGTTTATATACTCCTCTGATTGAATTTGTTCACGTGTAATTTTTGTGTCTTTACCTACGTGTTTAAAAGCAATGGATAAACTGTCACGGACTCTAAACCTCATAATTTTTATTGCCATATAGAGTAAATGATGAGGTGTAACCCCACGTCGAGCAGATCTCCTTAGCTCACTGGTAGCCATCATGAATGGAGTCACATTGAGATCTTCACTAAAGCGCCGGAATTGTCCGAGATAGATAGTAGGGAAAGATAACTCTTCTGCATGCTCATCAAATAATAGACTGTGAGGGACATTCATTTCTCCAGGAGCAATCCTCAAATATTTATCGTCATTCCAGAGTAATGTGTGTTGCTGAGCGAACAGGCTCTCCTCCATGGGGATGTCTTCGCTCAGTTCATCTATAGGTATCTGATGAACGACACAATCCTCATTAAAGAAAGATTCATCAACTTTGATGTCGTACAGTCGATACAATGGACTCGGTACTAAGCATCTTAGCCATATTTTAATATTTCTCTTGTTTATTAAACCTGTCAAGTAGCTTGATCGATGAATTTTTTTTCTCTTGATATGAAGGTAAACACAGTGATCGTCGTCAATGTTCCTGGGCAAGTGATTGACCATTGTGTTGACATCCACTGGAACATTGATCACCTGCCCCAAAATTCCAAATTGTCCATGCACATGACGCAATCTGCGAATTTGCGTAAATGGAATTCTACGAGAAATGAGTCTCTCGGACACTAAATCTAACTTCGGAAGATGTGCAGGGATCGGGGGATATACAAAGCCATTCAGTTTCGACAATGTTGGAATTTTGTCTCTCCTCAAAGCCTGGCGACAGCTGGTGCATGCCAGCTCATTATTACTTCTGAATTCTGGAAATTTTTGTTGAATACGAATTTCATTTTCAACGGATAGAGTCTTCAAGTCATTTTTAAACCATAATCTATCACATACACAACACGTAAAACCGAATGGATTATTTATAAAATCACGGTGAAAGTTCTTATGTGCAGTTTTAAACTCATTAAAGTCTGAATATTGTAATCGATCACCACTATGTACATCACAATCAGGAGGAGGATGAGTCGAAGTCGTTGCTAATAGTTCATTCTCTGGATTATTTACACTATCGTCCACACTGTCACGTAAGAGGTTAGCACGTGTTTGCCTCCATTCCCTACTATCTCGTTTAATTTCAGTTCTACTTTTTTTTCCGTTTTCTATTCTGATCAATTCCTTCACTCGCCCGTTTTTTCTCCCGCCACGTTTTTGTCCTTTCTGCACCCGACTTCGGCATATTTGCACAAAACTCTCGATTTAAGTAATGAAGACACGCACAAAAACAAAATACGTTGCTTATGATCACTGTGTTAGAAACTAACAGCGGTTTTCCGCGATCGCGACGCCGCCTGAACGCAGAGAATGACATATAAGACAGAAAGTCTTCCGTCTCATTCTCGCACGATACACGAAGGCCTCTCACTCTCGCCCGATAGACGAGACGTAAGGTAGTCCGTCTCACTCTCGCTCGACTCCCGGAGGCCTCTCACTTTTACTTACTACGTTAGAGCGAGCGTCACCAAAAAGGTTGCCGATCGAGATTTCAAAACCCTCCCATAAGAAGTTTCACTTCAAAAACAATACTTTGGTCGAATCCATTTTTTTTTACTACAACCTTCGTTATGTACTATGAACACAGCTTTTGACACATGCTTTCATTTACGTTTCTTACTTGGTAATAAACGTAAAACGAAATGACAAACACAAATTATGAAGTAACTCTTTGGACGCAAGTTCATTTTTATCACATCTAGAGGGGGAAGGGATACGATTTTTTCACAATAATCCCCAAGCGTGGAGAAAATTGTACATAACAGTAATGAATTTCATAATTTCAAAGATACGATGATATAGACGAGGGTTGCTCTATCAACCCCAGCTACCTATTTTCAAAATGTTTTTAAAAAATTGTGGCAAAAATAATGGCGATTTGGGTGTTAGAAACCCATCCTTCAATTTTTATCAGATTTTTCCACCGATTTGGATTTGGTTCTCAGCATTGAAGTCGTATTTGTTTCTCAGCATTCCGATACAAACGTTAAAAAAATTATAAGTCAACCTTGGATCATTTTTAGGCCAAAACCGTGGACAATTTGACTACATTGATACTTTCGTTTCTTCGGGGCGTTTTTTTCATAGTAAAAATTGAAAATATGACGCATATATATATGAATGTCGGGATTCAATTGTCATTTTTGGAAAAACTAAAATCAACAAAATGAAAATCAACAGAGATCTAAATACGGTGACGGTTTTGCTCACATTGTCTCCATAACATTTGCAATTCTCTCCAAAGCTCGAGCCTTATGGTCTACGGAGCGTGCGACATTTTCCATGAGATCTAATTTTCGCTTATAATAATTCGCCTTGACAGCGACATCACCAGACAGAATTAACGCTACTCCACTGGCCTGAACCACACTGTTCAGCTTATTGGCAGGAGTACGAAGTCTGCTGCAACCTACAAATTCAGTCTGAACTTACCTTTATTATAAGTTTATTATAACGTGTCTAACAAGAGGGTGAAACGTGAAATACAGTAGATTCCCGTACGTTGCGAATTGAGAGGGGTGAAGAGAAAGTGATTCTGGGGAATGCACCACTTTCTGCCTACTACCACTCCGTTGACAAATGCATACAAATCCGACAGGTGGATTTCGAATACAATTATGTCTACATCTCTATGTGCATTGCAACCCTAACGGAGCTTGGCGAGAGGTTAGGTTAGGACTCCCTATAGACATTTAGGCATAATCCAGAGCCCCAGCGGGCTTTGTACTATCCTCTGGACTCCCTCGAGACCTATAGACATAGTCTAGAACCCAAGCGGCCTCTGTACTATCCTCTTGACTGCCTCTAGACATATAGACATAATCTACAGCCCGAGCTAAATGTCTATAGGGAGTCCAGAGGATAGTACAGAGCCCGCTCGGGCTCTCGACTATGTCGATATGTCTAGAGGCAGTCAATAACAATAATAATGTTTATTTATTTAGCCAATGGCTACACTTTAAATACATTTGAATCCATTACAAAAAAAAAAAATCATATATAATAAAATACATTACTTTCAAATTGCACCATTCATCACTTCCTCTCTTAACAGTCTTTTGAAAATCATTACCGTTTGGGCACTCTTTGTTTACTCAATATCCCTGAGTCATAATAAATTAATCTAGAACGTTGAATGAACGAATGGACAATCCTATTTGAATAAATAGGAACCATTGCCTAAAAAACGTCCAAGTGACAATAAACAAAGTGCCGACCATTAGTGTGCCTATTAAAAACCGAATGAACGATATCGAATTGTGCCACACCGTGGACACTTACCTCGCCTTAGTGCAGAAATTAAACTTAAATTAAACTTAAACCGAACTTAAATCTAATAGTCTTAAGTGTGTATGTATGAGAGTGTAATTGTATGAGAATGTGGTTATATGAGCGTGTGTAGCGGCAGTCACGTGCATTTAATTACAACAAAAACGTACTAGCAGCCATTTTGGTTTTGTGTTGTGAACAATCGAGAACATTTGAATAAATCTGGGTTTTTTATGCCATATGGCTTTTTCCCAAGACAATATCGGCATTAATATATTTTTGAAGGTCGAACCTAACTAGTAGTAAATAAAATAACCTATAAATAATGAAATTGCCATAGCTTTTCAGATATGACAGTTGCAAAATATTCATGGTGCCTCCTGTGAGGTTATTATTGTAACCTTTTTTCTTATTTTTATTATAGTTTTTGGTCGTTAAAAATAGATTGGCTGCGAGTAAAAGTTGCAAACGGGAAAAATTAAAAAACAATTAACATAAAAACCTTTAATACAAGAACAATTAATACAAAAATAGTGACATCGTTAATTTTTCCGTCGTTGAAGCATCATCGGCAACCTCGAGTCGTCTTCTCCAGCATCACTCTCTCACCTGGTAGCTTCACCATCCAGTGGGATCTGCAGCGTGCAGCAATACAGATAAGTTGATTCCAATTAGTCAAAAATTCGATTATTCCAAAATGCCGCTTTCTGATGAAGAAAGGACACGTATTGAGTATCTTCAGCAGAAACTAGATACTTTCAAGTTCCAATTAGCGAAATTGGAGAAATATTTAGCGGGTTCCAAGGTCGAATCGACCAACGCCAAGATCAGATTGGAGATCTTGGCCCCTTTCTTCGAGGGTGCTATAAAGTATAGCGAAGAGCTGAGAGTTTTTCAGCCCGGTAATCCCCAATTGCAAGTTTTCGAAGCTGCTGAATCTCGCTATTACGAAATTGCTAGCGCCGTTGCCAAACTGCAACGCCCAGAGCCATCCATGATGAATGCCACCCTGAATTCCAGCTGCATGATAATCACGGAGAGGCAGGAGCTGCCGAGGCTCCCAAAGATTCGGATCCCCACATTCGATGGCAAGCGCGAGGAATGGGCTAATTACAAGAACAAATTCATTGCCTTAGTCCATTCTCGCTCCGATCTCAGTGACGCAGTAAAGTGTAGTCAACTTTTGGACTCACTATCTGTTCAAGCTCTGGCCAAGGTCAGCCAGTTCGATCCCAGCGACGCCGACTATCCCAAGGCGTGGGAAACTCTTCTTGGTTTCTACGACCACAAACGCATTGTGGCCGTGGAACACCTCAACGCCATATTCGATTTGCCTCAAGTTACCAAGGTCTCGGCTAATGACTTGTCCAACCTCTTGGACAAAGCATGTCAGCACATCCATATTTTGGATGGTCTCGGTGCCACATCTCGCGATGATATCATCGTGAGAATCATTGAACGCTGTCTTTCTCCTATCATTAGGAGCAAGTGGCAAGATCGATTAGACATGGACGCTCTTCCAAAGTTGGAAGATCTCCTGAAATTCATACAGACTGCTATTTTCAAACAACAAGCATTTGATTCCACCTCGACATCCCAACGTTCTGGGGCACAGAAACGGAAGCTTGGAGATCAGACAGCACAGCCACCGACCAAGGCTGCGAAGGTCAAGACGTATTCGCTTGTCACGTCTGCCGCTCCTGGGCAGTCCAAGTCTACAGGATTCTCAACAGCCTGTCCTAAGTGCCAACAGGCTCATCAGTTGTATAAGTGTCCTAGCTTCAACGGACTCAAAGTGCAGGACCGTTGGAATTTCGTGAGAAGCATTCACGCTTGCTCTAATTGTCTTTGGATACACAAATACCCCTGTAAAAGCGTACAACACTGTAAAAAATATAGTCGCAAACATCACACTTTGCTGCATAATGAAAAGGACAGGGGTCAGGCCAACTCTAGAGAGGCCACTTCTGCAGCCTCTGACGCGAGTCAGAGTTGACTAAGCTGTCATTCAGTATCCTCAATCGCTTTTCCCTCAGACTCTCCATTAATGACCACCGCAATGGTTCACATTCAAGACAATCAGGGCAATTTTGTATCAGCGCGTTCACTGTTGGACTCCTGCTCCACAGTTAATTTAATTACCGAAAGGTTCATCAAACTCCTCAGGACCCCAACCGTTCAGTGTGCTGTCAATATTGGAGCCGTTGACGGAATGTATACAGTGTCACAGCAATTCGTTCAAGTCGTTATTCATTCCAAGCATAACGAGTTCCAGTAACGATTGAACGTTCTCGTAGTACCGAAAATTGCTGACGCTGTACCCAGTGTTGTCTTCCCCCGACATCAATTCCAGATCCCGAAAGATCTGCGACTCGCGGATCCTCAATTTCATATTCCAAAACCAATCGACCTTTTGTTAGCATCCAACACGACGCTATCAGTCTTATCAATCGGTCAAATAAAATTGTCACAGAAATCCTCTACAATTGTGCTGCAAAAAACTCGATTGGGATGGATCGTGGCAGGAGGATTGGAGCTTTTAACCTCCACAACACCTACTTCGTGTAACGTCGTCAAACTGGATAAGCTCTTTGAACGATTCTAGTTCATTGAGGATTTCGATCATGAACCAGTCAAATCTCGCGATGAAGTGTTATGTGAGCAACACTATGTAGCACACACCAAACGCGACGTTACGGGTCGATATATTGTCCGTCTTCCTTTCAGAGACTCCAAGTTCAATCTTGGCGGATCTCGCACGCAAGCCCTCAAACGTTATCAGTCTTTGGAGCGAAAACTTTCATCGAATGCATCATTGAAAACCGAATACGCCAGGGTGATGGAGGAGTACATATCTCTCGGTCATATGACCTTGTGTGATGAGACTGATAGCGGATGCTATCTGCCTCATCATGCTGTAATCAAGGAGTCCAGTGAAACCACCAAGGTTAGAGTGGTATTCGATGCTTCAGCCAAAACGTCTACTGGCATTTCCCTGAACGATACGCTGTTAGTGGGACCAACCATTCAAAATAATATTTTTGAACAGGTTATCCGGTTTCGTACTCATCGATACGTGATTACCGCAGACATCGAGAAGATGTATAGACAAATTCTAGTCCATCCCGAGGATCGGGAATTCCAAAAAATCTTATGGCCTCATCACGGCCGGCTACGAACGTTTCAATTGAACACCGTAACTTTTGGAACAGCCGCCGCTCCGTTCCTAGCAGTTCGAACTATTCACCAACTTGCTCGTGATGAAGCACAGGAGTTCCCTCGTGCTAGCAAACTTCTCATGCGTGACTTCTATGTAGATGATTTCATCTCCGGCGCAGATGATTTAAACGAACTTGTCACCATCCGCGATGAGATGATTGCGTTATTGTCTCGTGGTGGGTTCACTATTCGTCAGTGGGCTTCCAATCATCATTCAACTTTGAACACTATTGACAAGGAGTTCTTCGATTTGAAGCTGACTGCTTGATTAAGAATGATCCCGTCCAGAAAACTTTAGGAATTGTCTGGGATTCTCAGGGTGATCTGTTGCGGTACTCCTGGCATCAGGTTGATCCTAATGTCGTAGCAACAAAACGCAAGCTGTTATCAGAGCTATCGAAAATCTTTGACCCACTAGGATTATTAGGTCCTGTGACTCTGTATGCTAAGGTGTTAATCCAAGACTGTTGGAAAGCAAAGGTGACGTGGGACGAATCTCTTCCTCAAGACATTCACACCAAATGGAAGGCCTTAGCGGGCCAATTACCTCATCTAGAAGAGATCTCCTTCCCTCGGTACATTTTAATTCTCAATTCGTCAGGAATTGAAGTTCATGGATTTTGTGACGCATCCATTCACGGATATGGAGCTTGTCTATATATCAAATCACATGATCCAAGAGGTGAGGTATCCGTCAAATTAGTGGGAAGCAAATCTCGAGTAGCTCCTTTGACTGGAGTTACTATTCCTTGCCTGGAACTTTGCGCAGCATCCATCTTGAAGAGGTTGTACATCGAGTGCAAGGCTCAATTTGATTTCCCTATCAATCAGGTATACTTGTGGTCAGACTCGTCCATCGTCCTCTGTTGGCGCAACAAGCCCCCTCATTTTCTGAGACCATTTGAAGCCAATCGAGTCGCGGACATCCAATCTTTAGGTGACCAAGCCAGCTGGAGACACGTCAAGTCAGAAGACAATCCAGCTGATGCTTTATCACGAGGACAACTCCCTGCAGAGTTTCTTGGAAATTCTCTGTGGAGGTCAGGTCCAAGTTGGTTGATCTTTGATCAGTCCCAATGGCCGAAGTCATTCGAGGCTCCTATCCGGGATGTGCCAGGCTGCAAAGCGAGCTTGTGTCTCGACACGGATGTAATTCCGGAACCTCTCTATGCCCGGTTTTCAAACTTCGATCGATTTGCGAGAGTCGTAGTTTATATGATGCGGTGGAAAGATCTACAAACCGTTCGTAATCGTCCGATTTCTGTAGAGGAAATCACTGAGGCTGAAACCCGCATCTTCAAAATGGTTCAAAGGGAGCGGTTCCCCAGTGAGCTCCGGAAACTTTCCTCTAGACAATCCAGCAGCAAACCTCAGACCGGAAAGGGCACTCCTTTCGATCAACTCCACCCATTCGTTGATGATCAGGGTCTTCTTCGGGTTGGTGGACGCCTCAGAAAGTCAGAACTCTCCTTTAATCAAAGGCATCCCGTCTTACTGCCTAGCAAACACCCAGTTACAGACATGGTCATTCTCCAGGTCCATCAACAAAATCTTCATTCTGGAATCCAGTCAACGCTTCAGACAATTCGAACGAAATTTTGGACCCTCAATGGCAAGGATCAAGTTCGGAAAATTGTGCATCGGTGCATTGAGTGCATTCGCCATCGACCAAAATCAAGTCATGCGCAGATGGCAGACTTACCCAGTGTCCGCGTCAACGCGGCTCCAGCTTTTTCACGAACAGGACTAGATTTCTTTGGTCCACTGCTCAGCAAAGAAAAGAAGGCCCGTAATCATTCCTTCATTAAAACATACGGATGCGTGTTTGTCTGTATGGTATCCAAGGCAGTGCATATTGAGCTCGCCACTGACCTTTCTACTGAAGGATTCTTAGCAGCGTTTCGCCGCTTCATCAGCCGAAGAGGAGTACCAGAGCATGTCTACTCCGACAATGGCACCAACTTTGTGGGAGCTAATGGGGAGCTTAATGATCTCTACGAACTTCTTAGTTCTCACAAATTCGAGGAAAGTATCGGGAATTTCGCCCTTGCAAAACGCATCGAATGGCATTTCAAGTCGCCATTATCCCCTCATTTTGGTGGAATTTGGGAAGCAGCGGTGAAGAGTTTTAAACACCATTTGAAACGTGTTCTAAAGGATCATAAGCTAACGTACCAACATCTGAATACGTTGCTTATTGAGATTGAAGCTATTCTAAACTCGCGACCCTTGTGCACACTTTCAGCTGATCCCAACGATCCACTCGCAATTACACCAGCTCATCTTTTGATAGGTCGACCTTTCAATGTCTTACCTGAGAAATCCTTAATTTCAGTTTCAGATAACCGTTTGTCCACTTACAACTTCATCACCAAGGCCAGACAGGACTTTCGAGTAAGTGGCACAAAGAGTACCTCCATGAACTCCAGATCCGTTAGAAATGGCACAATGCCAATGCTGAACTGATAATCCGTTCCGTAGTTCTTCTCATGGACGATCTAACTGCCTGTGCGCGGTGGCCTCTAGGTGTGATCCTTGAAGTCTTCCCTGGCAGTGACGGCATTGCCCGAGTGGCTTCTGTGAAGACTATCAACGGGGTCTACAAGCGGAATATCACACACACGTCTTTGCTTGTTGCCTGTGACCTGATTACGAACAATTCCCAGGCCAAGGGCTGAGTCTTCCTGTTCTACTGCTCAATCATCAACTATCAGCTTATGATCTTGCAGCTCGGGCCGGGAGTGTGTTCCGTTCTCAATGGTCGCCCATTGAGAATGGAAACTTGGCTCTACGCATGCGCTGGGTTTTTCAGCGGGACAGCGAGTGACGGTTGGGCTCGACAAGCGTGTGCCTGTTTTTTCGGCTTCTTGTTCGGTCCGCCATAACGACCACAACGTGTTTGACTTACACATCGAGCAATAACCCAAAACCTTGTGAAGTCCAATATCCCTGAGTCATAATAAATTAATCTAGAACGTTGAACGAACGAATGGACAATCCTATTTGAATAAATAGGAACCATTGCCTAAAAAACGTCCAAGTGACAATAAACAAAGTGCCGACCATTAGTGTGCCTATTAAAAACCGAATGAACGATATCGAATTGTGCCACACCGTGGACACTTACCTCGCCTTAGTGCAGAAATTAAACTTAAATTAAACTTAAACCGAACTTAAATCTAATAGTCTTAAGTGTGTATGTATGAGAGTGTAATTGTATGAGAATGTGGTTATATGAGCGTGTGTAGCGGCAGTCACGTGCATTTAATTACAACAAAAACGTACTAGCAGCCATTTTGGTTTTGTGTTGTGAACAATCGAGAACATTTGAATAAATCTGGGTTTTTTATGCCATATGGCTTTTTCCCAAGACAATATCGGCATTAATATATTTTTGAAGGTCGAACCTAACTAGTAGTAAATAAAATAACCTATAAATAATGAAATTGCCATAGCTTTTCAGATATGACAGTTGCAAAATATTCACTATCTGTTAAATAACTATCAAACCAATTGAGAACACCATCTCCCATTCCACACACTTTTAACTCTTGGATTAATCTCGTTCTATCAATAGTTTCAAATGCCCTCTTGAAATCAATGAAGAGGATAGTGCAGAACCCGCTCGGGCTCTAAACTATGTCTATATGTCTAGGGAGAGTCCAGAGGATAGTCCAGAGCCCGCTTGGGCTCTGGACTATGCCTAAATGTCTAGAGGAAGTCCAGAGGAGAGTACAGAGCGCCATCTCTAGACTACCTCTGAACTTTCTCTCGCAACATGGAAAAAATCGACAGGCGGAGCTCTCGCCAAGTTCCGCTAGGGAATCGCGATAACACAATATGAGACAGTTGAATGTGTGCCAGCACTCAAGCGCCGAGGAAAAGAATGTGGGAACTTGCAACTAAAAAGTGCGCAACGTATGACAATCTACGGTTGATTTAGTCACTAAGTCGGAAAATTGCAATCACAATCATTAGTAAATTTGTGTTCGATCGATAGAGGAATGATTTGTTTCGCAATCTGTATGGGGTGTTACTCTCAGAACAATATAAGAATACTGAATATTACCTTTCAAGTCTTGGTTTCCCCGTGATGGCCTTGCTTTTATTTCCAACTTGCATCCATTCAGATCACTTTTATCATTCTCTTTATTGACATAATAAAGGCTTCCATCGACAGGTTTCTTATCATCCGTTGTCTCTACCTCTGCAGGTATATCCCTATTACTAGATTGTGCTCTTGTAATTTCTTTCACTTCTACATCACCGTCATCAATGGAATAGATAGCAGTCGAAAATTCAGTTTCAATGTACGTGTCTCCTGGTAACAACTGGAATTTAGGTATAGGTTTAGCCATTCCTCTTTTCGGAGCATCAACTTTCTGTTCTTCGTCGATTTCATTTATAAAAACAACTTCAGTTGCATCAGTCTTTTGCTCATCGGAATTCTCGTTGATCTCAACACTGATAACCTTCAAGTTTTTCTGCTCTGTGGTTTTCTCCGGAAAATTCTGAGAAAAAAACGGTTTTCATGGATATGTTCATTTCGTAGGGAATTTAGGGAAAACCGTGGGAATTCGTTTGGGACTTATCTCGGTGCTATTGACACTTTCGGAGGAGTTCAGAAGTAGATCCAATGTTGCGACCGAAGAGTTTTGCCATGCACAAGGATGAGTTATGGATGAAAAAGGGGCAGGATCCACTAACAACTTAAACTGCTGCAATTTATAGCCAATGGAACTGATAATTGGTTTACAAGTTGTTTTTGTCAATCCTAATACAACTTCAGGTGCATTTTGAAAATATATTAATACTTGCAGTACCCATGATACAAAATTTCACCCATTTTTTATGCTTTTACATCACGAAACTTTGCATTTGTTTGTTTGGATCTCGCTCAATATTCAAAGTCGTTCAAGTTAGTTCCAAAGTAATTCATTACATTGAAAAATACATATGAGGGAATCCATGTCGAAAACAACAGCGGAAAAAGCCGTCAGTAGCCATTTACTCGAGATTTGTTTCAGCTATTCGTGTAAAATAAATGCCTTCGAAAACTTGCATTGGATTTTCAAGTCGAAAATTATCAAAAATAACTCTAAGATTTCCAGAAGCATTCCACAAAAGGTTGTCTTGGAATGGATTGAATCACCTCATAAGCTACGACGAACACCGTGGAGTGAATAAAATCTTTAAATGAATCATGGAAATCATAAATGTCCAAATTATCAAACCGTTATTTTTTTAAAAGTTAAATAACGCAATTGACTACCTCGAAAATCGACTTGGCAAAACGGCAAATTTGCATAATTCGGGCTGTTAGCCATAGTCTTTCCTTGCCAACAATTTCGATCATCTCAAGTTGTAATAATTCAAAATGTTAGAAATGTGTAAATAGAAATAATAAATTCAAAATTCCAAAAATTTAAAATTATGAAAGTTTTCAATTTCCACAATCTCAATTTTCAAAGAATTTTAATTCTGACAATTTACATTTTTAAATATTCCATATTTTAGACATTTCAAATTCAGAGAGCCGGTCGTATGGTCAGTATTTGTTTTGAGTCGGTGTCGTGCGGACGCATGTCTACCGCTCTCTACAAAATATAAATTCCAAACGTACCGAGCTTACAGTACAGTGAATTTATAAGTCTTGTCAAAGTTTTGGCACTAAAGTGTCAAACTTCACAAATCTCAAACTTCCTCTGGCTCCCAAAAGGAAAGCCAAAATGACTCCTCCTGTGGAAGACCCAAAAAAAACAAAAATAACCGTTATGAAACCGTCAACTAGTGCGAGCTGTGAACCCGCTCGCCTCAACAAACCTTCGAACACTCCTGTCGGGCCACAACAGGCTCAAAAACAAACATCAGTGCCTCCAATAGTTATTGAAAATGACAAATTGGAGACCAAAAAATTAATCAACTTCCTGCAAGTCAACGCCTCGGACAAAAACTTCAGGATGAAATTCAATGGTAGTACCACCATCGTCCATCTACAATCGGCGGAGGATTATGATAAAATCGCAAGTATCCTGAAAAGGCAAAATTTACATTTTTACACCTTCGGTCTAAAAAGTGAGCGTCCGAAGAAATTTATCATAAAAGGTCTTCCCGCCAGTTTTACTGAGCACGAGATTGAAACGGAAATATCCAAACACGGCATAAAGGTATTATCAGTCCGGCAGTTTGTGAAAACAAACAAGGACGGAGACAGCAACGAGAGTAGGCCACTACCGGTGTTTGCAATTACGGTTGGGCCTGATGTAACCTTCAGCAACCTCGCTGCTATTAAAACCATTTTCTATCATACATTTAAGATAGAAAAATACATCAAAACCCAACAACCAACACAGTGCTACCGGTTCCAAAACTTTGGACACGCCAGTCAGCACTGTAATTTAAATCCCAGATGTGTGAAATGCGCAGGCAATCACGACATCAAAACCTGCACCAGCAACTCCCTGAAGTGCGCAAATTGTGGTCTAGCTCACACAGCGAGCTATCGTGAGTGCGCCTCACAAACCAAATTTGTGGAGACTCATGAAAAAAGAGTCCAACCACCAGCACTAAAAAGAGCAAAGCGGGAACTACCCGCTACCCTACACTCGGCTACGATGCAAAACCTGGAAAGCAACATCCATTTCCTCCAGTCTGGTCCAGTCCTTGAGCCTACGCCAATCTCTACTGCCACGAAGATGTCCAGGCTATCCTACGCTTCTTGTTTTCCAACGATGGAAACCTTAAGAACGAATGTTGACGCACCCACCGCTGAACCTAGGACCATTCCGATGGAGACTGATGATCCGGAATTGCATTTAAGTACAACTAAAAACTTTATTAATACAGTGAAACAAGTCATTGATGACCTAAAATCCCTTAGAATTCTCGAAAACCTCTCAGAGATTAAGAACATGATCTCTAAAATCCAAAGAGCTGACACCCCCCTTGATAGAATCACAATCATCGCATCCTATGCATACCTGTTCGAATCCACCGCTAAACCACCCACGATCCTCCTACAAACATAATAAATATCTTAGCCATTAACATTTTTGCGCTCAAACTCAGTCTGATACCGGTACCCGCAAAACACTTTGAGCGAACAATTCTAATACGTCTCATAAAATCTATCGATGAGTTACACTTAATACCTACAAACCAATTCGGTTTCCGTTCAGAACACACGACCCGCCACGAATTGGTCAGAATCAAAAATGATATAAAATCCCCAAAGACCGGATAGAAGTTGTCCAAAATAAATTTTTATGAATGATAAAATGGTCGGCATACACAATACGTTGGGCATGGCAACCATAGGTAAATTTATCGATAGAATAAATTCGAGATTTAAATTTAAACTACAATCCGATCCTAATCCCCAGCTCCAAAACATCAATATTGATAAGAAAGCAAATTGGTCTCGCTGACCACCTGTTTTGTCCCACCTTTCCATATATCCCTTTCTCCCCCGCCCCTCATGCACCCATTACTTATAAGGTTTTTTAGAAGTCATTTTTCCTTATATCGAGTCATCATGTAAATAATCACAAATATCTGTAATAATGAAAAATTAGGTTAAACTTCGTTCAAATTAGATATAAAGCCAACGGCTGGTGATCTAGAGCGTAGCACTCAAGATATTAATACTGTATATAGTATATATGACAAATGTTAATAAACAATTTTCAAGTCAAGTCAAGGTCGTATGGTGAAGTAGGTAAGGTGCCCGTCTACAGATCTAGAGTTCCTGGATTCAAGCCCAGGTACCGGTGGATTTTTTCTGGATTATTTGATTTAGTCAAATAATGGGCACCACAAAAGTACAAAACAGTTCACCCCCAAAAGTTATACGACGAGTACCAAAAACTGTTTACAACTGAATGTTCCTACTCTCATTGTGAACGAATAACATCCGTAACTGTGTTACAAAGGAAAAAGTCGTGAGCGTCTAACGACTATAATAAGTCCAGAGCCGGCGCTAAGAACCACTGTAGTTGATGCGTCGATAACAACAAACCGAAACTGAAACTGAAATTCAGAGAATTTTACGATCTTCTTGAATGTATCGAATTCAAACAGATTGGAGTTTTAAGGACGTAAAATGTTAAAAATTGTAATACTGTTGAATTTTGAAAAATTCAAGAGTGCTGATAGGCAGCGAGAGAAATAAATGCAGAAAAAGTTGAGCAAAATGATGGAAAGGGTTGGACAAAAACACTAAATCTATTTTTTATAAGCCTACAAAATGGCAAAAATTTATAAAATATGAAAATTTGAGCGGGCTTTCGTTGCCACTTAAGGTGACACAATCCATTGTAAGCAATTTTGTTTTCAATTTCTCTGGAACTACCATTAAGTTATTCTTCAAACAAAACTAGTCTCTAAGTTTTAAATGAGTATTATGCGAATATTAAAATGTACTTACAAACTTCACCTGGAATTCGGGAATGCCTGGCAAGCCCTGCACTAGTACTGGATCTATCATTTCTGACATGCTTTGATCGTTCGGGTCCTTGACAATCTGCACAGGAGGACCTCCCCCTGTTGCACCTCGAGATCTACTCTCCAGGGCGACGATATTTTTTACTTTTCCTTTCCAGTCTTGATACGACTATAAGAAAATAGAAATTAGCTGCTCAATCGTTACTAAGAATATTGACTTTTAATAATATGCACGATTTTATAAAATCGCAGGAGATAAACCACAGCGTGACCTCACTTTTACTCTTACCTTTCTCCATTTGCCCCAAAACTTTTTGGGACCCAGCATTACATTTAAGATTCCAGACAATTCTTGCCACAATGTCTGGGCATCTTTTTTAGTAAATGTGCTGGTAAAACGCACAGATTTGAGCACAGAATGTGCCTTCAGGAACTCTATCATGACTTTTCTCTGGCTGTCAGTGATATTCCGCAACTGAGTATCCTCTTTTTCCTGTTTTGTTTCCGTCGGCATGTCTCTGATCTTATTCACTGACATTTACACTAGATTTTACGCTAAAACTCAACAGATTGGGTATAATTATGAGGAGATCGAGGTTAAGCTCAGCTGTTCCGCGTGACACTTCCGATGAAAACAATGTCGCATCTGAGCCCACAAATCGCATGTGTCATTGAAATCGCATTCGACGGCGCGGAAATCGCTTGCAGCCGATCGCATGAAGGCCGCATCGCATGCGACAACCCGTCATGCGGCCGCCCGAAACAGATTCAAGAATGAGCTCCCAGTGACTTGTTGTTCAAAAGATTTGTTTCCTCGGGAGGCCGATAATTTGTGGATATTTGCGTAGTGTGTACAAAGTGTATTAGCCTTTTTATGGTCTTCCGTGTAGATCGTGTTATTGGATTTGAGTGTGGGAATTTTGCTTTTGCCGGTGTTATTAAAATATTTTGCTACGCGCCAAATAGAGTGATCTCCTAAGTTTAGGTTTCTAAGTTTGTTGTCCCAAGATGCTTGTTTCCATTCGGTTAATTTAAGTCTGATTTTTTTGAGCAGCTGATTGAGTTCGGATTTAAGGTAGCGATTTCGCGTTTTTTGCCATCTTGATCTAATATAATTTTTGAGTTTTATTAAGGAAGCTATTTCGGGTGGCAGAGGGGTATGGGTGGATTTGGATGAGCGGGTGGGAGTGGAGGAATCCAGGGCTGTTTGAATAAATTGGGTGAAATTTGTTATGTGTTTATCTATTGCTTCAGTGTTGTTACAAGTCGGGTTTGGTGTAGAAATCTCATCGTTTAAGATGTCCTTGAACTTTTTCCAGTCGGTTTTCGCGTAGTTTAATATTTTAGATGATTCTGGTGAGGTTGGTTTTCCAAAGAGGGAGAAAAGCAGTGGTAGGTGATCTGAGGAGGATTCGGAAAGTGTGGTGAAATTATTAATGATAGAGATGTTGTTAGTTAATAAAAGGTCAATAGTACTAGGAGTGTTAGAATTATAAGGGTAGTATGTAGGAACGTCTGGAAAGAGCAGATTAATTTTTTGTTCCGTCAAAAAATTTGAGAGAATCTTACCTGATTCGTTCGGCCTAGCAGAGGTCCAAGCAGTGTCCTTCGCGTTGAAGTCTCTAACAATAATTGTTGGAGTACTATCGGAGAGTAGGTGCCTCAATAGATTTGTATCTAGTGAGACATCCGGTGGATTATAAATTGAGCAGATCCTCGTTATTCTATTGTCCACTTGGACCTCTACTCCCACGTATTCGGTGAGCGACAGGAGATCATGCGGAAGTGTTCTATGTCTCAAGGTTTTGTGGATCGCCACCGCAACACTGCCACCTGCTTTGGCCGTTCTGTCTTCCCTGATCAGCGAGAAGTCTGGAAAGTTTATTTTCTTCGTTTTGCTGTTTAGCTTAGTCTTTGAAATCAGACAAATTTTAATGCTATTGCTATGGACAATGTGTAATAACTCGTCCAGATTGGACTTAAGCGCAAAAATATTAATTGCTAATATGTTGGTTAGGTTTGCGGGAGAATCGTAGGTCTTTCTGAAGAGGGTAAGAATAGGTGAGCATAGGATGCGATGATTGTGATCCTATCAATGGGGGTGTCAGCTCTCTGGAGTTTACAGATCATATCTTTGAGCTCTGAGAGGATTTCGGGGATTCTGAGGGTTTTTAGCTCGTCCAGGACTTACTTCGCTGTATTAATTTAATTTTTAGTGGTACTTAAAGATGATTCTGGAACATGTGTCGCCATTGGGATGATCCTATGGTCAGCAATGGGTACGGCAACGCGTAAGTGGGCCTAGACACGTTGGCAATAGAAGTTGGCGTTGGCTCAGGGACTGCAGGACACTGGAGGAACTGGATGTTCCTTTCCAGATTCTGGATCGTGGCCGAATGAGGTGTAGAGGGCAATTCCATTTCTGCTCTCCTTGGTGGTGGTGGTGGTAGTGGTTAGACTCTTTTTTTTGTGCCTCCGCAAATTTGGTTCGCGCGGCGCACTTTCTATAGCTCGCTGTGTCAGCTAGACCGCAGTTTGCACACTTGAGAGAGTTGCTGGTGCAGGCTTTAATATCGTGATTGCCTGCACATTTCACGCATCTGGGGTTTAAGTTGCAGTGCTGACTGGCGTGTCCAAATTTTTGGCACCGGAAGCACTCTGCTGGTTGCTGGGTTTTAATGTATTTTGCTATCTTATATGTATGATAGAAAATGGTTTTAATAGCAGCAAAGCTGCTCAAGGTTACATCGGGCCCAACCGTTATAGCAAACACCGGTAGTGGCCGATTTTCCCTGCTGTCTCCATCCTTGTTTGTTTTCACAAACTGCCGGACTGATCATACCTTTATGCCGTGTTTGGATATTTCGGCTGCAATTTCGTGCTCACTAAAACTGGGGAGAAGACCTTTTATGATAAATTTCTTCGGACGCTCACTTTTCAGATCGAAGGTGTAAAAATGTAAATTTTGCCTTTTCAGGATACTTGCAATTTTATTGTAATCCTCCGTCGTTTGCAGATGGACGATCGTGGTGTTTCCATTAAACTTCATCCTGAAGTTTTTATCGGAGGCGTTGACTTGCAGGAAATTGATTAATTTTTTGGTCTCCAGTTTGTCATTTTCAATGACTATTGGAGGCACTGCCGTTCGTTTCTGAGCCTCTTGAGGCCCGTCAGGAGTGTTCGGAGGATTGCTGAGGCGAGCGGGGTCGGAGCTCGCGCTGATTGACGGTTTGATAACGGTTTTCTTGGTTTTTTTCGGGTCTTCCAATGGTCCAAGGAGGACTCATCTTGGCTTTCCTTTTTGGAGCCAAAGGAAGTTTGAGAGATTTTATGTTCGACACTTTGGTGCCAAAACTTTAACAAGACTTTAAAAATTCACTGAACTATAATCGCCGTACGTTGGAATTTATATATCATAGAGAGCGGTAGACATGCGTTCGAACGGTAACGAGTCAAAACAAATACTATCACCATACGACCGGCTAAAACGTAATTTCGTTCATCACATTATTGCAGTAATTTCTATCGCCTCAGTTTGAAAAACTACGTAATTTAAATGCCATTATTATTCGTCATTCGCAGTAACTGTTTACCAAATTTCTATCTGTCACTAACTTTTCGCCTTGATTGATGATGAACACCCATCATTGATCAACCATTTTTATCTAACAGTGAATCGTTTTTTGAAAATCCCTCCTTTCAGTTCGATAAAACTTAGCAAAGAGAGATATTAAAACCCTCTGAAACGCCTCATTCAACGTTATAGAGGTTTTTCACGTAGTTAATCGACCTTCAAATTTCGGTTTATTCTTATTGTTAAAAAAAAAAATACAAAGGACCGAATATAATACCCCCTAAATTAGGTAAATTGTGGTGGCATATCATCGATTGTGTTTAATCATATTTTCCTCACTATCTTATACTCAAAGGTGTCCTCAAAAAAATTAAATTTCTCAGACGCAATTTTCGAGTATCCTTAAGTTTCTTAAAAATACATCTTTGATATAATCAACGACAGTGTTACATTCCAGGGAGTAGGGTCAGGAACATAGGGATTGAGATAGAGAAAATGGCATTCACCTGTTCATTCGTAAATTGATTTTGGACGCTTACAGTTAGCTGTATAATTTATATCTAAGCATATGCAATGCAATTATTTTAGGAGCTCAATGGACCATTCTTCACCCATATTTACACCTGGCTTGCGCAGCGTCAATACGCTATTGTTCGTATTGTATTTGACCTCCAAATTGACTGTTCCAAGGCCTGTGAATCAGTTACAAACATTAGTTCTCGTCTTGAACGAAATGCGTAAACGGGAAATTATCATAGTTTAAGGTCATTTAGTGGATCCCGGAAATTTTTTAGACGGGTGAAATTTCAAATAACCTTGATAATTCCCAGAAAATTGAAAGCCTGCAGAATAAATAGACACGTACAAATAAAAAGTAAAAGTTCAGCAACTGTTAAAAGGCTCCCCTAATTGACGTGAATTGTGAAATTCCAGGGATTAACGAAATGTTCACTTGAAAAAATTTGAAAATGAAAAATAAAAACTTAATATAAAACTTTTTAATTAAAAATTTTAATTTAAAAAAATGTTGGCGAGCCATGAATTTCGTCAGTTTTAACCATTGGAAAAACATGACATTTTGAGTAATTTTTAAGAGTTCCAAAAGTTTCAATAATATCTAAAGATTTCAACAACTTCAAACATTTTCAAAAATCCATAAATTTTTATCACTCAAAAAGTTTCTATATTCCAGACTTTGACCAATTCTACGAATTAAACAGAACATATATATATAACGGCATAAAATTGAAATATTTTTGGGAAAATTCCGGTTCGAAAATGTAAAATGACAGAATTTACAAAGTTGCAAAATCTAAAATATAACATTTTTCACCCGAGACAGGGAATAATAAATACGTATATATTATTGATGTAGAAGCCAAGGAGCGTAGGCGGCAAAAAGGTAAAAAAAAACGTATGATTACATATTTATATGTTATTACTCATTCTTAATCGAATTCTCATATTTTGAAACTCATGTCACTTCAGCATTGCAACGACGATATGTTTATACTGTGGTTCGATAATAACAGAAGTAGTGCCACTGAAACATCCTTAAAATACTCACTTTGTGATGTAAGTTTTGCTTCTTTAACTCCCTTGGGTGCATTAGCAATATCAACTCGCTCCAGCCAACTTGCAGTCTCAAAATTCGCCAACTTATCGATATAGTTGCTCTTGAGTATTTTGCCATCGAAAGCGAATCTCAAATAGACATATTTTCCATGTCGATATGCGAAGCTAGATTCATCATCAATATAGAGTTTCCCACTAGCTTTACCTTCGGCATCAGCAATAACAACAAGCGTGTAAGGATCATTCTTCATAGCAACGGTACTCCTCCTAATTCTCATTTTACGTGGTACAATGGACCCTGCCCTCTGGAAAACTGGAGTTTTCCTCAGATTAACCGGAACTCTTACAAGCCCCGGTGTCTTGTACTCTTGCATAGTATCCACATCATACCAAGCAAACTTTCCTTCCCCAGGGAAATATACAGAAACTTCCGAAGCAGAAGCCTCAAAAACTGGTCTTACAAGGATGGCATCCCCAACCAGTAAATGATCATCAATAGAATACGTCTCAGCTTCCATTGGATAATGTGCCAAAAGTGGTCTTATAACTGGATGACCAGAGAGCTCATGTTCCCTGAACAACATATACCAGAAAGGTAAATACGAATAACGCATAGTCACAGCATCCTTAACAATCTGTGTAGTTTCATCATTGAAAGTCCAAGGCTCTCTGCGTTTTGTCTCAATATGTGAATGTGCCCTGAAGAAGGGCAGCCAAGCACCAGCCTGATACCACCTAATAATGAGCTCAGAATCGGGATTTTTGAAGAAGCCACCAATATCAGCACCACAGAATGACATTCCAGCGACTGCAACTGATAAGCACATGGGATAGCTGATTCTCAAATGCTCCCATTCTGCAGCGTTATCGCCGGTCCATACAGCAGCCGATCTCTGAGAACCAGCAAAATGTCCCCTGGTCAGGACAAAAGGTCTCAGTGTTCCGCCTGATCGTTTGTACAAGGCGTCGTAAGTGACTTGAGTGTACATCATACAAGCGAGATTATGAACGTCCCTATGCTCCCAACCTCCATAATGTACCAAATCCTTTGGCATTGTTATCTCAGGGCCATTGAACACACTTGGTTCATTCATGTCATTCCAAATATAAACGTCGTTTGTGGTACCATGAAACTTATCAAGTCCATATTGGGCACCAAAGTACTCCCGTACTTTCGGATCGAAAAAGTCTAGATATGACGAAGCACCAGGCCAACACCAGCCCTCATAATCTTTTCCATCAGCATGTTTCACGTAGTAACCATTACTAGTTGCATCATTGTGAACAAAATACGATGTATCTCGCTTTATATGGGGATCTATAATAACAACCAATTTTCTTCCTCTAGAGGTCAAGTTCTGTACCATCTCCAAAGGATTTTGAAATTTACGTGAATCCCATACAAAGTATTTCTTGTTATCTGTCCATTCAATGTCCAGCCATATAGTGTCAATTGGAATATTGTAAAAATCGAATTTGTCGGCTATTTGAGTTACGTCTTCTTGATCGTTATAATTCCATCGAGATTGATGGTAACCAAGTGCAAACATTTGTGGTAGCGGAGCGGATCCCGTTAATATGGCATATTGTCGGTATGCATCAAGAGGATTGGGCCCAAGAAGGAAGAATACATCAATGACACCTGATTCTGACATGAAGTGTGCATCTACTTGTGGTTTCTTTACGTTTCCAGATACGAAGCTTACAATACTCTCCACTACATTATTGTCAGCACTTGAGATAATATCAACCCAAGTTTCGGCAGCGTTGTGCCAGAAAACACCGCAACTTTTCTCTTTTCCGTGAGCATAGAGTACTGGTATCGATCCATACAGTGCCATTTTCTCGTTTATTTCGTACTCGAACACATCCAAATTGTATAATCTGTATGGATTGGTTCCTTTGGTTGATTTCAGAGCAAAACTATCGGCATGTTGAGGAATACCATACGCGTGTTCAGCACCTGGGAAACTGAAATCTAGGGCAATTGCCTCGGGACCGTAGGGCTTTGAGTCTTGATGAGACTTGAAATTTTCTTCCCATGCACCTGGATCATCCTCAGCTCCATCCCCTGGATATTGTGGTGCAGTTGGTTCTTCTACTTGTACGCTTTCTTCTGGATTTTCTGATTCAGGTTGCTTCACAAATTTTGTTCGAAGGTGCTCGAATCTCATCAGGCCCCTGGCATTTGCAGTTATCACGAGTTGATTATCTGAGAAAAGATCAACTCTGAAGGAGGAAAAGTGAATGATAGCTTTGTTGGAGCCACTTGTCACTGTTACATGGTCTGTGGTAGTCTCAAGGATCTCAAGATTGGCTTGACGTGGATGACCCTCCAAAGCATTCTCCACTTCATAACGTTTATGCAGGGGAGTCTTTTCGTTAACATACAATCTAAACATATTGTCTTTTAAGGCTGTCAGTTGAAGGACAAAACTTATACCAGTATCCTTGTTGAACAACTCTGCATTCAGAATCGAACCGTTTCGAGTTACTGTTTTGGGGAGTAGCTCGTAAGCTGTTTGGCCAGGTTCTACTTTCCGGCATCGTCTGCAAAATGTATAAGATTGAAGATCAATAGAAGCGTTATGAAGGAAGAGGCATACGATTTTTCAATATTCAAGCGGGATCTTTTTTTTTATTTACGCTTTTATCCGATTTAGGATATACCGTGATCCCCCCCTGCTGTTCTAATGGAAATCGACTTTTTCCCCAACTATACAACATTCCTACAGTTTAAACCAATAAAGGCAATGCTCAATAGACATTATCTTCCATTGTTTATTCTGTAATTGAAGCAACACCATGGAAAAGCTCAATTCGTACAATAAGTTAAAGCCTGGACAGTCCCACCCTACTATACGGAAAGAAGACTTCCCGTAGGAGGATTCGATCCTCGAACCTCATGTGTCAAAGGCCAGAGCTCTAACCATCCGGTCATTGCCTTTGGTCATCGGTCAAGAAGGATCTATGACTAAGAAACTTCCGAAAAAAAAGTATTGTGACGTGAGGAGTTTATCTTCACGTCGATTTTAATAGTTAATTTTGACGAAATTGTGGGTTCATTCGACAGGAAATGAATCAGCAATTTCAGAATCGAGTAAGCAGTCCCACACTGGCCAACAGAGTCGGGTTTCTGTTGACTAGATCCCCTTAGCTCATCATTGGCCTTGAAGGCAGTGGGTACCTGAAGGTAGTGGGGTCGTGGGACTGCTTCCTCAGCACTTCGGGGTTTGCGAAAGAGTCGCGATTGCCCCGAAAGGGACTTGGCGAACAGATGCGGAACAGGAAAAACGGTCCTACCTGTTATATTTTAGAATAGAAACGCGTACACTGAACCCGCGAGATTACCTGATCCTGTATCAAGAATAACCTGATTAACCTGTATCCAGAATAAACATAGAATAATCAAAGCCATTCCTCAATTGGCAATTCAAGGTAGATTTAACGATCTACCTGAACACATTTCCCTCAAAATCTCCTTAAACCAGCGGACTCCCCGTAAGCTGCTACCGGGAGCATAGTCGGCAGTGGAAGGGTCAACTTGGCGACCCGGAGGTAACTACATTGTGGAGAACGGGTTGTTCATCAACCCGTTACGTAGAATTCCTCTCACGTCCCAGTATGAAATTCGTAGAAGGTCAATATTGAACGGTTCAATAGTTATTTCCAACTGAAAATGTCGACATTTCTCTAAAAAGTCCAATGTCTATATATTTTGTAGATTTGTGGAATTATGAGCCAATTTTACAGTTTTTTTTTCTTTTAGATATCACGTATGTATATCACGTATGTATATCACGTATGTATATCACGTATGTATATCACGTATGTATATCACGTATGTATATAGCAGTAAAAAATAGCAGAATCAAATTTTTCCGATTGCAACATTAAAAGCTCATTTCCAGCTAATTTTATATGCATTCATTAATTTTCCTGCTGGAGACGTTAATGAGAAAAACGCGTTCAAACTAGCTTAACTGTAAGCTAGCAGTAAAATATATCAAATAATTTTTTATTCATCACCAAGAGGTCAGGGAATTTAGAACTAATTAAGAGCTCACGTTTAACCTATCCACAATAATTTTAAAAAAAAACAATAAATAAATGTTAATAATTTTTTTTTCTCAAAGAAAAAAAATTATGGGGAAATGTTTTTTTAAGCTGAGCGTCACTGGCTTCCATGTAAGTTATGCTTCCGTGGAAGCTATGAAAGTAGGAAAACTTTTGAAAGCATATAAAATTAGCTCCGAATTAGTTTGAAAAAATAGGTAGAAGACAAAAAAGTTCTGTTAATTTTTTATTCATTATTTTGCTTGCTTACATGGGAGCTGGCCCCAACTCATTTTTCTTTCAAAACCCCATCAGCAGGAAATTTTGTTTCAGCATATTAAATTAGCTCTAAATTAGCTTTAAAACCTGAGCAGGAGAAAAAAAAATTCTGCTCATTTTTGAGCCATTGTTCTGCCAGCTTACATGGAGGCTAGCCCCAACTCATTGTTCTTCCAAAACCCCGTCAGCAGGAAATTTTCTTTCAGCATATTAAATTAGCTCTGAATTGGCTTTAAAACCTGAGCAGGAGAAAAAAAAAATCTGCTCATTTTTCAGCCATTGTTCTGCCAGCTTACATGGAAGCTAGCCTCAACTCATTTTTCTTCCAAAACCCCGTCAGCAGGAAATTTTTTTTCAACATATTAAATTATGTTGAAAACTGTTACATGGTGCGGCCAGGTATACATACGTCAGTGTAACGCTGGGCCGTTGGAGGAGGCAAGGATCTCTGCTGGTGGAGTGGCTGGTGGATGATTTCACTCAGCATCAGCAATTATCAGAAGCAGTTAAAGCGCTGGTAATTCTGAGCCTGGTAAATATTTCCTCCCCCACTCCTGTCACGCAATTTACTGCTGTGAGAATCATTTTTCTAGCAGAAAACGACATTTAAAAAAAATTAAAAGCCACTGACCACGGCAGCATGACCAGTGTGACACTCAGCTTAAAAAAACATTTCCACATAATTTTTTTTCTTTGAGAAAAAAAAGTTATTAACATTTATTTCTTGTTTTTTTTTTAATTTATTTTGGATAGGTTAAATGTGAGCTCTTAATTAGTTCTAAATTCCCTGAGCTCTTGGTGATAAATAAAAAATTATTTGATATATGTTACTGCTAGCTCACAGTTAAGCTAGTTTGAACGCGTTTTCCTCATTAACGCCTCTAGTAGGAAAATTAATGAATTCGTATAAAATTAGCTGGAAATAAGCTTTTAATGTTGCAATCAGAAAAATTTGATTCTGCTATTTTTTACTGCTAAGTATACATACGTTTAGATATCCAGCAAAGTAAGAATCAGTAGTATTTTTTCATCGTATCATTCAATCTAGCTCATTTTTCTTCCTAGATAATTTATTTATTTATTCACGTCAATCGGCTTTATACATATGAATATTTGAAATAGTATACATAATTTTGAAGTAACGGAACGCAAAACAGAGGAATCAATATAATTTCTCATAAGGCAACAAAAAATAAAAGTTTCAAAACAAAACAATAATAACATTAGTCCAAAAATTAATTAATTGCACATGGCTATTCACAATGAGCTAACAGTCTGTAATCAAACTTTTCACGGTTGAGGTAATCAAGGTATATAAGCCACCAAAAAAGTTCATTTCCATACAGTTATCATTAACCACCTTGGCAATTCTATTAAGGGGACTATTTAGTACGTAGTTTTTTGACGTTTTAATGTTGAGGAGCAAACGACACTGACGCAGACCAGCACGTGGACAGACGACACTCAATAGCTCGAGAATCTCCGGTGAGACAATAAGCCCATTAATTAGTTTATAGAAAAACACCAGGTCCATGCGAAGTCGCCGACACGAGAGACTGTCCAGCCGGAAGCGTTTGCTTACACATTCGGTGGTGAGGACACGACCTCTACGGTACTCAAAACGACATATCGATTTACAGAACTTTTGCTGCATTTTTTCACAATTTCACATTTTTCATAATTCACTACGAAACTAAAATTAATCGGGATAATGCAAGGATGTGTATATTTACCTACAAAAACTGCTCTGATCACAGGTTTTGAAGTTATTTCTATCTACAGCACTTGCCAATAGTGTTAAACAAAGTAATAACACGCCTAGTCTGCAATGGACAGAAAATTCAAATTAGTATTGGAACCATTTTCAACTTTCCCTAATAGGGAGTGTTTTATATTTTCATTCTTGAATGACATTAGTCGTATGTTTATCGCGGTAATTTCAAGTATTTATAACACAAAGAAAGTGCAATAATACTGTAGCACAAAAAAAAAACAAAAAACAAAAAGACTATATTTATACATGCGCGAGATAAGGGCAAATGGTGCTTAGGACCTAAAACACATGTTCTGAAAGATTCTTATGTTTTTCTCCGTCTTTCAATTTAATTTCTAGGATTCATATGGCAATTGTCACTGATTAATTAAAGAGTTACCATAACGGATTTAATGTTTCAAATAGAAAATGAAGACAAGAATAATTTCTTTGCCGATTTGTAAACATTTAGGTTTATTTCACAGTTCGTCAACACAAGGATCCCATAGGCTAATAGTTCAGTATAACCACGAAGTGATAAATTAACTAGTCACGGAGCTTTACATGTTTTTGAAATATGTAAATCGATTGTGAATTTGAAAACAACTATTATTAATATATTATAAGCCCTCATCTCTCTACATGTCAAAACTCGTGCAATATTCAGCCTATTGTTGATATAACTTGCAAATTATTAAAACTTTTCTCTAAATGTGAAAACTGCGTAATAGTAGAAAATTCAACTTCAAAATATATTCACTGCCTGCAATGTAAAGCTACTCAAACGCCTTTTAAAATTAATGATGTACAGTTGTCATTGTAACAAATAATTATCAATTCATAATGATTTATGAATATTTTTAAAAATTGTCATTTACAAATCATGAGTAATCGGATGAAGTGATGACACGTCATAGAGTTCAAAGTAAAGAATAATTGAAAAGATAGCAACTAAAAAAAATAGTTAATACCCCGGAAAGACAACAAAGAAACATCATTATGGCTCCAAGTTATGCATAAAACGAGTATTTATGGAATACAAATTGAAAGTAATAGTAAAATAAGGATTTTCTTACCGCAGGTACGATGCCATGTTGACGGCGAATAGTCGTATCCGAATCCTACCGGTCAACAAGCCGTCACTATCCACCATTTTGTATTATTGCTTCTAGTACAAACAATCACAAGTTTCGGCAGCACTTGTCATTTAGTTCACCAGTGTTGGACTTCACCCACTGATCTATATATAACCGTTATATATAACAAACAAAATTTTTGAGTTTTATTTTTCTTTTAAATTCAAAAATTAGAATTAGAAACAGTAAACGGGATGTGGGTCTGGCCCTCTATGGGTCGAACCAATAACTTCCCGATCGTTCCCCCGTATATGTTATATACAAAATTTCGGTGAATATCTCAAATTACCAACTTTTTAAACATTTAAAAATTTTTATTATTTTTTTAATCTAAAAAGATTTTTCTCAAATATAACCTTTTTTGCAATAGAATTAGCTAGAAAATGCAATTTGTCAACAACAATTTATCGGTCCTTATATAAAAAAAGCATGCATTGAAAAATGTCATGGCGGAGAGCATAGTAATTCAATCATTTGATTGGTGCAAAAATTGTCATGGCGGTAGGCATCGTATTGGATAATTTGATTGGTGCAAAAAGTGACATAGCGGCGAACACGGGAATTGGATCATTAGGATGGCTGGTATTCATGTAATAGTATATTTCCAGGCTGTCATTTTGGGGATTTTTGCTCGCGCAAAGTTTGCGCTCGAGGCGAAGCCGAGAGCAGGCAATGGCGCCAGCAAAAAGTCCCCAGAATGACAGCGTGGACAACATTTTTCCGTAGTGACTTTTACTTTTCCAAGTTCGGAACAGGGCTAATACCAATTCCCGAACGAGGAAAAGTACAAGGCAGTACGGAAAAGTTTATTATGCTGGTAAGTCAGTAACTCAGTTTTAATATGGCATTTGATAGATGGCGTTGAGAAGATCAACAAAAAAAAATGTTTTTCAAGAAACTTGAAATCTGCTTGGAATAACACCAAAAAAATCCTCATAAAGTAATAAACGTCGGGGTTAGATAAACAATTTCGAATGATTGATAAGCGGCATTGGGATAAACAAAACACAATAAATGGGATGTGGGTTTGACCCTCTACGGGTCGAACCAATAACTTCCCGATCGTTCCACCGTATATGTTATACAGTCGTTCACTAAAATTCGTAAACTCGTTGAAGTTGGCCGCGAAATCGATTTGCAAACGTGTGTTCAACTCTACTGAAACTTTATATTTCACAGCGTAAAACTAGTTTCTTCATTACCGGTAACTGTACCTTGTATCTTCGGAGTAAATTGGAGGAACGATTTGGAATCGTGGATTCTTTTTGCTATAGTTTGATAAATGTCAATCAGTACTTAACCTCCACCTCTGGGTACTTAGCCGACAAAGTACACAAAGTATGAACAGTACTTGCTATAGTCGAGTGTACCTTATTGTACATTGTTTAATTTTTTTTGTACATCTCCTGTTTATTTATAAAAAAATAATGAAATTTTTGTGTGTTTTAGCCGACACATCATATAACATAAGTTAAGCGAAGTAAATTCCCCATGGGCTTTGTAGGAAATCGTTTGTACATTGCAAAAAATATAATTTGTTTGTTTGTACATACGTTGTTACCTCTGTACAAAAATAGTATATTATAAATGAATTACCACATCAGAAACATTCTATCTTTAGAAACACAAATGCATATAACAAATGGTCACAACTTTTGGATATGCACGAGGTGACCATTGTTGCCAGGGATGTGTATGAATTCATTTCATTTACCTTTGGGACAGTTGTCCGGTTCGCAACCGGGACAAAAAAGACAGTGGTCTACTTGTGGATCTGTAGGAATAACAAAATGGAATCAATGAATTGGTGAGCAAGGTAATTAAGGTGAGTAAATGAATGAGTGAGTCAGCAAGTAGTAAGTAAGTAAGTAAGTAAGTAAGTATAAGTAAGTAAGTACGTAAGTAAGTAAATAAGTAAGCAAGTAAGTGAGAAAACAAGTAAGTAATTGAGCGAGTAAGTAAATGAGATAGATCGACAGATTGATTCATTGATAGACAGACAGACAAACATATATGGAAACACGAGGCAAAGAGGAGAAAATCCGAAAAAAAATGAAATTTGAGATCTATTAAAGGGATATTGAAAGAAATCCGAAAATTTTGGATTTGGAAAAAAAAACAAATTTCACAAACTTTAAGGTTCAACAATGAGATTTTTTAAATTTGAGTCTTTAGTCCTTCAATGTTTTCTCCATAATTAGAAAATTACAAAATTTTACAATAATCAAATTTTTTGCTCTTCCTGTTGAAAAATTTTAAATGTTCAAAACGTGGAAATTATGGAATTCTAGGCGTTCAAAATTGCGAAATGGCCGAATTTCATAGAATCGGAAGGTATTCGAACGATGTTTTTTGTGGGGTCTGAAACATTGGTTTGAAATATGCAAGATGAGAGATGTTCAATTGTCCGAATTTGTAATTTTTAAAATTTAGAATTCAAAAATGTAGGGTGAACCACCCAGTGTTCAGAGGATTAGTAGCCACGCGAACTTTGACACCTTGGAAAAAATATAACAGACAGGAAATTTGTTGTGAAAATATTTATGGCGTCACTATACAGCCCATAAATAAATACAAAAATGACAAAGACCAATAATTTACCTTTGAAATTAAAGATATTAATATATAAAGACAGAAATATGGTAAATCCCAGTATTCGGACGTATGTATACCTAGCAGTAAAAAATAGCAGAATCAAATTTTTCCGATTGCAACATTAAAAGCTCATTTCCAGCTAATTTTATATGCATTCATTAATTTTCCTGCTGGAGACGTTAATGAGAAAAACGCGTTCAAACTAGCTTAACTGTAAGCTAGCAGTAGAATATATCAAATAATTTTTTATTCATCACCAAAAGCTCAGGGAATTTGGAACTAATTAAGAGCTCACGTTTAACCTATCCAAAAGAAATTTAAAAAAAAAACAATAAATAAATGGTAATAATTTTTTTGCCTCAAAGAAAACAAAATTATGGGGAAATGTTTTTTTAAGCTGAGCGTCACACTGGCCATACTGCCGTGGCTTTTAATTATTTTTTTAAATGTCGTTTTCTGCTAGAAAAGTTATTATAACAGCTGTAAATTACCTGACAGGAGTGGGGGTGGAAATATTTATCTAGCTCAGTCAGCAGGAATTTTTTTTAACATATTGAATTAGCTCTGAATGAGCTTTAAATTATGCAACATTGAAAATTGCATTCTTCTACTTGGTGCGGCCAGGTATACATACGTGACATGGTCAGTGTAACGCTGGGCCGTTGGGGGAAGCAAGGATCTCTGCTGGTGGAGTGGGTGGTGGATGATTTCACTCATCATCAGCAATTATCAGAAGCAGATAAAGCGCTGGTAATTCTGAGCCTGATCCAAATCCAAAAGTTCTGAAAATACTACACAAATTTGTCGTGAATAGCAAACTTAGGATTTAAGAATGAAATCCATTTATTATAATAAATTATTGAATATTGTAATTCATTTCTTAAGATCAGAGAGTTGCTTAATTAATTATTAAAAAATAAAAATTAATTGTACTGAGGATCAGCCGCACTTTTATTCAAAATGAATTTATAGCTATAGTTTGTTCATGCAATCGGTAGGAAATTGTTTGTAGTAGACAAATCGACCATTTTTGACGTTGAAGAGTTCATTTTTTAGTCATTACAAACATTATGTTAATTGACACTCAATGTTAATTGAAGATTTTCGCAGTAACAATTAATTGTTCATGGCAGGAGAACAAGTGAAAAGGATATTATTCCAACTTTTTGTTGGATATGTTCAATTTTCTAAAACAATGACTGAATGTTATTTTGACGTCAAAGACGTCATAAATTGCACTAAGTCAGTACACTCTCGTTGCTTAGAGCAGTATTGATTGCCATCAAAGATATGGAGAGTTTTACTCTCAGGCAACAAATTTATATAACACATATGAACATGGAGGGCAACTCGATCATACTCTCCATATCTTTGGAGATAGCAATCAATACTACTCTAAGCGACGAGAGTACTGACTTAGTGCAATTTATAACGTTTTTTGACGTCGAAATAACATTCAATCATTATTTAAAAAAATTGAACATATCCAACAAAAAGTTGGAATAATATTCTTTTCACGTGTTGTCCTGCCATGAACAATTAATTGTTACGGCGAAAATCTTCAGAAAAGATTTTTTTTTAACAATTGTGGTGAAGTTCAATCACCATGCACGAAAAATTCTGAGGTAAATTCCACATTCAAAGGCAAATCCAAAATTCCAAAAGTGAAATCTTAACTCCACCATCTGCTAATCCAATTCAAAGTCTCGAATCTCAAAATCTGAATTCTGAATCCCCCAATCCCAAGTTCCAAATTTCAGATCCTAAATCATAAATTTCAAATTTCATATTTCAATTGCAATTTGCAGCGTCTAATCTCAATCACACATCCCGAATTCTAGCTGTACTTTCAAAAATGTGAAAAGTAGGGAAGTAGGGAAGGGTATATTCAAAGTTCGGCATGTGCATTGAAAATTTTCAATTGTCGATTTTTCATTTTCAATTTTTAGTAGTTCTTTTTCATAATGTTTGATTGACAATTTATCATTCTTAATCGATAATTACAAATGGATAACTGGAAATTGAAGATTGTTAATTTCAAATTCAATTTGTTCGTAAGAAGTTACATTTCAGCTTTTTCGTTAAGTCACTTGCACTGCACTACTCACACGATTCTTCTAATTATCTAAAAATTAACGCATTACTTAATATAAAAAAAAAACATTCATTTTCTGGTCAGGAAGGAGAAAACCACCATTTTAGTGCTCGACTAGAACAAACAGTTCCAGGCACGCCATGAAAAGGTGATTAGTTTTTAAATAATATTAGAAACATTAATTTGGATTAGAGAAAGAACCGGGGTTATTGCTGGTTATGTGAAATCCAACAAAAGCCATATGTTTTAGACATAATTCGAAGTAATGAACAGCTGATTGGCCACTGCACTCGCGGCGATCGAGTTACGGGGGGGGGGGGGGGGGGATTTATGAAAAAAAATTATTTTTTTGTACAGAGGTAACAACGTATGTACAAACAAACAAATTATATTTTTTGCAATGTACAAACGATTTCCTACAAAGCCCATGGGGAATTTACTTCGCTTAACTTACGTTATATGATGTGTCGGCTAAAACACACAAAAATTTCATTATTTTTTTATAAATAGACAGGAGATGTACAAAAAAAATTAAACAATGTACAATAATGTACACTTGACTACAGCAAGTACTGCTCATACTTTGCGTACTTTGTCGGCTAAGTACCCAGAGGTGGAGGTTAAGTACTGATTGACATTTATCAAACTATAGCAAAAAGAATCCACGATTCCAAATCGTTCCTCCAATTTACTCCGAAGATACAAGGTACAGTTACCGGTAATGAAGAAACTAGTTTTACGCTGTGAAATATAAAGTTTCAGTAGAGTTGAACACACGTTTGCAAATCGATTTCGCGGCCAACTTCAACGAGTTTACGAATTTTAGTGAACGACTGTATAACATATACGGGGGAACTATCGGGAAGTTATTGGTTCGCCCCGTAGAGGGTCAAACCCACATCCCGTTTATTGTGTTTTGTTTATCCCAATGCCGCTTATCAATCATTCGAAATTGTTTATCTAACCCCGACGTTTATTACTTTATGAGGATTTTTTTGGTGTTATTTCAAGCAGATTTCAAGTTTCTTGAAAAACATTTTTTTTTGTTGATCTTCTCAACGCCATCTATCAAATGCCATATTAAAACTGAGTTACTGACTTACCAGCATAATAAACTTTACATGAATACCAGCCATCCTAATGATCCAATTCCCGTGTTCGCCGCTATGTCACTTTTTGCACCAATCAAATTATCCAATGCGATGCCTACCGCTATGACAATTTTTGCACCAATCAAATGATTGAATGATTCGGCTCTCAGCCACCGTTACGAGCGGACGTGCTCACACCGTGCGCGATTTTCCACCCACCACAAAACTAATAATTCAAACAAAGAAACAGATTGTAGCAAAGCAAAGTAGCCCCGACCGACTTCGTGACTTCTCAAGTGGACGCGGAACCGGACACAGGTCAACTTTTCCGATAAAAACTTCGAAAAAAAAAAAAAAACAGCTAAGTATTAGGTCGAGCGAGCTGCAAAGGATCGCCGCCAGTGGCCGCGGCGGGCATACCTAAGCAGTGCCACACACTGCTCTCGACTACCACCTAAATATGGAGACTCAGGCAAAAAAAAACGCTCTAGGCGCGATTTCTCCCAATCCTCAAACCTCAATTATTACGGGCAACGATGTCTTCCTCTCCACTCAAAATCCTACCTCACCAATCCTCTCTGACTTTTTAGACACAAATAACGATAACTACAATGACGTAGACATGACCTTGGTCTCAAAACGTGACGAATACTTCCAATTTTGCTATGACAACAATATTATCCCAGAAACGGAACCGTCAGTCAACACGCTTCTCAACTACAACAACCCATCACCTCAATCTTCAATTAATTCCCCATTCACGGGCAATTCTTCATTTTACCCACCAGAATTCTCCACCACAAACACAACAAAAACCCCATCAGGAAAACGCAGCTTGGAAGAGAGTGCGGGGCAATACAGCGATAGTGACCTTGATCTAGGCAACCCTAAGGGCGCCAAAATTCCCCACAACAGTCCAACTAACCACGCAAAATCACCGACTCAGCCCACACTTACAACAACACCTCAAAACTCAAACTCAAAGACCCCATCAATAAACAACAAGGAAGCAACACCCACAAACCAATCAGGCCAAAAACCAACCCATCGTACTACTATCACAGAGCAAATGCGCGCCAATCGCTACTCTACCAATACCCCAAGGTCAACCTACGAAGTATTTTTCCAAACCGACACAAACAAAACCGATACCCATAACCTCCACCCCATGAACCTTGCAAAAATTGTCTACAAAATCCTCGTTCAGAAGAATATGCCCTACACCTACGGGGATTCCCGGAAAATCGGACAATCGATCCTCATTCCCTTTGCCACAGCTGTACAAGCTAACTCTGTAATGGAACACCCCTCCCTCGCACATCACAATATCATTGCATACATCCCCGAATTTAACCTATACAGACAAGGCGTGATCAAAAACATCCCAACTAACATCACAGATGAGGAACTCAGACATGACCTCGTCAGTTCAATCCCAATCATTAGCATCACACGATGCAATCGATTTGTTCCCCAATCAGATGGTAGCAGACAAATGTTACCATCTCAAACAATTCTCCTTAAATTTGAAGGCCAATTACTCCCTTCCCACGTCAGCATTTACAATGTCAGACCTGAAGTCACACCATACACATCACAAGTAAAAAGATGCTCGAATTGTCTTCGATTTGGCCACTCAAAAAAGCATTGCCGCAGCAAACAAACCTGCAACCATTGCGGGAAGAATGACCATGAAATCCAAAAGGGCCTGATGTGCCCAAGATCCAATGTAAAACCCCTTTGCATTAACTGCAGAGGGGAACATTCCTCAACTTCAGACATCTGCCCAAAACTTAAAGAACAACGAGAGACACACAAATACGCTGCTAATGAGGGAATATCGTACGTCGAAGCTCGTGAAATTCTTTATAACAATGTCCACCAAAATATTCCCTTAATCCCATCATCTACAAATAGTAGACACATAGCTCCTTCCACTCCCCTCCTATCCCCACCTTCCACTCCTCCAGCCCATTATCCTATCCCCTCAACGAGCACCAGCAACCATACGACAGAACTCACCTCAGACACACAAAATCACCCTCATCAGCCAACAGGCTTGCATCCTCGACAACCCTACCATCCACAATACCTGTCTCATGATGACCTGAGCTTCCCCCCCCTGAATCCACAGAATGAAGGGCCAAGAAGTAGAAGGCGGTCAAAACCCAGATGGAATGCTAATATAAACCCCACCACAAACAACACTCAAACACCATGCAATCTCAGCCCCCCAACTATCGACAACCAAACCGACCAACCACTTAGATCTCAACTCTCTTTAACAGCAGATTTGAACACATTAGTGAATCTGATCAGAAACTTCCTAGACACTTTCCTCTCTAAAATGAAACCCCTTGTTGAAGGCTTAGGACTAACTAGCCAATTGGACCATATTTCCAACGTCTTCACATCTGTTCAAGCTACACACGCCAACCAAAACCCAATCCCAAACAACTCCACCTCCCACTCCTCCAACAGCTCATCTAACACACCCAAGACCCCAACTAACTTTGCGATCCCCCCATTTAATTCAGACACCCCGATAAATATACAAATATCAAATAACAGTTCAATATCTAAAGAACCCAGTGACGAACCAATCACTTAATGGCTTGTAGAACCCCCTTAAACATCACCAAAGATCCCCTACGAGTCGTACAATGGAACGCACAAAGCCTAAAACCCAAAACCGCTGACCTACTTAACAGTGCCAATCGACATGATATCATTCTCCTTTCAGAAACCTGGCTAAAACCCACAGACCCAAACTTCCAACTTCCAGGCTTCAACCTTATTCGCAATGACACCCTTGATCAACAGGGAGGAGGTATTGCCATTGCCATCCACAAAACACTCATTTACACCCAGCTTACGAACCTTGATAACATCTCAAATGACATCCACACTATTGGCATTTCAATCCCTACCTCGCAAGGTGAACTAGCAATCTTGTCCATCTACAAGAAACCTCAAGTGTTTATCAGCTCAGCTGATTGGACTAAATTATTCTCCTCTACACATTCCTCATTCGCCACCATTATAGGAGGAGACTTTAATTGTCACTCTGAAGCATGGGGCAGCACTCAGACATGTCGTACTGGACTGGAACTCCTAAACGCCTTATCTAATTCAAACCTAATCCTTCTAAACGACGGAACGCCTACCAGAATATCTCGCCCCGGAGACGCCCCATCCTGCGTAGATCTAACATTAATATCTACCAATATAGCAACTTACACCGATTGGAGGGTCCTATCGGACCACATGGGAAGCGACCACTTCCCCATCGCGACACTTCTTAACATAGTTCCTGAGAAATTCAAGCATTTTTCGTATAAAATTAACAAAAAAAAAATAGATTGGGGCGAATTTGACTCTTACCTAAACCAAAACACCGATCTACTCAATAACCTCTCAGACAATCTTTCCAGCCAAATAGAATACGAAGCATTTATAGATTTGATAATGAAAGCAATTGACTACGCGACTCCAAAAAATAAAGAATTAAACGACGAATTACCCAAAAACGAAAATACGCACAAAGAAAAATCATCACCGCCTGCCCCCTGGTGGAATGAGGAGTGCAGCCGAGCTGTAGCCCTCAGAAGGTTGGCAACCTCGCGCTTCAGACGTAGAATCAACCCTATAAACTACAATGAAATGAAGAGACAAAACGCTCTAACTAAAATCACACTCAGAAAGGAAAAACTTAAAAGCTGGGAAATGTACTGCCAATCACTCAGCAGATCCACACCCATTAACGTCCTGTGGCAAAAAATAAAATGGTTTAAAAACCGGAACAATTATAACCCCACACATATTCCAAAACAAAATAGTGAATCGATCCAAAAAATGAGAGAATTCATAACGGACCTTTGCCCTGCTCTCTCACAAGACTACATCCCTCCCCTTCCCCCAACAATCCCCTTCCAATCAAACCCCTTTCTAGAATCCAGTTATTCGATACATGAATTCAACCAAGCTCTTGCCTCCACCAAAAAATCTTCCTCCCCTGGACTAGACAAAATAGATTATTGCATAATTGATAGACTCCCCCCAAACTATAAAGAAGCACTTCTCGAGATATTCAACAAAATAATTAACTCCGGTCAATTCCCAGAATCATGGCGGAAATTTCTCATATTTCTTCTTCCCAAACCCTCCCCCAACAAATTCCGACCAATCGCCCTGGCTTCCTGTTTCCTTAAACTTTTTGAAAAAATAATCTCAAACCGACTGACGTGGTGGATAGAAACTGAATATATTCTCCCCAATAACCAATTCGGATTTCGAAAAAAACGCTCATGTGCAGACAACCTCGCGATCCTTTCCACAGACGTTCTCACCGGCTTCGCAACCAATCACTATACTTCATGTACCCTTATCGACATAAAGGGCGCCTTTGATCACGTAGATCCCTACACCCTATACCACGAAATTTCCCGCTTAGGAATACCCAAAAAAATAGCAGATTTTGTATATTTCCTCCTTGCCTACCGCCAAGCATATTTCGCTATCAATGGACAACTCGAAGGTCCCTTTCCCATGAACGAAGGCACGGGTCAAGGCTGTGTACTTAGCCCGATCCTCTTCAACCTTTATCTCTCCAATACGCCTCTCCTTGAAGATCTAAACACGGAATCCCTTTATTTTGCTGACGACCTAGCTATATACTCAACAAGTCCAGACCTAGACGCAAGCTTATCAGCAATAGAAACTGCAGTAAATCGAATCGCCAACTTTCTTTCGGAAAAAAAACTTCAAATCTCCCCAGAAAAGTCCCACCTCATCATTTTCTCAAAGAAACATTTCTCTGAGTACTCCGACCACCATATAACCATAAATGAAACAACTATCCACGCCGAAGAATCAGTTCGCTTCCTAGGCGTAACACTAGACTATCGCTTCTCTTTTAGCCCTCACATCAATAATCTCTCACAAAAAGGAAATAAAATAATCTCTCTTATTAAAGCTCTTAGAAAAACATGGTATGGCGCGGACCCAAGAAATCTCTTGATCTTTTACAGGGGACTCTTGCGCAGCGCCATAGAATACGGCAGCCACATTCTAAAATACGCTAACGAAACTAACTTCAGCAAACTAATCAATTTACAATCAAAAGCCCTGAGGCTGGCATTAGGCTATAGACTCTCCACACCCAAGAACGTCATGCTTGCGGAAGCAGCGGAAGCTCCCTTAAAATGTCGTATCTCCCAACTATCAGACAGATATTTCCTGAAAACCCTCTCACTCACCAATCACCCTCTCCACGATAAACTACATACCTTAAAGTCCTTTTTAAACAGAAAAATTAACCGTAATATTCACAACATCAGAATAGGGTTCCCTGTATTTAATTCATTTGAAAGACTTATCCACCTAAAAACCAAAATCCACCGCCATGCTCTACCAACGCCCTACCAGTTTCCTTTCAGCCTAATCAACTCACGCCCCAACATCAATGTAACCATAGGTAGCATCCTCAAATCATCTGCCGACCCAAACCTCGACCTCGAGGCCGAACTCAGTAAAGAACATTTATCCTCTCACACCCAAATTTACACCGACGGCTCAAAAAAAGAAGACGGTAATTACGTTGGCTACGCGGTCTCAATTCCATCCTCTAAGACTAGCATCACACATAAAACCTCCTCCTACGCTTCCATATTTACCGCCGAAGCCCTAGCCATCCTATGTGCTCTCCAACACATCCAACAACTTAACATTTACGAATCCGTTATTCTTACAGACTCATTAAGTGTCCTAAAAGCAGTACTACACTTTTCAACTCTCAAAACATCATCACACATTATCTATCAAATTCTCGAACTTTGGTCCAACCTCACTATACACGGCAAAGATATCAATTTCGTATGGATCCCTGCCCATGTAGGAATCCAAGGAAATGAACAAGCGGACTCCCTAGCTAAGGAGGCCACTACAAACGGTGACCTCCAAGACTCAGGTATTCCTTACACAGACTTCAAGGCCTCCATCACGGAGAGAATGAAACACAGAACTTCTCAATCACTAAAAGATATAGGGAAAAATAAAGGCAAACACTATTTTCAAAACTACTACCATGGTTGGAAAAATCCCTGGTTCCATGATTTACGCATAAATAGACCCCAAATAGCAACCATCAATAGAATGAGATCAAATCATTTTAACCTAGGCGAAAGTTTAAAACGCAAAAATATCACAGCTTCCAACCTATGCGAATGCAAACAAATTGAAACCCTAGATCACGTCTTCTGGTATTGCCCCAAATATTCCAGAGAACGGAAAACTCTTCTAAGCTGCTTGAAAAAACTGGATATCACACCTTGCAAACTCACAAAACTATTATCATCCCCTGGTCCTAAAACTGCCTACATCCTACATAACTTTTTAAAAAGCATAAACAAACCAATCTAAAACTATTTCAATTATTATTGCAAAAACAAAAAAAAAACAAAATTAGATAATTAAACTAAACGACCACTTTTCAAATTCGACGGATCAACTAAATCCCTACAATACCTCAATCCTACATATCCACTTCCCATTCCACATTCATAACTATGAAAAGCCCCGACAGAGGGATAACGGCCGCAAGACATCATAGTCAGTGCCAGAACAATAGAAGAAGAAGAAGAAGAAATGATTGAATTACTATGCTCTCCGCCATGACATTTTTCAATGCATGCTTTTTTTATATAAGGACCGATAAATTGTTGTTGGCAATTTGCATTTTCTATCTAATTCTATTGCAAGAAAGGTTATATTTGAGAAAAATCTTTTTAGGTTAAAAAAATAATAAAATTTTTTAAATGTTTAAAAAGTTGATAATTTGAGATATTCACCGAAATTTTGTATATAACATATACGGGGGAACGATCGGGAAGTTATTGGTTCGACCCATAGAGGGCCAGACCCACATCCCGTTTACTGTTTCTAATTCTAATTTTTGAATTTAAAAGAAAAATAAAACTCAAAAATTTCCAGCTTATATTTCCAAATATTTACAGTATGAAAGCTGTAATAAAACTAGTGGTGTGCAAATGTGTGTGCCCCATACGGGGCACAAACAAAACTTCCCGATTTGGTATTTCAGCCCAGCATAAGCATGCGCGCATGGTGATGAGCAAACTCAACAGTGATATCAATAATTGACCCTTGTGACTAATAATTACTGCACGCGATCGATTTAGTTTGATTTTTAAGCCGCATAAAAATATGCAACTGGAATTCGTCCGCCTAGTTACCCTCTCTACCTCTGTACGTTCCTAATAATGATCCCGCTCTTTGACATCCTTCCCGCAATTGTCGACATATTCACTCAAGTATATTCTAGTTCAACTCGCGATATGGTTTAACCTATATTCAAAAAAGTCATACTGAATGTGCATTTTTGTATAAGGAACGACCCTGGTGATATGCATTGTTCCCGGAAAGGTTTCGATTGAGACCTTCATGACAGCGCTGGGTTTATTCATTTACTTATTACATACATATTTGCTGAGACGGCCGTACACCCTTAATTATGCAAATCATGGAAAAAAGTCATTTGACAAAAAATGTGTATTTTCATATAGAGAATAGTTTTCTTCAGATAAGTTTCCCGCTAACTTTAATATTTTACCCAGTGGAACCGTATAAACAATTGCAATTGTTAATAACATTGCATATATATTCCACGAATGTCATCCAAAATGCAATCCGCTCGATTCTGAACAGAAATGCTTCGATTGAGACCTTCATGACAGCGCTGTGTTCATTTGTTCACTCACTACAGACATAATTGTTGAGACGGTCATACCTCCTTAATTATGCAAATTTGCGAAAAAAGTAATTCTACATAAAATACGCATTTTTATATGGGGAACAACGTTTCTTATATAAATTTTGCGGTAACTCTAATAGTTTATGCAATAGAATGTGATAAACAATTGAAATTGTTAATAACAATATATATACTACACCAATTTCACCCAAAATCTAATCCCCTCTAAGTTACATGAAAATGCGTCGATTCCAATATTGACGGTCTCGATAGCTTCATTCGTTCGTGCGAAAACCTAGGATCAAAATTTCGGAAACACACATACATACAGACATACACAGACTCACAGACATCGATTCAAAATTTGTTGGGCATCATTTTGGTATACTTAAAACCCCAGTCACAGGATGAAAGGAAAAATATCGATAATGGGCCCGAGCCATTACAATAACTTCCCAAATAATCGGGAAGTTAATAAAAGTTTTTAGTTCAAGCAAACAGAATTGAGGCAGCACGAGTGCGAACTAGTGGGGACATGTATATATATATACAGTCACGGAATTCAGTAGGATTATATCTATATATGTGTTTGCATATATACACATATGGAACTGTTAAAGCCCAACATGGCGGCCCGATCGAAAACAACTCGATGATTGCGATTCGAGTGACTAAGCGTTAAATCAATTATACTCAACAATTGTTATAAACAAAAAATAACGCAAACGGAGAATTGAATCCTTATAATAATGTGATAAATATAGGAGTGATCGCAATGGAGGGATAGCGCTTGAGGAATCCAGGCGCAAAAGAGAAAAAAGACGACTGAGATTTTTGTATACTTTGATACTCACACTAGGTATATAATACACGAACACAATTTCAATCGTCCAATTGGGGCTCCACAGTTATTCAGCTAAGTTCAAACTTCGTAACGGTCGTTCCGGGAGTTTCAGAAAAAATATTCCAGCTATCTGACAGGTACTTATAATATCAAAACAAATGCCACTATTAATGTTCAGTCGAATAATATCAATTTACTGCTCATTTTTTGTTGTATTTATTGTCTTTATTGTTTCGGAATTGGAGTATAGTCAGTACAGTTTTATGTTTTTCACGTTGATTGTTGGGTCGATTATATTTTTCCAATCGGAACAAAGCGGCCGCAACTTTTTTTTTTTTTAATTTCGGTATTTTGATTCTTTAATAAAAAATGATTCTGATTTTTTCCCAGGGTTTTCATCATGGACGACTGCAATGGTGTACTAGTTTGTGCCACAGAGTTTTTGAAGGGTTTGTATTTGTTCAAAAAAATTTTAAGCGTAGTGTAAGTATAAGTGAGAGTGAAGCAATCATTAGGTAAGAGCTACACATATTTTTATATATTTGCTTCAATGAGGATTTAGATGGAGTTAGTTATGGTGGAAAATAGTGTAGGCGTAGCTACAAAGGGAGTGTCAAGGACTATTTCAATTACGTTTAGCATCAATAGCTATTTTATCTGTGTCTTCTCTCATTATATGTTAGAACGAACCTTATATTGTCATTTTTATTGGGTGCAGTTAGAGCCTGGGATATTTTGATTATTGTCCATAAAGAATATCTTACAGAGAGATTAATAATGTAGAGAATCATTCAGGCGTCATTGTGAAGTATTTCATTCAGGCAAATTATGTAGCATGTTCGAGTTGCAAAATCTAAGATAGATTTTCTAATATTTTTACCACTACAAATTTACTAAGACTTCGTACGTGTGAGAAAAATTGAAATCTTTGCTAAAACATTGATCTTACATGAAGTTCTGTTTCTGTATTGGATGAATTAATCGATCGTAGATATTGAAGTTTCTAAATAAAATTAGTTTTTTCACTATTTCAAGACTTATCAAACAATATTTTAAAAAAAATCAGAGCATCGTTTAAGTTAGAGAAATTTGAAAGTTGTCAAAACTTTCAGTGACTAAACAGTGATTCATGAATGAATGGATCACTCACGATTATCAGAAACCTCCACCGTTTTTATGTAACTTGATTCAATTTATTCTTTCATTCCTCATGTTCTAGATCGTTTCTACTTTGTAACTCTACAAACTGATATCAAGCCGAAAAGTACCACGGAAACTCACTACTTCAGTATTGACGATCAATTAGTATATGAAAATTTTTACGCCGACTTCGGACCACTGAATTTGGCAATGTTGTACAGATACTGCGATAAAATTAATAAAAAACTCAAAGCTGTTGCTTTGAGTAATAAGAAAATTCTTCATTATACAACTACAGATCCCGAGAAGAGGGTCAATGCTGCATATTTAGCTGCAAGTTACGCCGTAAGTGTAAATTACAATTGTATTATTTCGATTGATTCTGTTTTCAATATATTTGTCTCCTTTTCACATCGACGCCTTACAATAGTTCCGTGCGTAAAATTTTCAAATATAGAATAACCGCAAGTGAACTAGAAATGAAGGCTTGGGATAGTATCATGAATAAATCATGTAGAAAATTTCAGAATTTTTATTTGTACAATGTTCTTCAAATTGTCACCATTTTAAAAATTATGTGAAATATTTGGAATTAAATCAAATCAAAAATATCAATAATTTTAAAAAATGGAAAGTTGAAGCATTAAGAAAATTTGGAAGTGGTTTTATCGATTCATCATATCCATTTTTAAGCGATATTCTGTGTGATTAAGAAAATTTGAAAAATTCCTGAAGATTTTAAGTTTCCTAAAGTTCACAAATATTGAACATTCACAACAATTACTAAATACATTGAATATTTTGCAGATGTCATATCTGCATGAATTTATGTTCAAGTTCGTAAATTCCATTTGCAAAATTTACGAAAGTTCGTCAGTACGCCAAATTTTCCGAAATGGAAGGATTTCAAAGTATTGTTTTTCTCGATTTCAAAGCTGTCCAGTACTTTTCAAAATTAAAATATTTCTAAAACTTCAAGTATTGATAAAAAATTCAGAAGTCTCATAAATTCCGAAGATTTAAGAATCAAAAAATGAAAGATCGAGAAATAGGGATACATCTTCAAGGTTTCAAGAATTCGATAGTTTTTAGCGATTTCCAGAATTTTGCAAACATTGAAATGATCCAATGATTCAGGTATCAACAATTTTAAACGATTAGACCATATAACACATTTCGAGAACGTCAACAAATTACGAAGGTTCATAGATAATTGCACAAATAAGAATATGATAAATATTATGGTAGAGACCATGATTAATTTTGAACAATCTTTCTGTTGACATTTTAGTTTTTGAGGTGAAATAAAAGTGCATTTCATTGATTTAAATGATTCTTTTTCAGATCTTGTATTTGAAAAAAACAGCACAGGAGGCCTACGATTTGTTGATAAACAGTTCATACAGTCCACAATATCAAATGTTCCGCGACGCCTCTTTTGGTACACCATGCTTTCAAATATCGCTCAGGGATTGTTTGAGTGCCATTGACAAGTGTCATCGCCTACGATTTTTTGATTTCGACGATTTCAATGTAAAGGAGTACGAACATTATGAGAGAGTAGAAAATGGAGATCTTAATTGGATTTTACCGGGAAAATATATTGCATTTTGTGGGCCACATGCTAAACTAAACAATGAAAATGGCAAGTAACAAATAATTCCGCATCATTATTCACTAACTTAGTATTTTTCCAAGCATCTCAATTCAGTAGTGAAGGCATATAAGATTGAAAAGAGAAACGATTGTATCTGTTAAAGTCCAACATTTTCCTACTGATCTGTATCAGTTTTATAAAGCTCGACGTTAAGATTATTAGAAGTATTGAGACTAGATTAAAACTAACAATACGAGAGATACTGAAATTTTCATGAAAGTTATTTTTATAGAATGAAGTGAGAACTACAAAAGAGATCCCAAGTGCAAATTTCATAATTTTTCATGTCTTCGAGATATTCATTGAAAATTCAGAAGTTAGTGAGGGCAAATCTCGCCACTGCTGACGTTAGTGGGGACCCTGTGGCACCCATAAGATCTAAAAATTTGGACGATTTCCAAGAATTAGTATATTGTGTCACAAGGCCGGCAACGGCGGTGTTGCCGAAGGGGGGAAGCGCGCAGCGTACAAGAGCGAGGCCCGCCGAAGGCAGGCCGAGCTCGAGTAGCGCCCCCCCCCCCCTTCGGCGATACCGCGGTGCGGCCACGTGACACATACTATTTTTTCGGATGCCCGTTCGGAAAGTTCGTGAATGAAGTTTTACCGCTCAATTTTCGAATATTCTGTCGCTTAACACCGTGTAATTTTTTGGAAAATTTGGCTAAAATCGTGAGCGCAATATTGTTATCGCGAGTAGGAATCAGAAAAAAACTGGAACCCGAGAAAGTTTCAAAATAAAAAGGAATGTTCTACTTGAATGCCGGAGGCGGGGGGGGGGGGGGGGATGTTGCACTTGCACACCGAAACCTTATTTTTTTTAGAAAATTTGTTTTATTCATTCATCTTAAAAAATAAAGAACTTTGGATGATTACTTTGGTAATGTATTGCAATACCTATTTCACTCTTATGATACGTATAAAGAATTTAAGTTATTATGCTAATTTCGCATCAGCAAAGTCAGTAGAACATGTTTCACGTTAGTTGTTTGTATTGTTGCTCGGATAGATCCAAATATTGCCATAATTATTGATTGTGATGGGAGAATTCGGCAGTTTCAACTGATTTTGAGAGTGTGAAAATTCGTTTGGAGCCAGGGTTTCGTTACTATTGATTACAGTTGCTGATGCTGTTGTTCTTGACCTTTTTACTGGAGGTTCTGAAACTGTACTTTTGGTGATTGGAGGAATGAATATTTGTTCATTTTCAAGCGAGATGTCTTTTCTTTCGATTTCAGAAGAATTCCCTGCTCGGCCTGTAGCTGCACTGGTAGTTTGTTTCTGGTTGTTCGAAGGTGGAGAACTGTATGGTGGAGTGAATGTTTGTTGGTCATGAAGTGAAATGTATATAATTGACTGGTGGACATTCGGGTGAGTTAGTTTCAACATTCTTGTTGCTGCTGTACGAGTCTTTGATGAGCTGTCTGATCTTCGAACTTATCTGATGTTTAGTGTACATAGAATCGTCTATGTAACCCTCGGCAACAGCTGTAGACTTCCAATTTCCATGCTTCTTCAGCTGTAAGACCGTTCCTCCAGCGTCTGCCAACATTGTCGCTGATGTACGACGAAACATATGACCAGTGTAGAGTTCAGGCTCGGGTAAATTCAAATATCTCGCGATGAGTGACGGTACTTCTCCGAATTTGTGAAGTCCTACAACTTGATTCACACATCTCCCATTCTCATAGCGTAGAAAAAATCGGTCGCTGTCACAGAGTTTTGGTCGTACTCTCATGTACCTTTTGGCGATCGGATAGAATTCACCGTCCACGGGAAATGTTTTGGGAACATGAGTTTTTGTTGTGGGGATCTTCACGATTAATTCTTCACCCGTGTCCTTAATCATATCTGTAGTGGTTCTAACCAATTCATCTTTTCGAAGGCAGCCCGCAATTCCGAATACCAGTATAGTCTAGAAAAACAATAATAATTATAGTCAACTTGGATTATTTTAATGAATAGAATTCACATGGGGAAAATATGTAGAAGAGTCTAAGGAAACGTTTCAATTTTTGTTGGAACCCGATGCAATTCCATTGGAAAATTCAATTTATTCTTGATATTTGTAGAATTTCGAAAACTTTTTTAATTTCTAAGCTTTTTAAAATTTCGAAACTGTTGAATTAAAAAATCTAAGAAGATTTCGAAAGTTGAAAATTTTCACATTTTTCAGATTAAATATATATCTGTATCTATAAGATAAAATATATATATCTATATTCCTTGAATTTTCCAGCGTTGTCAAATCTCGAGCTATTCAAACATTTTCAGGTTATAATTCCGAAAATTGCAAAATTTTAAGTAAATGTATAAAAAAATGTTGCTCGGTTAAAAAAAAAGTTTTCTTTCAATTCTTCAAATTTTATGGGAGTTTCAGAACAGTTAGGAGTTTCTAAGTTCTTCAAAATTTGTGAAATCCGTAAAATTTTTCGTTGTTTGAATATGCTATAAAATTGTGACTGCAGTGGATACGATTTTCCCAAATAGATTCTTTTCGAATGTCCATAGAAGTTTGGTAGAGAAAACTAGAGTTTATATTAAGGGTTCTCATTCCTGGGAATTTGTAAATATTTTCTGAAACTTACCTTGATTCCTAAGTACACGAAATCAGGTGCAGTTGAAAAAAATTCTGCCACTTCCGCTGCTGTCAAAATGGATTTTTTTGGGTGCAAGTCCGATAGAATTTTTCTTCAGATAAGCCTGGACGAGATGATATTCGCTAATGTCAACATTATGAAAAATTTTCAAGCATGATTTCAATTTGGAATACAAATTCCATAAAGTTGACGGTGTCAATCGTTCCTTTTGATCCCCGAGATATGACAGGGTTACAGGCTCTGTAAAATTTTCTCTACCCCTTTTTAAACTTTGCCATTTCTTGAAGTGCTCATATGTCATTAAATATTTTTCTTTGGATTTTTCCGGTAGCAGATTTTCGACAAGTTTGTTGGCTTCATCGAAAATTTCATCCGGTGCCTCCTCGAAACCATCATTTTTGTTGTTATGACTTTGAGGTTGTGTTCATTTTTTTATCAGAGTTCATTTTTTTTTATTAGTCTCTTAATGATTACGATTTTGAATGATTAAGTTCATAGGTAAATAAATTGATAAGTATCAATTAAGCGTGATCACTTTCAATTGCCGACGTAAATAATCTTATTACTTCAATATTGTATTTGTTTTTGTGGACTGTCAAACATGGCTAATTTGAATGATGCAATCAGCCGACGAGAGATTTTGCATGTATATATATACCCCCGTCTTCGGTTTGCCATTTACTCGTGTATTGAGCATCAGGGAGGGGGTAACTTCGGGTCCGACCCGAAGACGGAGCTTTAGTAGCCGAAATTCAGACACACGGTATTGCCGCGTGGGGATCTGGAAATGGATGTGACGTCACGATTGCCAGAGCGGTACGGCAATCGGCTTGTTTTCGGGGTCCCCCCTAGCGAGCAATGACGAACTTTCCGAGGGGGCGTCCGAAAAAATATATTTCTTGCACTCATCTATGGGGTATAAGTCTTGATCTCCAGGGGAATCAACTTAAAGAGCCCCTTGAAGCATGAGAAATGTTATATTGGACAAATTTAAAATTTAAGATATGTCTCATACAACGTGAAACTTTGTGGGGGCGAAAAAAAAAACAAGCAAAATTAACCATTGCAACGGGAAGATGGAGATAAACAAATAAATTTGTTTTTGAATTTTCTCTGTTTCTAGAATGAAAAGTAATCACATATCATTTGTCTATTGCAGGGTATTCATTGCATGCACCGGAGTCATATTTCACGTACTTTCGACGTCATAACGTTACAACGATTGTCAGATTGAATCAAAAGATATACGAGGCGACGAGATTTACAGAGGCTGGCTTTGACCACAAAGATCTATTTTTTGCTGATGGTTCTACCCCCACGGATTCAATTGTCCGTCAATTTTTGAAGATATCGGAGAACACCAACGGTGCCATTGCTGTCCATTGTAAGGCTGGCCTTGGTAGGACAGGATCGCTCATTGGATGTTACATAATGAAACACTATCATCTTTCGGCACATGAAACTATTGCCTGGATACGAATCTGCAGACCCGGATCGGTTATTGGCCATCAACAAAGATGGCTCGAAGAGTTCGTATTTATTTAATTAATTTCAAGGGAGTTAATCATTATTTAGCAATAGCTATACGATGAATTTAAAGGTTTCTGGTACTCGATTCCTCCCCTATATTGCATTTTGAAAAATCAAGAAAAATGAACCTTATTTGTAAGCTTTGATTTTTTGTGATAATTTTTTGAGTTTATGAACTTTTTGAAATTTTTGTCCTCTATATCTCTGGTTTTTTTTTAGGTTCTTAAAAATTTTCTAATCTTAAAAAATTCGAGAACTTTTGAAATCATTGCATGACGTATTTTTTTCTTCTGAAATTCTTAACCTTTTGAAACGTTTGGTATTTTGAATTTTCTACTTTTCTCTTAAATTCTTTGAAAAATCAGATATTTCAATTTTTTTGTGAAATTTTCTAAATTTGTTACATTGTTTACATGCTTGAAATTGTTAAGTTATGCTCGATATTGTTGAACTTAACCGCTCGTTTTTTCAACTTCATTTACTTTCTGAAATTCCAACTTTTTGAGAGACATTGTTAAACGGTTAAGCTTTTTTGAAGGTTTAGATGTTCTGAAACCTGTAGAAACTTGGCGGTGTTGAGAATTTTTTAAATATAGAAATCTCTAATGTTGGCAAAGTGGATAGATTTTCGAATTTATTCAATTTTTAGAAACTTTCACAACTTACCTTTCAAACATTTAACCATCTTAGAAATTCAAAGAAACTTTAGGAAGTCCAGAAACTTCTAACATATCGATTTAATTTTTCTATTATTTTTAATGCTTTACAACTTATGAATTTTTTAATATCCTTTTTTATTATTGCAGATTGAGTGTTTTTTAAACAAATTTTGATCATTTCACACCTTTCACTACTATTGAAAATTTTCAAAAAACGATAAGTTTACGGAGATTGAAAAACTCAAGCAAAGTTCATGATATATACAACAATAAACTAGTCATTAGTATTGATTGATGCTTTCGAATGATGCAATATATATGAATTGCTACTACTCTAAATTGACCTGGAAACTTTTGCATAAGACAATGCAAAAACAGACGGAGACTATTGAACAATATTTAAAAGTTTGCTATACATTTTGTTTTGAGTGTCTGTTAACGGCTAAACAAGAAATTCGGCCATTTTTTCAATTTCTCGTATGGTATTTGACGAGAAGGACCAAAAATTAAATATTGCGCAAGATAAATTATATCATACTAAGCAGTAGTCTGCGACTCTCAATTTTCAATCTTCCATGTAATGTAATAAACTTTTTACCGAACTGATTCATCTAACTCAAATTCAGTAGCGAAGCGGTGGGACGTTTTAACTTAGAGTCTGTTTATTGCATATATCAACATCTAAGAAGCATAGCCAAAGATACTTAAAATCGAATTGGTAGTTTTCACTATTCTCTGCAAAGAAATTTGTTATGGGCGTTCCTGTATCTTTATTGAAACTCTCAATGTCCCACGCAAAACACGATAAATCAATTCAGCCCGCTAGTCACGTTATTCTCCCACTGTTTTAGGATCCTATGTTGAAATTTAATTGTTAAAGAGCCTAATTTTCATGACAATGATTTCTGTAGTGCACACTGGGACCTACAATAGACCTTCAACTGAACATTGGTTCATATTCTTCGTTTGCATATACATGTCACAAATTCTCACGGTTAACGTCGCGGAATTGATTTGATTGTTTATGTACTTGTACATGACGTACTTCCGATCCCAAGACAGGCGTAACACGTGCGAATTCAGATCGAGTTGAAGAATATAATTTCCATCAACTTAACTGCGTGATACAAATTATTTTTAGCTACACGTAACTAAATTGAAAGGGTTAGTTCAAGCATTGAAAAACTTCCGCTGAGATATTATATTTTTCAAACATATTTTTGATATAAAAATTTCGGTGAATGTCCCCCACAACACGACTACTTATGTCTTAAAGCGTTTTACAATTTCGCAATTCAATTCTGCCTCCATTTTTCTAAGAGTATTGATGAAATATAAATTGGTTTGAATTTACAGAAAAGAAAAATATCTGCATTCTTTGATCAGAGAACCCATGAGAGTTGAGAATGGAAATCCACCTCATACTTTTGGAATTTACTCAAAAAATGCAAGACCAAATGCGTTTTCGGCTGTGGCGAGGTGTCCAATTGTGGGCCAGGATAATGTATCTGGCATTATGCATCGAGTTGATGGCATTCGACTTGATGACACATCCTTACCAACTACAAGTACTAGTACTCCGGGAAAATTTACATGCATGACGCAGGGAGACAAGTTGAATGAGATTAAAATACGCAGACGACGAGTCGGAAGCAATGTTTATGTGGGAAACACAATTGGCCAACCAACCGTTGTACTGTGAGTACAGTTCTTCCATGCTTCTTTTGTATTTTGTAAGTCAACTGATGAGATAATTGACTGCTTACGTTTCGATTTAAATGCAAATATTTAGTATTATTGGGTGCAAAAGTGATACTATGGGAATGTTCCCATAAAATTCTTGGTCACTTAAAACACGACGAGACGGTGCAATGGACGTGAAATTTTGGAATGTTATCGGTCAAGTTTTTATTTCAAATTTTTCTATTGTCCAAGTTTAGATGTCCAAAAGATTGAAAATGATTGAAAATAATATAATTACTCTAACTTTTCAACACTTATTGGAATTTTTGAAATTGGGACGGTTTCGAACTCTTTTTGTAACAATTATGGAAGTTGTAATATGCTGTGAAATTTTTTGAAAATTACGAAGATCGAGTTTCGTCAAATTCCTAAAATTATTCAAATTTATAATCTAACTTTAACGACCCAGTAATCATTTGAATCACTTAAAATTCCATACCTTTGATTATCTCTCTATTGACATGTCTACCTGTAATTCACTTAACAAAATCCAAGAAAAACCAAATTCGAGGAACCGACATATTTCAGTCCGAACTTGGGACTTTTACTGCAATCAAGAAGTCAGAAAGGCGGATTATCACCATTAGTCGGATCCAAAAAGGATACAAATAAACGCATACTTGCGCGCTCAACCTCAACGATACTAGTTAAAAGGTCCGTCCATCAATAACACTCATTATCACTTATCTGTGTGTATTCAATTGCTTGGTTTGCATCCTCAAGTTCCACCTGTGGCTGCCTCCGCTTTTTAATTTATGACGACCATTCCACTGAAAATTGTACCTAAACCCAGCCTCGAATATATTTCCCCGTGCTGTTTACTTTTGAGTCACAAGTAACAAAAATTTCTCGAGCTAAAATATTCCTACGCCTCAATTAACCCATCAGTAGTCGCCTCATTCTCCCAATATTGTCTTGACTCGCATTGAGAGAGTTTCTCGCTGTTTATTTAATTTTTATGAAAATGTTTTCTGTAGTGCACACTGAGAGATATAATAGACTTTATATGAATATTCATTAAATTTCTTAGTTTCAAAGATATCTGCCAAAGCGTTTTCGGTTCATTCGCTGGAGGTGCTGGCGGCAAAGGATTACTATTTCTTTCGAAAAATTTAGAAAATTCCCACGGCAGAAGTTTTATTCATTATTTCATTTCGCTGCTAGCATATATTATCAGTTTTAGTCAATTTAGGTACGACCTTTCCTTCGTCATATTTTCTTTACGAGTGCGTTACATACAATCCTGTTAATTAAATCGAGGTGTAATTTAGTCCAAACTAAAAGATGAAAAAGAAAATGCCAATTTTTGGAGCAAGTTTTCGGTATGATTTGTGGTGAAATGTTTCATAATTTCCTAATAACCGGTTCCGCGATTTGCGTGGGGTTATCGGGTCTCTCCCTTTTGTATAAATTTTTTATTGTTTGTTTTTTCATCTGAAATATGGAATTCATGTAATTATTTTTCAGTTGTATTATATTGAATTCGGTGAAGATCTTCTAGCGTGATTGAGGGTACCCAAAAAGTGTATACAGAAAGTCCGATTTTTTAAATGTGCTGTTTAATCCACTGAGATACAGTGTGCCAAATATGCATAGATATAATCTGCCAAATAGTAATGAATGGTAATTTTATATTATATTCAAAGTAGCATGTGTAACATCAATACATTTCATTCATTTTTCTTACAATCATGCGAAAACTTTTGGTGTACCATCAAAGCTCCTCCATTTTAGTGCCATGTTTGAATTATTTAAAACTTTGTGCAATGACAAATATTTGGAAACTATTAAAAAATTTACTGCTTTTGCAAGTTTTGCAAATTGTTTGAAGTTTAACCATTTTTTTAATTCCCTAATTTTTAAACGTAACATGTCTAGAGATTTCATCAATTTCTTACAGTTTTATATTCTGTTGAAGTTTATTGTTATTTATGTTTACGACATTTCGGCCAATTATGAAATTAGAAGTTTTCCTGAAATGTTTAGAATGTTAAAAATTTAAAAACGTCCGAGGTCTTCAAAAGTTTAAAACAACTTCCAATTTATTTGAACTTTCCAAAACACAATTTTTGCATTTTTTAAAAAATTCATTCTGTTGACTGAATTGTTTGAATTTTGACAAATTTCGCAAACTACTCTTTGAATTTTTTGAAACTTAAAATCATTAAAATTTTTAGGAATATGGCAATTTCTCAGTCTCTCAACTATTTCTCACACTTCCAGCTGCATTCAGAAAGAATTTAACGTTATTGACATTTGGGGGCGTTTGTCCAATAGACGATTGGTTGAATTATTCAAAAAATTCGATAATCCTTTGAATTTCCTAAAAGTTTGTAAATTTGGAAATTTCTCAAAGCTTAAGGATATTCGAGCGGGGTTGGCATGAAGGTGCTGAGGCGGAGGGGAATGCAATGGTATTTCTGCAGAAAACCAATGATTGAACATCATATAATGAGATTTCAAAATCGAATTATTTGATCTCAAATTATTGTTTATTTGATCTCATAATTTTTTATTTAATTCCCTGATTTTTCTCTAAATGTTATTTCGATTAAAATATTTTTGTAAAGTTGTTTTTCGAATTAATGAAAAATTATTCGTCGGAGCGATAAATCTGGCAACATGGTGAAAGCGCTGAAAGTTGGTCGAATTGCCGGGAGGAATCAGGAGTTTTCGTTCACACTCGAGTCCATATATACATATAGGTACCTCCTCGACTAAACAATACTCAACGCATTCTGCTTTCCTGAAAATTATAATTAAATATTGTTCAAATTCCCGATTAAAATAAGTGCAAAAAAAAACTAATAAGTGATAAGAAAAAAATTCCCGACATATCTGATGTCCCAAGGCGCATTTCCTGTTCCCCGTGAACCCCTAACCTCAATAAAAATTGAGCCAAGACACGATGACATATATTTGGCGAGGAAAACGTTTGAGATCAAAGCATTATAATGCCCGATTAATCAGTCAGCAAAATGGATTCAAGAGGCGAAAAACCACATCGGCTACTGAACCACCTGAAAATATTCCCTCATGTAATGAAGAGTCGGAAAACTATTGAAAAAATCATTGATTTTCTTGCTAAAACCAACTAGTCACTGAACGTCAAAAGTCAGATTGTTGATTAAAGAAATCTAAAAATGTTGATTCCATCACTTATATTCCCTAGTTTAAGTTGTTTGGTTTGAAAATAAATTTATATATATTGTCTTTTCTTTAGTAAAAAAAAATTATTTGTTATGTGGTAATTAATGTACATAACAAATGATTTTTGAGCTCACAAAGTGAACGTTTCTCTTCGTAGTCACTTTCGTATTACCCGCGCTTATTCCCTCCCAACCAACTCTCACAGCGTTGTCGCTATCTCTATCTGCGCGCGTCGAAATTCGATTATTTTTTATGTTTTTTAATATTATTCATAAACAATGCTTATGATCGTCATGAAATATTTTTTTATTCATTGCGTCATCAAAATCCCACACGTGTGAATAACTTCAGAATTTTGTCCTTTTTTTTCCATTTTTTTCTCAACTTTTTCGTCTTTCCCATAAGACTACGTGTTAAATGAGGCTTTAAAAAAAACAATTGCAGCTAATCCCGGCTTGGGAATAATCTGATCCTTTGCACACAGTCTTTAAGAAGGTCAAGGAATGTGTAAAAAAAATGGGAATTTTTTCGTCATTTTGCGACCACGCTCGAATATCCTTAACAAATTAAGTACTGTTGAAATTCTTCAAAAACTGGGATGCTGGATTTTTTCCGTTTTTTTTTTATACTTATCGTCTTTTTGATTTCTTTAATTCCGAGGAGGATTATAATATTAAAATTAGGATAACAAAAAAAAACTAGTAGGTGGGATATATTTGTACCCTCAGTGAGGCCACAATGCAAACTTCCCGACTTGGTAACGCAAGATTTCGGGATCATGTCTGTTTCAAAAATTTACGAGACTTCTCACTTGAGTATTTACTGATTTTTTTTTTCATTTATCTACAAAAATGATATGCAAGTATTATATTCTGACTCGGTCCATGTATACTGTAGAGACCAATTTAGCGATCGCCAACGCCATCTAGTATTTTTTTCTAACGGCTCTACCACCTTAATTATGCACATCATGGGAAAAAGTCAACAGACATTAAATATGGATCTTTGTATGAGGAACAACTTATATTAACAAATTTTTTCCCTAACTCCAACTGTTTACGAGATATAGCGTCATGAACAATGGAAATAGTTGATAACAATATATATTCTGAACCAATATCCATCAAAAACTAATCAGGGCTGAGTTATATGAAGACGCGTCGATTGAGATCTCGATGGATCCGATTGGTGTATCCATTCCTGAGAAATCGTTGACCAAAATTTCGGACACATACATATAACCACACACACACACACAGACATTGACTCAGAATTTTTCGGGGATCATTTTGGTAGAAAAGAATAATTCATGTGATGAGTGTATGAATGGAGACTAGATGGCGTCGGCGATCGCAAAAATTGGTCTCTACAGTAAACATGGGCCGACTCAGAATATAATACTTGTATATCACTTTTGTGTATCAATGCTACCGTGGAACGTGAAGTCGAGTGAAGCTAGAGATACGGACTTATTAAACTTCTTCAACGTAGTATATTCGTGATTTTAAAATTCTTCAATGAGACTCAAAGGCTTTAATGAGAAATAAATGGCCTTCACGTGGAAGAGGGAGTTATCTCTTGATTATGAAAAAAATCACAAAAGGCAGCGACATATAGAGAAATGAAAAAAAAATCAGTAAATACTGAAGTAAGAAGTCTCGTAAATTTTTGAAACAGACATGATCTCGACAACTCGAGTTACCAAATCGGGAAGTTTGCATTGTGTCCTCATCGAGGGCAGAAATACATCCCACCCACTAGTTTTTTCACGCCCTTTAACATTCTCAAAGTGTTTGAAAAAGTAAAAGTTCAGCACCATGACACTTTGTTCGGCATGAAAATGATTAAACTCTTATGATTTTTTGTAATCCGTAAAATGGAGATTTCTCTTATGTTCCGATTATTTGTTTTTTTAATTATATATATGGATATCCATATTTTTCACATTGTGTGTAAAGACCCTTCAAGGTGTATTCGAGTTACTCTCTCTCTCTCATGAGTACATTAGTACTAATTCTGAATTTCCATACAACAGAACTGCACGAAGGGTGACTGGTAGTTGCAAGCCAGCGTCATGTTACGTCAGGCCCAAAAGTTCGATTCAAATAGCGTCAGAAAAACCAAGGATTCCAAACACCTCGAAATTCGTAAATAGTTCAAAACCAGTCACGAGATCTAATATAAAAGACCCCTGTGTGGCTGGAAGTAGAGCTGGCCTCTCCTCTACAATTAGTCATCCACTTCAACAGCCTCAGTCTGGGATGAACATGGTACTGAGATCAGCTGATCGAGTCAGTCGATATAATTCATTGAGACAGTGAGTATACGTATTGTATATATGTTTTATTAATGGCAATTTTCAAAATATCGTCCTGGGAACTATATGGAACATTCCACAATAGCTTAAATCTTAATTAGAATTTTACCTAAATTGTTCAATTTTTTTCGGATGTGTTTATGATTTTCGTTAATTGAGGCGTGCCTTTCTACCATGATGTCAAAAAATTTTGACAAAATTCCGGATAGTTTCGACAAATTGCCTTACAATTTTTTTCACATCTTTTGGGTGATTGGTACAGAGGTATATATAGTTTTTAAAAAACACTAAGGTTGCCTAATGCTGCGAAAAATTTAATACACATTTTATATTTGTTATTCTATTAACTTCCCGATTATTCGGGAAGTTATTGTAATGACCCCGAAATCGATATTTTTCTTTTCATCCTATGACTGGGGTTTTAAGTATAGAAAAATGATGCCCAACAAATTTTAAATCGATGTCTGTGAGTCTGTGTATGTCTGTATGTATGTGTGTTTCCGAAATTTTGATCCTAGGTTTTCGCACGAACGAATGAAGCTATCGAGACCGTCAATATTGGAATCGACGCGTTTTCATGTAACTTAGAGGGGATTAGATTTTGGGTGAAATTGGTGTAGTATATATATTGTTATTAACAATTTCAATTGTTTATCACGTTCTATTGCATAAACTATTAGAGTTAGCGCAAAATTTATATGAGAAAAGTTGTTCCCCATATAAAAATGCGTATTTTATGTAGAATGACTTTTTTCGCAAATTTGCATAATTAAGGAGGTATGACCGTCTCAACAATTATGTCTGTAGTGAGTGAACGAATGAACACAGCGCTGTCATGAAGGTCTCAATCGAAGCCTTTCCGTTCAGAATCGAGCGGATTGCATTTTGGATGACATTCGTGGAGTATATATGCAATGTTATTAACAATTGCAAATGTTTATACGGTTCCACTGGGTAAAATATTAAAGTTAGCGGGAAACTTATCTCAAGAAAACTATTCCTTATAAGAAAATACATTGTTTACGTGTAATGACTTTTTTCCATAATTTGCATAATTAAGGAGGTATGGTCGTCCAAGCAATTTGAAATACGGGAACAATGCATATCACCAGGGTCGTTCATTATACAAAAATGCACATTCAGTATAACTTTTTTCAATATAGGTTAACACATATCGCGAGTTGAACTAGAATATACTTGGCGAATGAATATGTCGACAATTGCGGGAAGGATGTCAAAGATCGGGATAATTAGGAACATACAGAGGTAGAGAGGGTGATTAGACGGACGAATTCCAGTTGAATATTTTTATGGGGCTTAAAAAAGATATTCCCGATTTTCAAGATATTCCCGGGTTATGTACAAGACCAAACAAATATGGCAAATTGTACTAAGTTCATATTTTTAACGCATATGCATGCCCATTATCGAAAAACATGAACTTCAACATTTGAATTTTTTGTACTACGATACCGGTGGCGCGTGCTTCGCACGCGCACTTCCTTTTTGCGTCACACTGACTGGTATGGCGGTAGTTTCGGTCTTACGGTTTTCGATAGTTTCTTTCGTCTCTCCTTTTTACTATAGGAAAATCGAAAAATCTACATTCCACGTTCATATTTTTTCCATTATACGTGAAACAATAAATTCAGCCTCATTTTTGTTAAAAACAGACCTGGTGTAATAATTTTTTGCCTCTTTATTTCTGATACGTCATCATGATATACCTCAATGATATACATCACCTTTCACCTTGCAACGTGTCGTGTATGCGGCAAAAGGTTGTGGGCTCATATTCATCCAGCAGTATTTCATGGATCGCTAATTATATGTCAACGTGGCAAAAATTAGAATTTCCGTTTTTTTAGATGGGTGATTGGATAGTCATGTTTGTGAGATGATACTTACCAGAACTTGGGATTTCTGTTGCGATTTTCTTTGATAATTATTATTTCATCACTCTCCTCCCCCTTTGATCTAATCAGCGACCTGCAGAATAAAGGTTATCTTTTTTCCACATAAAATTCATGTTTTTTGAAACATTGTTTTTTTTCAATTTTTAAATTGAAATGAGACTCGTCAAATCTTTTTTTCTGTGAGAATTCCCCAGAAAGCATAATAGAAATATATTTTTATTGGAAAGTTGACAAAAAACACAAATTTTGAATGTAAATATCAATATAAAATACATAGTTTATGCTCGTTCGCTGAATCAAAAATCCTCTTAATCTCTTTAAAATATGTATACCTATATATATATATTGTGACAGTTTTCCTACCTAAACTTACCCAAAACCCAAGATCTCAAAATTCCTAACCACAAATCTGTAGGCGAACCATTACCTTCGTCCTGGGTGCCCTAAATTCCCGGAAACTCCATGAGCTAACAAACCTCAAAACGACTCCCCGACCGACCAGAGGCTCAATCCAACCAGAAAAGTGCTTTTGGGGCGCCAGCCGATTTTTCGTTCGGTGGAATCGGCAAACCACTAACCTAATCGTAACCAAAAATAACTAAAATTCGCTGGTCAGCCGGGAGAGGCTTGGTAAACTTTGGTAAAAACAAAATAACAATTTTATATTTTAAACATTTGGTTTGAAAATATTAGAATACAAAGGTTTATTTATATTATTTATTATTAGATTACAATTGTGTTTCGTAGATTTACTGATTCGGGTCATTGCCTAATTTGGTGAGATATAGTTAGGGATTTTGAAAAATACCCTCAAAAGTCGTAAATGACTATTAATAATTGGAGACGCGAAAGACTCCATTTTTGAAGGCAATTGAAGACTGACCCTCCTGGATTACGTTTAAAGTTCCAATGACTACATTTTTGATATCGTAGTTGAACTGTGCAACCGACTAAACTGAACTGAACTTGACTGAGCTCAACTCTGCACTGACTAAAACTCAAAGTGCCAAAATGTTTTATACTCTGCATTTTGGGCGTTTCCTCAAGAGAAAGCTTATGAGTTGGAAGATTTTACTTTCAACTTTTCATGCTTCGGGATTTCTCCATTCCCTCCACATTATTTCTTCTATTTTATAAGTTACTTCTATTTCTATTTGATAAGTTACTTATTCTATGTTTGTACATGCATGTCACTGTGTCTTGAAACAAAACAGTTTTCGAAACTTCTTCATAATTTCATATTAATCAGCTTAAAAGGTTTTGAAATTCCTTAGTTACATCGTTTGTGTTTTTGACAGTGAATACTTTCCGAGTTTCTAATGCATTCCATTATATGATAATTCTAAAAGCTCATTAGCGCAATCATTGCCGTCGGCTACGTAGGTCATTATAGTGGAATGCTCATTAGAGACATCGACGAATGTCAAAATCTTATTGTTTCCATTATTTCTATCATTTCTATTATTAATTCTTTTGCAATAGAATTAGAAGATTTTGGCAGACGTCACAATACCGTTGAGTAGTATTTCAAAAATTAGGTTGGATAATTAAAAAAAAATTTTTAAAGGAATGTCTTCAAAAATTTCCATTAGTTTTCAATTTAAACTAGAGCTTTCCATAACCAATGGGCAAGTAAGTACCTCACGAAGAAACGCGAATTCGGAAAAATATTTACAATTAAGGAGAGAATCCTTTTTTGTTGCAAACACAGCACAAAATTATGAAAATCAACGGTTTACACAATTGTTAGAAATTTGAAATGTGTTGAATATGCTGTTTTTTTTCTAAATTGTGAAAATTCGAAATGGTAAAAATTCCAAAAATTTTAATATTGTCTACTGATATTGCTCGAAAAGATGATAATTCAGTCGCTCATTTTTTGTGTTCCCATCGGGGAACTACATTCCTTTTTCCCTTATTTTTCAAAACGGTAGAAGGCGCATGCATCAGATTTAAATACTCAAGGGCCATTCTCAGATTTTCCTTGCGATGAGGCCTTAGATATGCAAATTAAGGAAAAAATTATAAACCATGAAATGCGTATTTTTACGTTCGCGGTTTTTTCTTTTACCGATTTTCCTAGCTATTTTGTAACATTTCAAATGTTATTCATTTCAACATATTCACTCACACATTTCATTGGAAATGCTCTAGAAATGTTTCAAATCCCTTGAAAAGATACTTAATGACAAAACCATTTTTTATGTTCGACAAACAATCACTTCCATAGGGAAATTGAAAATATGACAATAGTATAAGTTTTTCAAATAAGTATACCAGCGGAAAAATTGTCATGGATTATCTTTGAAATTTCTGTATAATAGTTCCCTTCTTAACCCTTCGTTACTCACGCACGCGGCAGCGCACTAGTAAAAATTTCCTTATGTATCTCTCTTTTCATCAGAAATATAAAAGAATTCGACCACGATCGAATGTTTTCATTACGGGAAACATAACTTAAAAAGCATCGCGGATGTGACGGATTACGCCACGGACAACGACCGTGACTTCTTCGCTAAGCATTGATGTGTGAAATATATCATCAATTGGGCAGCTGTCATTGTTGTTTAGTCATTGTCCACGAATTGACTTGACCGGGTAACATTGCACTCATTTAACTGAAGTGCGTGAGTAACGAAGGGTTAATGGAAAGTTGGAGGTGGCTAACGAAATTAAAAAAATTCGTTTCCCGTTTGCTTTTGTGACTTTGCAGTGCGCGCACAACAATGAGCTCGAAAACCGCATTTATCAGATGATTAACTGATATTCTTAGTGGTGTTGGGGATGGTACTACCATTAGTCGGCCATCGAGACAACGCAGAAGATCGCACCGATTAAACCCAATCACACAATGAGGAAATATCAGCATGAGGCTTTTTTAAGCAATCACACTTGACATTTGTAGCATCAGACTCCTAACTAATTGAATTTAGTGCATCATTCTCTATGTAATTTTGTTAATATTAAATAGAAACCCCATATCATATGGTTTATATGAGGTCAAGCCATTCATGTACTCAACGTGGATGCGGTACTTTTGGAGAGCCAAAAATCTGGTTGGGTTAAAGAAATTTTTTCTTCAGTCCTCATAAAATACTTAAGGTCTTAAGAAAAAATCAAGAACAATGAGAATATCGAGATTTGAAAAAAAAATCAATATATATATATAGATATATTTAACATCAAACTTGAAGAATTGTAATGATTAGAAAAGTGCAAAGAAATCACGAAAAGTATAATGACTTTTGAAGGAAATTCTAAATTTGAAGAATTTAAATAATCGAAGTCTTTTTACAAGTTTTTGAAAAAACTTAACGCTTTCTTTAAAACAAAAACATAGCATTGCTTTTTTTGAACTTGCCGCTTTTGTTATGATAAGTTCTCAATTTTTCATTATCATTTCTTCCTTATTGGATAGGTTTATTGAATAAAATAGTTTTGGAGGGAAAGTCATAATGGATATCAACGTTTTTGCGTAACAATCATGGGATAAAACGATTGCTGACCAAATGTACTAAACCCCTCAAGCATACCCCCATTAATATTCATAATTGTGTACATAGTAGTTGTGTGACAGCACAAGCACCATAACTGATAAGTAGACTACGCTTTTGCGTCCTTAGCGTATTAAAAATCAAATGAACTATAACAAATTGTGTACTAATTTTTCAAGGATATTTGCGGTCATTTGTGGTTTAATATTCGAATGACTATTTGTTGATGATAAACTGATGATTATTGAGAGTAGCAATTGTAAAGTATGTGATAAGGTTGCATGCATCATCTAACAAATATCAAATTTTCAATTTTATACATTACAATTCCTACTGGACATATGTAGAATTGATTTTTGATTGAGAAAATTGCAAAAAGTCTATAGGATCTGTGAAGATAAATAATTGTGATATAAAATAATGAAATTAGAATTACATCACAAATGTTGCATTTATCATGTATCATTTTTTTTTGTATTTTCTAATAAAATTCACTTATATATGTATTTTACCTACGGAGGATTCGCCATCAATTGAGCCCCTCATTTCAATTATGGTTTCACGAAGTTCTGAAGAGATTTCAGATTGTTTCCATCCCTGAAAAACTAATTCATATGTTTGCCTGTTTTTAATAATTTCGTACAGAGATTTAACTTTGTTCGAGTTCTGGTTTTTTCGCATTGGGGAAAAATATTTATGTGACGTGAGAGGTTTCGTATGCTTCCCTTAACCCTCTCAGGAGCATCTTTCAATTCGCTAGGAGGACCCACAAACGTTATTCCTTTTTGAATTTATAATTTGTGGCTGCTTCATTGTTTTTCATTATAGAATGTACGTAAGTTTATTCAAGGGTCTTTCGACCATTTAGGGGAGCTGCTGGTGGAGCTAGGAAAAAATAGTTCAGTGAAGAATCTTCGCATGCATCGAATCAAGTGTTCAAAATTGATTGAAAAAGTTATAGCTGTTATATTGAAAAGGCTTGTGATCGACGTTGATGATACACGATCCGTTCTCATACTTGACAAATGAACAGGCATTTCTGTTAAAATATACGTAGCTGTGTGTGTTCGCTATTTTAATTCAATGAGACAACAAATTGTCACGAAATTTTTGGGCATCATGACGCTCACCAAAGGAGTTCTATACGACGAGCTCACTTCCTATTTAGAGAGAATTGATTTACCAATGAAAAAATTGGTAGGTATCGGGACGGAGTGAGTGAATGTAATGTGTGGGGTAAATCATTCGCTGTTCACCTTGCAGCTGGACAAAGTACCGCTACCTAATATGGTTTTAGCAGAATGGTGTCTGCCATTCTCTAGTTTTATGTGCGTCAAAAGCGTTCCTGATGATGCCAAGCAATTCGGAAGTTTTGGTAAGAGAGACCCCTAGCTGGTTTGCAACGAGTCAACGAATACGAGAAGATTATGCAAACCTGTTTAATTCTATTAACGATAACAACACAGTTATGTTGAAACTGGTCCAACTCAGCGCTACACGGTGGTTTGCTCGGGGAGGAGCCGTGAACCGTGTTTTAAATCAATGGCTGGAACTGAAGAGTGATTTCAGAATTATTGCTGGCTCTGTTAAGGGGAAATGTTATGCTGCAACACAGCTATCCCAAATTCTTTTTTTTACAATTTTTTTTGCTTTAAGTAAGCCACTATTTTTGGAAAAAGCCCAGAGAATGAGGATCCGAAAGAGGTTGATTATGGCTATGAACTAAACAAAGAATTATTTGAATATCAATTGAAAGCTGAAGTGCATTGCACTAGCCTCATGTTTTTTGGAGCCATGCGAAAAACTCACATTCAGCCGACTCCAATGGTAGATTAGTAAAAATGACATACGGCCCGAAAACCAATTTGGATTGCGTAACTCTCGCTCATATGCAGATACGGTGGCTATTCTATCGGCCTTAATCCTCACTGGGTTTGCCTCAAAATCAATTCACAACATATGTCTTCATCGACCCTTTGATAATGTAGATCCTTCTACACTCTATCATGTCCTAGCCCGAATCGGAGTTCCCAAAAAAATAGCAGACTTCATTTATTTTCTTCTACATTACAGACAGACTCACTTTGTGATTCAAGGCAACATTCACTCTTCACCCAATTCAAGGCCCTTTACCCATTGACAAGGGAACAGGCTAAAGCTCCGTACTAATCTATACCTGATCAATCTCTCCTACCTAAAAAACTTTAGGGGATATGCTTCCTTCGCGCACGATCTGGAAACTTATTTCAGCTAAACAGCCACCAATAAAGCATTCACTGACGCAAGGACATTCACTTAGAAAAAATGTCGATATTTCACCCGAAGAACCACACCTGATTATGTCGTTGTGACCTGGCTAAGCTCTTGGACTTTCTTTCTATTTCACTCGTAATATTAAGATTATTACATTGGACTATGTTTATTACTTCTTCAACTATCGTAGCCTACGAATATTCAATGCGCGCACATCTTCAACTGCTGTGGCCTCTCTCCAGAGGGACAACGACCACAAGAGGCAAATTTACCATTATGTTCCCGCGCGTCTTACTTATGTATTTTCGTTTCGTATTTCCCATGCCTGAGAGGGTTAACCAACTCGCCCTTCGAGTTGGACACTAATAGGACTTGGTTAAACCCCAGGGAAAGTTCGCCCATTTAGAAAGATTGTTAGGAATTACTTATAGGGCACTTATCAAACACCAATGGACACAGAGTTGATGAATTTGAATGTAATAATACATTAGAAATTTATTTAATTCATTTAATAATGAAATATAGAAATAGAATTTTTGTGGGATTTTTAGTATTTGTATTTGAGAACTGAGGGAAAAACAAATTTGGAGTATAACTACCATAATGTATGTATTTAACTTTTTGCAAAATTAAAACAAAAAACAATATTTGCATCTCTGTACTAGATTACTTTGAACGCGTGAAAAAATTACAAAACGCTTTATCGAGTATGAAACCTATTTGAGCTTGTTCTGGAGATTTGTCGGGCCCATGATGGAAATGGGCGGCTGAATTGACGGGGAATCGTCTCCTATTTCTATCGGGTTCTCAAAGAACTTGAAATTCACTGACTAATGTAACATGGTGCGTGTATTTTCATCGATAAGTCTTACTGAAATTAATGTAAACAAACATTGAGTACTTGCACATTCGTATTATATAAATAATGATGCTATTGATGCATGTAATTATCCCCTAATGTATTCACGGTATTTTAGTTTTAAAAAATGCAAAATAATAAGTAACAACATTTTCATATTTCTTAGAAATTTTCACGATTGTATAGATGAGGATCAAATGATAAACGTAAAAATCTATTATTGCAAGGGGCACATTAACATAGTACATATTTTTCAGAATTAAATATATGTATATGTTTTCATTAAAAATTGTACGTTGATGATTAATAATTTATCACCACTACCGAATCTATCATGTATATGCTCTGCAAAGATTTTGTCAATTTTAATATAAAAATAAAACTATTGCCGGTAATATTATTAGAAAAAGTCTACTTTATTTCTTATTCCTTCATATAAATTGTTTTTTACATATATAAAAATATACAAAATATTGCTCAATTATGGCGACATGATATTCATTGTTGTGACTGAAATAGATACGAAGATGAGCTGATTAATTAATTGAGTGTTTTCACAAATTTCAATGTACATTATAGAGATCAGGAAAACCACTGAAAATTCTCGTATATATCTATAAAAAAGTCTTAATACGTTGGAAAAAAAGAGTCATGATTGGGGTGTCTATTATTTTGATTATTTTGATGCGTATAATATTGTAATTGATCACAAAGTTGATCTAATTTGGCACTGAATTCAATAAATAATGGTTCCGTATATAGCGACTGTGTATATTCATATTTGAAACTTCTTCATCTGCAGCAAAAGAAGCTCATTGGATATTTATGAAAAACATAATTTTCCATTTATCACCGTGTCTCCATGAGGTATTCATCAGCCACTCTCCATCAGATAATGTATTACCTGCAGTAAGATACAATGACCATTTCATAATATTCAAACAATTTATTGAGCATTAATGAGCTGTCAGATTTTTTAATCAGTTGACTAACGTGGTTAACTTAACCGTCATGGTGATGCAATCGAAACTTGCACTATTTTTTTTTATCATTACTTTCATGAGTACATGGTTCACCTAATTTATTTGTCGTGAAAGAAAAAATGTGCATGGTCCAATCATTAATTATGAATTTTCGAAAATGTTCAACTTTAAAATGTTGAAATAAGACTTTTCGACGAATTATAAATACCATGATATAATTGCCTTATTCACCCGGAATTCCCTGACATTTTAGTATATAATTTAACTGAATGTCTTCTCTATTATATATATTTATGGACTTGAATTTTGTTAAGCCAATGGTACCTGAAAAATCCACCAAAGTGGAATCGGTGTAAAACTCTGGAGCCTCGACCACAAAATTTCAAGTAAAATTTTTTAGCCGTGTAAGTACACCGCAACAGAGATGATGAACAATATCTCGGTATATGGAAAATGATACATATTTTTCATGAACATTCAATGGAGTTTTACAAAATATTTTGATCGTTTTTGGATGTGACAATGAGTATTACGTATTAATAAATAATGGCTTTAAAAATTACCTGAGTAAAAAATAAATAACATAAGTACCAAGTGCCACCCAGTGGCTGGTGAAACTCAATTGTGACCATTTATCGAGTGTGTGTCTATAACTATAGCCGCTGTCTTGTAGTTCTGATGTATCGAACATAAGTCCTAAATAAGTCAAGTGGAAAATTGATAATACTGAAAATCCAAGATTCACAACAATCACCCAGTAACAATTGCGAGAATTTTTCTTATGACAACACTTATCAGGTGGACAATGCTTTGCTGCTATACATGCATCAAATGCGTGTGCTAAAATATTTCTTAATTGAAATTCTACATATGTGTAAAAACCTAAGCTTAATAGAACAGCAGCTAGTTGGAAATTCAGTCCATGGAGTAGGGCGCTGATTAAATATGTTAGGGTCACAGCAGCGAATTTTCCTATGCGTCTTGTGGCTGGTCGGAATACATCTGGAAGAAAAAAATTCATATCCGATGTGTCTGGAAGAAAGATCATTGATCACAAGAATCACTTTTTGTGATGATCAAATCTGTGAGCATAATAGCTCCAGACAATTTTTTTGATATTTGTATATAACAACAGAATTTAAAAAAAAACTAAAAAAGATGTTGCACAATAAAAGTGTGATTCCGATGATGAAAATTGTCTGAAACGTGTATTTATTTATTTATATTCGTCCATTTTGGCTGAATGAACGCGCATAGATTCATTCCTGGTTATCTCCAAGCCTTAGAAAGGAAATCATTGTAAAATTCTTCGGAGTTCATAGAAATTTGTTCAACTCTACGACAATGACCTTCATTTGCCATTTTAATCTGTATTTTGCCGAATTTTAGCCTTTTAACTTTTACGGTTAACAGACAGAAATAAAAAAATTGTTTTGTCGCACGAATAGTTCAAATAAATTTCTAATGAGAGCAAGAAGTGTTTATGAAAAAATGAGTAGATACATTGCTTTTTATAGCAATTAACTTCCCGATTATTCGGGAAGTTATTGTAATGACCCCGAAATCGATGCTTTTCCTTTCATCCTGTGACTGGGGTTTTACGTATACCAAAATGATGCCCAACAAATTTTGAATTTATGTCTGTGTGTGTGTGTGTGTGTGTGTGTGTGTGTGTGTGTGTGTGTGTGTGTGTGTGTGTGTATGTATGTGTGTTTCCGAAATTTTGATCCTAGGTTTCTCACGAACGAATGAAGCTATCGAGACCGTCAATATTGGAATCGAAGCATTTTCATGTAACTTAGAGGGGATTAGATTTTGGGTGAAATTGGTGTAGTATGTATATTGTTATTGACAATTTTGATTGCTTATCACGTTCTATTGCATAAACTATTAGAGTTAGCGCAAAATTTTTATGAGAAAAGTTGTTCCCCATATAAAAATGCGTATTTTATGTAGAATGACTTTTTTCGCAAATTTGCATAATTCAGGAGGTATGACCGTCTCAACAATTATGTCTGTAGTGAGTGAACGAATGAACACAGCGCTGTCATGAAGGTCTCAATCGAAGCCTTTCCGTTCAGAATCGAGCGGATTGCATTTTGGATGACATTCGTGGAGTATATATGCAATGTTATTAACAATTGCAAATGTTTATACGGTTCCACTGGGTAAAATATTAAAGTTAGCGGGAAACTTATCTCAAGAAAACTATTCCTTATATGAAAATACAGCTTTTACGTGAAATGACTTTTGTCCATAATTTGCATAATTAAGGAGGTATCGTCGTCCGAGCAATTTGAAATACGGGAACAATGCATACCACCATGGTCGTTCCTTATACAAAAATGCACATTCAGTATGATTTTTTCCAATATAGGTTAAAACATATCGCGAGTTGAACTAGAATATACTTGGCGAATGAATATGTCGACAATTGCCGGAAGGATGTCAAAGAGCGGGATAGGTCGGAACGTACAGAGGTAGAGAGGGTAACTAGGCGAACGAATTCCAGTTGAATATTTTTATGCGGCTACTGCGCCTTCTGATTAGAGAGTTTCATCGAATAAACACATACACACACACACTCATTATGGTAAAAATGACCTCAATACGATAGGAGCACAATAAATGTGAAGAAATACTATGAGCCTATCGAAAAGTTGATATTATTTGTGAATATGCGTTTGTAAGGTTGTCTTACACAATTTCAGCCATGTATGCATCGGAATATTCCATGAGACAACGACCTGTACCAAGGATCGAGGTAATTCAATATCCACAGGTTTAACTATTGCTGTGAGTGAAGATGGATATCCTCCCAACAATAAAACAGTGGATGACACATAAGAGATGAAGTAATGTGACGTTCGGAACGATAATGCGTCTCGATATGCCAAAATCCATCTGTTGGCAAAATAATGATTACGAATAAAGGAATCAGAAAATGAAAATGTCAAATGTTACGAGTAGTTACTTTGTTGAGCTATCAGCAAGTAGCCATCCACTCCAACAATTTGAAATGCTCAGACAGGCGAGTGAGACAGCGTAAAACTTGACTATGTGAATGATCCATTGCAAATTCTGTAAGCCAAGAAGATTACTTTATATTGTGTTGTATAGGTTATCAATTGATCAAATTTTTGAAATTTTGCTGGGGAATTGTACGTTGGTTATGACTCCACTACTTTGTAATGAGGATCATTTAGTCTAATCTCACCAATACACTTCTTGTAAAAATTTCCAACTGAAAATTTTTGAGCATCGGAAATTTAAAAATTCTAAAAATGCCTAGATTTTTTGGAACTCTCAAAATTCTGGGAAGTTGGAAAACTTATGCAATTTAGGAAATCATGATTCCTTTTGAAATTCTTCCATCCATGAAATGTTAACATACTAGAAATTCTAGGATCCTAAAAATTTAAATGTTTTAGCCGTTTGAGGAATTTTAGGAATTCTAAAAAGGGTAAACATTGCTCCAATATTAAAATTTTAAAAAGAACTAGAGTTTTTTTGTCTTGATCATCATCGCCTGGCTTATTGGATGAAAAATCTTTGAACACCAACTTAATTCTATTGTTGATTATATAAACTAAAGCAAAAATGTTTCAATTGAACCTCATTATGCATGTTTATTACCCCCTCATTGTTCACGTATCTCCGATTCGTTCAAAAAGTGACAGATTATGACGCACTATAAAAAAATATAGTATTTTTGTACCCATTCCCAGAAAGTACATCCCATCATATGTAAACTATTCCTGGTGAAGTTTGGATCTTATCATTATAACATTTTTTTTATTCAAATTATGTGTTGGATTAAAGGAACTTTTCTCTTTCAACTCACTAATGACGATCTTTCATTATCCAATAATCCAATGTAGTCCTTGAAGCTGACCCAAGGGCCAAATAAACACGTAGCAGCCCCAAATAGATATCCTGGATACTGCCAAATATTTGGGAACTCATTATTGTTAGATCTATCGAGAGATACACTCACAGCCTTCATCGCTGTTATCATTATGACACCGCGAACTTTGTGCCATGCCGAGGGCTCCATAGTATATTCACTAAAAATGTTAAAATAGTTCAGTGACAAATAGATTGCATGCCACTCTGAGGGAGGAGGTACGGGAAATGAAAAATGGGCAAGCAAATAAATGAGGAAAGCAAATCTGATTGCAGATCTGGAAAAGCAGACTTTTAAAATGTTGAAATTTTAATAAAATCTGTCGAAAAAAGATTAACAAATACATAATGACCTTAACTGAATTAACCACTTCGCTATTGTTTAGTAGCGCTTAAATCTAATGATTATCTATTTTATACTCACCAATATAAAATAAGTAGGAGACTAACAACGAAGACTTCTCCACCTTTTTGGTAACGGCGGGGTAAACATAGGCAGGCGTACGATAATACTGCATATGTTATTAACAAATACAAGCATTCAGGCACATAATGCTGGATTGTGAAGACTCCAATTACAACTGACAGTGTATGAAATAAATAATATGGAAGTTTCTCTGGAAAAAAAATAAGCAATGAGTAGAATTTATGGGCGATGTAACTATTAATTAATTGTCAGAAAAAATAGGATTGTCACATGATTGTATGCCACATTTTATGACAAAAAATTATAGAATATTTTTCTGCACGTGGGATGCCATGTCACGTTAACTTTTGATCACTTTAAAAGATGAAGCATCACTATAAAAAACGAATATTGTCATTACAGTAAAGGCATATACTGCATATTTAGATGCGCAGAAATGCCATAAGACAACATTATACGTCAAAAACAAGTTTCTATATACATATGTGACAAAATTGGAAATTTTGTATAAATTGTCGCTGTATAAAATGAAGTGATTTTTTCAAAACCGATATTCAATTTTTCTGTTCCTACAATAACGATAAATAAATGGACCATTCACATGTTTCCTTGTATTCAATATTGACCGTAGTCCATACGCTGTGCCCTTTTCTGTTACCAAAAATGATTTTTGAATTCGCAGTGGGTTTTATTATTGGAATTTATGTTTTGGGGGGGGGGGGGCTGAACACGAATCAGATAACCATTAACCCCAAATGTGGTAACTTTTATTTGTTTATAACAATTCAATTGTTTATAACGTGATCCTGTCGAAACGGTAAAAGCTACGGGAAAATGTGATAATACATAATACATATGTATTATCACATTTTGCGTGCTCTATATCAGACGTACTCTTGGACAAGCCTTCTTAATCAGTCCCTTCGTGAGGACCTTGAAGAAGAGAAATTTGGATATATGCACGATGGTGACAATATCATTCCCAGACGTGTTCTTGAGCTCTATCCACCCGTACATCGCCTGGTACCTAACTGTAGATGTACCAGCTGTGTAAAAACAACTTGCCTTTGCAGGTCAAACGAAGTACCCTGCTGTGATTTTTGTACATGCCAAGATCAAAATAAGTGTAAGAATCCTTTGAATAAAATCCATAATTAAGTACTCAATTCCAAACTCAGTCATTTTTATAAAAACTCATGCAAAAATGCCCGCCCCATGCATCCAGCCCGGGGTGTGCGTGAGCGCCAGCTGAATGCGTCAGCCGATCTTCGGCGGGCTACCCACTTGAATTGCTATCACACGGCTATCAAGTTTAGAGACAAAAGTTTAGAATAGAAAATGTTCGTCAGAAAATGCTCTACAAATAAGGCTATGGCAAAACCCCATATGTCGATTCCAAATTATAAATAATTGTGGTTTTATACAGCGTGAGACGCAAATTCGTGCCATTGTCTCACCTTGTAATACAATTTTCTACTGAAACTATCAGAGCTGCGGGGAAATGTGTTTCAATAAAATTGGTACCTTTCTTCATGACGAACATTTTCCATTCAAACATGTTTTTTGTATCTTCAACGGTTCTCCTCGTAGGCTGACTCCCGTGTAGCGCGGACTGCGCCGGAGCGACTAGGAGTGTTCCGGGCCGCTTCAAGTATTATTTACGCAATAAATATGAGAGATACAAAAAAAAGTAAAAAATACAAATCGAAGAATTTTGAAATAAGGGACATTTTTTGTACCAAACATTTTCCCGTAGCTTTTACCGCTTCGACAGGATCACGTTATAAACAATTAAATTGTTATAAACAAATAAAAGTTATCACATTTGGGGTTAATGGTTATCGGATTCGTGTTCAACGCCCCCAAAATCATAAATCCCAATAATAAAACCCACTGCGAATTCAAAAATCATTTTTGGTCACAGAAAAGGGCACAGCGTATGGACTACCAGGGGTCTTTGCATCAAACAGCGATATAATTAATTTTTTACATGATATACTTACTCATGAGAATAAATTGTGTTATTATGTTGAAACTCAATGAGACTAATAATAAAGGACCTAAATACTTGGCAGTATCAACAATACTTGGCATAATGCAATTGTCATAAACATCCCTTAATGTGTCAACATTTATCTCTTCATATTCAAACATGTGGTGATCGCATTCTTCACAATCATTATCTTCAGCAGAATAGGGTAAGTTAAATTTTTCACTATACATTATTTATCCAGGATTATAAAATATTAATCCTGGGGAAATTAAATTTTTAAATATAAATAGAAAAGACTAAGCGGCGAAGAAGAACGGTTATCACTGTATTATGTTTACATAGCGAGCATGGGAGTAGCACTGTTTCGTAATGTCGATATTGGAATATCGAAAGTCGCCCTAATCGATATTTTCAGTTCGAGATGCATAACATCGATTGATCAGAGAATCCTTATATATAATTGAGAGCTTCGACCACAAATCGAATGAGAATCGCAATAAATCGATTATCGAGGAAAAAACTCGATTATCGAAGAAAAATTTCCATTATCAATGCCATGAGAAAAATTGAAATTGAAATCGCATTTCGAAAAGCATGTGGCCGCCGTAGCGGCCACCGGAAAGGGACTCGTCCTTATATATAATTGAGAGCTTCGACCACAAATCGAATGAGTATCGCAATAAGTCGATTATCGAAGAAAACACTCGATTATCGATGCCATGATAAAAATTCAACTCGAAATCGCATGTGGCCGCGTAGCGGCCACTGGCAAGGAACTAGTCCTTATATATAATTGAGAGCTTCGACCACAAATCGAATGAGAATCGCAATAAATCGATTATCGAAGAAAAAACTGGATCATCGAAGGAAAATCTCGATTATCGATGCCATGATAAAAATTGAAATGGAAATCGTATGTGGCCGCGTAGCGGCCACCGGCAAGGAATTAGTCTTATATATATATATATGAGAGTTTGAATCCAGAAAATAAATCGATTATCGGAATCGAGCCCGAAATCAGATAAGGAAGGATAGGTGGCCGCGTAGCGGCCACCACCTGAACTAGTCCCGATATAACGCAGAGGAAGTTTACATGTTGGGGGGGGGGGGGGGGGGGGTCCACGTGCACTGGTACAAGTCTACACAGAGCGAGTTGAATACGGTGGTGATAAGAGGCACCGTACAAGTAGCCACCAGACAACTTTACACGAAACAACTCTACACCAGACATCTTAGCACCAGCAAGTCTACACGGGCATGAAAACAGATTTTAAATTCAGTCGGTAAAATAGTGTTGGTATAGTAGAAACGCCCTCGATTTTTACCCATTGTTCCGTCGTGCAAGTACCCATGAAAGAGCAGGGATGGCGCTGCAAGGGTTATTTTGTGTGAGCAGAAGAAATATTCCAGCCAGTAGGCTATTAGCTGGATTGGATTCGCGTTGTAGACATCGTAGCGTTCGGATGTGTTCAATACGCATTCCTGCCTATATCCATAAATAGCGTCCTTCTAAAACTTACTCTTACTCTCTCTAACTCAAACAAATCTAAAACAACTAGTGCTTAAAACTCCATACAACTGCGGAATCATTGAAGTGCTCTCAAGAAACAAGCTTTCACTCAAAAGACGTCATGCCCCTCGGGCCGGCGTCGTATACATCGCCACCGCCGCCATCTTGATCACGCTTCGCTTTCGCTACCATTTTCTCTATCTACCCTCCTCTTCCTTAAACTACCCGTCTCCTTTCAAATTTTTCAAACTGTCATTCTCTTTTCATTTTACTGCTTACCCTTGCTCACATAAATCCTAAAATGGAAAACATCCAATACCCCTGATCACGAACAAACTGATTTATTCAATGATCCCTATCTCTCCAACTGCAGTCCCCCCTCCCCTTTAACCCAATTCTCAGAAGAAGAAACGCTTGAAAACATTGCCCTTCTGGACAAATATCAACAGTATTGCCAAGAACATAATCTCGTACCCGATTCCCACGTAGATATCGAACAACTGAAATTGTGGGCTAATGCCTCACCAACAGATACTATTTCAAACCCTATCACTTCCCAGTCCTTCACTACCAAACCCTCCCTTCTAAACAATGACATGTCCATGGAATTCGGCTCAGGTAACGAAATGATTGGATTACCATATGCAGAAAAACGTAAATCACTCTCCGATGACCCAGGTCACCTTTCAGATGACTATGACTCAGAGCCATATGCTCGCAAACCAGCTAAACTACCTCACACTTCATCATCAATCTCAGCAAATCCTCCATTTCATCCTACCCCACCAATATCTACTGAAAATCCTCCGAAAATCTTGAAACAAAACAATCACCCCACTGTACTCCCCCTAATGCTCAGTAATCGCTACTCAGCAACAAGTACCTGCTCTTCATATGACGTCATATTCCACTCAGACTACTCTCAAGCAAATGTCACGAAACTCAATGACCTTAAACTAGCTAGAGCTATCACCAAAATTCTCGAAGAAGCTAACATCAAATCTGAAACCACCATTTCGACGAAATTAGGCCAGTCAATCCGAGTCTCCTTCAATACTGCCAGTTCTGCAAACTCTGTCATTAACCATCCATCCTTACAAGCACACAACATCATTGCATATATACCACAATATAAAATCATTCGCCAAGGTATAATTAAAAATGTCCCTTTGGCCTTTACTAGAGAGGAAATCATCAAATACACTCGTAGCACAACCACCATCCTAGACGCCACCAGATGTGAGCGTTATGTACGTCACCCAGACAAAAATCCCGAATCTTGCCCCTCCCTTCGCATACTACTCACCTTTGATGGACAAATTCGTCCCACTGACGTTTCCCTATACAATCTCCGTTTTGAAGTCCATCCCTATACTTCGGCAGTTAAACGATGCTCAAAATGTCTTCGTTTTGGACATACTAAGATTGCTTGTCGAAACAATAAAACCTGTCACCACTGTGGCACTAGCTCACACGACGACTCTGAAACCTGCCCAAAATCCACCCAACCGCCGAACTGTATCAGCTGCAAAAACGCTCATAAATCCACAGACGAACATTGTCCAGCCCTTTTAAGACAACGCCGAATTCACAAATATGCCGCTATCAACGGTATCTCTTACACGGAATCTCAACCCATAATTGATGCCGAAATCCGTGCTGAGCAACAAAGTGGTTCACCTCATTTCCAACCTATCTCAACTTACAATCAAACCCATTTCACCTCCTTTCCTCTATTACCGTCTAAACCTACCTACTCTTCCAGCTCTCAACAACCTCAGAACGGTCCCCCTCCTTCATCTTCCCCTCCCATGAATTCTTATGCCAGTATTACTAAATCTCCTCCTAAAAAACCTTCACAACTTCCTAATAAGCCCAAATCCCTTAACCAACAAATCCCTCACCTCTTTTCCCCCCAATTCACTTCTCAAAATATATCAAAAGATGACAAGCCTCAAACAACAACCAGTAAACTACGCAAACCTCCGAACATTCGCTTCACAGGACACGAGACCTGTCTCATTTCGCCAAACGGGGCTAACTACACAAATCTCAACAAACTCGCCTCCAATCCCTCACCTAAACCCTACGCTACCTCACCGCAATGCCAACACACCTCCCCTTCTCCAATTCCTTTACAAACCGATATCATCACAATCATCACCCAATTAACCAGTTTAATTAATCTCTTTATAACTAACCTCACACCCCTCCTAGACTCTCTCGGCCTCTTAAACCAACTCTCCCAACAACTTAACCCACCCCAAGACCTATCATCTAAATCTAACCACAATACCCTTGAATTCTCCCATCCCTGCTCTCCACTCACATCCTCCTCCTCCTCCTCCTACGCTCACTCTATATAATGTTCGCGTCATCCTGCCAATCACTCCACATCCTTCAATGGAATGCTCAAAGCATCAAACCAAAAGTAGGTGAACTTAGAAACCATGTCAACAACTTTGACCTAATACTATTAACCGAAACCTGGCTCAAACCCTCCCACACCTCATTCAATATTCCTAATTACAATATCATCAGAAAAGATGAAATCAACCAACACGGTGGGGGCATAGCCATTGCTATCAACAAATCCATCACATACACAATCATTCCAAACTTAGATTCTATATCAAGCAATCTCCAAATTCTAGGAATCTTGATACCAACATCAAAAGGCGACCTAGCCATATACTGTTTATACAAAAGACCATCAATACACATAAATCGAACTGAATGGTCCAAACTCCTGAACCATACCATCAACGCATTTGCCTCCCTTATTGGTGGAGACTTCAATTGTCATTCTCACATATGGGGCTCTGGAAAAAATGACTCCTCTGGAGACGAATTAGTTGAGGCTTTATCTAGTTCAGACTTTCTTCCCCTCAACGACGGATCAATCACCAAAATTACTCGTCCTAATGAAACTCCCTCCGCCATAGACATAACTCTAACGTCATCTAATATATCAATCCAAGCCTCTTGGAAAGTTCTTCCAGACAGAATGGGTAGTGACCACCATCCAATTGACATAACTCTGAATGCTCCTCCTACACGATGCAACTTCTGCTCCACCAAACTCAAAACAACCAAAATAGACTGGATTCTCTTTGATGAATACTTAACCACCAACTCCGCATTCATACAGAATATACCAGAGGATCTTACTGCACCCCAAAAATATGACAAAATTATCACTACCATAATGGAAGCAATAAAAGCATCGTCCCCTCAAAACAATACAACCAACCCTCAATCCCCAACAACAAACTTCAAACATTCATCCCCACCTGCCCCCTGGTGGAATGCTAACTGTTCTCGTGCTGTAGCACTCCGAAGGAGAGCTACTTCCACATTCCGAAAAATCCCAAGTTATCCTAACTACATAGAATACCAAAAACAAAACGCAGCTACCAAACTAATACTGAGGAGAGAAAAAATTAATGGTTGGCTCACTTTCTGCAATTCATTAGACAAATCCACCCCCATCAATGTATTATGGCAAAAAATCAAAACGTTTAAAAACAAAAATTCTTATAATCCCAACATTAGCTCTCCGCAAGACACAGAAACAGTCTCAAAAATGAAAACATTCATATCTGAATTCTGCCCCAACCTTCCACGAGACTACTCCCCCCCTCCGCCCCCAAACCTGACCTTTAGACCCAACCCCTTCCTTCAAAAAGAGTTCTCTGAACAAGAATTCAACCTAGCCCTTTCATCTAGCAAAAAATCATCATCTCCTGGTCTAGATAAAATAGACTACCTCATTATTAGCAAACTTCCTCTCCCTTACAAGAAAGCCATTCTAAATACATTCAATGAAGTTCTAGCCAAAAGCCAATATCCAGACGCTTGGCGTCAATTTTTAATTTTTCTACTCCCTAAAAAAGACTCTAACAAATTCAGACCCATTGCTCTAGCCTCTTGTTTATTAAAACTGTGTGAGAAGTTAATATGTAATAGGCTTACATGGTGGCTTGAAAAGAAAAACCTCCTACCCAATTTCCAATTTGGCTTCCGCAAAATGCGCTCATGCGCTGACAATTTGGCCATACTTACCACTGAAATCTTCACAGGTTTTGCGAAAAAGCAATACACGCCTGTTATCTTCTTAGATATCAAGGGAGCTTTTGACAATGTTGACCCAGTTATCCTTTTCACCCAACTACAAACTTTAGGAATCCCACAAACCATTGCAAATTTCATATACTTCCTTCTCGCTCATAGACAATCTTACTTTGTAATCCACGGCAACCTGGAAGGCCCCTTTCCCATGAACAAGCGTACAGGACAAGGATCTATTCTGAGCCCTATGCTCTTCAACATCTACACATCCTCCCTCCCAATCCTCTCCGACCTAGGAGCTGAAATCATAGCCTTTGCGGATGACCTAGCAATTTTTCATCGCAGTTCTAATCTGGAAAAATCTCTCAATAACCTGGAACGTTCTGTTTCCAGAGTAGCTTCTCGCCTATTAGATTTAAAACTTGAAATATCCCCTGAAAAATCCCATTTAGTCATCTTCTCCAAAAAACAATTTACCCCCACTGAACACTACATCATTATTAATAACCAGCCGATTCGAGCCGAAACATCCGCTAGATTCCTAGGAATCGAATTAGACTATAAACTCAAACTCAAAGCTCACATCAACAATATCGTACAAAAAAGCTCAAAAATCATATATATGCTAAAATCCCTACGAAACACTTGGTTTGGTGCGCATCCAGAAATCCTTCTCCTATTTTACCGAGGCCTCATCCGAAGTACCATTGAATATGGTTGTCACATATTTAAACCCAACAACAAAACTGATTTTGAGAAACTAGACAAACTACAATATAAAGCTCTCAGACTATGTATGGGGTTCCGACAATCGACTCCCACCAACGTCATCCTCGCTGAAACATGCGAACCTCCACTACACCTTAGAATTTCCCAACTTTCAAGCAGATACATCCTCAAAACCTTCTCCCTACGCAACCACATCCTCCACGAAAAAATCAGCTACCTCCACTCTATCTTGCTACAAAAAAATAAAAATGAACATAACATTAAAACCAATTTCCCCATATACATATCCTACTCCCTACTACTAAATTTAAAACCCAAAATCCACTCCAACCCCCACCCTACTCCCTACTCCTTTCTCATTCAACCTCGTCAACTCAAAACCAATCATAAACACCACCATGGGCATTACACTTGAATCCGCCCAAGCTCCCTCCGACAAGCTCAACGAACTCATCCAGAATGAAAACCTACAAAATCATATCCAAATCTACACTGACGGATCCAAGATGAAACCAGGTAACTACGTCGGATATGCGACGAATATCCCATCCCTAGACCATGAATCATTGAACAGAATCTCTTCTTATGCATCCATATTCACTGCGGAAGCGCTGGCGATTTTGAAAGCCCTACAAATCATCTCAGAACTAAACTCTCCAAAGTTTTTGATTCTATCTGACTCTCTCAGCGTTCTAAAGTCTCTCATGTTCTTTTCCCCTACCAATACTAAATCACACCTCATCTTTAACATTCTTGATCTCTGGCACACCGTCACCAATCAAAACAAAGAAATCATCTTCATCTGGATCCCATCACATAAAAGCATTGACGGCAACGCAGAGGTTGATACGCGTGCCAAAGCAGCTATCACTTCCGGTATCCTTCAAGAATCCTCACTCCCTTATACTGACTTCATCGAATCAGTCAACAACAAAATGAAACAATCCTCCTCTTCATACCTCAAACACCAAAGTCATCAGAAAGGAAATCATTACTTCAAACACTACTATAAAGGTTGGAGCCCTCCTTGGTTCCACAAAATCAAAGTTACCAGACCTGTTATTACAACCTTATCTAGAATGCGATCCAATCATTTCAATCTCAACGAAAGCCTTGCAAGGAAAAATATTATCGTCTCTCCTCTCTGCGAATGCAACCAAATCCAAAGCTTAACCCACATATTCTGGCTATGCCCACAATTTTCAGCACAACGCATTACTCTAATCAAATCTCTGAGAAAATTAAAAATATTTGTTTTTGACATCAACAAGCTCCTGATATCTCCATCCGCGAAAATTGCATATCTCCTCTACAACTTTCTGAAAAATTGTAAATTAAAAATCTAAACTCAAGTCAGACACATCCAAATTTCCCTCCCATGTATCCATATAAACCAATCCTCTTTACCGACATATCTCCCTACCTTCAGTAAAGTCCCCCAGAGGGATAACGGCCGATAACTGGGCTTATGCCACAGTGCCATAAAAAAGAAGAAGAAGAAGGCTATTAGCTGGAAAATTAACTGTTATCATTCAATTTATACACTAGATCCATTGTAATTTGTTAGCAGGCCATTGTAATTCATTTCTTAAGGTCAGAGAGTTGCTTGATTAATTATTAAAAAATAAAAACTAATTGGACTGGAGATTAGCCGCACTTTTATTTAAAATCAATGTATAGCTCTAGTTTGCTCATGCACTCGGTAGGGAATCGTTTGTAATAGACAAATCAATAGTTCTGGATGTTGAAGAGTTCATTGTTTAGTCATTACAAACATTATATTAATTACACTCATATTCAAACATATTTCATGTGTGCGCTGGCGCATGGCTGCCTCCAGGGGGGCTCAACTTGCCTGAAATTAGTAAAGCTTGTCGGAGCTTCGGAAAAAGATGTGGCGGTGGCGCCGCTCGCATAACCATAGGACCATTATTCAAATTGAAATAACCGAAAAGTGATTTTCCATTTTTAGAAATCATAATATGATTGGAACATTATAATAAATGTATTTTACAATGCCCGTAAGAAGTTATTTTAAAAAATGATTCCACTATACGACTGTATACAAAATTGATGTTGAAAATATAATTGGTAATCAATGTTATCATTGCAAAATATAATTAAAATATAACAAATTTTCAAAATCATCAAACCATGCCCTAAAATATTGACTTAAAAATAAAGCACTTATGTTCAGATAATAATGATAATTACAAATAATGATAGATGGTTTGAATAGAAATAAATACACTCATCATTACTTTTTAATAAATTAACCATCAATATTCGTTTTTATTGGATTTGCCTCAGCATTTTATTTACAATATTTTATCACATCAACAAAAATCCTATGAATAGGATTACGATTCTCAATAATATTTAAGTGGAAATTATGATTGTTAGTGTGTACGGCCAAACAAAAGCTATGCAGAGCATGACTTAATTATTAATTTTATTAAATGTGGGACATTATATGGGGGGAGCAAAATATAAAAACCCAAGAGGGTTAGATGTGACTAATAAAATAATATTTATGTGAAAATCAGAACAATGGGAAAAATGGAGAACATTGAAACATAATGAAACCTCGTAACCGAAAATAGTGAAACAATTGTGTTGCATCAGCTTTCGCAGTTTCCTTAACATTTGCAGCTCTTCGTCCTCAGTGATACGAAACCGAAATCAAGCTCCAGCTTATTTCTGCAGAAATCATTCCTTTTGGTGGTTATCGAATCTCAACCTATGGAACCTATGGAACAGTAAAAAACCATAATGTAGTAAACTTGCTTATTATAAAAAAAATCATACAAACACTCTGAAAGTTCGTAGCAGTTTATTCCGCAATATTTTTCAGTTTTAATATGTATGGTTGGTATTTGTCTTTAATACTCAGGAAATTGCAATTACGGATCTATTTTTCTTCTTTAGACTGGTTTCATATTCCTTCTTAGCTTCTAAAAACATACGATCATTCGTTGCATATGTCATCTTGCCAGTCAAATACCGATTGAGTATGGTACACCAAACGATCAGGAAATCCTCACTAATGCATTTCGCAGCGGACAAGTGGACAACCTGCTTGTGGCGGTCACAGGAGACCCATTTACTGTCCACTGCAGACGATATTCGGTCTAGTAATACTTTACTCAGCTTGCGGTAATTGCAAACAAATGTGGTAAATTTTTCCTGATAGCCTGATTAAATTCTACCAAAGCTTCATCGAACTGAGAATTTTGGTTAACACTGACTATTGGTCTACTAAAGGCAATAACGCATGCTGCACATTCCTTCACCTCTTCTTCTTCCAGAATTTGTTTGGATAACCGATTAGAAATTTTCGTCATTTCAGAAATTCCATAAATGACATCATTAGGATCTTCCCCCATAGGATGTTGCATAATATTTTCCAACTCCTCATCCAGTTCCACTTCCAAGGTATCTCCTTCTTCTGTATCCAAACAATCTTCGAAATTGAACAACATTTTTCCATTATAAACAGACTCGCAGTTGCCTCCTACTGGGTTTGTGATGCTCAAATGGGAGAGAAGTGCAGATCTGTAGATCCTTTCATATTGCCATGAGCTGGGATGCCATGAGCGCATGAGCCATGTGTTGCGGACTCCATGTGCCCGGTCTTGACCGAATTTGTTTTCTAGAGGGTCTTGATTCACGTGCCTTGGTTTAAATTCCGTAAAGTTTTTCAATTCCAGAGCCAGGAGATTCCAGAGCCTTGAAAATCCATCCAAAATCTTGATCCAGTTCTCGAGGGCTGGTCCCTTAAGAGGCTTCAGTGATGTGGCATCAACAAACCTCATTTTTTTCAGCTGTTCTTTTGCTTCACTCCAAAATTTAACGTGCGGGCATAAAGCGTTTGCGAAATATAATAATCTAGCCGTATTTTGTCCTTCTTCAGCAGGAATTTCGACCGGTCCATGGCGAGTATTAATGGGACCTGTAAACAAACACAAATGATCTATAAGATTATGCAATGAGAAAAGACTACGAGTATGTGGATAAAATTTGGAACCAAAAAACCGCCAATGCTGATATCTATACGATCAAAATTGTGGTTAAAAATTTTGATATAATATTATAATCGTTTGCATACTAATTGTTTGCCAATTGTTCTAGTACCTTTTCATTTCACCAAATAAACAGCTAACAAAATCCATTGTTATTGTTCTGGAAATTTAATCAATTAAGAGGAAAATTATAATGAGTTGTTTTTCGTTAGAGTGAAATTATTCACAAATTATGCAATAACACTTTTCTTTAATTTTATTCTTTGATTGAAAAATATTGAATATGAATGATTATTTACAAATGTACTTTTATCGTTAATGCAGTGGAAAATAGTTGAAGACCCAGAATCCGAACATAATGGTTTTGAATGGCAGTAACTTTTTTTGATTTTTATTAATTAAACAAGTTAAACAAAAATTATAATCTACAAACGATTTGCCATGAAATGTTCGGTTTTTGACCATGAATTGAGCAAATTTTAATTTTTGTGTGCTAACCACGTAGTCCAAAATGTGTTACCTAATTACGGCCAATTGAAAACTGTACAAATGCAAATTTCCTATATATATATTTTCCTATAGGTAAAGATACTTTCAAGGATATATATTTATCATCATTAAACGCACTGCGGCGTATGGGGCCTTCAGAAATCTAATAAAACTCCACTTGGAGCAACTTGAACAAAATATGCCTGGCCGTCATGATCTTGGAGATGATCTAATATTTCTGGACTTTTCTGACGAGGATGAGAACACAACTGCATCTGCTTCGTCATCGGGGCCTCCTAGCCCTGGTCGAGTTCTACCTATTTTTCAAGAACGTTTTGTACTTGAGCCAGAAGATGACGATTTCTGATTCATCCCCACTATAATTCTGCTGTACTTGACTTTATGACCTTGAAAATTGTGAAATATATTCAAATTTATGAACTTTTTAGATATCTCAATTTTAAATGTTGTTGATGAACCTTTGCTATTTATATGTTTGATAAATTTTTTACCTTGTTTAACACCTGTGGTACAAGAATTCGTTCATTTTTTGTAACAATCTCTTGAGTTTTTAAAGTTAATATTGTTTAGAAATATTTGAAGTGTTTGAAATGGAAAATTCAACATTTTGAAAATAGTATACAACGTAGAGGAAAATTTGTAGAGGTAATACCAAACAAGTTCTCATCATAAATATTGACCCATAAAACTAAATCTCATTCATCCGTTATTTTCAATAAATATATCTTCACTCAATGTTTCTATTAGTGTTATTCGCAAATTTTAATGTATAAAACTCGACTACCTTCCATTAGATCTTTTAGGGTGAATCATTAAATCCAACTTAGAGCTGTCTGCCAAATTTCAGGTGTCCAAGTAGTCTTACAACAAACATACAAGAAATTGGCAAAACTTTCCACCGCAACTTTCAGATTCTTCTAAAGTACCATTCCCATATGAGGATCTACGTCCCTTATAAAAACTCACCTGGTATCTTTGATAAAAGATCGATGTAGCTAGCTAGAGTTCTGCTCAAAACTTGCATAGCGGGTTTTAGGCCCATTTTGTGGGATAAATATGTTCGTCTGTCAATTTTGGAAGTTGTCTCCTCAATGTGCCTGAATCAAGGTTGATCTCATAAGCTTTCCTTATGATTTCCCACGACGAAAATACCCTTTTGGATTGAGGAAGGTTTTTCTTGGGATCCACATCCAGTTCCAGTAACTTGTCTATGGAATTATTCCCGGTAGCTTTGGCTAGATGAGGCACAGGTGGATAAGCTCGGTATTAGATCTCAGTATAGTATCTTCTATAATATTAAGAAAAATGTTACATTATCATCTGTGGAATAACAAAAGATTAAATATTACAAGCCAACGTTGAAAGGTATAAAGAATAAATGGGACGTGACTGCATCAATAATTTCCATAACTTCCTGATAGTTTTTTTTTGCTACTCTTTCTCTATTCGTATTCACCCACGTAACCGCTGGTAGGCATTACTTCATGGGCAATACTACGGATCAGAGTACCCACCCATTGCGGCTGAGGCCGACTTCGCCATTTCAGCTCATCGTATTTCTAATCACAAGGTAAACCTCCAGAAACCCTTGTGATACGATGGCGGGCGTCTACGATGGAACCCTCCCTCCCCCCCCCCCCCCGCACGACGGGTCGCGTTCGGTCCCGGCTCACGGTCTCACTTCATGGATACCGCCGATAGCACACACGGAATGTTCCTGCCATCGGTCGGAGTCCGTGAGAAAATATTTTTCAGAAAAATATTTGCAGTGAGCGGGAATCGAACGCGGGACCTTTAGAATAGTAGGCAGACACTCTACCCACTACACCAAAGCTTGACTTGACTTGAAAATTGTTTATTAACATTTGTCATATATACATACTATGTACAGTATTAATATCTTAAGTGCTACGTTCTAGATCACCAGCCGTTGGCTTTATATCTAATTTGAAAGAAGTGTAAACTAATTTTTCATTATTACAGATATTTGTGATTATTTACATGATGACTCGATATAAGGAAAAATAACTTCTAAAAAACCTTACAAGTAATGGGTGCATGAGGGGCAGGAGAGAAAAGGATATATGGAAAGGTGGGACAAAACAGGTGGTCAGCGGGACCAATTGGATTTTATGTCAATATTGATGTTTTGGAGCTGGGGATTAGGATGGGATTGTAGCTTAAATTTAAATGTCTCATTTATTCTATCGATAAATTCGCCTATGGTTGTCATGCCGAGCGTTTCGTGTATTTCCACAATAGTCGTTCTTCTTTTAAAATTTCCTATTATTCGTAGGAATTTATTTTGAATCACTTGAAGATGATTCAAGTGCATTTTCGCAGCATTGTGCCAGGCAGGACAACCATAGGTGATAATGGGCCTAATTAACCCTTTGTAGAGAGTAAGTTTGAGGGATTGACTGAGCGCGGGTGATTTTAGCAAATTATATAATCTTACTAGGATAACTTTAGTCTTGACCTTGATTTCAGATATATGCTTTTTCCACAGGAGTTTGGAATCGATGTGCAAGCCTAAATACTTTACAGAGTCGGTTGGTGTGATCTTATCACTACGAATAGTTAAAGTCGGCTTGGCCTTGGAGCTAGTAAATAAGATTGCTTCTGTTTTAGCAGCATTCACTTGAATTTTCCATTTCGTTAATTCACTGATTGTGAGAGAAGCAGCATTTTCTATTCTTCTAATAGCTTTGTTGATCGATTTGCTAGCTGAGTACAAAGCAATGTCATCAGCATAGCCTGCAATGGATACATTTCTCGGAATTCTGCTAAAAACAGAAGCAATGTACAAGTTGAATAAAACAGGCGAGAGAATAGACCCTTGTGGGACTCCCGCGACAATTTCTATTTTATCCGAAAGCGAAGTTTCGACTCGAACTCGGATATATCTATTTGAGAGATATGATAATAAAATTTTACATATATATTTAGGGACATTTAATCCTTCGAGTTTGTATATAAGGCCTGTGGGCCAAACAGAATCAAAGGCCTTCTCGCTGTCCAGGAGAAGAAGAACGGTATCTTCTTTCCGGTCTTTCGCGGATTTTATATCATTCGTAATTCTAACCAGCTGGTGGCAGGTCGAGTGTTCTGATCGAAAACCAAATTGATTGATAGGCATTAGTTGTAACTCTTCTATGGGTTTTTTGAGACGAGCTAAAATTATTCGCTCAAAGAGTTTAGCCAATACCGGTAGGAGGCTAATAGGCCTATAGCTCACCGGATGCGAAGGGGGCTTACCGGGCTTTAGAATCGGAATGACCACCGCTCCTTTCCAGAGTTCCGGGAAATATTGTCTGAGGAGGCATGCATTGTATATCTTTGTTAGTAAACTGATTGCTTTAATTGGGAGGTTTTTTAGTGCTATATTGGGGATATTATCCACACCCGGGGCAGATTTATTTTTTAATTTTTTGATAGCGGAAGAGATTTCACGGGGATTTGTCAGGGATTTAATGGGAGTTTCGATGCGGGCTTTGAGGATAGTTTTTCTCACATGACCTGTGACTTGTTGTTCAAAAGATTTGTTGCCTCGGGAGGCCGATATTTCGTGTATTGCTGCATAGTGTATGCAGAGTGTATTCGCCTTGTCGTGGTCTTCTGTGTGGAGTGTGTTGTTTGACTTTAGTGTGGGGATTTTTGTTTTGGCGGTGTTATTAAAATATTTTGCTACGCGCCAAATAGAGTGATCTTTTAAGTTTATGTTTCTGAGTTTGTTGTGCCAAGATGATTGTTTCCATTCGGTTAATTTAAGTCTGATTTCTTTTATCAGCTGATTGAGTTCGGATTTAAGGTAGCGATTTCAGGTTTTTTGCCATCTTGACCTAATGTAATTTTTTAGCTTTATTAATGAGGCTATTTCGGGTGGGATAGGAGTGTGGGTGGATTTGGTTGAGCGTTTGGGAGTGGAGGAATCCAGGGCTGTTTGAATGACTTGGGTGAAATGTGTTATGTGTTGATCTATTGCTTCAGTGTTGTTACAAGTAGGGTTTGGTGTAGAAATCTCATCATTTAAGATATCCTTGAACTTATTCCAGTCGGTTTTTGCGTAGTTTAAAATTTTTGATGATTCTGGTGAGGTTAGTCTGCCAAATAGGGAGAAAAACAATGGTAGGTGATCGGATGGGGATTCGGAAAGTGTGGTGAAATTTTTAATGATAGAGATGTTGTTTGTTAATAAAAGGTCAATAGTACTAGGAGTGTTTGAATTATGAGGGTAGTGTGTAGGAACGTCTGGAAAGAGCAGATTAATTTTTTGTTCCGTCAAAAAATTTGAGAGAATCTTACCTGATTCGTTTGGCCTAGCAGAGGTCCAAGCAGTGTCCTTCGCATTGAAGTCTCCAACAATAATTGTTGGAGTACAATCGGAAAATAGGTGCCTCAATAGGTTTGTATCTATTGAGACATCCGGTGGATTGTAGATCGAGTAGATCTTCGTTTTTTTATTGTTTACTTGGACCTCTACTCCCACGTATTCGGTGAGCGACAGGAGATCATGCGGAAGAGTTCTATGTGACAAGGTTTTGTGGATCGCCACCGCAACACCACCACCTGCTTTGGCCGTTCTGTCTTCCCTGATCAGCGAGAAGTCTGGGAAGTTAATTTTCTTCGTTTTGCTGTTTAACTTAGTCTCTGAAATCAAACAAATTTTGATGTTATTTCTGTGGACGATGTGTAATAACTCGTCCAGATTAGGCTTGAGCGCAAAAATATTAATTGCTAATATGTTGGTTATGTTTGCTGGGGAATCGTAGGTGTGTTTGAGGAGGGTAAGAACAGGTGGACATAGGATGCGATGATTGTGATCCTATCAATTGGTGTAAGGGCTGTTTGGAGTTTAGAGCTCATCTCTTTTAGCTCTGAAAGGATTTCGGGAATTCTAAGGGTTGTTAGCTCGTCAAGGACTTGCTTTGCTGTAATTACATAGTTTATAGTTCTACTTAAATGAGATTCGGGAACATGTGTTTCCATTGGGTTGCCCCTAGGTTCAGCAGTGGGTGCGATAAGATTCCTTCTCGAGGTTTCCACCGTTGGGAAGAAGGAAGCGTAGGTGGGCCTGGACGTGTTGGCAGTAGAACTCGGGGTTGGCACTGGGACTGCAGGAGACTGGAGGGACTGGATGTTCCTTTCCAGATTCTGGATCGTGGCCGAGTGAGGTGTAGTGGGCAATTCCAGTGGCGCTATGCTGGGCCTGGCCGATTGAGCTCGTTTTTTCTGAGTTTCCATGAATTTTAGGCGCATGGAACACTCTCTATAGCTGGCCGTGTGGGCTAGTCCGCAGTTCGCGCACTTGAGAGTTTTCGAAGTGCAGGCTTTGACGTCATGATTTGACGCACACTTTACACATCTGGGGTTCAGGTTGCAGTGTTGGCTTGCATGGCCGAACCGTTGGCACCTGAAACACTGGGTCGGTTGCTCGGATTTCACAAATTTTTCTATCTTGTATGTGTGATAGAAAATAGTTTTAATAGCAGCAAAGCTGCTCAAGGTTACTTCAGGGCCAACCGTGATTGCGAAGATCGGGAGAGGCCTGTTTTCTTTAATATTTCCGTCTTTATTTACTTTCACGAACTGGCGAACGGAAAGTACGTTAATGCCTTGATTTGATAGTTCGGCTTGAATTTCGGCTTCCGAGAAACTGCTGGGAAGCCCTTTCAAAATAAATTTCTTCGGTCTTTCACTTTTAAGGCCATAGGTGAAAAAATTAAGGTTTTGCCTTTTCAGGATACTTGCGATTTTGTTGTAATCGTCGGTCGTTTGCTACACCAAAGCCCCGTCTTCCTGATAGTGTGTGTGTGTGTGACGAGAAACGTATGAAGTCAAGTTGTATATCAGTTACGCAAATTCTACGATTGATCGTTTGTTATGATGTTTTATCGATATCGTAAAATATGATGCCTAACAAAAAATACGACATGAAATATGTAGCTTCACCAGAGGAACAACTTTTGTTTGGTACTTTTTTTCGTATGTGTCACCGTTCCGGAGATAGAGCGTTATAAACAATTACAATTGTTAAATCCATTGAACGGATGGGACAATTGCAAAAATACTCCTTTCAGACCTGGAGACCAGTAAGACGCGTCGATCAAAAGAAAAAACGGAAATCGCTCATGGATACGTTTTACCATTGGTCGCATTTGCTGTAGGTGACACCCTAATAATTCGATATCAACTGTCATTATGAAACAATATTATACTGCTTGATCTGCTAAAACTTGCTCCCTAAAATCAACCTCAATTAAGATGTAGAGTGTACAATCTTTGGGTTTTATTCTTACTGCTGGGCTGTCGATTTTTCGATCGTACAACGTTGCTCTGATCGATTAGACGTTGCACGGCAGAACAATTTGTAGTAGCTTGATCGCAGAGACTTGCCACAAGATAGAGTCCTACTTTTTCCACCGCTTTGACAACCAGTTTAATACAACGCATTAGATCTTCGACTTGGGTCAACGCGTGACGGGGCTTTGGTGTAGTGGGTAGAGTGTCTGCCTACTATTCTAAAGGTCCCGCGTTCGATTCCCGCTCACTGAAAAATATTTTCTCACGCATTCCGACCGATGGCAGGAACATTCCGTGTGTGCTATCGGCGGTATCCATGAAGTGAGGCCGTGAGCCGGGACCGAACGCGTCCCGTCGCGCGGGGGGGGGGGGGGGGTTCCATCGTAGACGCCCGCCATCGCATCACAGGGGTTTCCGGAGGTTTACCCGGTGATTAGAAATACGATGAGCTGAAATGGCGAAGTCGGCCCCAGCCGCAATGGGTGGGTACTCTGATCCGGAGTATTGCCCATGAAGTAATGCCTAACAGCGGTTACGTGGGTGAATACGAATAGAGAAAGAGTAGAAAAAAAAAAATAAAAAACTTGGGTCAACGCATCACAAAAGCCATAATAAATTGGAATTTTAAACGCACTATTGATTCCTCGAAGCATGAAGACGATGACATGGTCATAAAATTTTGATGTACGTCGGTATAGTGTCAATGTTCAAAACCGATAATTTGATCCAGTAATTTACTGTATTGAACATGTGGCATGAGTTTCATTTCGTCCCAGAGGAATATGCACTACTTTTCAATTTCACTCATAGTCAAGGCATGATTTGTTAATTTTGCGATAATCTCATTAAACCCAGTGTGGCATGGTATTTCGTCGAGTAACTCTTGCTCTGTTGTTGCAGTAGGCACTGTGAATAGAAATCCAAATTGTCGATAACATTTGGGTCCCAGCCTGAACATGACGAACGCGAGGATCTTTTGCTTCACTGTGTAACGTCTTCCTTAATAAAAATTACGATTTTAAAACGACATTTGTTTGTGCAGCCACGAATTGCAATACTAGCTTTTGACGATTCACAATATATCATCCCAGACAGCAAAGTTTGAAGATTTGCCGACAATTATCCGCAAACTGCCCTTATTTGCCGCAATTTTTCGGCCCAGTGTTTTCTGGGATGAAATTGATGTATAGAAAGTACTATGTGTAATTGTCAACAGAGGAAGTCAAGATTGCACATTGGGTACTGAAGTACATTAAATAACAGCTGTGACAATTACGTAATAAAAAAAATGTACACCTATTATTCAAACACTCGATGGTGTAACCTCTAACAGTGCCAACCATGCCTATTGATCTTTTATTGTTAGTCAATTGAGGAGGTTGATACCGTAGATGAAGACTTAAAACTGAACATACAAGTTGACATTCAGCTTTAAACGAATTTTTAACACAAATTTCATTTTGTCCAGGTACTGTTCTTATAACCAAGGAAGAAAGTGGTCCTATAACAAAAAAAAACAAACATATTAAATCTACCATATCCATTGTGATAAGCTCAAGTTCGTCCTAAATAATATAGCCTACATATCCTACTGCCACCGCTGGTCTCCCAATTATCCCATAGGTGTTCTTCTTATTCCCCCCGTTTCCCTTGGAGCCACCACCAAGAACCCCGCCTTGCTAACCATTACATTACTTTTTCAATTTTCAGATTTTAATTGTTTGATATCCTGTAAGGTTGAAGTCCTTTGAAATTGAATGTTTTTGAAATTTAAAATTCTTCTAATATTTGAAATTCAAAAATCTTGAAAATGTATATTTTTGAATGTCTTACCAAACTCTTATATACCAATATGGTTATAGCTATAGGATTTTCCATTGACGTGTCCACTTTGACCCTACCTCCTCCACTATTAATAATAGAAATAATTGGGATTACGAAACTATAGTACTATTCAGATTACCTTGGGTTTCTTATCTGCATTCAGCAACTGCATCTCCATAAACGTTTTTTGAGGTGGTGTGAGCTTATCCCAATTTTTGAAAATTCCAGGTTTCGCCGCTCGCTTCAATTTTTGAATTTTCTGCTTGTACCTCCTTAATTGTTGCTTTAGTCATGGCTGTTGTTGCTGCATTTTTCTCAATCGTAGTAATTCTTGTTGGCGAATAGTGGAAGCAGTCTGGCATTCCTGAAGTACAGTTTTTGTCGATGACTTCTTACAGTTCATGTTTTTCTTCATTGTCTGTTTCTGGTGAATAATTTGGGGCAAAATGGAGCATTTTTCAACAGTGCAAGCCGTTCCAAGTTAAATTTTGATTAAATAGATGATTACATGCGAAAAAAATGGCAAGAAACTTACTTCGGTCTGCTCCACATGGCTGTTATCGAGTGATCCGTTAGATGAAAAATTTTGCTCCTCACTTCCACAACACACGTCAGTTGGTGATTTTTGGACGGAAAAATCGACACTTGTCGGAACAGATGTGGGAATATTAACACTCGGGATCGCCTTTGTCATCAATCTTCGTCGTGTACTCAGTGGCGTCGTAGAATGATCGCTTTCGAGAAAATGCTTGTGACAGCAACACCTATCACCTTGTGCATATTTATTTTTGCGGAGTGAGATCAATACATCACCCAAAAGTAGACATTATTTGATAATTGAGGGTTATTGTCGTTCTAAACTGTGCGATAATTAGTTCCATGGATATTTGGATCTGGAACCATCATCAGATGACGAACAGATCACGATTCGTGTCAGAACACGTAATACTCTCCGCAAGAATCATGAAAATGTGAAACGCTACTTGAATGGAGAAAAAAGGAGAGAATATGGCGAACAGAGTCTGGTTGAAGGTTCCTCTAATATGCTGAAACGTTTAAAAAGAGAAGCCATGAAACGCGGCTATACCGAAGGGCCTACACTTCCCAATGCCGATGCTTTCCGACATGCTGCTCGAGAACACATGTATAGAGAATTGGGGATGGAACTAAAAAACAAGGATTGTATCCAACGTATTGACGGAATGCAGTTGGAAGAAGCATACCAGGGGTCGATTCAGGCCATTGCCTACAACCCTGTCTTTATATTTTACGGACTTCCTCATCAGATTAGTCTTTACAACCAATTTTGTAAAATAACGGACAACTGGTCTTCAATTAGTATTGATGGCACGGACAGCCTCACCAAGAGACTTCTTCGTCCTTTGGGCCTCAAGTCAGCTGACATTTTTCTGCATTGCATCGTCATTCATTGCGATAAGTCGATTACATCAGTATATCAAATGTTGGCAGAGTCTCAGGAGACCGAGACGTTTACATTCTGGTTAGAGCGATGGTTATCTTTGGTGGAGAGAAAGCCTAGATACTGTACTACAGATTATTCTCGAGCACTCATATCTGCATGTTGCAAGGGATTTAACAAAATAAGCATCAAAGAATACGTGGAGCTAAATTTTTCATCCGTATACACAAATGCTGCAGAGATAGAACAGGTGGTGGCGACTTTCCTTAGAATCGATGTTTCCCATCTAATCCATTTAGTTTGTCGGTGGAATTCCACAAAAGCCATTAGACGGTCACGTGTACGTGATTTTTTAATTCGATGCGTTGCATTGATGGTTGATTGCCAACATGTCGATGAGTTCAAGAAGATTTTTATGCTAACATGTGCAGTTGGTCTTCATGCCCATGAGGACACAATACTGACTATGGACGATGAAATGACGGTAAGGCAAGCACGAAAGGTTCTGGAAAGTTACATTTCTTCATGTAAAGTCGATATTGAAAACTACTCGCCGGAATTTAGCGACGAGGGAGCACAAGAAGATGACGCGGAAGACAAGGACAAGGAAGAAGCGACTGAGAACAAACTTGGTCCTATTGTAGATAGTTCAATTAAAATCCGACATGAAATCGAAGGTTTTGTGAAACGAGCAAAAACTGTTCAGTATGAAGGTGATGTCTTGAATTCCTACCGAGTTCCCGGGTTCCTACGAGACCTGATAAAACTGGCAGGAGAATTCGTCTTGTGGACTACAGTAGGGATCCCGTATGTTGTTGGACATGCATCATCCAGCTGCAGTGAGAAGAATTTTCAGGATTTGAAGGCACAGGTGATGGGTAAAAGTTGCAAAAGGATCGGATTGGAGCATTTTACAAGAAAGCATTTAAATGATGTACGTTCTTCAACCCATACGGTTGAGTCAAAGTTACTCCAATTCATTACAAGCGGGCGGACGTTACCTGAGGTTATACGAAAAGAACCAAGGAATACAAATCAGAAAACGCATTCAACTGCGAAAGTCGCGTCCAATTATTTTTCTGAATCAATCACTGAGAATTCCGATATATTTTCGCAGGAAAATTGGAGGGGAAAAGCTGGACCACTACTGTTTCAGCAAGAGAGGAAATTAAGCAGCACAGAATATCCAACTTCATTCAAACAGGATCAGAAGCAGAACAAATCAAATGGAATGCTATCACCAGAACTACGGAAATGTAATACTTATGATTTTTTTGATGAATCTTCGAAATCTTGTGGCGCAAATAATTCCGATGTCATCAACAATGATAATGGGGAAAACGTGTGGGATGAGCAGTTGATGCATATGTGCGATACTTGTTTCGTTTTCTTTAATTCTAATACAGTATGCCACTCACAAATGCATTTTGAACGACGATTTGTAAGAATAGGAAGGGACGTTCATTACATAAAGTCATTCATAGAAATAAGCATGATCAAAATTTTTATTTACAAGCAATATGTAACACCGTTTATATGAATTATTATATTTTTTATATGTTTTTTTTTTATTTCATCAATCAAACATGAAGTAATATCGGAACGTGCGTCATTCCTCTTTAAACTCTCTAAAATACTCTCAGCCAAAAGATTTGACCAGTAAGGAATGTTGCCGATGTAAAGCAAAAAAAGCAGCTCGTTGCGTTGAGCTGGTGGGCAAGTAAAAAATTGAAAACATTAAAACAAAAAAAAGATATCGCGACTAAAGACCGCAGCTTAACCGATGACAAGACTCTGAAGTGGCATAGTTTGCCGTAAGATGTGGGATTCCTGCCACTTCCCTAGTCAGTGGTTTGCAAAATCTAAATCGCACACTGTGGAGTTATTTCCACTGTAGATTTACATAAGGATATTTTCGTCCCAAGGTTATTATAAATTTCCCAAGTCCCTGTCAATCTTCGGCAGTAAGCAATAAAATGCCCAGAAGTATAGTCAGTGACTCCTGTCAACCTGAAACAAATAGTGGGAAACAAATTGAACATTATTTAAGCACTATGATTTCCGAACTAAATGGTCTCTTGATTGGCATAAGTTTTCGGTGGATATTTCAAAATTTAAGGCATTTAAATTCTTCACTTTCACACATCTGTAGGCGTTTATAAAGACGCTGCTTTCCTGGGATTTTCAAATAATTGCTGAAAATTTAAGCCAAGGAATAACCATCTCTATGGGACTGACCACTTCAGCATATAAATAATTTCTCGACATAGAAACAACAAACCTATATTTGCCTGGATTATAACGAGTTGTTAATGTCAATTCCGTTGGCAACTGTCAATGAGTGGTTGGGCTCATTTTTTCATCCAACTCGATAAACATATGAGCCTGTGGATAGACTGAGAATATCCCCTTTTTTTGCACCGATGACATTGTATGTTGAAAATCTCTGGCCAAAAATTTATCGCTTTCTGCAGGGCACCAAATCCGTGGATACCTATAATCCGATGATTCGATTCGAAAGCATGGCGAGCTCGTATTTGGGGTCCACATATTTGACAATCTAGAGTCTCCACAGCGCTGGGTTCTGACGAGAAAAATACTTTCCACGCGCGTGCAACTCTATCCCATGCATCGAATTCATTTAACACAGTACGTGAACCGGTCCCAAATTTTCTGAGTGTATTACGGTAATGAGGTACTAATAGTTGGGTGCGGTATTCATTAAGTGTTGGTACTTTAGCATTGGTGTAGAAGTGATTGATATATTTCAGACCTGTATCCGTCGATTTCTTGATGAAGTCCATATAGATAGGATCATCGATTGCGCTGATAGTTAGAATACGACAAATCGAGTCGAAAGCACAGCTACTAGTACCTCTGTATGGTTCACCTTCCCATATAACTGGGGAGTAAAAATGGATATTTCTCAAGAAATGAATTTTTGGGGGCTGAAAATGGTTTTCTGTCGATTGATTTAAGACCCCAATTTCAGGGATTCGTCGAAAGAATTTCGAATGAGAGTCCTGATATTGTCCAATCACTTTCAATGCTTTATTCTTTGAAGTATTAATTTTAGCGCCCAACGGTTCATTTTGACCGAATTTAATTCCTTTTTCTAAGTTTTCAATCATGGTGTGAGACAAATTACGCGAATGAGATTGCAGACAATCTCCATGTTGATGATCGTAGCTCTCCGGTGGTGGAAAGTTTCTCCTGTGTCGTCGCTGCTGATCGATACAATAGAGCTGGCACTTACACGGCGATAATGTGTTCCAAACTTATTTGAAATTATTAGCGAGTGATCAGGTACACAAATTTCATCAGTTTGGAGTACTGTCGGCTGCAAACTGTTTCCTGTCATTACACAATCTTTGTCTTTAGATTGATCAACTCGACCGTCATTGTCTCCATCATCATCTGTATTCATGCCGTCATATTTTTCTGAAATTCGAGGCGAGGTTACCGAAGTGCGTTCATGTACAGTTTTTGCATCATATTGTGGAGTATCATCAAATTGGGATGAATCATCCTGTATTATCACATGATCGTTGCGAGTCCACTGCTTCGATGCACTGGGCAATCCATCTCTTTTCAAATGCTCAAGGTGGTAGTTAACAAATAGATTGACAGGGGGTGTATTGCTGAATTTTTCCAGGTAGGTCTTTTCAAAAGCCGAAATATAGTCTCGTCCATGATTCTTCAATTGAAACTTCAAGTTTGATCGAGGATTCATAGAAGCCCATATGGGAAATTGGATTGCGAGTTCAAACAGTTCTTTCAACAATGCTGGGAAAAAATATGGATTCAAATTCTCCCCTTTACGAACAGTACGCAGGCTCGAAGTGATCATATTTTGAATGAATGCCACAATACTGGAGGTATCAGGAATATTTGGAGGAATCCTCATGTTTGTAGCTTCACCTGTCTTTCGAAGTTCTCGAATGGCTTCTTCAATAAAAATACTCCATTTGAGCGTCTTTGGAAAAATTGTTTCAGGAAGCTTGTCAATTTCCAAGGGTAGCTGAGGATGAAAACTTCTCAAATCTGCATCAACGATACAACCAGTTTCAATAAAATAAGTCTCGAGTTTTTTCCTTGCTGAATCTGTAGACGTTGTAAACTTAGATTCAACGATTGAGTCTTTATAATTCTGGATTACCATAACACATGTCAGTGAGAAAATTTCTTCGAATTCACTATTATTTCGACAGTTAGTCATAGAGATGATACATTTGAGGTAGAAATTACGCACGTCTGATGAATCGATCAATTTCCAGCACGACCACCGAAGAGCAACCCCTAACAAACTCGTTAAGTCTGCTTTGACAATGGTCACTGCTCGAGGCAAGTCCATTCTTTGAGATATTGCCTGGAAAGTAGCTTCAATATACTGCTCGACAGACGTATCGTTGAAGCTATGAACGCAAGCCGTTGCAAAATGAGCTGAGAAAGGAATGACTACCAGTTTTCGTTTAGACTTCACTCGGGGAACCCACCTTTTCAACCATAATCCCAAGGCTGCTGCTATGTTTCCATCATTCTCACCAAGCATTTGATATGCACCAAATATCATATCTTCGAATACGAACGTAAGTACATATAGCGAAATCGACCAAGCAGTCCGCAGTTATCTAAGACACCAATGCGGATAGCGGAACTTTGAGTAGATGAGTGATACTTCTTATAGATGTTAAACTGCGCAGGAGGTCCATAAAAGGTAAGGAACGGACTATAGACTACATCATGGATCGAGCCCACAAACGGATGAGTAGACGGCAATTCATAAACTTTTGCAATGGGATCCTCGGAAGATACTCCATTTACTGCCTCTGCTGTTGATTGCCCTTTTCGCTTCTTCTTTTGCTGAGAGTCTGTCAGTTTACATGCATCTTTTTCTCTTTGCAGTCTTTCGTGGATTTCTGCTGAAATTCTTTTCATCATCTCTCTTTTTCAGGTTGTCCAACTCTTTTTGCAGATTCTCGTGACTCCTCGCCCGTGTATCCTGAGCTCTGATACGAATACGGAGTTCATCATGATTGACCGTCGGTTTCACAGTGGCACAACCATAAATCTCGTTTTCACAAAGTGTACCTCGGCAAGCACCGGACAACTTAATGAAAACGGTACTAGATTCAATGAAACTTCTGCATTCTTGTTGGTAATCACTTCCAAATTCAATTTTTCCATAGTTCTGGTCCAAACACATCGACGATTTTTTTCACATTATTGTACCAGTTATGGGCAGTCTAAGCTTGCCCATATTCATTCGAAAGTTCAGCCCATACTGGGTTTGAGTATGCCGGGACCTCTTCAGATACAAAATTATCTTTATGTCGTAGTAAAGCAGAAACTACATTTTATACTGAAATACGGAAGGCTGGAGGCATCGTTGACTCGATGATATGACCCCTGAAAAATTGGAAATTGAATGAAGTGTTTATAAAAGATCCCAAAAATTCTTGTTTAGCCTCTAAAGTGCATGGGGGATGTTTGACAGCCATCCCAATTTTTGAACTCTCGAGAATATTACTAATTCGAAAATTGTTTAATTTGAGTAATAAATAAATATAATTAGGTCCGGTTTGGCGTCAGTATTTGTTTTGAGTCGGTGTCGTGCGGACGCATGTCTACCGCTCTCTGCGAAATATAACTTTCTAACGTGCAGCGCTTACAGTACAGTGAAATTCTAAATCGAGTAAAAGTTTTGGCACAAAAGTGTCAAACTTAAAAAACCTCAAAACTCCCTTGGCTCCAAAAAGGAAAGCCACAATGAGTCCTCCGATGGAAGACCCAAAAAAAACGAAAAAACCCGTTACGAAACCTTCGACTAGTGCGAGTCCAGTTCCCGCTCGCCTCGCCAAACCTTCCGACACTTCAGATGGACCTCAAGAGACTCCAAAACACCCTTCTGTCCCTCCATTAATCATCGAGAATGAAAAACTGGAGACAAAAAAATTAATCACTTTTCTGCAGAGCCACGCCGCAGATAAAAATTTCAAGATGAAATTTAAGGGAAGTACCACGATCGTCCATCTACGAACGACCGAGGACTACAATAAAATCGCAAGTATCCTGAAAAGGCAAAACATCAAATTTTTCACTTTTGGTCTTAAAAGTGAGCGAACGAAAAAATATATTTTGAAAGGGCTTCCAAGCAGTTTCTCAGAAGACGAAATTCAAGCCGAGTTATCAAAATACGACATCAACATACTTTCCGTTCGCCAGTTCGTGAAAGTAAACAAAGACGGTGACACCAAAGACAACAGGCCACTACCGATCTTCGCTATCACGGTTGGCCCTGAAATAACCTTGAGCAGCTTTGCTGCTATTAAAACTATTTTCTACCATACTTACAAAATAGAAAAGTTCGTGAAATCCGAGCAACCGACCCAGTGCTTCAGGTGCCAACGGTTTGGCCATGCAAGCCAACACTGCAACCTGAACCTCAGATGCGTAAAGTGTGCGTCAAACCATGACGTCAAAGCCTGCACTTCGAAAACTCTAAAGTGCGCGAACTGTGGACTAGCCCACACGGCCAGTTATAGAGAGTGTTCCATGCGCCTAAAATTCATGGAAACTCAGGAAAACGAGGACAGTCGGCCAGTCCCAGCATAGCGCCATTGGAACTGCCCGCTACACCTCACTCGGCCACGATCCAGAATCTGGAAAGGAACATCCATTCCCTGCAGTCCCTGAGCCAACCCCTACCTCCACTGCCAACACGTACAGGCCCACCTACGCTTCGTTCTTCCCATCGGTGGAAACCTCGAGAAGGAACGTTGCCGCACCCACTACTGAACCTAGGACCATCTCAATGGAAACACTTGTTCCGGAATCTTATTTAAGTACCAACAAAAACTATATCGTTTGACGATCGTCCTTGACGAGCTAAAACCCGTAAGAATTCCCGAAATCCTTTCAGAGCTTAAAGAGATGAGCTCTAAACTCCAAACAGCTCTTACACCAATTGATACGATCACAATCATCGCATCCTATGTCCACCTGTCCTCACCCTCCTCAGACACACCTACGATTCCCCCGCAAACATAACCAACATATTAGCAATTAATATTTTTGCGCTCAAGCCTAATCTGGACAAGTTATTACACATCGTCAATAATAATAACATTAAAATTTGTCTGATTTCAGAGACTAAACTAAACAGCAAAACGAAGAAAATTAAATTTCCAGACTTCTCGCTGATCAGGGAAGACAGAACGGCCAAAGCAGGTAGTGGTGTTGCGGTAGCGATCCACAAGAGCTTACGGCATAAAACTCTTCCGCACGATCTCCTATCGCTCACCGAATACGTGGGAGTAGAGGTCCAAGTGCACAACAGAATAACGAGGATCTACTCGATTTATAATCCACCGGATGTCTCACTAGATATAAATCTATTGAGGCACCTACTCTCCGATAGTACTCCAACAATTATTGTTGGAGACTTTAATGCGAAGGACACCGCTTGGACCTCTGCAAGGCCGAACGAATCAGGTAAGATTCTCTCAAATTTTTTGACGGAACAAAAAATTAATCTGCTCTTTCCAGACGTTTCTACACACTACCCTCAGAATTCTAACACTCCTAGCACTATGGACCTCCTCATTAATAAAACTAAAGAATTACATTAGGGCAAATGACAAAAAACGCGAAATCGCTACCTTAAATCCGAACTCAATCAGCTGATAAAAGAAATCAGACTTAAATCAACCGAATGGAAACAATCATCTTGGGACAACAAACTCAGAAACATAAACTTAAAAGATCACTCTATTTGGCGCGTAGCAAAATATTTTAATAACACCGGTAAAAGAAAAATCCCCACACTAAAGTCAAACAACACACTCCACACAGAAGACCATGATAAGGCTAATACACTTTGCAAACACTACGTAAAAATACACGAATTATCGGCCTCCCGAGGAAACAAATCCTTTGAACAACAAGTCACAGGTCATGTGAGAAAAACTATCCTCAAAGCCCCTATTGAAACTCCCATTAAATTCCTCACAAATCCCCGTGAAATCATTTCCTCCATCAAAAGACTAAAAAAGAAATCAGCCCCGGGTGTGGATAACATTCCCAACATAGCACTAAAAAATCTCCCGATCAAAGCAATAAGCCTACTAACAAAGATATATAATGCATGCCTCCTCAAACAATATTTCAAGGAACTCTGGAAAGGAGCGGTGGTCATACCGATTGTCAAGCCTGGCAAGCCCCCCTCGTATGCGGTGAGCTACAGGCCGATTAGCCTTTTGCCATTATTGGCCAAACTTTTTGAGCGAATAATTTTAGCTCGTCTCAAAAAACCTATAGAAGAGTTACAACTAATGCCTGAAAATCAATTTGGATTCCGCTCAGAACACTCGACCTGCCACCAGCTGGTCAGAATTACCAACGACATAAAATCAGCGAAAAATCGGAAAGAAGATACCGTTCTTCTTCTCCTGGACAGCGAGAAGGCCTTTGATTCTGTTTGGCCCACAGGCCTTATTTATAAACTCGACAGCTTAAATCTACCTAAGTATTTATGTAAAATTTTACTATCATATCTTTCAAATAGATATATTCGAGTTCGAGTCGAAACTTCGCTTTCGGATAAAATTGAAATAGTCGCGGGGGTCCCACAAGGGTGTATCCTCTCCCGCGTACTGTTTAACCTGTACATTGCTTCTGTTTTTAGCAGAATTCCTAGAAATGTATCTATCGCTGGATAGGCTGATGACATCGCTCTGTACTCAGCTAGCAAATCGATAAATAAAGCTGTTAGAAGAGTCGAAAACGCAGCTGCTCTTACAATCAGTGAGCTCATGAAATGGAAAATACAAGTAAATACTGCCAAAACAGAAGCAATCTTATTTACTAGCTCCAAGGCTATTCACACCTTGACTATCCGTAGCGATAAAATCACTCCTGTAAACTCTGTTAAATGCTTAGGTTTACATATTGATTCCAAACTCCTGTGGAAAAAACACATAGATGAAGTTAAGCTGAAAACAAAAATTATTCTCGTAAGATTATATAATCTGCTAAAATCTCCTGCGCTTAGCCAATCCCTAAAACTCACTTTGTACAAAGGATTGATCAGACCTATAATCACCTATGGTTGTCCCACCTGGCACAATGCAGCGAAAATCCACTTGAATCATCTTCAAGTGATTCAAAATAAATTCCTACGAATAATAGGAAATTTTAAAAGAAGAACCACTATTGTGGAGATACACGAAACGCTCGGCATGGCAACCATAGGCGAATTTATCGATAGAATTCATGAAACATTTAAATTTAAGCTACAATCCCATCCTAATCCCCAGCTCCAAAACATCAATATTGACATAAAATCCAATTGGTCCCGCTGACCACCTGTTTTGTCCCACGTTTCCATATATCCCTTTCTCTCCCGCCCCTCATGCACCCATTACTTATAAGGTTTTTTAGAAGTAATTTTTCCTTATATCGAGTCATCATGTAAATAATCACAAATATCTGTAATAATGAAAAATTAGGTTACACTTCTTTCAAATTAGATATAAAGCCAACTGCTGGTGATCTAGAGCGTAGCACTTAAGATATTAATACTGTATATAGTATGTATATATGACAAATGTTAATAAACAATTTTCAAGGACTAAAGTGCTCTGCCTACTCCAAATCGATCCTAGGATCATGGGTTCGAATCCCGCTGTGAGCGAAAATTTTTCAAAAAAGAATTTTCGTCACGCCGCTCGAGTCGAACCCACGAACCGAAAAAGTGAACAACAAGAGTGCATCCCAAGAGTACAACAACAGTTTACAATCGAATGATCCTACCCTCAATGTAAACAATGACATCCGTAACTTTGAGTTACACAGGAAAAAGTCGTGAGCATCTAACGACTATAATAAGTCCAGAGCCGTCGCTTATGACCCTGGCAGTTCCGCAGCGACGTTAAATAACACCATCAAAAAAAATATATATATATATATAATTAAAAGCAATAAATGTTGTAAATTAAAGGTTAAAAATGATAAGATAAACGACAGAAGAATTTTTTTCCTCATTTAATCAAACGAATTGGACATAGTTTGAGCATTACAGAAACGTGGAAAAAGAAATTAAATAAATTTTAAGTATCATCTTCAAGTAAAAAAACTCCAGAAAGCACATGGCAAATCCCCCTCCCCTCAAGTGGGAGATGAACCCACATCGCCATTTTATCGGTCTGTTATTTCTCATGTAGCTATAGTCGGATTTTTATTTGAATTGTATTCGGGTTTCTGCGCCGAACTCGCCCGAACTTGCCGTTCTGCAGTGCCTCCGCGGATGAAAAATAGTGCCTTGTTTTGGAATAAGCATAGCGCAGCAAATTGCACAAACAATTACTTATTTTCACCTTTTTCAATACTTTTTTACTGACTTTTCAGACTCGTACATCTCTCTATTCATCTTCATAATTCATAGATTACATCTACTTTTCGTAAATTTTACAAAATTTAGATGAAATCATTCATCGTTCCATTTTGTTGGAGCTCAGTAGATTGTTTTTATTTTGTGTTTCATTTTAGAGAATTGTTGCAGGGAATTTTCTCAGTGTTTTAGAAAAGGTGGTAAGTACTACTTATAAGTAATATTTATTTTGTATAATTTCTGTAAGCAATAATAACGTAGGGTAATAACAACAGTCAATTTTTTGGGGGAAAAACAATGAAAAATGGCGATCTTTTTGCCGGTTTTTAGAATTATCTCATGAATATCTAGTACGATGGAAAAATGATAAGAGATATTTTTGGTAGGAAATTAGACCTATAGAAACTGTTCCATAACATTTTGTCAAAAAGCTAATATTAACAGGAAAAAGTTCAATTTTTCATTCCATTTGATCAATTATTACCTTTTCGATAGGAAGTTATTGTAATGACTCTGAAAATGAAAAGTGTCAGATGGAGGAAATTTTCACTTTTCTCGACGTTTGGGGTCATCCTGACACGTTTTCGATGAAATGTCTGTCTGTGTGTGTGCGTATGTATGTACGTATGTGAGCATTTTCTGTGAAACAGTTTCCTCCTGACCAGCTGGACTCATTTGATTTTTTTTTAGTTCAAAAAATACGTCTAGCCGTTGCGGAGAGTGGAAAGGAGTGTCAAGTCTAAAACACAATTCCTTCAATTGTTATTAACGATTTCAATTATTTAAAACGTTGTATTACAAAAACCGTGGGAGATAGAGGAAAAAGTTTCCAACGAATGTGGTTCCCCACATGACGATACATATTTTATGTTCAATGACTTTTTTTCATTGTCAATTATTCATAATATTTGAACTGTACATTTAAATAATACAATTAATAGCATTATTTAAATAATTGAATATCATTATCGTATTCAATTCAGTTAAATTATTTTATTATTCGCTCATACGTACCAGGCCTGCAAGATATATATTTTTCGACAAACTTATTTAAGAAATATCTCCGTGTTGATTATTTAAAAAAAAATAGTCCCGTTGGGATAGCCCGCCCGCGGAGTGATATTTGATGTGCTACTACGCATGCGTCGACGATGGTGGGGAGAAAACCCGAAGGTAATTCTTCTAAAAATCCGACTATATGATGCTCCTCGTGTCATCCTAACCTCTCATCTAGTATAAATCATGTGATGTCAGTTTTGTGAAATTATTCACGAATTTTCGGAAGATAATCAATGAAACTCGGATTCAATGTTGATCCATTTGATTGCAAAGTATTATGTCGAAGGAGAAACATAACATTACGTTCGTGAACCAATTGTCAGGTCGTGGATATCAGTGTCATCGCACATATAGCTTGTTGACATTTCAGGTTAAAAGCTATCAAGATTCAGAAAAATTAAGACTTAAGCATTGAAAATCAATAATTTTCGTGTGCGTATCGATGCTTCACATTAGTTTCATAGTAATCACAAAACATTGGGTTTAAATACTGGGCTTTGGCATATTTTCATCATTCTGAATCAATAGTCATTATTGTGTCACCGATTTATATGTATAATTTTTTTTGTTCGTTATCTACTGAGACGGAAATTCAAGTTAAAAATTTTTCCAAAGCTATTTACCACTTGGTTATATTTTTAACCCAACACTGAAAATAATTCCTAGCTTGAAGGTTCAAACACTGGCTGTTTTAAGCTATTCGTCCGTTAATTCAACAAAGTTTGAATTTTTGTCGAATATAAAAGAATAGAATTTGTGAAAAATCAGTAAATATTCAAGATTTTTTCTCATATATGCATAGAAAATTATTTTAGCCAATAATTCTATGATGACTCACTGCCGCGATGGCCGTGAATTAATAATTGGTTGGCGGAAAAAATAGACTCGGAAAAAATAGACTGGAAAAAATAGACTCGGAAAAAATAGACTATGGAAAAAATAGACTGTGGAAAAAATATGTAGGATCCCAAATAGGGGTTTCCGAGGGGGGACCGCCACATCAAAATGTGTTATCCCCACCCGAGTGTGAGATCCCAAATGGGGGTTTCCGAGGGGGACCACCACACCAAAATGTGTTATCCGCACCCGAGTGTAGTCTATTTTTTCCGAGTCTATTTTTTCCATAGTGTATTTTTTCCGAGTCTATTTTTTCCACTCTATTTTTTCAGAGTCTATTTTTTCCTAGATTCTTAATAATTGGTCATTTGTACTAAAAATAATATTGTATTAATTAAGGGTCTGAGAATCGATAGGTTATTACATAGTATCAACAACCGATTGTTTTTTCTGAGAATTACCATAGAATTTTTTTTGGTTATTTACCATCTGCATTTTTATCGATGGTGATCGATAAAAACAGCACTAGATTTAGACTCAGTAAATTATATTTTAATGATAATTAGAATTTTTCCATGCTGTGGAAGTACGAATTTACTGCAATTTGTATGGTTATTGGGCCAAAAATGGTTGAGAAATTATTTAAAAAATTTAAACACATGTTAATTGCAAAACTGAGGAAAAAATACAAATGTTGAGTATAAACATTATAAAAGAATATTTTTCTTGGCGAATGGGGAGATTGTAGCACGAACCGATGGCGAGTGCTACAATCCCAGGAGCCAAAAACTATTTTTCGCACGTGTATCGAAAAAAAATTTCGTCACAATGTGCCGAACGCTTCGCGCGCGCTAAAGTGCAATTTTTTCCATAGTGTAATGAAAAGTTCATTTCTTTTTATCTGGAAGATGAAAAGGTATGGAAAATGATTCCCTGATTTTTTTCAACTTTTTTTGATTCATCACCTACCAAGCTATTTTTCTTCTTTTTATTCACGCGTCGATCCAACTTAAGATATGCAGCAAACCCTTTCATTGGCGGTGCCAATAGAAACCGATTTTTCCCCACTGTACTGCATTCACCCCGTTTAAACCAATAAAGACAATAACCAATGGGCATGGGTATCCCTTGGTTCAACCAGTAATTAAAGGAAAAACCATGGGAAACCCCAATTCGTACAGCCATTTCATGTACGAAACTCTCATTCAACAATCAATCCGTATGAATTGGAGCGCCAATAATTCCGCAAAGTCGATGGGAATTTTGAATCTATTTTAATAGATATCCATTTACCTTTATAAACAAAAAAAGGATGGAAAATTATGGATAAACTGACAGCCATAAGACTGGACCTAGTGCAAGTCAACCGGAGTCATAAAATATTAATCAATGATTTATAAAATATCACACTGTGGAGACAATGCAGATAACTCTATTCCTCACAACAAAATATAAATTTCAATATACGTTTACAACAAATCGTAGATCCGCAATTTTCACTCTTCGACATAGATTAATCCATGGGGTGTAAGTTTCTGACGCAATTCTAAACCTTTCACAGGTTCAATGTTCCTACTCGTGTCATCACACTTCACCCAAGTACCTGTAGTCCGCAAGGAATATGCAATAAAGTGTCCTGGCTTAGACGCAATTACCCCAGCCAATCTGAAAAATAAAGATCAAAATTCATCCGCTTGCATTGGAGTTTTTTTAAGAAGTTCATAAAAAAGGATTGAGCAACTCACCAAAATTTTTTATCAAGAGACAGTGTTTTCGGGAAATCCTCGAGTACAGATTGCATTGGTTTGTCTTCCACTTTTTCTTGCCCGTGAATCACAACTTTCGTTCTGATATCTACATCAATCAAAATATGTTTGTTGCATTCCGTGGTTTCTGTCACTAATCCTAAACAGTGCATCGGCTATTGTGAACAGTATGAGTGAACTGTACAGCTTTTTGTAAAGCCTTGTATCCGTCATTCAAAATTTCGCGTTCATTGATCGTTAGAAAGGGAACATGCTTTGTTAGAGGTGGACACTGACGATTGCTACAAGATTTTATCCGAACTGCACTTAGTTCTGGGCCTAGTAAGTCACTCCAAATCTTTGTGAGGAAGTCTTCAGCATCCAGATCATATGCTGAGAGAATGGTAGCTCCAGGATTTCTATGGATTGGATAACAATTCCGGAGAATTTTCAATCGTTCGGAGTAGAGCTGATTGCTGGGTCCGTTCTTTTGAAATTCTTTTAATAATTTCAAAAATCGCTGAGTCGAAGTGCTGATGAACGATAAATATTTGGGGTTATCGAAAGCGGTGAATTGCAAAATGTGTAGTATACTGTCGAACCCACAAGTATTTTTAACCCAAACTTTAATACTGTCTGTTAGCACAGGAGATAGGCAGAGGTCATTTCTCAGAAGAAAGCCTTTCTTTCTATTGTTAACTCCCCTCCTATTCAGAATTTTTATCTCTGGGCAAGGCTGAAAATGACACCCTTTAGAGTTAACTCGTTTATCATGTCCAATTTTTGCTTTAAATGTTGCCAAAACAATTCCATGGTTCTCACTTTGAATCTTAACCGAATGTTCTTCACTTTTTGTCTCACTAATATCAGTTTTAGGTAGATTGTTGTCTAAATTTGACGGACTTTTATCTGAGACATTGCACTAGGAATGGTCGAGTGTCGTACTGTCCAATTGAGGCTGATCGAAATGGAATGAGGGATCAGAGTGCCGGAAATTTAATAGTTCCACTTTCTCATCAACTCTTACATGCTCATCTTTTGAAGAAGCCTCAGGATGCTCATTCTCCAGATTCTCATCAATAATGTTACAATCGTTTTGGTTGAGATCGGAGAGAACAGAGAAAGATTTAACAGCTGGCTGGGAGTTAGACTGTTCATCACGACGACGTAGGCGACGAGGAACCATTTTACCATCATCTTCGTCAGAACTGGTGTCGTTCAGGCAAACGTTAGAGTTTTTAAGCCCTCCCCATGGCTCAGAGGATTTTAAATCCGAATCATCGGCAATATAATTTCGGTTGGGTCGTTTTCTCAATAAAAAGTCTGTTTCATGGAAGATAGAGTTGGTTGTCATGGCTGCAGGATTGTGTGATTTCAAAGGTGCTAGTGGACTGCGTTTTCTCTTCAACTCAAACTTCACTATCTCCGAATGCTTTTTCAGTGGAGTTGATGGTGATGATCCCTCTGTGGTGGGCGATTCGAGGGGCCGAGGAAAATGGGAGTCAATTCCTGGAATAGTCTGCTCTGTGATTCCATTAGGCGATAAATGAGGTTCTTCTTCTCGGTGGAGAAAATGTGCCAATTTGCTGGACATCATTTTCGTGCCGTTCAGCAAATGGTCCGTGTGAGTTTTAAGAAAAACATTAGCCTGACAAGGCAACGTTATCTATTCAAAAACCTGCGATCTCATGCGTGAGAAATATCCTTCTTGATATGCCGCTGACGCATGTCCACCTCTATCAGGAATGGCAGCAGCAGACCACAGAGGGAATTCTTTCGCTATTCTCTCCAGCTGATTGATGAAACTAGGGAGATAAAATGTATTCACCGATTCGCCTTTTATTGCAGCAGGATCGACAGGTTTCGCTGTAGCAATTAACCCTTTTATCCACTGGTGAGTTGTAGTACCATCTTCACCTTCGGTGAACTTCCTTGTCAGAATTCTTATCAGTATTCTTCATAAAGTATTCTGGAGCTTTCTAATTGGCTTATTTCCTGACTGCGTGAGCTTATTAATTCCTCCAATGCATTTCTGGCTTCTCGAACCGTTATGTTGCTTTTGGATGTCCTGACAAAGGTGTCATTACATGGCTGAAGAGCTACGATGCATAGTAATAAAAATATCCTCCTAAATTCTTTTACATTCTGTGCATCAATGAGTAAAGCCACGCATTGGTATTGCCATTTAGCCACGAATACCATTACATGAGCCACATCGATCAGTATAAGGGTAAGTGCTGGTTGTGGTTTCAACTTTTTCTCCTCGTCGTTCAAGTTAGCATACAAAAAACATTCATCGACGTAAGTTTTTAAGCTCATGTTGTTAAACGCCAGAGCAGCGGACAAAGGGATCGCTCTTTCATAATCAGAAATACACTCACTGGGAGATGGAGCTCCTAATCTCTTCCAATGTTTGATCCAGTTCTCGATGAACTCTTGAGTGTGTACTGTAGAGAGCATTCGATTAACACAGAGAGTCGTATTCTCAAAATTGATGGTTATATAAATTTTCCTGGGGCATCAATAGCAATTTGTGACGATTGTCTTTTGATGCGACAGTACTCGTTAAACCCATGAATTTGCTGTGGTATACAATACCAAACAAAAAAATCGATTGGACCGAGATTATGGATGCTGCGAAGATAGCGGGAGTCACCAGCCAGGGTTTGAATCGATTTAATAACATCAACTTTCTCTCTACGTGCTAATCCATGATTTTCTTTATTTGTCTCCATTTTTCCCTGTCGGTAGATGCGTTTACTCCCGATGAAATGTGGAACATTTTGACCAAATTCTACGTGTTCCTCGATCAATGGTTCCTGGTAATTAGAAGCATATGTGCCTTGGACCGACTGTCCAACCTCTTTCCGTTCAACTCCTCGCAAAGGACGCTGCACCTCACGATGATGATCGTTCCTAGTGTCACGAGTGTAAATAATGAATTTTAAACCATGCTTATCAGGTGGTTTATTGACAACTCCAATGATTGTATTTTTGCACTTCTCCTTGTCTTTGCAGTATAAAGAGACTTTGTAAAAATACCCATCGTCGGGATCCACTTGATCCAACCTAACATGTGAATTTTTCGCCAGAAATGCGCAAGGAAATTTATATTTTCTCCAAAATGTTTTGGAGAATACTGCGGCCCAAACCTCTTTCTTCAGCTTCTTGTTAGGACTTTTAGGCTTTCCTTCGGGCTTTATTTTATCCCAATCAGGGGTTTCCAAGAGAAAAGGAAATTGATCCTCTCGACGTGATGTGTCAAATTCATCAGAGTCGTGCCAATCGCTCTCATCTTCCATGTTTTGCCTCACAGATATCTTCATCTTCAGAGAGAAGAATTTGTGGTGCGCGTGGAGGTATAGAGATTCTCCGACTTACATGAGCAGCAGTGAGCATCCTACCTGTGTCCTGTCTCACGCGATTATGCAGCGTTTCGATTGACCACCTTCCACCCAAATCCTCATACATTTGTTTCCAGACATTATGCGAAAATATTGGGATGTCATCGCTGGCGAAATACTCAATGTATTTTTCGAGGAGGGTAATAAACTCCTCTCGCAAGACCGCTCGTGGACGCCCCGACATCTCTTAAACTGGGAAAGAATGGAATCAATTTAAAAAAATGGAAATATCTTGAAGATGAGTAGGTTCTAAAAAAAAACTCGAAAGAATTTGTTTGTAGGGAATTTGTGGCCTACAGAAAAGCTCTCTCTTCATTTGTCACTAGGTGACTAATTATCGGAGATAGATCAATAATCGTCAGGATGTGACAAATTATGCTGCACCATGTTGATTGATTGATTTATCCTCAATAGTTACGTATTCATCTTGATAACAAGTGAGTTGAGGAGAAAATGTCAAAACTTTTCGTAGCTGCGGAAAATCCACAATAAAAAATATCTTCTAACATCTTATAGAATGACTAATTATTGAGAGGAATCTATATGTAGGAGGATATGAAACCTCGAGTTGTACCAAGTGAATTGATTAATTGTTCTCAACACTTACAAATTTATCTTGATAATGCGTGCGTTGAGGAGGAAATGTCAAACGACCTTTTTCATAGCCAAAGAAATTAGCAAAAAAAAAATAGTCTCTCGACATTTACGCCAAACATCACTCATTATGACTATAATTTCATTATTATCCAGATGTGGGAAATGGATTTAGAAATACCTCACTACTGACCTATGTAATCCCAATAATTTGACATTATTATTCCCTTCCAATTTAAAACATTGAGGTTAAAGAGGTTAATGATTCTCATGGATTTTCCGAGAATCAATTCCTCAGCGTTCGTTGTGCTGCCGATGAATCAATCTAGCCTAAAAAATAGAACAGGTATAAATATTTCATATACAGATGAAAAACATAGAGAGTAGAATTGACTATATTATTAATTTCCATATTAATTTCATTATCTTGTATTATAGAAACTAGTTCCAATAATGCAACAAACGTTCGGATATTTCCATTATTATTAAAAAATGAGAAACCATACAAATATGGTTAAATTGATACATAAGTGGCATAAATTAGCTCTGTTTACCTGAACAAATGACGTTATAACAGGATTGTGGGCTTCAATTTAAATTGTTAAAATTTTAATAAGCAAGATTTTGGCTTAATTTGAGATTTGGCGAACACCGAAAAACGCGTTGTGATATTATTGAATTCAGCCACCATCGGCTAAACTGGATATTTTTTTTCACGATTTCCTCCCCAATCAAGAATGGAAGTTGGTCTAAATTTCAGATGAATAAATCCAATCGATCAACGGAAAATTAATTGATAATGGTACAGTTACTTCACCGACTTTATCACCTGAGCTTTAGAACTGAAAATATTGATTTTTCGTAATTTCTTTGAATTCTGAGATATCCGAAGATTAAAAAAGGAAGAATCCTCTGCTGAATTCGGAAATTCACTCATTAACGAGCCAGATCGACGTATCGAATCCATGCCACAATCCAAGTGTAGAGTAGAAAAAAAATATGTGCTGTATACCATGGTATGCAGATACACAACACCCTTCACGCTGTCCATTTTTTTATCATCAACTATCTGAAAAAACTGCGACCGTGGAAGGGTTTGCTGAACACATCGAGAGTCGACTCCCTGTATATGGGTTGTGCAACCCCAGAATGCAAACGGATTAATTAAAACACATCGCTCAATAGAAGAAAATCAAATGGACACATTGATAGATCAATCCCAGACTTGACTTTGGGATGTGAAAAACTTTCCAGAGTTAACTCGGGTATTTATCGGGCTGAGTCTGGGAAATTCTCATCATCTCCGAGTCAAGTCTGGGATTGATCCATCATTGCAAATTGAGTCGTAGAGAAATGGACCCAAATTGACATTTATTACTTAATAACATCACCCCCAATGAGAGAATTATGTCGTCAACAATGGTTTATACAAAAAATGATAAAGAAATCGTTTTTTTCTGGAATTTCTCCCGTTACATGAAAGTTGATTCGACATTTGCTCTCCAAGCACTGTATTTTCAAGATAAGTGAGAAACTGTAAATAAAAAATAATGAACTCATCAAAACTTGCATGAATAATTACCCTCAACGTCCAGTACTCAGCTGGACCAAAACTATGTGACTCATTGCTCAGCTGATTCGACCCTCGAGTCCCTCCTAACACTTCCATCATCAAGTTTGTATTTGCTCTCATGGTTCTCCAGGCAGCTTCCGACCCACTCTATCAAATTTCCACACATCCAGTACCAAGAGTTTGTTTCTTTCTTGATTGATTTTGAACTGCAAGGCTTGATCAATCAAAATCGTCAACGAAAAATCCACCTTGTCCAAAAAATCATGACTACTCTCACAAGGCTGCCCAGCCAGACCGCATCTGTCCGAGTGCACGAGGATCTGCCGTAACAGCTAGGGTGTGTAAAAACGATTGTAGGCCCATCGAAACAGGCATTGGCAAGTCTGATGAAGAACTGCCCGGCATGTTCACAACCAATGGGTCCAGTCGACAACGAGAAGCAAGTCTCCATGAGACTCAGTGTTTTATCTTCACTCCGTTTACAATGCATTTCGAAGATCCTCAGCACCTTCCCTCTTTTGCCCCTCAATCTCTTTGTATCATCCTTCATCTTAAATCATTTGCCCTTCTCCTTTCCGTGCTTTCGTAGAGATTATTAGAGCCAAAGTAGTAGGCAATCAACGTAAGGGTGCAATGCTGTACATTATCCTGGTGTTTAATCAGAAAGAATCCTCGAATTTTATTTTTACCCTAAACAAACAAAATAATTTATGGTATCCACTCCTGAGTAATGGAAAAATCGACAAATATCAGAAGAGAGTAATCATTCCGTTATAATGATGTTAAGATGGCAAAACACAGTACATATGTATACACTCACGATGCATTTGGAGTTTCTTGTTGCACATTCGGGCTCTGTTGAGTTTAATAAGCTCACATATATATTTAGAAAGTACTTACGTGTATTAAACAAATAACCTCACTCCGCAGAATCAATTCTGATTGAATTTACTCCAAAATGAAACGTGCTCCGAAATGACGACCCCAACAGCTGGTCTCGGCGGCCATTTTGAATTGGAAAATTTGAATGGTACTGCGGTTTGGGGATGCAAGAATCATTTAACACGCGGACGACAATTTAATACCCGGATTTTTTTCATTGGGTGATATATGTACCCAAGCAATTCTTTACGTGTGATATGGAAGATACAAGGACCGTCCCCAAATAATTATTAACGTATATGAATATAAATATGTTTATACATTGATTACTCCCCTTCCTCACTACACTATCACTCGAAATTAATTAATTAAAGGAGTTTTATTCTTCCCTAAATAATTTGGTCTTGAAGAATCGATTCCCCAAATAATTTAGAAGTTTTGAGTAATTAAAAAAAAAAATTAATTATTTGTTTGCTAACTATACGTTCCAACTTAATTAATTTATAATAACTCGAATAATTTTCTCTAAATGTTGAAACCTTCTGCCAAAATATCCCCAAATGAATGAGCATAATTAAAATGCATAATTAATTTTTCGTCTGCCACGTATATGGTGGTTACCTTATGGTTTTCTACCGCGTGTGGCGCCATCTTCCGTTGCGGAAAGTAATTGCCCTATTTTGGCGGGTTCGAAAGGCAGGGGTTATGTGTGGAGACCAGGGTTGCCAGACGTGGCGATTTATCGCCGGACTGGCGATTTTTGACCTCACCTGGCCATGGGTGCGCCGCCCTTCTTTATCTTTCTCTACCTTTTTGTACTTTTTTTTTACCATTTAGAGGTAAATTACCGGTTTTCTACCATATGCCGGTAAAAAACTCGAATTTGTCGTAAATGCCCATCCCTGGATGGTGGCCTTTTTGAATGTAACAAAACTTGGACACAATAGGTGGACCTTCAGAATAAGGTATGATATAGGGAGGTATTGGAAAGCTTTGATCTCGCCGACGCAAAAACAGGGGACAAGTACAACTGGCCACCACCCGTGGCGCCCGCAACCTCTCTTCCCCTGGTGCGCGTTCTCTCCCCACCACTCGCTGATTTCTGAGCGGATTGAAGAAGTTTCACAATTCCACGGAACCAGGGTTGGGCAAATTGGTCAGTTCTAGGTCTACTTTATACATACAATACATGTATATTATGTATTGTACCTGTATTGTGTACACATGTGTACATGTACACATGGAAAAATATGAGAAAAATTTTGATGGGTGCCATGGGTGCCTACTACTCACCCCCGATTACAACCCGCGAAAATCGAATGATTTATTCGCTGTTGATAATCCCAGGTGACCTCCCTGTATCATATACGTTAGCATACCCCGGATAGTATCATTGTTTTATCTCTCTTTTTCGAGGGAGAGGCGAAGTGTGGGGAAATAAAATCATCAATAAAACTAAGACATCACATTTTCTCAATTTTCATTTTCAAATGTATACGCATAATTACTCTGTTTTTTCATTATTTTCATTGAAATCTTCGAATTAATAACACCGCCGAAAGTTTGTGGTGGGGAGGAACAGGAGATGAGGGGAAGAGTCAAATCTACTGCCATGCCGTTGTATGTTTTGTTTTCTGCTTTCCAATACCTCCCTATATCATACCTTACTTCAGAAGAGCTCTCTAAAGTTTTGTCACCACCTAGAATTAATTGACAATTTTAATTGTCATATGAGGTGATGGTGACCTTTTTGAATTTGACAAAACTTGAAAAAAATAGGTGGTCCTTCAGAAGGCCACTGTGGAGTTTCGTCACCATTTCGAAATTGCACGCAAGTTAATTAACAAATCATGATTAATTAATTAACAATTTCCATTGTCATCTGAGGTGATGGTGGCCTTTCTGAATGTGACAAAACCGGGAAAAAATAGGTGGACCTTCAGAAAGGCCACTCTGGAGTTTTCCTCACGACGTTTTGGAGTTTTGTCACCACCTAGAAGTGCACAAAAGTTAATTAGCAAATCATGAATAATTCATTACCAATTTGAATTGTTATCTGAGGTGATGGTAGCATTTCTGAATATGATCGAGCATGGAAAAAATAGGTGGACCTTCAGAAGGCCACTCCGAAGTTTCGTCACCACCTAGAAGTGCACAAACGTTAATCAACAAATTATTTATTTATTTATTTTAACGCCAATCAGCTTTCTACATTTTCTTTGTAGTTTTTTATATAATTGTTACTGATAATGTACGATATAACAAAGTTTGAGGAGTAACTTTATAATTGCACATGATTCACTTCAGATTATCACAGTCTTTGATCTGAGATTCAACATTCGACGCAAAAGTTTGATATGAACACCCAAAAAGATTTAGTGACATACAATAATCATTTACTGATCCAGCGATTCTATCACCCGGGCCTTTTTGAATATAATTTTTACTAGTTTTTACAGTATAAAGTAAACGGATATTATTATTTCTCAATCCCGGCCTTGGACAACAGAAACCCACATTTTGAAGTATCTCAGGAGATTCGATCAGTCCGTTTACCACTTTGTAGAAAAACGACAAATCATTTCGTAGACGTCGACAAGTCAGGCTATCCACTTGAAGATCATGAAGTAACTCTCCCTTAGATGACTCTTGTCCTCTTCGTCGAAGCCACGATAGCAGATAATGGCAGAATTTGTTCTGTACTTTCTGGAGTCTCTTGATAATGACAACAGTATAGGGACACCACACAATCGTGCAATATTCCACGATCGATCTAATGAGAGTTGAGTAACGGTGAACTATAGTGTATGGAGATTGGTGAACTCTCCCTTCCAGAGCGAAGAACTAGACCAAGTATACGATACGCTTTAGTGATAGTCTTATCAATATATTCAGCGAATTTGAGTTTGCTGTCGATAACAATCCCCAAATCGTTAATAGTCTCAACAATTAGAAGAGGTTGGTCTCGTAAGAAATACTCAGCAGGCCTGGAAGATCGAGATCGAGATCGCGAGAAACACATACTGGCACATTTATTGATGTTCAGATTAAGACTAGTCGCTAAGCACCAATTATGCAGCTCATTCAGGTCTGATTGCATTATACGGCCATCTTCTTTTGCAATTTCCCGATAGATTTTCAAATCATCAGCATACATGGAAAGTATGGGTCCTAGGTGTGACCCTTGCGGCACGCCAGATGTGACCCCAAACTCTTCAGAGACATAAGCTTTTGCCCTAACTTGATGTCTTCTATCAGACAAATATGATTCTTCTGAAGGTCCACCTATTTTTTCCAAGTTTTGTCATATTCAGAAAGGCCACCATCTGCTCAGATGACAATAATAATTGTGAATTAATTAATTGTGGTTTGTTAATCAACGTTTGTGCACTTCTAGGTTGTGACGAAACTCCAGAGTGGCCTTCTGAAGGTCCATCTATTTTTTCCATGCTCGATCATATTCAGAAATGCTACCATCACCTCAGATAACAATTCAAATTGGTAATTAATTATTCATGATTTGCTAATTAACTTTTGTGCACTTCTAAAAAATTCCTATAATAAGAGGTGTTTTTTACTTCAATGATCATTTTCATTTCATTAATACTTTTCATTTCTCAGGAAATTTTTTAAATAATTGGTGCTTTTTTCACAACTCTCAATTTACAACGACGATGTTCTTAACGACCTTGATCCTTCGATAATCACTCCTCGCTATCAGCCACTGTTTAATATTTTTTAACTTCCCGATAGGGAAGTTATTGTAATCACGCCGAAATCGAACTTTCTCATTTCGGACTTTGACTGGTGTCTTAAGGGTACCAAAATAATCCCCCAACAACTCTGAGTCAATGTCTGTGTGTGTGTGTGTATGTTTGTATGTTTGTATGTGTGGGCCCTAAATTTTGGTCAACGATTTCTCACGAATGAATACACCAACCGGAGCCATCGACGCGTCTTAATGGAACTCAGCGCTGATTAGTTTTTGATGAATATTGGTTAAGAATACATATTGTTATTAACAATTTCAATTGTTCATAACGCTATATCTCGTAAACAGTTGGAGTTAGGGAAAAAAATTATCAACATAGATTATTCCTCGTACCAAGATCTACATTTAATGTTTATTGACTTTTTCCCATAATGTGCATAATTAAGGTGGTAGAGCCGTTAGAACTGAATAATTCATGTGATCAGTGCATGTAACTCTCCAGTAAACATGGATCGACTCAGAATATAATACTTGTATATCACTTTTGTGTATCAATGCTGCCATGGAACGTGAAGTCGAGTGAAGCCGGAGATACGGACTTATTGAACTTCTTCAACGTAGTTGTATATTCGTGGTTTCAAAATGCTTCAATGAGACTCAAACGCTTCAATGAGAAGTAAATGGCCTTTACGTGGACGCGGGAGTTATGCCTTCATTATGAAAAAAATCACAAAAGGCAGCGACATATAGAGAAATGAAAAAAAAATCAGTCAATACTCAAGTGAGAAGTCTCGTAAATTTTTGAAACAGACATGATTTCGAAAACTCGAGTTATCAAATCGGGAAGTTTCCATTGTGTCCTCACTGAGGGCACAAATACATCCCACCCACTAGTTAGTCATGATTTTCTAATTAACTTTTGTGCACTTCTAGGTGGTGACAAAACTCCAAAGTGGCCTTTTGAATGACCACCGATTTTTCCCAAGTTTTGTTACATTCAGAAAGGCCACCATCATCTCAGATGATGATTAAAATTGTGAAATAATTAATCATGATTTTCTAATTAACTTTTGTGCACTTGTAGGTGGTGACAAAACTTTAGAGAGCTCTTCTGAAGGTCCACCTATTGTATCCAAGTTTTTTTACATTCAAAAAGGTCACCATCACCTCAGATGACAATAATAATTGTTGATTAATTAACTATGGTTTGTTAATCAACTTTTGTGTACTTCTACGTCGTGACAAAACTCCAGAGTGCCCTTCCTGAAGGCCCACCTATTTTTTTCAAGTTTTGTGACATTCAGAAATGCTACCATCACCTCAGCTAACAATTAAAATTGTTAATTAACTGATCTTGATTTCCTCTCCTCCCTTCCACCCGTATATTCCATTGAATCTGTAAAAATGGTCCAAAGTTATCTCGGATTTGAATGTGAATATGGTATATATTGTTTAACGCATCAAACTCAAAATTTGGAGTTGATTTTGACAGCTAAACTCTGTCGCTCGAGCGCATTTTCGGATTTCCGCTTCTCTCACTTGGCCTTACCCCCACTCCTCGTTCAGCATAGACTGTGGAACTGTAGAACCCATCAGTAAAAATTGCACTTGACCATAGTTAACAAATGTCTTTAGCGTTAATAATATTTTACCATTGTGTACCATTGAATTCTCTACACAACTGATTTTTGCAGATTTTTTCAATCAATCCCCCCCCGCTAACTATAGGTCATTTTTTCATAAATCGTTTTTGCAAAGACTACGCATACCAAAAATTTGTAAACTACGTACCATTGTTCACCATTGGAAAAGGAAGAGATACCAATATGATTGTTTTAATTATCCCCCCCCCCCCCCGCTAACTACGGTGAAGTTGATCTGGTATCAACATTTTTTACATAGGAGGTTTTCTCTCTGGACGTCGACTTGAAGAAAAGCGTCATGGTAACAAAAAAAAAACAACTCTAACAGAAAATTTAACAAAAAAGAAAGAATATGAATTTCGCCATTATGAGCGATGTATAAAAAATGCAATATAAACTCTGGTTAATTAAATTAGTAGCATAATTAACGTACCGGGATTCGAGGTTAGTTTACATTGATGTTATATGACGAGGTGACGAATGTGTACAATTGATTTTTAGTGTGAGCTCGGCGATTGGATGGCTTATCACCAGGGGATGGCTGATACACACTGTGCAGCATTGTACTGACCCTCGTTCTTCATTGGTTCAAGTACATCACGTGACCGCCCTCCCATGGCCCCGAATTTATTTTAGAGTGGGGATATAGAAGCACTGAGGCTTTGCCCAGTCCGTCGTTTCCGTCTTCCCAGCGCCTGTTAGCCATTGTCGTCTCTGTACCGGGTTTCCAGGGTAAGTTTTTCCCTATTTAATGCCGTCTATGTCAGCCGCTAACATATAAATTGATGGTTCAGCCTCTAATGGGTACGATGATATTACGATCAATTTTGGCACGGCAATGTAAATGTTGAGGGTACGGTGCTATGGAAGAATTAAAGCTCATTGTTCTCAGATTTGATTGGGCACACCGAGTCAACGTCGTTGTACACGGCGTTATTTAAAAGTCGATCGAAAGACATTCGTTCGAAGGAGAGGATTTTTTACAACCAGGGAAACAACAGTGGTACTACTATGTATAGCAACGGATATTCCAATCAAACTTCGTGAGTATCTGGAAGTTACTTCTGTATCTGTGTGTACTTGTGTTTGCCGTGATGACGGGGGGGAGGGGGTCGGTCGGTCGTCACGACCTTTTACCATCATGGCCGGTTCGAGTTTTTTCGTCTGTGCTACTGAGAAACCGGCCATTTTGTGTCTAGTATGATTTTTTTGAACATATTTTTCACAAGTTTCATATAACACTACTCGGTCAAATTTTCAGTCTTTCATCTTTGGAGTGCATTAGTTTTGATTTCCATTTTCTTTATGAACTCTTGTTCTTATGACCCCATGATTTCTGAATTATAACTAGTGGGATGGAAGTGTGTTTGCGCCCGTTGGGACCACCAACAAAAGTTCCCGATTTGTAATTTCTGTTTGCAATTTCTGGTTTTCAGAGAAAAAAATAGCAATTGGAAATTTGCAATACTGGAATACGACAGGTGTCGCTACATGCGACTGCCACGCACTGTCCGATCGCACCGCGCAATTTGAAAAAATCATCACAATGATAACTTATTTTGTCAATATTTCCGGAAAACTTGACAAAATTGGAATATAAACATTTTCACAATCTAATAATACATTATCACTATGGTTCCAAGCAGAAACTATTTGAAACAGGAAGATTCTTCTTTTTTATGTTAAGGTACTGTCTAAGCCTCGTTTCGCAAGTAGGCCTCAACTCAGATTCATGATTTAAGAATTATTTTTTTACGCTGCGAAATATGTTTTTGAACAATCAAATTAATTGAAAAAAAAAATTGTAACGAATGTGACGATACATTTGCGCTCTTATTCAAAATGTTTCTATTATGAATTGTTTATGTGAAAAGTATTTTGAAAGCCCTACTTGTCATTAGGTACATCAACATAACGCGCGAACATCGCCATATTTATGAATACATAACCTCAACAATGGCGCAACACGCGGAGAGATTTCGATTGAATGGAACATTTATTAAAAAATCCTAGCTTGGACGACGCAGAAAAACTCTTGATAGTTTGGAAAATTACGAACTTCGTATCCCACAACTCACACTGTTTTGACAGCTGTGAGCCGCCATGCCACTTCTCAAATCCTCGGGAAATTTCTAGTAGGGCGCCATTTTTTGGGCAAGCCACAGTTAGTGAGAAAGCGATTCGGCAAACATTCGCATTTTATAACTAATTCCTAGGCAAATGGAGTCAATTTTTCAATGAGACGCAGATAAATAATTGTTCTTCTTGGTGGTATATTTTTTTCAGCAGGTCGAACGTCAACTTTTTCATAGACAACTAACTTCCGGTGAAAAATCGAGATTGTTCCTCCGCTTCCCTGTAATCACGTACTTCTTTATGTACAGATATCTTTTCAATTACTAAAAAAAAGTCTTTGCAATGGATTCAAAATCAACGGGATTTGGGTTTGACCCTCTACGGATCGAACCAATAACTTCCCGATCGGTCCCCCGTATACGTTATATACAAAATTTCGGTTTGTGTCTCAAATTGTGAAAGTTTTAAAGTTTTCAAAATTACCAAATATGTGAAATTTAATAATGCGTAAAATATAGAGATTTTTGAAAAATCTATCCTTTCTTGCGATAGAGTTAGATAAACAATTCAATTTGTGAAAAACTATGAGTGTTAGCATAAAAAGTCATAAAAAATCAAATGTTTACGGTTACGTATGGAACAACTTTCATTCAACACTTTGTTTCGCACCTCCAACCGTACTTGCGATAGAGCGATCTAAACAATTGAATTTGTTAAGAACGATTAACTATCGGTGTTAGCAAAAAAAGTTATACGATATCCAATGTGTACTTTTATGTGTGGAACGACTTTCATTGGACACTTTATTTCGTATCTCGAACTATTCTCACGATGGAGCAATATAAACAATCGATTTTGTTAATAACAATCAACTAGGGGTGTTAGCCAAAAAAGTCATAAAACATCGAATGTATTTTTTTACGTGTGGAACGACTTTCATTTAATACATTCTTACGTATCTCTAATCGTTCTTGCGATATAGCGATCTAAACAATTGTGTTTGTTAATAACAATAAACTATCGGTGGCAGCCAAAAAGTTATACAACATTAAATATGTAGTTTTTTGTGTGGAACAAATTTGATTTAATAATTTTTTTCGTATCTTCAATGGTTCTCACGACGCAGCGATATAAACAATTAATTTGTTAATAACTATAAAACCGCTAGGTCGATTATGTTCAAAATCTAATCAGGGCTAAGTTAGGCGGAAACCTATCCAATGAGTATAGAAAAACCCAAATCGCATAATTTGTCTGGGAGAAATCGTTCGACAAAATTTTGCTCACATACGCATACACACACCCACACACACACACACACACACACACAGACAAACATCTCGCTCAAAATGGTTGGAAACGTTTCTAGGGGTCATGAAACGTGGAGATCAAGTGAAATTTCCAATTTCGATTTTCAGACCCATACCAATAACTTCCCTAAGATCGGGAAGTTAAAAACAATATGTAGAACGTGAGTGACGAGGCTTAGAAACCACATTAAAATGATTTGCAACATCTGAATCTTCGCCCATTACTTGGTCTTACTCATTGTTTGCTCTGTCTGGAACTTTTGGGGGTGAACTGTTTTTATTCGTAGTGCCCATTATTTGATTAAATCAAAAAATCCAGACAAAATCCACCGGTACTTGGGCTTGACCCCAGGTCCTCGAGATCCGTAGGCCTTATCTACTTCACCATACGACTTGACTTGACTTGATTGTGGTACTTCCATTAAATTTCATTCTGGAATTTTTATCTGCGGCGTTGATTTGCAGAAAATTGATTAGTTTTTTGGTCTCCAGTTTGTCATTTTCGATGCTTATTGGAGGGACAGAAGTTTGTTTTTGAACCTCTTGAGTTCCATCAGAAGTGTTGGGAGGTTTGGCGAGACGAGCGGAAACTGAACGCGCACTAGTTGATGGTTTCATAACGGTTTTTTTAGTTTGTTTTGGGTCTTCCAAAGAAGGGCTCATTTTGGCTGTCCTTTTTGGAACCAGAGGAAGTTTCAGAGAATTTAAATCCGACACTCTCGTGCCAGAACTTTTTCAAGACTTTTAAACTCACTGTACTGTAAGCGCGGTACGTTGAACTTTATATTTCGTAGAGAGCGATAGACATGCGTCCGCACGGCACCGACTGAAAACAAATACCTACTGCACCATACGACCGGCTTTGTGATTTTTTGTTACTAATGGTAGGAAAGGAATATGATTCATATTTTTTCTAATTTTTTTCTCAGGTTTCTGATAAAATTATCGTTCAAAAAATTAGTTGTAATGTTGATAAAAATCAAATACCGAACACGAGAAAAAAACTATAAAACTAGTGGGTGGGATGTATTTGTGCCCTCAATGAAGACACAATGCAAACTTCCCGATTTGGTAACTCGAGTTTTCGAGATCATATCTGTTACAACAATTTACGAGACTTCTCACTTGAGTATTGACTGATTTTTTTTTCATTTCTCTATATGTCGCTGCCTTTTGTGATTTTTTTCATAATGAAGGGATAACTCCCGCGTCCACGTAAAGGCCATTTACTTCTCATTGAAGCGTTTGAGTCTCATTGAAGCATTTTGAAACCACGAATATACAACAACTACGTTGAAGAAGTTCAATAAGTCCGTATCTCCGGCTTCACTCGACTTCACGTTTCTGGCAGCACTGATACACAAAAGTGATATACAAGTATTATATTCTGAGTAGGCCCATGTTTACTATAGAGACCAATTTTTGCGGTCGCTGACGCCATCTAGTCTCCATTCATGCACTCATCACATGAATTATTTTTTTCTAACGGCTCTACCACCTTAATTATACACATTATGGGAAAACGTCAACAGACATTAAATGTGCACCTTTGTCTGAGGAACAACTTATGTTAACCAGGTTTTTCGCTAACTCCAACCGTTTATTACGAGATATAGCGTTATGAACAATTGAAATTGTGAATAACAATATATATTCTCAATCAATATTTATCAAAAACTAATCAGGGCTAAGGTACATGAAGACGCATCGATTGAGACCTCGATGGCTTCGATGGGTGTATCCATTCGTGAGAAATCGTTGACCAAAATTTCGGGCACATACATGCAAACATACACACACACACACACACACACACACACATTGAATCAGAATTTTTCGGGAATCATTTTGGTAGCCCTAAGACACCACTTACAGGTCGAAATGAAAAGGTTTGATTGCGGGGTGATTACAATAATTTCCCTGTCGGGAAGTTAAAAAATATTGAACAGTGGCTGATAGCGAGGGGTGATTATCGAAGGATCAAGGTCATTAAGAACATCGATGTTGTAAATTGAGAGTTGTGAAAAAAGCACCAATTATTTAAAAAATTTCCTGAAAAATGAAAAATTTATCTATTTATATTTATTTATTTATTCATTAATCAAATGAAAATGATCATTGAAGCAGAAAACGCCTCTTATTGTAGGAAATTTTGTATTTATTCATGTGTCTTAATAGAATAGAGATATGTGTAGAGTTGAGTTAGTAGACGCTCGGTGAAAAAACGAATTGACGTATAATTTGTAGTTATTTTTTCCATTTCTTGGTGCATATGTTTTTTCCAACTGATTGTGACTCATCACCATTTTATATCTCAAACGGAACAACATGAAATCTCCATGAGATTTGTAGAAATATATTTGCTATTTATACTTGAGTCACTTAGAACTTTTGAAGTGATGAAGAGTAAATGATAAAAATACAAAATAAAAATTTTCTACTAGTTTTTATTTTTCAAAATGTTTCATTTCACAAATTTTACACTCAAAAATTTCTGAAGATTTCGCCTGGCTAATCTTCTGTCGTAGATGCAAGGGCACACAGATTTTCTGATAATTTGGAGCAGATAGGTTGGCATATATACTAAGTTGAGCCATCGCATCTCTTAGAGGTGAATCGAAATAAGGTTCTAGGGCTAAATTACTGCCCCAAAATTTCGCCGCGCAAAAATTTCTCCCGCCAAAATTTCTTCCTCTGAAATTTCGCCAAACTTCACCCCCCCTAAAATTCTGGTGCGGTAGTACACATTTTAGGGTCACGACCTCCTCGGACCCTTTCCTCCTTCGCCCCCCCATATACGGGTACGGTAGCACACGTTTTAGGGCGGTGGCATCCTCGGACCCTTTCCTCCTGCGGCGCCTCACTGTCGGACGTGGTAGTACACATTTTTTTAATTTTGAAAAAAAGGAGGAATTTTCGTTGCGAGAAATTTCCGGGAGAGAATTTTTGGGAAGACAAATTTTCGTACTGAAGCGAAATTTTGGAAAAACAAATTTCGGGAGGAGAAATTTAGCCCGGATACCCGAAAGAAATAGTTTTATTGTTATTAACTTCCCGATCTTGAGGGAAGTTATTGTAATGGGTCCGAAATCCGACATTGGAAATTTCACCTGATCTCCACGTTTCATAACCCTGAGAAACGTTTCCGACCATTTTGAGAGAGATGTTTGTCTGTGCGTACGTGAACAAAATTTTGTGGAACGATTTCTCTTAAACAAATTATCCGATTTGGGTATTTTTTTTATACTTATCTGATAGGTCTCCGCCTAACTTAGACCTGCTTAGATTTTGAACATAATTGACCCAGCGGTTTTCTAGTTGTTAATAAAATGAATTGTTTATATCGCTGCATCGTGAGAACGGTCAAAGATATGAAACAAATTATTTAATGAAAGTTGTTCCACACGTAAAAATACATATTTGATGTTTTACGACTTTTTTGCTAACACCCATAATTAATTGTTATTAACAAATTCAATTGTGTATATCGCTTTATCATGAGCACAGTTAGAGATCCGAAACGAGGTGTTGAATGAAAGGTGTTCTACACGTAAAAGTACACATTTGATGGTTTGACTTTTTATGCTAACACCCATAGTTAATTGTTATTCACAAATTGAATTCTTCATTTAATGCTATCGCAGGAAAGGTTGTATTTAACAAAAAAAAATATTTTTACACTTTAAGAATTATAAAATTTGAAATATTTGGATATTTTGAAAGTTTAAAAAGTGTATAATGTAAGACCAAAATTTTGTATATAACATATACGGAGGAACGGTGGGGAAGTTATCGGTTGGGCCCGTAGAGGGTCAGAACCACCTTCCGTTCACTAAATATTTTAACCCTCAGCTGCCACACCTCAGTCCGGCCACGTAGCTGCCCCACCGGGGTGACTTCTCACCCCACGTGAAAAAAATTAGTTATAAAATACGTATGATTGTTTTAAGACTTTTACTCGATGGGGTCATGTTCATTGAACATATATTTAACATCTCCGATGATTTACATTAATAAATTTATAGATGACGCTTTGAAAAGTGGTCATATATGTGAAAATTCAAAAATGAGGTTTTTTAGAAAAAAATTAATTACTCCGTCATTTTTTAATATTAAGGGCTAAAATTTGAGGATTGTACGCCCCAGATACACCACCATCATAAGAAATAACAGTATACGTCGATCTTTCAAAAAGTTAAAAAAAAAAAAACAAATCTTTGCCAAGCAGCGGATGCTGCCACACTGGGGTGACTTGCTATGGCTTGCTATGTCATGGAATCACATCTTACATCTATCTACTAATGAGAGATATCGATATTTGTATGAATTTCACCGATTTTAGACCTCTAATTTCACTTTTCCCCAGCCTGGGGTGATAAGTCACCCCCAGTGGCAGCTAAGGGTTAAACCATCAAATGGACTTGAGCTGCTCGCTTTCACACCTCGATGTTCTAGAGTCCACTACAAATATGATCCCAAAAAAATGGGGCAACATTTCAGAAACTCCTTGACGTAAATTTTCGGATGAAGCTTTTTCAAAACCTAATTGTTCAAATTATACATATTTTTTCATTCAATCACGAATTTAATTTTTGGAACGAAAACTCTCGTTTGTTGATTTCATATTTGGCGTTATATGGCATCCCCGTATCTCGACTGAATACTATGACATGATTGGTCTTTTTGAGGAAGGATTGTACAGATTTACTATTTTCAAAGTTTATCACGGGTACAAATGTGGATTGTCAGATATTATCTCCATTCAATATGCTCACGGTGTCAAGTTTCGCTTTAGAGAATCGAGCTTCGGCGTGTGCAGATTATCCGCCACAATTCACATACAATGTGATTAGATTTATACCGTACTGCAAAAGCAGATGACATAATTGTTTGAACGGTTAATGGCTTAATGTATGTCCCTATAGATAAATGAAAGCTTCGATCAGGAAAATAATCTTGATCGAGATTTTTTCTTCGACTTTCGAGTTTTCAAATTTGACAATCGTTTGATTCTTCTGGTCGAAGCTCTCAATTAACCCTTAAGAGGTCGCGTGGTGTGCATTTCGCAGCAGTTTTTCTTATTCTTCGAATAAATGCTAAACTGTTGTATTGGACGGAACGCCAATTTAGGTATTCCTCACTTGATATGTCATCGATCACCATTTCGCCCTGTTCCATTTGCCAAATTAATAATAACGAATTTTCAAATGGAGAAAAATCAGGGAATTGCTGCGAAACGCTCACCATGCGACCACTCCCGTCGTAGAAAATTTTCTCGCGGCGTTGCCGGCTTTCGTCTAGGGTACCGGCTTTCGTCTAGGTATTTGATACATCTTCGATGTATCAACTACAGCTTTTATTGCAAATGAATGCACATTTTGATTACCAAATCGTATTACACGGAGCCTTAGACTTACAAGGCTCCTTGTTAGAGCAAATAACCGGCAACGCCGCACTCAGAAATGTACGGCTGCGCGGCGCCCATCACGCGACCGATTACGTTCGGTGGGGAGGCGCGACCTCTTAAGGGTTAAATATATATACGCTAATTCCTTGCCGGTGGTCGCTAGGCGGCCACATGTTCTACGTATCTGTATTTCCGTTCGATTTCGATTGTGTCATCGAGAATCAAGATATTTTCATTAACTTTCGTGTTTTCGAATTCGATAATCGATTTATTTTCCTGATCGAAGCTCTCAATTATTTATATAAAAAATAAGACTAGTTCCTTCCCGGTCGCTGCTACGCGGCCACATGCCTTTGCTTCTCTGCATTCTCGCTCGATTTTGATTGTGTCATCAATAATCGAGATTTTTAACTTCCCGATTATTCGGGAAGTTATTGTAATGACCCCGAAGTCGATATTTTTCCTTTCATCTTGTGACTGGGGTTTTAAGTATACCAAAATGATGCCCCACAAATTTTGAATCGATGTCTCTGTGTGTGTGCCTGTATGTATGTCTGTATGTATGTGTGTTTCCGACATTTTGATCCTAGGTTTCTCACGAACGAATGAAGCTCTCGAGACCGTGAATATTGGAATCGAAGCGTTTTCATGTAACTTGGAGAGGATGAGATTTTGGGTGAAATTGGTGTAGTATGTATATTGTTATTAATTGTTTATCACGTTCTATTGCATAAACTATTAGAGTCAGCGCAAAATTTATCTGAGAAAAGTTGTTCTCCATATAAAAATGCGTATTTTATGTGGAATGATTTTTTTCACAAATTTGCATAATTAAGGAGGTATGACCGTCTCAACAATTATGTATGTAATGAGTGAATGAATGAATCCAGAGCTGTCATGGAGGTCTTAATCGAAGCGTTTCCGTGCGAAATCGAGCGGATTGCATTTTGGATGACATTCGTGGAGTATATATGGAATGTTATTAACAATTGCAATTGTTTATACGGTTCCACTGGGTAAAATATTAAAGTTAGCGGGAAACTCATCTGAAGAAAACTATTCCTTATATGAAAATACACATTTTATGTAGAATGACTATTTTCTATACTTTGCATAATTAAGGGGGTATGGCCGCCTCAACAATTATGTATGTAATAAGTAAATGAATGACCCCAGCGCTGTGATGAAGTTCTCAATCGAAACCTTTCCGTTGAGATTACATTTTGGATGGCATTCGTGCAGTACATGCAATGTTATTAACAATTGCAATTGTTTATATGATTCGACTGGGTAAAATATTCAATTTAGCGGGAAACTTATCTTATGAAAACTATTTCTTATATGAAAATACATCGTTTATGTGAAATTACTTTTTTCCATAATTTGCATAATTAAGGAGGTATGGACGTCCGAGCAATTTGAAATACGGGAACAATGCATATCACCAGGATTTCATTATACAAAAATGCACATTCAGTATAACTTTTTTCAATATAGGTTAAAACATATCGCGAGTTGAACTAGAATATACTTGGCGAATGAATATGTCGACAATTGCGGGAAGGATGTCAAAGATCGGGATAATTAGGAACATACAGAGGTAGAGAGGGTGACTAGACGGACGAATTCCAGTTGAATATTTTTATGGGGCTTAAAAAATCCAACTAAATCGATTGTGCAGTAATTAATAGTCGCAACTTCAATTATTGATATCACTGTTGAGTTTGCTCATCACCATGGTTGCATGCTTATGCTGTACTGAAATACCAAATCGGGAAGTTTTTGTTATGCCCCGTATGGGGCACACACATTTGCACACCACTAGTTTCTTTGACTTTCGAATTTTCAAATTCGATAATCGATTTATGTTCCTGGTCGAAGCTCTCAATTATTTATATATAGAACATAGCGGCCGGTGCGTTGATTACCATTAGATGTTAATTACCGCTGATTTGCATTACGGACCAACTGACGAAACAGGGCTCCTTGAATTTTTCCCCGCACGCACTCATAAATATGAGAAAACTGAATTTAAAAATTATGAGTTGAAATTGAAAACTAAAATCGATATTGAGAATGAAAATGAAAATTGAAAGCTGAAATTAAGAATTGAAGTTGAAAATTGAAAATCAAAACTGAAATTAGAAATTGCAATTTAAATTGAAAATCGGAATTGAAAATTGAAATTTGAGGTCAAATAACTTAAAATTCAAAATTGAAATTGAACATAGGAATTGCCTAGTATATCCATAAGTATTCATTTGAGTCATTTACGATTTTACAACTACCAGTACATAAAACTATTATTGTACTTTATTATGCAGCATCGATTTCCATTTCAACGACCATGAAATACCATTACAAATAGTAAGGGCCAGTTTTCAGTTAAGTTATCCGTAGTTAATTCGTGGTTAAAGTTAACTTTAAGTTCCCCCCCATCACTAGCCCATTCAGCTGGGGTTAAAAATGGCGGCAACTGTTAGCCTGAGCGCGGTTTATGAATGTATAGTGTAGAAAATTGGAATAATTCAATTGGCGGAACAAATCGTCGTTCCCAACGCAATGTCCATCTAGTGAATCATTTTTCAGGTTTATCCGAAATCCAATTCAGGGTACATACTACATATCCACCGCCATAGGGGAGGCACTTGCCCTCTTGCGGCGAACATGGTAGGGGAATTTAACTTTAACCATGAGTTAACTACGGTTAACTTAACTAAAAACTGGCCCTAAAAATCACAGATCATTCCTGCGCAGACGCGTCGCTCTCATGGGAACAGATTTATGGAGAGCGCGACTAAATTAAAAAGTCCATTCATTAATTGAGTGATCAATGGGTCTTTTTTCAGAAAGTTTTTTATTTCGACTATTGTGTACTCTATAAAATCGGAAAACGTTTTATATGTTTTTTTTTAATTGACTTCATCTCAAAATTGACTGATTTTGTTATTTCGAGAAATTGGAAGAAAATTAATTTTTATAATCTGTAATTTAATTTTTCAATTACAAAATTCTATTTATTGGCTGAAACAATAGCAACAATTGAAAAATTATATTTGTTGCAAATTTCTTTTCAAGTTTTTTTTAATTGAACAAATTTGAAATGAACCCAAAATGAAACGAAATTGGGAAGGTTGATGTTTTTCGGAATAAAAAAAACTACACTCTAAAATGTATTTCATTCCACGTCTCTTTAAATATTTTTTTTCTTTTTTAATTGTTGAAAATTGTCATTGTTTGATTACAATCAATCTGATCAATGAGAAAGATTTTATTTTCTGTTTTTTCATTTTTGATTTTTTTTTTAAATTTGATTGAAAAGCAATCTTGAAAAACAATTCCTTCAATTGTTATCAACTATTTCAATTATTCGAAACGCTCCATCGCGAGAACGGTTAGAGATGGCAGAAAAAGTATATGATGAATGTTTATCCTTATACAACCTTTTTTTCATAACTTTCATAGCTCAGTATAGCTGGTTAACAATTTTTATTGTATGAAAAATTGTATGATGAATGTTATATCGCTCTATTAAAACAAACATTTTTTGTTGTATGAATTTATTTGTGACACTCATAAATAAGGCGATGGCGTTTGATTGATTCCAAATTTTCAACACACACACACACGCACAGGCTAACACATCGGGAGGCTCATGATGCGACGTTGAGGGTCACACGTACATCCCGTTTATTTTCATTTTGAATCTTTTCTTTCAATTTTTTTATCGTAAATATTATGAACAATTTCGAAGTTTTTATTTTTTAATTTTTTCTTCGACAACTCAGAAATGGCTTGAAACGTCGAAAACCAGAACAAAAAAACAAATTCTAATTATTTAATTATACTTTTTAACTTCCCGATTATTCGAGAAATTATTTTTGTAATGCACCCAAAATCCAAATGTGTTGTTTCATTATCTAACTAGGGTTTTAAGTACACCAAAATGATCTCCGTCAAGTTCTAAGTTGGCGTCTGTGTGTGTGCGTTTTTTTTTAACTTCCCGATTTTTCGGGAAGTTATTGTAATGACCCCGAAATCGATTTTTTTTCGTTTCCACAGGTGACTGGTGTCTTAAGTGTACTAAAATGATCCCCACCAAATTCTGAATCGATGTATATATGCAGGGTGACCCAGTTAGAACAGCGCACCCGGATAACTCCTGAAAAAAGGGCTAAATGAAAAAATGTTTCCTATGAAAGTTATAGGGTTGTGAGGGGGACATCTGATACAGTTTTCACTTTGAGCTTGCAAGCTCAGGCTTGCAACCTGCAAGACCAAAGTGAAGTTTGTTAAATGGCATCCACAATTTTGTGTCCTACAAAACTTGTTCCTCTGGACGAGGCGTTTCCAGTCATATGGTTATGTATGCCGATTCCTCTGATTTTACTGTTAAAAAACACTAAAAACTAACTCCGTAGATCAATCCAAAATTTACGTATCTAATACGTCTTCAAATCATGTCATTAAAATACGCACAGAATCAAGGTAGATTTTCAATGCTAGCCCAATCGACTGCTTTATGTTGAGCTTGCAAGCTTCAAGCACAAAATGCACTGACAGGAGCATTCAAGCCAGAGCTTGCGATATTTAAAGGCATTCTTTGAATGTTTTGACCATCAACTACTTTATCCAGAGCTTGCAAGCTTATTCTAGTAAGCTGCAAGCACGAAGTTCACTTTTTTTCATGGCAACTACATTTTCCTTCCTGTCGGTCCTGGAAATCCTCGCGTCATTATCATGCTTACTATGCTGTATATGAATGCTCCTGTCAGTGCACTTTGTGCTTGAAGCTTGCAAGCTCAACATAAAGCAGTCGATTGGGCTAATATTGAAAATCTGACTAGATTCTGCGCGTGTTTTAATGACATGATTTGAAGACGTATTAGATACGTAAATTTTGGATTGATCTACGGAGTTAGTTTTTAGTGTTGTTTAACAGTAAAATCAGAGGAGTCGGCATACATAACCATATGACTGAAAACGCCTGGTCCAGAGGAACAAGTTCTGTAGAACACAAAATTGTGGATGCCATTGAAAAAATTTGACTTTGGGCTTGCAGCTTGCAAGCCTGAGCTTGCAAGCCCAAAGTGAAGACCGTATCAGATGTCCCCCTCACAACCCTACAACTTTCATACGAAACATTTTTTCATTTACCCCTTTTTTCAGGAGTTATCCGGCTGCGCTGTTTTAACTGGGTCACCCTGTATATATATGTGTCTGTGTGTGTGTATGTATGTGGCCAAATTTTGATTCCGGATTGCTCGCGAACGAATGAAGTTTTTGGAATTATGAAAATTGCAATCAAAGCGTCTTCATGTCACTTAGAGTCGATTAGATTTTGCTGAAAATTGGTATAGCCTATATATTGTTAATAACAGTTGGAATTGTTCATAACATTCTCCTGAGCGAACGGTTGGAGGTAGCGCAAAATTTATATAAGAAAAGTTGTTCGCCATATAAAAATACGTATTTTATGTAGAATGACTTTTTTCGACAATTGCATAATTAAGGAGGTATGACCGTCTCCACAATTATGTCTGTAATGAATGAACGAATGAACACAGCGCTGTCACGACGGTCCCAATCGAAGCGTTGCCGTGCAAAATCGAGCGGTTCACAGTTTGGATGGGATTCGTGCAGTATATGCAGGGTTATTAACAATTGTAATTGTTTATACTGTTCCACCGGGCAAAATATTAAAGTTATCGGGAAACTTCTTAAGAGAGAATTATTCCCTATATGAAAATACACCTTTTATATGTAATGACTTTTTCCATAATTTGCATAATGAGGGAGATATGGTCGGCTAAGCAATTTAACATACGGGAACAATGCATATAACCAGGGTTGTTCCTTATACAAAAATGCATACTCAATGTGACATTTTTCAATATAGGTTAGAACATATCGCGAGTTGAACTAGAATATACTTGCCGAATGGATATGTCGACAATTGCGGGAATGATGTCAAAGAGCGTGATAATTAAGAAAGTACAGAGGTAGGAACGGTAACTCTGCGGACGAATTCCAGTTGAATATTTGTATGGGGCTTAAAAACCAAACTGAATCGATCGGGTGCAGTAATTATTAGCTGCCAGTTCAATTATTGATATCACTGTTGGGTTTGTTCATCACCATGGTTGCGTTCTTATGCTGTGCTGAAATACCAAATCGGGAAGTTTTGATGACGCGGAAGTTCGCAGACAAATTATAGCAAACGCAGTTGGAGATTATGCCTAACGTGAACAGTGTGAAGAGGGGCGTAATAACCCTGTCGTCCCCTTTCAACCAGTCAGGGAGACCTGAAATTTGGTAGAGATCAAGGGAGGGGTGAGGGAAATCACCAAGAACCCCAAAATGGTGACGTCATTTGTTGAAATAGTTTTTCATTAGTTTTTCGTGGGTTAAATCCCAGGTTAATGTTGAAAAATTGACACCAAAAAACCCGTCACCCCTTTGAACCCGTTAGGGCGGCTGGGATTTGGCAAAGATGAAGGGTAGTGCGAGGGGAACCTCCAGGGACCCTCAAAATGTTGACGTCATTGGTCGAAATGATCATTCATCAGTTTCTCGTAGGATACGCCCCAGGCGAATATTGGAACATTGACCAAAGTCCCCTTTCACCCCTTTCAACCAGTCAGGGGGACCTGAAATCGGTAAACATGAAGGGTGGGTTGAGGGGATCCTCGAGGAATCCCAAAATGGTGACGTCATTTGTGGAAATATTTTTTATTAAATCCCAAGGTTGCCGAAAACCCCCTTTGAACTTATGAGGGGGAGCTACCATTTGGCCGTGATCAAGGGTGGGCTGAGAGGGACCTCGAAAATGGCGACATAATTAGTCGTTTTAAATAAAAAAAATGATTGCGCTCTACTTGGTATTAATCTTTCTCCTCACTTGCCTTGCAGTCAGCACTGTCGCGCCATCTATTGAGCTCCCATGGTCATGATAATTGACTATCATCCATGAGGTTCACCCCACGCACGCCCCTCTTCACACTGTTCACGTTAGGCATAATCTCCAACTGCTTTTGCTATAATTTGTCTGCTAACTTCCGCGTCATGATTTCTTACGAATGGATACACCAATCGAAGCCATCGAGGTTTCAATCGACACGTCTTCATGTAACTCAGCTCTGATTAATTTTTGATGGATATTGGTTCAGAATATATATTGTTATTAACAATTTCAATTGTTCATAACGCTATATCTCGTAAACGGTTGGAGGTAGGGAAAAAATTTTTTAACATAAGTTGTTCCTCAGACAAAGATGCACATTTAATGTCTATTGACTTTTTTCCATAATGTGCATAATTAAGGTGAGAGAGCCGTCACAAAAAAATAATTCATGTGATGAGTGCATGAATGGAGACTAGATGGCGTCGATGATCGCAAAAATTGGTCTCTACAGTAAACATGGACCGACTTAGAATATAAGAGTTGTATATCATTTTTGTGTATCAATGCTACCAGGAACGTGAAGTAGAGTGAAGCCGGAGATACGGACTTATAGAACGTCTTCAACGTAGTTGTTGTATATTCGTGGTTTTAAAATGCTTGAATGAGGCTTAAAGGCTTCAATGAGAAGTAAATGGCCTTCACGTGGAAGAGGGAGTTATCGCTTGATTATGAAAAAAATCACAAAAGGCAGCGACATATAGAGAAATGAAAAAAAAATCAGTAAATACTGAAGTGAGAAATCTCGTAAATTTTGGACACAGACCTGATCTCGAAAACCCGAGTTACCAAATCGGGAAGTTTGCATTGTATCCTCACTGAGGGCACAAATACATCCCACCCACTAGTTTTTGTTATTGTTTGATCGCAAACGTATAAGCGAAACTGTTGTTCGACTGCCAGCAAATATGAACAATTACAAAGTTTTAATTTTTTCATTATTTAGAGATTTAGAGATCTAGAGACATCGCGATGAATTTCGAATTTGAATGAATAGCGCGCGTTGTAATCGGCCAATGAGAGTCAATAGCCAAATAGCCGACCAAAATGTAAGATGAACATGATACAGGCCAATGGCGTTCAATGGCCAATCAAAATGTGAGAATTACAGCTTACAGCTGAGCGTCACATGACCCCTATCGGTTTTATAAAATGGCAGTGTCTATTCGTCCCAAATCAGAGAAATTTTTACCCTATATATAAGAAACTTTTACCTTATATATCAGGAACTTTTAGCCTATATATAAGGTAGTGGTTAGGAGCAAGGGAATTTCTTACCTTATACATAAGGTAAAAATGGGGAATCAGTGAAATTGCTCTACCTTGAAGCTGGGGCAAGAATTAGGAATCCGGTACGTTTTTGACCCAGGTATAAGACAGTATTTCCCCGATATCTAGGGTATTGTTATAGAGGTAAAAATACATACCTTATTTGATGCTTTTGGAATAAAGGCATTGGGGTGATGAAATAAGTTTCACCGTAACGTTCATTTTCTTATTGAAAATTTCCATATCACTTATAGAAAAAAAGCAGTAGGGAAGTCAAACGGTTTAAATCAAATTCTTTTTGGGCTCAGAATTCGATGAATATCTGGAGAGCTAGTGAAACAATCTCGGATTCTAAAATATTCTCAAAAAATTTAGCTCAGAGTTAAGCCGACGTAAATCATTTCGCCACGTCACAACTGACAGAACAAGAATTTAGAAGTTGATGGCAATCGGTAATTATGTATCTATTTTTACTAATTTCACGCGTCATCAGCTCCATCAAATGTTAATGAGAACTCGACGGGGGACATTTCAAAAATGAAGTTGCCAGTTCCAGTGGAAATACGAAGGCACCCACGACATAGTCTCATTACTACCCCAACATCAGACAAAGTAAAAAATAAGAAAGTAGTGCCCATTAAATTTAATGATAAACTCCCTTCAAAAACAGAAGAAAGAAATTTTGACTTCGTTGATTTCTAACGAAGTAATGGAGGATATCTTCAAATCGGACTATAACATTGAGAAAAATGATTTGGATTTGAATGTTTATCACTTGAGAGATTAAAAGAAAGAAATTCTCAGGAAAGAGTGACAGGGTGGATCTCAACCTAATAAAAGAATTTTTAACTAGTGATGCATTATTAAGCTTGGTAGAATGTATCAATGAAAAGAAGCACAAAAATGCAAAAACTCCTGTAGTTTGCAAAAAAAAAGTGAAACTCAAAGGTTTCGGGAGTGGATGTGTTGTGTCTGTTTACTTTGGATGCATACTACCTGGGTAGACATAGAAAAAAAACGCAGTAATGCAACTTGGTTTTGCTGCACTTGTTTCAGCAAAGGGAATAATATAAAGAAGTCATAAGGGACGATATTTCCGAATGGAAACTACTTATTTACGTGACATTGATTTCATTTTTTCAGAATTCTTAGAATTTTCCAGAAATTCTCCCTGTATTTCATCGTTAATGTTTGAAGCATCTTCAATATTTTGTTTTGTTCTTTTCTCTAAAAATGCATTTTTTCAAATGAGAACATGATTTTAATATTTCTCACTAGCGAAATTTTTTTTTATATGTTCGTGCTTCCTTTCATAAAAGAAGGAAGGGGCTAAAAATTCCTTATTTTTGAAACTATAAACGTTGTTTATGTTCACCGGATGTTTAACATTTTCTTTGTTTACCTTTTGTTTCTCAAAAGATATATTATTTTTTTGTCGAGATATTATTTCAATATTTGTCATTCAGGAAATTTCCTTTTGACTCATACAATAAATTTCAATTGAAGAACAGATTTGGATGTATCAAGGAAAAAAAGCAAGACCCTGTGTAGTTTGTTACAGAGTTTAAACTCGAGGTTTAGTGATACGTCTATTGTCAATTTTGTTTCACTTCACTGACCATTTCCTGCCTGGAGGAAAGATAATAATAAGACAATGAACATTACTGTAAAACTCATTTCATCTCCCCAATACCTTCATTCCCAAAGTATCACATAAGGTATATTTACGTTTATAAAAGTACCATAGATATCAGGGAAATACTGTCTTATACCTGGGTCAAAAACTTACCTGATTCCCAATTCTTGCCTCAGATTCAAAGTAGAGCAATTTCACTGATTCCCCATTTTTACCTTATATAAGTAGCCACGCGAACTTTGAAACCTTTGATAAAATAAAACCGACAGGAAATTTGTTGTGAGAATAATTATAGCGTCACTATATCGCCCATAAATAAATACAAAAATGACGAAGAGCAATAATTTACTTTTGAAATTAAAGATATTAATATATAAAGACAGAAATGTGAGAAATCCCAGTATTCGGACAGAATTTACAGTAATCGGACATTCATCCCCCAGTGTTCGGACCAACAATCTCTTTTCAACTATGACCAAAATCATTTATTTATAAGCTTTTAGAAAATTTTGTAACATAAATATTTCCATATAGTAGTTAAACAATAACATTAATTGCCTAAATACTGACTCGAATTAGTTAATATATGAATTTTGTTATCAATTTATAGTTCTTTGGATTTGCCCTAGCTTCGCCCTTTGGTTTCATTCAATCAATTTTAATGAAGCACATAAATCGACATATAAATTGGTTTAACATTTAACTGAATTCGATAATCCAGAATTTTAGGGATATTTAAACTGTTTTTTTTTGGGTCTCCCACGACCTCGCTTTGTTGGTTGAACTTCATCCATATTTTTGTCCTCTCTTCGATTTTGTGGATCTTCTTCCCCCGCGTTTCCTCAACATCTGCTTCAGGTGGATCTCGTCTCTGATATTTCACTCTTTTCGTAGCAGCATTTTCCTTCATCTTCACTGCCTCAGCCTTCATTTTCTTTCTCAGCAGCCTCTTTCTTGTTTTGCCTCAACCGAATTCAATCTTCACGTGTCTTTTCCTTCGCAATTTTTTCTTTCTCTTGGTCCTCATAGAACTGCTCCCATCTTTTACTTGTAACTGCATATGGCATTTGCTGTTTCGCTGTTGTGCTTCTCTTCTTAGTTAGATTTCTATCAGGCTATGTTAAGTGCTTATTCCACAAATTATCCATTGATTGGGATTTGGTTAATATGTTAATAACAAAAACTAACTTTCCGGGTTGCATGCAGGCTCCGTATTTCAATGAATAATCACTCCCATAAGTCAAGTAATTTTACTTGTTTAGTTACAGACCCCGGCAAAGCAGGGAATATGGCAACAGGGGCATGGGTGGAACGTTCTGGAACACCCAGCAGCAACAACAGCAGCACCCCCATCATCAAAATAGCCAATCCCAGGGTGGATTCAACCTCAAGAAGAATTCTAACCAGAAAAAATGCCCAGGCGATTCTCTAAAGAAGCCCTCTTGGGATATGCAGTCGTTGCCGCAAATAACGAAGAACCTGTATATGCCCCATTCAAACATCAGGAGTCGGACCCCAGAGGAGGTCAGTCAGTACCTCATAAGTAAAGAAATCACAGTGAAGGGAAACAACACCCCTTATCCCATTCAGGCTTTCGAGGAGAGTAGCTTCCCTGATTACGTGATGCAAGAAATTCATAACCAGCAATTCCAAGAGCCCACAGCAATCCAAGCCCAGGGTTGGCCCATTGCCCTCAGTGGACGTGATATGGTGGGTATCGCCCAGACAGGATCTGGTAAAACTCTTGCCTACATTCTCCCAGCTACAGTGCATATCAATCATCAGCCGCGTCTTACACGAGGCGAGGGTCCGATTGTCCTGGTTCTCGCCCCAACGCGTGAACTCGCTCAACAAATTCAAAGTGTCGCGCGTGATTTTGGTGCAACTTCATGCATTCGCAACACGTGCATTTTCGGGGGCTCGCCAAAAGGTCCACAAGCGCGTGATCTCGAACGAGGCGTGGAAATTTGCATAGCAACACCTGGCAGACTCATCGATTTTCTCGAAAAAGGTACGACAAATCTTCGCCGATGTACTTATTTGGTGCTGGATGAGGCTGATCGTATGCTCGATATGGGCTTTGAGCCACAGATAAGAAAGATCATTGAGCAAATTCGTCCTGATCGTCAGGTGCTTATGTGGTCAGCAACTTGGCCAAAGGAAGTGCAGGCACTTGCTGAGGACTTTCTTAATGATTACATTCAGATTAACATTGGCTCATTGACACTGGCTGCCAATCACAACATTCGTCAGATCATTGAGATTTGTCAGGAGCACGAGAAAGAGTCCAAACTCGCTAGTTTACTCCGTGAAATTGGCTGTGAACGTGGCAATAAGACTATCATTTTTGTAGAAACTAAGAAGAAGGTAGACGACATTACGAAAACAATAAAGCGGGAGGGATGGTCGGCAATTGCTATTCATGGTGATAAATCACAACCAGAGCGTGATTTCGTGCTATCTGAGTTTAGAAATGGAAAAACATCGATCCTGGTTGCCACAGACGTCGCAGCACGTGGTCTTGATGTTGAGGATGTGAAATATGTCGTTAATTTTGATTATCCAAATAGTTCAGAGGATTATATCCATAGAATTGGTAGAACTGGGCGTTGTCAAGCTGCTGGCACAGCTTATGCATATTTCACACCCAACAACGCACGCCAAGCTAAGGAATTGATATCTGTCCTCGAAGAGGCTGGCCAGGTCATAAATCCCCAGTTGGCGGATTTAGCTAATGCACAACGTGGAAACTTTGGGAAAGGACGTCAGCGTTGGAATACGGCACGCCCCTCCAACAAGGAGAATACCTCAAGTCCAAGAAGCAATTCGAGCCCAACTGGCAACACATGGCACAACAATCATCATGGTAATTATCAACATCATCAGGGACAAAATGGACAGGACCGTCAGACGATGCCCAGACAGCATGGATATGTGCCCAGAAATGTTCAAGGCTATCAAAATAATTATCAAGGCCAGCAACGTCAGAACAATGGGTATCATCAGAATCCTAATGGATATCATCAGAATGCAAATAATCCCAATTATACTGGCAGTCAGGGACCGCATCGGTTTCAAAATCGTCCGAATGGGTATCAGGGAACTCGTATGAACTCAGCACAACGACAAAATGGTTATCCAACTCCACCTGGCAATCAGAATGGACAGGGATTATTCTCGATACCACCTCCCTTCATTATGCCATCTGGTGGGCATGCTGATTCTGGAATTCAGAGTATTGTTAATAACAAATTTTTTCAGACTAACAGACCACCACCACCTGCCAATGCTTGTGCTTATCAGTCCATGAGCTATGGACAGTTCCAGGCTGTTCCACCTTATGGATATCCATATCCACCAACACCGGTTCAGCAGTAAGCTAATACTGATGTCGATGCGAATGCCGAGGTAATTTAATCAATAGAGGCGATTTCATCATTATTATTATTATTATTATTATTATTACTACTACTACTACTACTATTATTATTATTATTATTATTATTATTATTATTATTATTTGGCTGATATTTCTCCGTCGATCTTCAAGGGTTTTCGTATGTGATAGACTGCGGGAATTTTCAAGGTATTTCAAATGTATGTGTATAATCGTATCAACATTTTTCATATTGAAAGAATATTATAATGAAAGGAAATTGAGGAAATTTTGTCGTTGAGTGTCTCGTGGAGTACCAAAAAATGAACTTCACTTTATGTTTCGCGAATAACAAATTTCTTTCATTTTGTTTCGTCCAGTAATTAATAGAACTTCACTATCCATATGATGATAATGAAGTGATAATTTCAGGTTTTGTCTATTTCATTGAGAATTATTTCTGTTTATTTGCTAGTCTGGAATGTTGTGAAACATTGGCAAATTTATCCTCAAATTTGAATTCTCAATCATCATCGTAAGTTGGAGAAAATTACACTGCAGATTCCTTAAGCACAACTTGTTGCTAAATTAAATTCACGAGTTAGGGCAATATAAACTACAGAAACGTATTGCAAAGTCACGTTAAAAAAAAAAGTAATAATGCGCCAATACTTTGAGGCACATTCCAGTCAAGTCTTGAACCTAACCGATAGCTGGAAAAAATTCTAGCATGTGGTGAATTGAAGATATATATCTCAATAATTGAAAATGGATAAGAAAACAAAACATGAAAAGATGAAAAATAATAATTAAATAAAGATAATGGCCACGAATATAGTTGACATGGTCAGAAAATTCAATTTATATTTAATGCTGATTCAATGGTAATCTCTTTGCAAAATAATCATTATGTAGAACTATCTGTATGCTTTTCTGAAATGCACGAAACGTATAGAAGGGGTGGGTTAGGATAATTCATAATTTATAATTTAATTTAATGGAAAATGGGAAAAATAGTAACCAAGAGAGAATAACTAGGGAAATACACGAACACCGCTAAAGACACTACGGAATGAAAGCAAACAAATTGAAGTATAAAATTAATCGAAAAAAATACTAAGGCCTTTTGCATAAAAATAAGTGGAAGCCCATTGCGTCCAGAGAGGTCGAAACAGAAATGAAACTCAAAGAAACACAGAACAATCAAACTCTGTTTGTGAAGTGATGCGACGAGACTGGATGTGTCTCTAAATTACAGAAAAACATTGAAAAAAAAACTGAAACTCATTCATTAAAATTCTATAAATGGGTTCGAAAATGGGCGCATAGTCCTCATGGCTGTGCAAACAAATAGCAAAACTCGGTACCTTATTTTTCTATGAAGTTAAAATGATAAAAAAAACGATGTCTTGAGGTGAAGAAACTAAGATAATTTGTTGTTAGACCAACAGATTGCTAAAAAGAAACATGGAAAATGTTATATTTTATGCAACTGGTCACCAGGTGGCCCTTACAAGTGCAGGCACATGCATCAGGTGGGCGCCATTATTAAGTAATTAATGAAAACGAAGTTTTAATCTAAATTTTCCCATTGTACGTGTTTTTAATTTTCTTTCTTAAAGGCCTCTAAATTAAATTTAATACTTCTCATCTGACACATTTTTTTCATTCATGTGAATGTTTAAGTAAACAAATACGACTCCTAGGTTGGCAACGTTCCTTTCCTATTATCATTTAAAACGTTGATAGAAGAACATGCCGAAATAATTGTCCAATCCATGTTTAAATAACTCGAAGCAAGCTCGAAATAGGTTTTGCGCGATCTATTAACCTAGAGAATTCTATGATGTATGTCCTTTCCAATTTCAAATAGCTCGTGTTAGTGGTAAAACGAGCAGTGTTTATTAGATTTTTTCCTTTTTCTCTGTGTTTTTCAATCATTTAAATACAGCTAAAGTGATATTTCGGTTATTGAGCGGGCGAACGCTACACTTTGATTTAATATTTATACGAGGAACAAAAATTAAAAAAAAAAGCGACGAGACGAATGGGGAAACTACGACGTAAATGGTAAGAAATATCTTATCGTCACGAGGATCTCGAAGACCAGAGTTATTTAACCAATGCTGTTTCACGCCTATGTGTATTCTTTGCGGTCCTCCACAATCCGCATTTCACGTCTGATCGAGTCTCTGTTCTAAAATGAAGCACTAAAAAACAAACTAGAATGCGGTTATTATACTGGAAAGCAAAACGCACACATTTGAATCTCAGGTCAAGATGTTATAGCGAAACCCAGGAATATTTTTCAATTAAAAAACAAAGGAAACTCATTGACGGACGATGAGATTTTTTTCCCTTTCTTGAAAATGAAGAAACATAAGAAAAACATAAGAAATTAGGTGGAGCAGAGTGGAAACTGAAGAATGAAGGATATATGGAGACTCCCGTTCATGAGCGTATGCCTTTCGTCGTGCTAATTAATTCCAAATCGATGATAAACAACGAAGGGTAAACGCGTAGTTCTGTGATATGTAAAATGTAGCGCATAGAAAAAAAAACGAAATGAACTAACTACAATAAAAGTGATGAAGAAAAATGGGAAAAACATTAAGTCTAATGCCTAACATTGGATTTCGAAATAGGAGAAAGGAAAGAAACTTATCTCACCTCATTTTTATATATGTGGTATACCATATCATGTTAATGAAAAATACAATGATAAAAAGTCGATGAATTGGCTTCATCGCACTTGGGACTTAAAGAAACGGAATAAGAGGAAAATAATTAAAACTGGAAAATTGTAAAGTAACAACGGAGATAAGCAGTACTCGTTTTTTTGAGTCTCCCAATCGACTGGTCCGATTGAAGAAAACGAATATGAAAGAGCTTTTTATGGTTGGATTTGCTAATAAATTGATTTCTTTATAATCAAAATAATGAATGGAAAAAGAAATAACAGTAGCGAGCAAACGTTATGAATAAACGGGGCAACGACGAGATCTCTGCTAACTGATACTCTTTGCTATAAGAACTCCGACTTTAAGTAGATATTGGTAGGATATTGTTGAATTATCTTTTGCTGAATTGGAGTCGAATTGAATATAGTGCTAAGAAATGCAGGTGCACTCGTTCAATGCGAATTACTACTTTGTCGAGGAATTATTTTTGTCAGTAAATAACCAGACATTAATAATTGGAGTCAGACGCACATTTCAACTGAATCGTTAGCAACGAAAATTCAATTAATGAAGCTTATAACAATTTTTGAGTGCAAGACATTTTGAGTGCTTAACAACGTGTTGCCACTTGATGAGAAAGATAGGCGTAATAAATGCCATTTATGTAAATAAATAATGTATAAATACATAACCGATATAACAAATAGTAACTTCTCTTGAGAACTGAAACAGGTCTCGGAACGTAAATGCATAGTTACGTATTGATTCGAATTCGTTCGATTTTTTTACGTTTAATTGAAATTTAAGGCCCCTTTTTTCCGCATTCAATTCTCTATAAAAATTATTTGACATTCGCCTATAAAGTTACTCATCTCTGAGCTAATAGCGAACTTGACCTTGTCAAATTTAATTAATTACCATTTGACCATTGTTTTGTCCTTTTTCTTCACCACTTCGTTCAGTTTTTGTCATTATACTGATTTTGATAAAATTAAATCGGTAACTATAACTTTACGAGGTCGCGCGTCTCAGAAATAATGCGGTATTAAAACAATTGAGATGAGGCAAGTACAAATTTAGATTAATCGCATTGATCTTGGTCGAGAATGAGGTAAAAATTGAACTTTGACTACCTCGGTTGAAACTGAGCGCTGTGATATCGCGTACTAAAAACGTGTTTTTTTTCATTAATTGTAAAACGTAAATGTGCATATGGTAATTGTTAAACCAAGCTCCTTTTTATACAAGACTGATCGTTCGCCAATTTATACAAAAAACGACCTGAAAAAAAAGAAAAATAATTTTTAAAAAACTTTACTGTATACTTCGGATTTTTGTCGAGTCCAGCTAAGAATGAAGTAAACCATTTATTTGTTTTGCTGCGTTAAGCCATCGATAGAAGGATGATAACGCATGTTTTGCATATTTCTTCGTGTTGAAGAAATATTATATCATATTCCACTGAAATGCTGTTCATCGATGAACTACGGCCCAAACCGTTTTATTTGTTTTCAATCCACTTGAAAAGGCCAAAACTCAGAAACTTGGAGAATTCAATAGTGAATTGGAAGACAGCGAACAGCAAAATTTTCTTCATAGTTTTTCTTCTTTTCACATACGAGTCCGGTGGCGCGTGCTTCGCACGCGCATTTCCTCTTTTCGCCGCACTGACTGGTGTGGTGTTAGTTTCGGTCTTACGGTTTTCGTTAATTTCGATAGTTTCTTTCGTCTCTCCTTTTTACTATAGGATAGGATTCATGAGATGTGAACGCTACGTGAAAAAGATCCATTTGAGCGGTATCAATGGCGATGATGTTGTTCATACTCAGCATATTTGAAGCCTCAAGGAAGCCTAGTGATGAACAAAATAATTTAGAGAAAATCAATAAAGATACCTTAAGTTCAAATGCAAATCTAGAAGAAAATGTGAGTATTTTGAAAACTGAATGTAATTAAATGGATTCTTTTCATATGGATGCCCATACGTGTTCCAATTATTTCCACAATGAGTTGTTTTCAATGGATACACCAATCAATCATTTCTCTTAAAATCACTTGTTTCATGGTAGTTGCGTAATTAATAGTAATGTCAACTTATGTTTTATCCAAAGGATATACCGCCGAGTGATAAACGCGAATTAGAGCGTGTTAGTTTAGTGTGAAGAACACCTACCTTTCTCGAAAATGTGACACGTCAAATAATTATTAATGGAACACAATGATGTTCATAATAAATGAAAATGTCATTCACTTTGTCATTAGGACATATCGACTCCACAAGTATTATCACTCTTAATTTATTTAATCAATTCAGATGCATCCTACTTGTGTTAACACACTTATCGATGGAAACGATATCCTAGAGTCTAGTCAAAATCATTCATATGAAATGTTCAACGCTAAGGTGGGGAATATTGCGATACATGACGCAGCAAGATTACTTTATTCGTTCATCAAATACCAGTGGGAGCTGGGGGACATTCTGTACGGAAGTGATATTGTAGGAAAAATACATGAGGAATATAATTGGGTGAAGTTAGCCGGCTTGTATGAGTTTTATATTTGATACACTAGTTTGTGATATTAACTGGAACTTTTACAGTTACAAGATAATAAACATAAAAAATTAGGATGACATGGAAGGCGTCGGGAGATGGATTGAATGAAAATTCATGAAACAGAGATCGTATTTATTTTCTGACCATGACATTATTTGGAAGAATTTAATGGGAAAACTGATGAAAGGACAGTGATATTTGAATACCATACTGTTCCAATTCTTCCTATGGTAGTCGGAATAAAGAAACAGAATAATTAACATTAGATACAGTCCTAAACACGTTATGGAGGCGCCACCTTAAATGGTCTTGTTAATGCCTTCTACCACGATTCATCTTCTTCTTCTCCTTCTCCTTTTTATTATTATTATTATGATTATTATTATTATTATTATTATTATTACTATTATTATTATTATTATTATTATTATTATCATTATTATCATTATTATTATCATCCGGTTTTTATTTTTTATTTGGGATAAAAGAAAAATATGAACAAAAATTGAAGTGTGATAAAGGAAAAATAAAGGGAGATAAACTCGTTAATTACAACAAGGCCCCAGGAATGTGAAGATGAATAATATCTGATTGATTATTCAAATGATCAATAATTATTAAGTTCGTAACAACCGTAGACATGAAATAGAAATTGATGGTGAAATGGATTTAATACAAACTGCAATTTTCAATGCGGCTAATTTACTGCTCTGCATTCAGGTTCTCTTCTGTAGGTTTCACTAAAGTGCATTTCTTGTATGTTATACAGTATTATAAATAGAGAATAAAATAAAGAAAACATCAATTGCACCCTTATCTGAATTATTTAATTGATTCTCGATGTTTTTTTATAACTTCCCCAAGGGAGCGTCACTGTAAGGGCTCCGAAAATCAAAAATGGAAATTGCATCATATTTCCACGTTTCAAGGTATTGCCAACCGTTTAAAGAGATTCGTAACAAAAATGTAACGCTGTATGTGTATTCGTATGCATGCCCCAGGAATTTTTGCCCAACGATTTCTTCAACATCAATGACGCGATTTGATTAATTTTTTTTGAATCGATGCGTTTTCACGTAACTAAGAGCTGATTAGATTTTGGATCAAGCGGATGCAGTGGTCTCCTAATTAATCCAGGAACGTATGATGCCCCAAAACCATACAAATTTTGACTGGATTGTGAATTAATAATCATAATTGGAAGGTAAATGCGGTTTTCAGGCTTGTGTGAAATTTAGACAAAATTCATCTACACATTCAACAGTTATTCACTTTTTGCCAGTGGCGACAAATCCTTCGTCACATTGAAACTTGCAAAGTCTAATATGCGTCAGCTGGAAAAATTACTCGCAACTTCTACTCAAGAACTTTTGTTTGGCTTGGGCCTAGTGTCTCCCGATGCACTACTTGGGCCTAGTGTCTCCCGATGCACTACTTGGGCCAGTATATCTGTGTGTGCTTGTACAATTTCATTTTGAAAGATTATGCGATAAAATAGACTACTTGAAAATGTCAGTGCCAATACATCCATTTACATAATCAGAAAAGATCATAGATTTTGAAGCCAAAGAACAGCCGTGTAAGTGATATAGCTGTCGGGAAGTTCTATCTGCGTCCTTGATGTGGGTCGCATAACTAACTTCCCGATATGTGTGTATGGGTATTTTCTTTTTATATGTCCCTCTTCCTTTCATTAACTTCTCGATTTTGGGGAAGTTATTATACTCACCCCAAGATCGATGTTTTTTTCGATTCTTAACTGGTGTTTTAAGTATACGAAAATGCTTTCTGTAGCATTCTGAACAAATGTCTGGGTGTGTGTGTGTGTATGCTTGCATGTGTGAAATCAATTTTTGGCTAACCATTTCTCACGAACTTGGATCGAATTATAGTTTTTGGTTCAAATTGACCGAGTAGTTTTTTTCGTTGTTAACCATTGAATTGTTCACAACGCTCTGTTGCAAAAACGGTGAGAAATATGGTAAAAAGTATTTAACAAAACTTGCTCTGTGAGTGGAAATGCATATTATTTTTCGATTACTTTTTTCCATAATTGTTATAATGAAGGAGGTACGACACCTTGAACCTTTAGCGGTCCCACCCCTATTGGAGTCTCACTCCCACTGTAGTGACGCGTAAAATTCTCGTCCTCACACTGACTTTACGCCTAGTCAAATGTTCATAATTATCTGCCTGATAAATGGAATAGTTTAAAATTCTCAAAGCTGCAAGTTTTGGTTGTGAACCTCACGGGTCACACTGATTTACCCACACTATAGTGTTTTTTTCTGAAACCAGTCTTGAAATATTTAATTGACGCGTCGGAAAATGTAGGAATGGCAAACAGAAATTACAAATCAGGAAGTTTTTTTTGTGTTCCCAACAGGGGCACACACTTTATCCTACTAGTTCCATTTCGGCCCGTAACTAGGGGTTGAAGTATACACATATCAGTTTCTGTATACACAGAAATTATCCCCAACACTTTCTGGGTCTCTGTGTGTTACGTGCCCGCATGTGTGTGTGTATTTGGCCGGAATTTGGGCCAACGATTTTTCACGACCAAAAAGCACGATTTGGATTATTGGCATCTGAATAGTTTCGTTTTAAAACTATACCTAAACCTATCAATGAATTCACTTATGCTTGCTATGCCTAATACGTTATGCATATCCAAAATCAGGGTTCTCATTCTGAAATGACTTATTATTCTTAAGAGTTTGCTTACTTCTTATTTGCTAACTAACCCTTTATATAAAGTAAGTTTTAACAATTGACGGAACGCTGGTCGTTTAGTTTATTATTTTTTATTTATCTTCTCTTAATGTAAACCCTCTTGGGCGTTCGTAAGTTATATAATCTTACTATAATAGTGTTAGTTTTTATCTTGTTTTCAGCTATATGTTTGTTCTACAGGAATTTGGAATCTACATATCAAAACGGTACAGTTTGAATAACACGGCGGTAAGAATAGACCCTTGTGGGACTCCCGCCACAATTTAATGTTATTGGGCAATAAAATCGTTCTATTCGAACTTGAATATGTCTATTTGAGAGATATGATAATAAAATTTTACAGACATAAGTATTTTGGTACATCTAAACTATTGAATTTATAAATAAGACCTGTGAGCGATACAGAGTCAAAAGCTTTGTCGCTATCCAGGAGAAGTACGGTGTCAAGGATTGTTGGAGTATGTTGGGATAATAGATGGCTCAATAAGTTTGATAATATAATGATAGATGGCTCATGCATACATACATACATACATACACATACCCGCGCACACACACATATCTACAATTTATTAGGGATCATTTCTGTAGACTTGAAACTGTAGACATGGGTCGAAATGAAAACACTTGAAATCGGGGTCAAAGCTATAACTACAAAGTTGCAAAATTTTAAATTGTAAAAATGGTAAAATTCAAAAATATCACAAAATTTTGATTGAAAAGAAATTCAATATTAAAAAAAAATCCACACTTTGAACTCTTGATTCATAGAAGCTTTACGAAATTCTCCCCATTTTTCCGCCTGGAGAGAGAGGCTTGAGATGATCACTATTACGGTTACTGTTGAGCTGCCGTCTTAACTCACATTTTGTCTCTATATCTTGGAAATACATTGGCTTCCGAAGGTTTATCGCTCTGCATTTGAAATGATTTTTGCTTATTAAATAACGTAATAATCTCCTTTTACTTCGCAACTTGAGTTGTCCCTATCATCTTGTGGGGAACATTCATTCCTAGAAAATTCTGGATGCTTCTTCATTGAAAGCTTCCAAGTACCCATGAAGTTATTGCGAAGACATTTCAGCAGATGTGGCCAGTCGAACATTATAAATAGTTTCCTTCCATTCCGTACGAAATGAGAATCAATGCACTCGTTGCGTTCACCTTTGTACGTCTGTTTCAAGATCTAAGGGCCTTTCTTGGCGAGACCTAAGATTTTAGGTCGATTCCATAATATTTCTTCATTCAGAAAACAGCCTACAAGCTTGGAAACATGGGGATGAATAGTAAAGTGCAAGTTACAACAATAGAAAAATGATACCCAGCAAAATTATTAGCGACAAGAACAGTGTGAACTAACAAATTCATAAATGAGAAAATGCTCGGTTCCGTAATCATTAGATCTCTGAGTTTCACATTTATTTTTCTTCTAGCAGCTAAAGACACTGAATCAAGATACAATACCTCACTGAATAGCATGAACATTCAACCAACTGATTCATCAGATTTTGTTTTTTTTTATTATAATAACCACTTAATAAGAATCATGCACATGTCGTGTTTGAGTAATTATCACAAAAAATACTGAACACTGCAGTCACGAATAATACAAAATAGAGTATCATTTAACCCTTGTAGAGCCAAATTAGAACTGAATCAGTTCGCCGGATTTCTCAGGAATACATTTTATACTAAATTTGGAGAAATTATGTAAATATCTTCATTGACGATATCTAGACTCGGATTTTGCAACGAATGATCTGCAAAAATAGAAAAAAAAAGAAAATGATTTCTGCATTAGTCGTCTGTCAACATTAGTAATGAACCAAACTAAAAAGTACCTTGGGCAGGATATAATAAGGACATAAGTGATTGGATGAATGTATCGTAATTCAATACATACTCTATTATACTTGGCAACGGTTCATATCGACATATGTACTTGTGCCCGAGACCCAAGGATGCATTTATCCTGATCATTTCCACCTGATGTGAATCGTTTTTATGTAACATCAATCCCTCTTTGTACAACTGCAACATACCAGAATGTAGAGATCTATTCATTTAGTTTTTCTCACAGAAAACGTGTATATATATATATGCATACATGTGTGGACATAACTGAATATATTTCCGTTTAAAAGTCCTATATAGGAGATGCATTCAAAATATATTCATGCACTCATATTAACTATAAGTGAATGTTTACGTGAGAAGGCACCACGCGAGTGAATTTAATCTCGTAAATGTTTACGTTTTTCTTCCCGCAAAAACGCAAAGTCCAAATGAGAAAAATGCAAAGAAAATAAGGAATTAAAAATAAATAGGTTTGGAGAATTTAGATGATATACAACGAGTTGAGTTTGAATTTATACCTTTTCTCCCAGTGAAACAGGTATGATCCTATCATCCTCGGCATGAAGAATCATGAGGGGGCACTTGATGTTTCCAATGTGTTTATCTGACTCAAATCTCAAATTATTTTGATAGAAGGGCTGGACTATGACCCAGTGAAACCATGGCAAATGTTTGAATATTTGCGCAAACGGATGATAACTCAATTCATCCGGAATATTATTAAATGGTGATTCGAGGAAGAGTCCTGTTGGAGAAATGTTCTCTGCAGCTAGGAGTGCCAAAGCATGACTGGATACCCTACGAAAATATGTATTAATTATGATGGCAACAATTTAATGTCGAAGATTTTGAAGGTTTAACATTATATAAAATTCAATCAATATCAAGTTTCAACATTCCTGAATTTAAAACAGTTGCAACTTCACAAATGGAAGAAAATTGGCAACTTGAACAGATCCTATAGTAAAAAGGAGAGACGTAAGGAACTATCGATACATCCTATATTTAAAAAAAGAAAGGAATAAAAGTAGATATTTAAGAATATTGGTTATTGTATTGAAGTACCAATGACTCAATCTCGTCAGAAAATACTTATTAATCGATATTGTGAAAATTTAGGAAATTTCATTGATTGACCAATTTTGAAAATGTTGATAGCTTGCAACATTTTGCACATTAACCTCTTCAAAATTTCTGCAAATTTTCTCAAGTTCCTGAAAATCGAAACACTCCAATTTTCTAAAATTTTCGAAAATTTACAATCTTTCAAAACTCTGCAAATAAAAAACAAATACAGATTTTTGAAAATATAAAAATTGAAAAAAAATGATCTGTGACGTGGAGAGATTTGGCTCTCACGTCGATTGTAGTGCAAAAAAGTCAGCAGAAATTTATATAAGCATTTATCATTGAGACAGGCCTTTTTTATAATAAATAAATAGTCGACAAAATAAATAAATAATTAAATAAAACACTGTTAAATTTTGGCTAGAAGGCCTTCACCTAACGCGGCTTGGGCCAATTGCTGTTAGGGCTCTATTTTCTAATTCAACAAAACCACTGAAATATTCAATAAATAACGATAATAAATAAATGGGCGCCAGTTAATTTAACGATAATTAACAACGTACACTCGACTCATCTCAGGTAGTGGAAGTTGGAAGAAGACCCAATTTAAACAGAGAAACAGAAAGAGAAAAAGAGAAAATAGGCAAAATTATAATAATTAATTACTCACTTTAAAGTCGACAATTATCAATTCTGGTTTATTCAGCAATTCTGGTTTAAAAGTGCTTATTACAGGCTTCGGGAATCGACTCTTCGCTTTTCACAAAATATATTTAATACGTTTAATTTACCCAAAATAATTTGAGGCTATATAAATTTCTATGTGTTTACTTATTCGTTGTCGAGGCTAGAGTGTCTCACGTTGCAACCTGTTGCTCGGTTCTCTCGTACAACAGCCGGTAAATCAATATTTTGGCGCATGCGCAGTCGATAAAATTATTTGCTATTGATATTTGAATGAATTCGTTAAATATAAATTTTATTCAAAATAATTTCGACAACTCAAAGATTCCCGAGAGCCTGGGAATTGCATTGACGTGAAAGGTAAATTAATTAATACGATTCTCCTGTTACATCATGAGAAAGAACCACATCGAATATTCTTCAGCAAGATAAGCAGTCCCACGATGGCTGGCAGTGTCGAATAACTGCTAGCCATGGTCCTGTACCCCATCAGGAATCAGGTGAACCCCAAAGCTAACCAAGGGGCAAGTCAATGTAGTGGGATTGTGCGGCTGCTTCCCTCAGTTGTTGACCATCGACAAGAGGCGATGAAGCCGATGTGATGACACTGCGCGACCGGGCGCAAAGTAGGATTATCAGGACACTTGGTCCTGATAATCAAATTAGACTTCGCCTACTGAAGCCCTTTAGAAGATTGGTCTTGTATTCTCTGGCTTTGAATTAAATCTAAGACTTCATAACGATACCGGTGTGTTAGTGGGAATTATGTCACTGCATTTATGTCTCGAAATCGAACGAACTTCAGAACACTCAACCGAGAGAATAGTCTAGCAAAAAGGGTCAATTGGCGACCCGAGGATCCAACAATTGATACACGGGTTATTGCGAAACCGTTTGCCAATAGCGAGGAAAGCCTCAAACGTCACAGATCATTTGAAGAAATTTTACAATGCGGGAATCGCATAAATTTATCAAAATCTAGATAGAAACGGATATTCCAACCTCTGAAAATTTGAACAATTATATTTCAAAAGTTTAATTATTTAAAACGTTCAAAAAATTTGGGAATTTTTGAAAATTTTACAATTTTGAAAATTTTTAACATCTAAAAAAACTATAAATGTCAAAACGGCAAATAATTGAACAAATTTCACGCCAAACGTAGCAAACAATTCTTCATGAAAAATCATGTTTGCCTCAAACGAATAACTGAATACGTGGAAGCTTGAAAAATGCCTATAATCGTACATATGCACTAAGAAAAGTACTCATTTTTCGAAAAAAAAAATCAAGGTCATATTTATTCAATTACCCAGTTCCTAAGGAATGTCCCCAGACAAATATTGGCACCCTTCCATTGACTTTGTTTATCAGCCATTGTAGTACGAATTTACTATCTTCCACGACGCCCTTCTCTGATAACTCAGCAGGATCACTGTCCCCATAGTTTCGATAGTCAAATGCAATTACCTGTAAAAAATAAAAATTACAGTCATGTGGGGTGATACATGAAGTCAAAAGCATTAATATATTTTCCTCAGTATCATAACTAGTCCCAATGTCTGCAGATTTGATTCAAATAATTCTAATAAACTCTAAACTTCAAATATAGCTCACGAAAAAATTTGCTAATATTCTGTTACCTTTCAAAAGAATATTGTTTTAAGATTTTTTCGTTAAAAGATGTGTGACTTGTGGAATTTTCCTCGTGTCGATGAACTATTAGACTATTCGAGGAACTGTACTTTGGTAACTCAACTGCCAAGACCGTTCAGTTCATTTTTGTTTTCCTCAAAAATTACGAATGCCGAGCTTGCAGTTTCGACTTAGAAACTGCTTTGAAACACCTGAACAGAGCAGGGTACGGAATCACCTGCGGATGCTTACTCCCCACCAATCGTAGTATCCCGCGAACCGAACTCGCTGTCATCGTATTTTTTATATTTCATCCTTAATTTAATTGAGTCTACTGAATATTACTAATATACATTTTGCGCAATTCTAGTTCTGTTGGATAATAAATGATCTGATTTTTCCTATAAAGGTAGTAACGGCTGCTACTGCAAAAACTATGATTGTTATGCATTATAGACTTCATAATTACCTGATAATCCAATTGCTGGAAAACTTTGTATAATTCTACTCTGTGACTGCTGGCCCGATTACCACTGTTACCGTGCATATACAAAAATATCGGCCTCTTTGGATTTGTCAATGCAGTATTGAAGTCTTCTTCTGTCCATTTTGACGACTGATGGTGCAAAGATCGTGGAAGAATCTGCCAAGTGCCGATCTTAACACTTTCTTTGGTTGTTAAATAGAAATTTCTTGCTGCATGGAGTCCTGCACTTTCAGGATTGGTAAAATCTATTGTTGGAGGCCAATGAACTGCAAAAAAATTCATTAGTCATGAAATAAAACAGAAAAGTCGATGAGTTATTTTTCTAATAATAAAGTTCTACATTGTTTCAGATCGAAAACATTAATGCCAAAGTTGTCAATGTTTTTATAGACAAATGAAATCGAAATCCGCAAGCACCCTTAGCGAGGAATATAGTAATATAAACGGAATTGTCGTCAATTCACAAGCATCAAGTTTTTCACGAAGGCCGATAGAATAACTACTGAAAAAAATTTATATATCATCATTTCAATATCAAGGTTCCGTTATATTACCGAATTAGTATTTCAAATCCATACATTAACCATGTAGGTATTCTTATTTGAGATATCAGGCGGATGAAGGATATATAAAAATCTCACTAGATACGAACCTACTGAGTTATATATTATCTCAAAACACTTCATTAATTATCACTCCATATTTTAATGCAAAGGACACTACTTGGCTCTCCCTTAAGCTAAACGACTCAGATAAAAATCTTACTAATTTCTTAACTGAACTAGAGGACTATGCTCTTTCCAGATGTTCCAACACACTATCTTTACAACTCAAACATCCATCTACCAATTTGTAGCCCATACGCTAGCTACCATTTAGCGTACATTTTTAGAAATATTGGTCGACTTGATGTTTTTTTATGTTTTTTAATGCGTAGATTCCCAATTTCATGGTCGTGTTGCCGAGAACCGATACAAAGAAAAGTTATTAACAATTTAATTGATTAAACGCTCATATTACCTAAAGTATTGGCGTTAGAGAAAAAAAGTTTCTTATTTCACGAAAATAAATATTTTTTATCTTATAACATTTCCTTGTAAGTGTGACAGGTAAAAAGTTAATCTCAGGTGAGCGGTGCGAGAGCAGTTTCGCGAGGTCCCGGCGCGCTCTCGTGTGTCTATCTGTTTCCTCGATAAAGATGGGGAAAAACTATTGAAATAAAAAATCTTCCTTATTAAATTTTAGATATTATTGGAATAATAAATTTTTTACCTGCCGCTAGCCGTTAATGAGATATTCACGCAGTTGTGTCTCACGGGGGGACAAATTACCGGAAATGCTATTGTTTATAAGGGTTGTGAGCCTAAATTTACCTAGATACGCAAAAATATTTCCCATCAAATTGGTTCCTCTTTAAAAGATACATAGATTCAATTTTATCTAATTTAATCGCTCCGTAGAGCCATCGTGACGGCGTAGATTGCGCGCGCGAGTACAATTAACTGCCTATACCTTTTTCTACAATATAAATACAAAGAAATTAGATGAAATTGAATCTATGTATCTTTTAAGGAGGAACAAATTTGATGGGAAATATTTTTTCGCATCTAGGTAAATTTAGGCTGAAAACTCTTCTGAACAATAGCATTTCCGGTAATTTGTCCCCCCGTGAGACACAACTGCGTTAATATCTCATTAACGGCTAGCGCCAGGGGAAAAAATTATTATTCCAATAATATCTAAAATTTAATAAGGAAGATTTTTTATTTCAATAGTTTTTCTCCATCTTTATCAAGGAAACAGATAGACGCATGAGAGCGCGGCGACACCTCGGGAAACTGCTCTCGTACCGCTCACCTGAGATTAACTTTTTACCTGTCACACTTATAAGGAAATGTTATGAGATAAAAAATATTCATTTTCGTGAAATAAGAAACTTTTTTCTCTAAGGCCAATACTTTAGGTAATATGAACCTTTAAACAATTAAATTGTTAATAACTTTTGTTTGCATCGGTTCTCGGCAAAACGACCATAAAATTCGGAATCTACGCATCAAAAAACATAAAAAAACAGCAAGTCGACCAATATTTCTAAAAATCTACGCTAAATGGTAGCTAGCGTATGGACTATTGGGAAATCTGCCTTACATCATCCTCCAAAAATGTTGAATTATGCAAAACCCGACTGGAAGAAATCCAAGGAGGTCTTAAGTGATGAAATTCTTAATCCAAACCCTCCTTGCAATAACACAGAAATAATATACGCACAAAATAACAAATTCCATTAAGAGGCTATGTTACTTCTGCCGCTCGGGTCGCGCGCGAGCTCAATTTTGAATCCAATTACTTTTTAGGGTGTCCTCAATTTACACCGACAAAAAAAAAGTTGTGAGTGCGAAATGCAATAATCTAGTCACTCTGAATTTGCTTTTTGTAAAATAATGAAAAAAAAAAGTAGATTTGCTTACCGGTACAAATCTGCACTGGAAAAACAATTAATAGATATTATTTCCTCACCTTTATCCGCCAAACCCAAATTCAGAGTGTCTGCAGGAGGGAAAAATACAACTGATTAATGATTAAAAATCAGTCTTTATCATTGACACCCTTGAAAGTTTTTGGATGGAAAAAAATGCCGGTACTGATGGTAACAGACAATTTCAAATTATTAACTTGAGTTGTTTTTTGTATCCATTGCAAAGAGCAACCTTACTCACGTCTGCTCCAATTCTTGGAGAATTTTTTTCTTAATTAAAAAGAAATCAGTACATGAAGAAGTACATGAATAGAGGGGAGCGGAGCAAAAATCTCGATTTTTCACCGGAAGTTACTTGCCTATAAAAAAGCCAGACGTTCAATCTGCTGAAAAAAACATGCCAATAGGAAGAATAATCTTTCATCTATGTCTCATTGAAGAATTGACTCAGCTTGCCTAGGAAATAGTTATGATAACCGTTCGCGAATGTTTGTCGAATCATTGAATTGAGAAGTGGGATGGGGGTTCATAGCTGTCAAAACAATGCGAGTTGTGGAATTCAAAGTTTAAGGTAACAACGAGGTTGCACTGTTGTAATTTTCCAAACCACCGAGAGTTTTTCTAAGTCGGTCAGGCTGGGATTTTTCAATAAATGCCCCATTCAAACGCTTTCCGTGGGTTGCGCCATTGTTGAGGTTATGTATTCATAAATATCGCCATGTTCGCGCTATGTTGATTGGCCTAGTGACAACTAGGGTCTTCAAAATACTTTCCATATAAACAATTCATAATAAAAAAAATTTGAATAAGAGCGCAAATGTATGGTCACAGTCGTTACATTATTTTTTCATTTAATTTGCCTGGCAAAAAATTCTCCTTAGATAGTATTAAAAAAAAAGGGTAATTGGAAAATGGGTGTGCTATGTGTTCACCCTTATTTCCAATTGAAAATAAGGCAACAACAATTGGAATGAACGAGATGTGGGTCTTACCCTCAACTTCCCGATCGTTGACCCATATAGGTTATATGCAAAATTTCGGTTCCTATCTGAAGCTATGGACGTTTTAAGCTTTTCAAAATTTCCAAATACTGAAAAATTTTATAATTATCAATATGTAATGGTTAGATAAATAATGCAATTTTGTAACAACAATCAATTATCAAAAAAAGTGTTGTTATAAAAAAAAGGGTGTTATCAAAAAAAGTCATAAAACGTAGAATGTGTATTTTTACGGGTGGAACGACTTTTAGTAAGCACTTTGTTTCATCTCCCCAACCGTTTTTGCCATAGAGCGATCTGAACAATGGCATTTGTTAGGAAGTATTAACAATCGGCGTTAGAAAAAAAAAGTTATACAACATCAAATATGTATCTTCCTGTGTGGAACAACTTTCATTAAACAACTTGTTTCGTATCTTTAACCGTTCTCATGATGCAACGATATAAACTATGCAATTTATCAATAACTAAAAAACCGCTGGGTCAATTATGTTCAAAATCTAATCAGGTCTAAGTTAGGCTGAAACCTATCGAATGAGTATAAGGAAACCCAAATCGGATAAGTTGTACCAGAGAAATCATTCGACAAATTTTCGCTCACATACGCACACACACACAGATAAATAGCGCGCTAAAATAGGTCGGAAACGTTTCTAAGGGTCATGAAACGTGGAGGTCAGATAAAAGTTCCGATTTCCATTTTCGGACCCAAAACAATAACTTCCCTCAAAATCGGGAAGTTAACAAAGGGTGAACGACCATAGCACACCCATTTCCCAATTGCCCTTTTTTTAAAAATAATATCTAAGAAGAATTTTTGGGCCAGGGTTGATTGTTCAAAAACGTATTTCGCAGCAAAAAAAATCTTAAATCGTGAACCTGACTTGAGGCCTACTTCCGCAACGAAGCTTAATTAGAAAGTACCTTAAAGTTGGGTCTTATTAATATTAGATGTTTTGCATTTAAATTAATATATTTTCAATTTTCTTGTTTTCATCTTTTTCAGATTTTCCATGTTCACTTCTGCAATTCACGATTTTCCAATCATCTTACTTTCAATTTCATCTATTTCAATTTTTAATGAAGAAACATATGTTTGCACTGACCGCCACGACGCCATATTGTGCCGATACTGGGACATTCGACTATTATCTTGGCGTACAAAATTGAACATGAAAAGGACAAAATTTTTAGAATAAAATCTGAAAAAATTGTCAATTATTAGTATCAGGTACATATAGCTGTGAGCGCAATTTTAGTGAAATGTGTCGGTAAGTTTCTTAGAAATGGACTTTTTTTCTTCGATCATTCATATCTCAGAATCAAATCAATATTTTTCATTTTTGTTTTTCAAAATGTGTGTCTCAATAAGTTCCAGCGAATGGTCGAAGAACATCTTGTAGGTTACCCCCAAGAGATAAGAAATATCTCCATTTCAATTCTTCTGTTTTTTACCGTTTTTTGAAATACAAACTTGAAATTTGGAACAAAGGTTCCTTTTCTTGTGAAGAACCCTATTAAATGGTGATTTGAACGTATCATTAGTTTTCCAGATTCAAATCTTTTCTTTTTCACGGTTTGTATTAGATTTTTTGATAATTATTCAACCGATTTTCGTTGTTTTTTGTCAAAATGTGCGCCTCAACGAGATTGATCATGAGGTTGAAAAATATTGAGTCAATTGGTTTGGGTAATATGAGAGATTCCTATTTTTTAACTTTTTACTTTGGTTTTACTTTTTGTGTTTGTACTTCTTTCTACAGGTTTTTTATCTGCAATTTCCTGGCTGGCAGAGGAATATATGCTAATGGTTGCTCCCGAAATAAAAAATTAACTTTTCATCAGGTCTCCACGTTTCATGGTATTTCTGACGATGTCTGGATGGCATTTGTGCAGTATTTGCAATGTTATTAATCACTGCAATTATTTATAGTATTCCACTGGGTAAAATATTAAAGTTAGCGGCAAACTTATCAAAAGAAAATCATTCTTTACATGAAAATACACAGTTTTACGTGGCATGCTTTTTTCCATACTTTGCATAATTAAGGAGATATGGCCGTCTCAACAATTATGAATGGAATAGGTGAATTAATGAACCCAGCGCTGTCATGAAGGTCTCAATCGAAGCATTTCCGTGCAGAATCGAGAGGATTGGATTTTGGATGATATTCGTGTAGTATATGAAATGTCTTCCCTGGCGGACGGATCGATTACAGAATCGACTTGTGCAGTATGTCGATTAATTTTCGAGTACAAGTCGATTCTGATTTGGAAGAATCGACCCAGGGTCGACTAAGTACCGGGTCGATTGCCGGTCGACTAGAATTTATTTTTCCCCAAAACCAACTCACGATCCGCCTAACACCAAGTCGATTGTCCAAAAACAAAGAGAAAAAGAAGATAGATTTTTTTTTAAATTAAGACCAGTCGACCGGCAACCGACGCAGTATTTAGTCGATCGTGGGTCGATCATTGCAGAAATCTGGATCTGTACTCGAAACGTAATCGACATACTTCACAAGTCGATTACACAATCGACAGAGGCTCGCATGGCAATCGACCGGTCCGCCAGGGTTGCTTTGCGAGTTTCATATTTGCCACGTATAACGTCATTTTTCAATTTTGATTTCTGTGCTTAGAATGGATGCCAGGAAAAGAGGTAAACGGAGAATATATATTTAAGACCTTGAATGATATTCACTTACCCATTACGTTTTTTCGGGAACATGGGAACGAATCATAAGAAAACAAATTTTATAAGCTTATAAATTTATCATTACTCAAAATGTATAGGATTGGAGCAACGTGTATGGGTTTAACCCGAGCTCTCCTGCCGTAACAACCCTCCAACAGGTGCGTAGTTTTTTCTAATATCACATCACGTATGATTTGACTATACGATCAATGAGATACTGTTGTTATTCCACTGTCGAAATTGTCGTCTGCTGACGATTCCATTTAAACGACGTATTAAACAGTAATCCATACTATTAATGAGTTGTTTTAAGCATGGAAGTTCATTGGCCATCAAAGAGGTTGGAACACTATACATGCTAAAATCCTGAAATAGTGTGTCTTGTGAATATAATTTTCACGACCCGTATATACGCTGCTTGCTTGATCTTTGTAGAATTGATAAGATACGAAATATGTACTACATGCATTAACTAGTGTTGCAACTATACTTCAATTGCATGTAATTGAGTAGTTCATATGTAGATGCTAGAAATGTTCAGTTTAACTGAGACCTATCACTTTTCCTGACAAAAATCAGACAGGTGGCAGGTTCATTCAATGACAGCTCATGGTTGTATATCGATACTCAAGTATTAGAATTTTACCTAGGCACTGTCAGAGGGATGAAAATGGAACTCATCAGTTTATACCATACGCTAATGTATGTATTGCAATCGCTGAATACTTTGTAATTTTATCCCTGACAAAACCGGTCGATAGAGGTCCAACTGTCGAAAATTTCCACGGATCGATTGTTGGTCGAGAGTCCCAAGTATGGTTTTGCCCAGAATTATCAAGTCATAGCTTGCCCCCAACTGAAATAAAAAATAAAAAAAAAATACGTCAACTCTCTAAACCTATCCTCTAGATTTCATTTCTCTAGATTCAATTTTAAATCACTTGAAAGATTGAGGATCACGGAATTTTCCACATAAACAAAGTTGAAAATTAAATTGCAGAAATTTAGTGGCAATCAAAGAAAACTCTAAAATAAATTTTCCATATGCGCGATCATAAATCGACAAAAATTGGCGCTTTTGGAACATTAAAATTTTTTTTCAATATAATCCCTCCTCTTGGCCTCTCATTTTTCAAACTCTCAATGATCTGTCGACTAACTTTCGATTCTTGGGAATTTTCGATTTTCCGAAATCGCCGAACTCTCGACGCTCCGTCGAATGGTAACGTTCGTGATGAATCATACTTTTGCCGTCTTCTGCATGGAAAAGAAAAAAGTGAGAAAAACAATAAGTCTAGTCGACCGACAACCGACGTGACATTTGGTCGATCGTGGGTCGATTGTTTCAAAATGACGATCGATCTGTCTTTACCGGCTTGTCTTCGACATTATCCGTCCAAACAGACGTAGAAAAAATGTCAGTTTCTGTCGTCATTCTATGATTTGACGTAATATGATATATTTTGTTAGAAAACGGGATGAAGAACTGCTCAGAATAGGTTGTACTGTGTCATAATCTGTACCAACTTACAAAAAATGTCGAAATTTGACATTTTATGTCATTCCATGGGCTTATAAAATATTATCTATTTTGTCGGGAAATGACATGCAAAAATTCGTCAGAATCGGTCGTACTATGTCATAATCGGTACGAATTTACCAAAAAATTTCGAAATTTGACATTTTATGTCGCTCTATGGACTTACAAAATATCATATCTTTTGCCGAAAAAAGACATAAAATATTCGACAAAATCCGTCTGTATCATAATCTGTCGAAATTTGTCAGGATCTCTGAAATTTATCATTTTTCGACATAATCTGTGGGCCGAATTTTCAGGAGGGCATCTTCTCCCTTCCACCACAACATATTTTTTGGTCATACAAATGTACCTTGTCTACCTGAAAAACACAAGTTTAAGCGAATTTCGTTGGCCTTGATAGAAAAAATAATGAATTGATTTTTGTAATCAAAAACTCACTAGATACCGATCCCAGGATAGTCTAGTTTTTTTCCTGAAAGGGAAGTATGAAAAAAATAGACCCGTATTTTTGGTTTCTCAAATTGCATGCACCACTCGTATGTTATAATTTTTTAAAGATTTTTTGTTTCATATCGATTATCTCGAGAAGTATCGATAGTAACGGTCGATGGAGGAATTTTTTTTGAAAATGGGCATATCGGATGCCTTCTTTACCGACCCAAATTTTACCGGCTGGTCAATAATGAGTCGACTCTCGACTCATAGATGGCGTTTTCAGTGGCGCCATCTCGGAGAAATGAAGAGTCCTAGAGGGGATTTAGAAGTACCCATGGAGAATAGAGACCAGGAGGCCGAACTCAAATAGGCGATGCGTTAGATCTGGCGCTGGACGGGCGGGCGTCATCGTTGAGTCTCACAATGACCACAGGCGTCGCGACGAAAATGTTGTACGAAAAATTCTGCGCAAAAAATGTTAACATACTTTTTGCGTAAAAATGACGGTTTTCTTGATATTACCGCAGAAATGCTAATAATCAGTTCCCATTCCTCGTATTGGCGTAAAAAAAATAGTGGGAATTAAAAAAAAAACAGTTATTTTTATGCAAAAAGTATGTTAACATTTTTTGCGCAGAATTTTCCGTACAACATTTTTGTCTATTACGTTTTTTTTTCATCGAATTGATAATATTCGAGTTATGGTCATTTGTTTATACAAATTACTAAAACCTTACTTTTGTTTATTTAACTAACATCTTTCCCGGGGTTATTTATATGCAGATGTAACGTTTTTCTGTTCACATTATTGAAAACCACCATAATAACTTAAAAAATTATCAGTTGTCAATTGTCACCAATCATACTCTCTGATGGCTTTAACTTCAAAAATTCATAAAAAAATCCCCTGACGAGATCCTATAACGAGTTTTTTTTTCAAAATGATCGTCAATCAATACAGAATATATGTTGCAAATTTCAGGCAAATTGAAAATGGCGTATTTGAGATATCTTTATTTGTTTATATAATTGTTGTTAAGATTTTTATTTAAAAAAACGAAAAAATACGTGTGTTTTTTTTGTGCTGAGGAACAGATATGTGCATTTTTAGGTAAATCCCACACCATCGGGTTCCCAGTCCGACGATTTCAGGTGGAATGCCCCATATATTAATTTAAATAAATTTCGTCGCCCTTAGCCATAACACGGCGTCAAATGAAAGAGATTTCTCTGATAAGAATGACCTTTAAACTGTTTGCATATTTTCTGAACATATCCAATTTTTATGAAAAATTTTGCATCTTGGCACTTACGCCGCTTTACCGTTAAGGCGACAGGAATTCAGAAAGTTCATCTCGTGAAAAAACCCATGCCACTGGAGTTCTTAAGTATTGAATAAGTTTTGTAATTGTTTTAGACCACAAAACCTTTTATTCGCCACAAATGGGAAGAAGTTCTGGGTCGCAAGGCGAAAAATTCTGAAGTCCTGTGTGAATTGCATTTCCGATCGGAAGATGTATTGAGGAATTATGAAGTACTTCTTCCTAACGGCATGAAGCACATTATGAGCCGAGGTCGCGTTCATCTGAGACGGAATGCTGTTCAGAGAGGAATCAACACAATTGCCAGAACGAAATAATTGTCGGTGTTAGTTCTCTTTTCCGCGTTGGTGGATGATCTCAATCGCATATTATAAAAGTCTTATAGGGGAGGGTGGGTTAAAATCGATACCTTAGTTGGAGAATATCGCGATAGACTCTCAATTAAAACATTTATAAAGTGTTGTGGTGACTTTGCTTGGTAAGAAAATCTGAGATTGTTCATAGGAAAGTTATCTATGAGCTTTGAATGGGGATCACTAGAGTTGTTATAGATATTTTCGTATAAACCGAATGAAATTGAATTTACAAAATTCTATCAAGTTTGGCTTACATAATTTTTAAAATCATTTATTGTATACAATTTCATAGAAAGAAAACATTGACTCAAATACCGGACCAAGTGAGAATGAGGTCTCAGATTCCAGCATGATGAAGGTATCACAATCATTTGCAACTGCCCCTCAGAGTCTATCAAGAGAATCGCATCAACATATTTTACCAGCAAACGCATCGGCACCAAACACTACCACGATGGTAGCAAACAATAACGTGCGTCCAGACTCAGAGCTTTTCCCCATCACTGAAAGTTCATTCTGTTTAAAAACGTTGTATCATCATCTAACAGCAATGGAATTACCATAAGGATGGTGTCATATGTTGATTAGGGATTCAACAGCCATATTAGTCACATACTTGCCTACAAATCGGCCTGCTGATAAGGAATTTGTAATTAATGATGATGGTACTGTCCAAGTAAGTATCACCTTTCCTATAAGTTTAAGAGTCGTTTGTTGGAATCCTTCAATTGACAATTTTCTCTGTGCAGGTGTATGTTAAAAAGCGACCCGTCCTTATACCAGGAGTGTAGCCAATTGAGTCAAGTGATAATGTTATCCATAATATCACATTGTTGAAAGAAGTGCTACTGTGCAATGGCACCACCCTTGCACGAAGGTATAAATTGAATTGTGAAGTAGGATCAAGATATATGCAATATGAGCAAATCCACACCGAATTTCTTTGTTGGATTCTGGAATATGTGCCTCAGGTTCAACTGATTGCGAAAACATAGCCCATCTGTGATATTGAAAACATGAGCACATCTGTGACATTGATTTCTTTGGACTTTAGTTTGCACGTGGTTTTTCTCATATATGCCACGTTTAATGACCAAACCCGATAAGAAAGGGTCATTTTTATATCACGTCATTCTGTCCTTTGGACAAAAGAATTTATAGCCACATTCGTCGGCTCCCTTCTAATCTGAACTAGTCTTAATGAATTGCGATAAAACCTAAATGTCCTTATTAGTCCTTCCCCTTTTCTATCAGTTACAAATTTTGATTCAATTTATTTAATTCATTAACATTGCCGCTTAATTTTTTTTGTTTAGTCATGCCGATGTGTGTCAGGGCTATGCTCAACCCAACCTAGCTTACGTAAAATACGGATTTCTTCGATGTTTGCCATGTAAAAAGTTGAACGCCCAAATATCCCGTAAAAGGAGGAACAAAATTCGCAAAACATACAAACAGAAGTCTATGCTCAGGAGAAGCCAGAAATCTGTGAAAAATGAAAAGGCAAAGAATAGAAGACTGAGAACAAAGGTACCAATCTATCAATATCTACAAATTTGTAATTGTTTCAGTTTTGTTATGGAATTACCAACAATCATGTTGCTCGTTATTATAATACCATTACTATTAGCATACAAATATTATTTTCAATGTGTAGGTCGATTCTCTGAGAAAAGAAGTTGAGAAATGGAAAAACAAATGTGCGACGTCAAAGGCAGCGGTTATTGATGAAGAAATTCTTAATTTACCCGAATCACAACAAGAGGCTGTGAGAGCCTGCTTTTCAGCAGCAAAAGTTAGTCAGAAAGAGAGACGTTATTCAAAGCAGTGGGTCTATGAGTGTTTACTCATGAGGATAAAAAGTAGACGACTTTACGAACATCTTCGGTCACGGGAAATCCTTGCTTTGCCGGACGTAAGCACCCTCAATAAATGGCTCAAAATGATGGGGAGCTCACATGGATTTAATAAGGCCACGTTTGTCTTACTGCGTAAGAAGGCCGAGCAAATGGATCATAAGTGATGCATGTCATTATTTTCCCTTCATTCTTCCGATGTCATCGTACCCAGTAAACAAGGATCTGCAAATTTACCGCAAAGAAGGCTATTTTGTCGATAAGTTGCCGCAAATTGTCGATTTTTGCTGTCTGGGTAGAGATATCTGGTGAAAACTGCTGATAGCCGAGTGGGACTACTCTCTATTATTACGCAAATTTCTATTTTCGCGTTAGTTTTGTGTTACCAAATGCTTTAAAACATTAAACTTGGTTTTTTTGCACGTTTTTAAGGAAAATTTTTATGACAAATTGATCGTGACTGATGAATTCGGGGCTTCAGCTGTTTTTGATTATATCCTACATATTGGCACCTCTATGTGCACGATCGACGAAACAATCGAACAACTTATAGATACAACGCTCAAAATAATTGCCTCATATAGCAGGGAATCCCTTATATTGAAATAGGGTTTTTGCTTGGAAAATACACCTCCTTTTTTTTCACATTTAGGGACGCTCCTCGCAGATGAGATGAAACTCGGTGAGGTTTTGAAATTCGATAGGGACTCCTGTCAATTTCATGGGTTCGTGAACTTGGGGGATCATACCCCGAAAGGCCAAGAACGAGAAAAGGGCGATCATGCATTGGTACTTATGTACCAACCATTTCGTGGGTCTTGGGTCCAGGCTGTGGCGTGTTTTCTTAGTAAAGGTTGTGCTAATAGCCAAGTACTGCACTGTATTATTTTAGAATGCATAATGCTTTTGGAAGAGACCGGATTTCTTGTGGATGCAGTTGTGACTGATGGAGCTACATGGAACCGAAGCATGTGGAATAAGTTTGGAATCAATGAAGACAATATTTCTTGTCAGCATCCTTTCAACGTCGAAAGGAGGCTTTGGTTTCTATCGGATTTTCCTCACCTCATCAAGAACTTCCGGAATTATATAGTATCGAAGCCTCAAATTTGGGTACAGTTTCTCTATTTAGTAATAGTAAACTATTCGAGTTCATGTCCTTTATTCATACCTTGTTTCGTTCCAGACACCTAGTGGAGTGGTTCACATGAAGCATTGGAATGCTATATTGGAAACCGAAGACAGTGCTTATGGTTTAAAGATAGCTCATAAGTTAACTCCCCACCATTTGCGGCCGCAATATTATAAAAAAATGAGTGTGCCTCTGGCGTTCCAAGTAATGACATTTTATATACTATGAAGAAATATGAGGCGGCAGTGTGATAATAGACGTATTTTGCATTGAATTTCTATGATTTCCTTTCAGCTTTTCGAGGATCGCGTCGGTGTTGCTATGAAAGTTTATCGTAACGAGCACCCAGATCTTGCTGATTGTGATGGTACTACCAATCTCATCAATCGCATGAATGGCCTCATTGGCGTCATGATGTCCCGGACCCCTAACAAGGCTCTTCATGTTGGGAGTGATGAGGAAAAAGTAAGATTTTCGTTAATTTATTTATTTTGTGTGGATTATTAATTATGATTATTGCAGGTTATTACGGATTTCTTAGAATTCCTAATGTCCTGGGAAACTGAAGCAAAAAATCTAGGGTATACTTTCATGTCAGAAAGTACCTGCTACGGTCTCAAGATCACTTTGAAAGCTACATTGGAAATCTTACACTTCCTCTGCTATGAGTGCAACTATGACTACCTGATGACATCAAGGTTGACTCAAGATGTATTGGAACGTTTCTTTGGGTTAGCGCGGCAAGCTTGTGGCTCCAACGATCATCCGGACTCCATTCTTTTTGGACAAATGTTTCGCCTAATCAGTACGTACTCGTTAGTAAAACCATGTAAAGGAAGCAATGTCGCAGGAGGTGATATGCTTCATACTTTACTTGCCTCTTCCAATATTTCTGGCACACGAAGTGAGCATGATGAATGGAATAAGATCATGGATACTGTTATTGAAAATGGACGTATTGAAAGCAACAGCATTGGAATGTATAATGGGAAAAGTTGCGATGCTCAAATCGAATTCAATAGGCCCTCAGATGCACTTGGTGCATATATGGCTGGATACGTTGCTAGGTATGCAAATAAGTGGACCCAGTGTAGCGACTGCATTCTCTCTACTACGACTGCAAAGTCTCCGAGCCATCCCTTCAAAGGGACACTATGTAATGATTGATATGCTCTCGAGAGGATATTTGATTCATCCTTCAACTCACCTAGTTGATCTTATTGGACAGATTGAGGAGCTAATATTGAGAGTAGTCGATGAGCACGCTATCAGTGCTGATACCATTTTTCACATCTCATATGACCTGGCAGAGTTACAGCTGGCATTAGTTGCATGGGAATTGCATGCTGGAACGTTATCCAAAAGCGTGAGAAGTTTCTATGTCATTATACGTGCGGATTTTCTAGCAAAACGCCACGGTTACAACCATTGCCTAGTGAAGAGGCAGAAAGTCAAAAAGTCGAGAAAGGACTTGAAGCTAGTGTAGGTTACATTACAGTATGAACTACACCAAAGACAATGTACAGAAAGTAGTATTTATTGGTTATCATATGAGAAAATACATTTTTATAATGTATGTGCGTTCGTTTATGGATTCGTAAGTAGAGGGTGGAATGATTTATTTTCATGTTGGATATAAACTGTCTCAATAAAGTTTTACAGATTGTTCGAAAACATCAAATATCAGTCAAATTTTTTATGATCCCTGACAATTGTTCCATGGATTCGAGTCGCTTGCATGTAATCCAGTGTAACCGTTCGTTGTAACGGAATATTTCAATTTTCAAATTAGAATGAACGACAAGTCTCATTTTTTCTTTCAAATTGTCAAGCACTTGCACGAATATTATGCAATCCTTGTATTTTACAGCAGCCCAATTAGGCGGTTTTTTTACTATTTTTATATTGGTTCGTAAATATTCAAAAGTCATGGATGTTTGATAGATTGATTCGGATAAATTATATTCCATGTTCCTCCTTTATATGAAAATTAAAAGATTCTTAAAAAATCATTCACTTTTCCCCTCATCCATTGACAATAGCCTGCAAATTGCAATCTACAACCCTATACTATACAAATACCGTCAATTAATTGTGAATAATTTTATGCCCTTTGGACGTACAATAATATACAATTTTCATTCTATATGCTACAGATTCTATATAATATTCATGTATAAATAGTATATGGTTATGTACAAATAATATTATACTTTCTGTATGTACAAATTCTGAGAAAAATAATTAGCAACTATGTTACCAACAAGGAAAAGTATTTCCTTCTTTTTGAAATTCGAGATGCAATTACTCAACGCAAATACATATGTGACAGCCCTCGACTGCTTCGTCCACGTAGTATAATACGATTATCCATTTGTAATAATTCCATCCTTCACGAGATATCTGAAATATAATGTCAATATTTAGAGTTCAACAAATCAATTGTTTTGGAGGGAGGGGGCGTAACTTTACGCCAGCCAGAAACTATTAGTTTATGATTCTGAGGTGAGCGCAAACGGGCATTACACAAAATGCGAGGGTTTTCTCTTTTTTTCTCTGTTCTCGGAGTATAGGGGGTGCATAACCTAAAAAATATACATTTCCAGCCGGTTTTGTTGACAACACGCGCAATTCACAGACATAGTTGAGATTTGTGCTAATTTTATCGTTAGTTACGAAAGTAAATTTTTATAAAAGGACGGGTATCCATTTTGCTCTTATATTAATTGCTTTTATATTAACGTCCCTTTACTTACTTCCCTGGATAATATTATGAATTAATCAATATTAATAATCTTGAGCGGGGAGCGTAATGTTTTTTTATCTAAAATCTTATACCTATATCCTTATATATATTACACTGTGTACTAACCTCTTCACTCTTCTTAAGTACTCCACTTCGTTGTTTCTCATCAGAAAATGCACACCACGGACATTCACCTCAATAACTTGAAGTTGTATTTGATTTTTGTTCGCAATTCGATTTATTATGCTTTACTAATAGGCATTAGTATATCGTTATGACGTTTTATTTAAAACAATCAACAATTTGAACTGGCAAAACACTATCGCCGGATTGCTCCATTGACGATTGTTAGACGATACTAGCGCCCTCGCGCTATCCGAAACCGGTTTCTCGTCGCAGTCACGCAACCATTGTTCGGCCTCCTGGTCTCTATTCTCCATGCACTAAACCTTGAGTTTAAAGGATGATAGGGCATGACAGTCCATTGTAGCTAACAAAAAATATGGTGCGTCTAAGCTAACATCGCTATTCCCCAGGCTAGAGGGAATTCTCTAATTATCACTAGCAGTACCTCTCTCATCTTGACAACATTGCAAGGAGCGTCCAATCATGGGTCCCTCAGCATATACGAGTATATCTATGTGTATAAGTCGAAACGTCATGGCCTCAAATGATCTGGGTAAAATTGTATTTAATAAAAATGGCAAAAAACTCTTAATATGGAAGCGAAAACGTGTGTCAGAAAATTTATCAACAGAGATTAAGCCAGGTGCAAGTGGGTAAAAGTAGTAAGGATTGTGTGAGTGTACACATGAGGAAGAAAACGGCTGAGTCCGACATAAGTTTTGAAATTATTTGTGATACATTTCGAACTCGTCACGAAAATGGCATAAAAACACTTCTGGGTATTGATGATAATGGGGTTGTAAGAGTTACACAGAGCAAAAAAATTATCCAAAGCATTGTTGATTTTTCAAAGAAATTTCCTGGCGGCATATAATTCTATATTTAAATTGAAGTTTACGAGTTGTTTGAGGTTTGAGACCCATGCAATGGCTATAAAGAGGTTAGAAATTTATTATGTCTCCAGACATTTTTGTTATTTGTATGCTGTGACTGCCAAAAATTGATACAAATAAAGTTGGTTTGATAAAAGTTCATCTTTGGTGACATAAATCCAATGATCCTATGCCTTCACGTGTGGTAAGCTGGTATACCACCGATAGACACTTGAATTTGCCGCTACTGCTGCGCGTCACTGCGGCGTTGTCACGTTGAACGAGAGGGCGAATTTTTGTAACTAGACGAGCTGAAATAATTCATTTAAAAATCGCAATGCTTCCTAATGTTTAAAAAAAAAAAATTAAAAAATCTTAATAACTTTTGCGAGTCCACCTAAAAAGTTTCAGATTTTTATCACTTTTTTTAAAGAGTACAGATTTTTTTAACGCTTTTCCCCATAAGAACCTATCTTAATTTCAAAGTTAATTATCTCCTACAAAAGCTTTCTAAAGTACTTGAAATTTTTACTGAATTTTTTTAGGGGAAACTTACTACAAATTTTGTTTTCAGATCACTTTTTTTGACGTCATGCCCTATCATCATAAGACATTTTTTGTGAAACAAAAGGTAAACGAAGAAAATGTTAAACATCCTGTGAACATAAACAACGTTTATAGTTTCAAAAGTAACGAATTTTTCCCCCCTTGCTTTTTTTATGAAAGAAAGCACGAACATATAAAAAACAAATTTCGCTAGTGAGAAATATTAAAATTATATTCTCATTTGAAAAAAATGCATTTTTAGAGAAAAGAACAAGACAAAATATTGAAGATTCTTCAAACATGAACGATGATATACAGGGAGAATTTCTAAAAAATTCTGAGACTTTTGAAAAAATGGAATCAGTTTTACATGAATAAGTAGTTTCCATTTTGAAACATCGTCTCTTACCATTTCTTTATATTATTTCCTTTGTTGAAACAAGTACAGCAAAACAAAGTTGCGGTTACCGGGTTGTTTTTCTACACAGGTAGTATGCATCCAAAGTAAACAACAGGCACAACACACCCACTCAAGAAACTTTTGAGTTTCACTTTTTTCGCAAACTACACAAGTTTTTGCATTTTTATGCTTCTTTTCATTGATAGATTCTCCCAAGCTTAATAATGCATCACTAGTTAAAATCTCCTTTATTAGGTTGACATCCACCCTGTCACCTGGAAAAGTGATAAACATTCAAATCCAAATCAGTTTTCTCGATATTATAGTTCGATTTGCAGACATCGGCCACCACTTCGTTACAAATCAACCAAGTCAAAATTTCTTTCTTATTTTATTGAAGGACTTTTATCATTGAATTTAATGGGCACTACTTTCTTATTTTTTACTTTGGCTGATGTCGGAGTAGTAAAGAGACTATATCGTAGGTGCCCTCGTATTTTCACTGGAAGTGGGAACTTCATTTTTGAAATATCCCCCGTCGAGTTCTCATCAACATTTGATGAAGGTGATGACACGTGGAATTAGTAACAATCGATACATAACTACCGATTGCCATCAACTTCTAAACTCTTGTTCTGTCAGTTGTGAAGTGGCCAAATGGTTTACGTCAGCTTAAGTCTGAGCTAATTTTTTGGAGAATATTTCAGAATCTGAGATTGTTTCACTTAGTCCTCCAGATATAACCGTTTGACTTCCCTCCTGCTTTCTTTCTACAAGTCATATCATTTCATCACCCCAATACCTTTATTCCAACAGCGTCAAATAAGGTATGTATTTTACCGCTATAAAAATACCATAGATATCGGTGACATACTGTTTTATAGCTGGGTCAAAAACTTACCTGATTCCTAATTCTTGCCTCAGATTTAAAGCAGAGGAATTTCACTGATTCCCCATTTTTACCTTACATGTAAGGTAAAAAATTGTCTGACTCCTAACCACTACTTTATATATAGGCTAAAAGTCCCTTGTACAGGGTGTCCCATTTGAAAAATTGCACCTAAATATCTTTCAACAGGGCCATGTAACAAAAAAATTTTTCAAATAAAAATTGTAAGGTCCTGAGGGGGACATCTGATTTGGTCATTATTTCGAGCTTTTAAGTTCGCGCTTGCAAGCTGCAAGCACAAAGTGAAGTTTTTTAAATGGCAACCACAATTTTTTGTCCTATAACAGTTGTTCCTCTTGACGAGGCGTTTCCAGTCATATGGTCATGTGACTATATCGAAATAATGACCAAATCGGATGTCCCCCTCAGAACCCTACAATTTTTATTGGAAATTTTGTTTTGTTACATGGCCCTGTTGAAAGATATTTAGGTGCAATTTTTCAAATGGCACACCCTGTATACAAGGTAAAAGTCCCTTATAAATAAGGTAAAAAATTCCCTGATTCCCAACCTTTGGCTTATCTATAAAGTAAAAGTCCCTTATATATAAGGTAAAAATTTCCCTGATTCGGTGCGAATAGACACTGCCAAAATGAGATAATGAGAAGATCGTGGAAAAATTAAGAATGCGGCGAAAATTCTGGGAAGAGAACACACCAATATTGAAAATTCAAATGTAATATGCGCATATACCTATGAGAGTAAAAGAGAATATTCGTGCATGACAGACACGATGCGATTCGTTGTAGGGGGCGACACATTACATGCATATCGGAAAACCACCGCTGGGTGCTTAGCCGACAAAGTACACAAAGTATGAACAGTTCTTGATGTAATCGATTGTACATCGATAGTACATGATTGTACATTGTTTAACTTTTTTTGTACATCTCCCGTTTATTTATAAAAGATGAATGAAATGTTCGTGTATTTTTAGCCGACACATAATATAAAATAAGTTGAGTGAAGTAAATTACCCATGGATTTTGTAGGAAATCGATTGTACATTCAAAAATATATAATTTGTTTGTTTGTACATACGTTGTTAAGTCTGTACAAACAGTTAATTATTTTGGCATGGATCCTCCCCCGTAACGCGATCCGCGCATGTGCAGTGGCCAATCATTGACAATTTAAATCGAAAATTAGAAAATTGATAATTTACAATTTCAAATTCACAATTAGAAATTGAGAATTATGATGATTGACAGTTAAGAATTCACAACTGAAAATTGAAGATTGAAAATTCACAATTAAAATTAACAAATTTGGAATTGAATGCTTATAACTCTATGTATATGACCAACTCTGTAATTAAAGCAGAGATTGAAGGGAATCTTTGATTAAACTACTCGAATCCAATATAGCCGTCAAGTCATGGGATCAGCTGTTGGACGTCATTTCCGAAACAACAGAGCAATGGAAATTCAAATGAGTTTGTAAATGTCCCCTAAAAGCTCATAATTTATCCAAAATATCACCATGACTATTTATCCATGTGTGACGTCTGCTAAAATCTTCTAGTTCTATTACAAAAGAATTAATAATCGAAATGATAGAAATAATGGAAACAATAAGATTTTGACATTCTTCGATGTGCTCTAATGAGCATTCCACTATAATGACCTACGTAGCCGACGGCAATAATTGCGCTAATCGGCTTTTAGAATTATCATATAATGGAATGCATTAGAAACTCGGAAAGTATTCACTGTCAAAAACACAAATGATGTAACTGTTCGAAAACTGTTTTGTTTTAAAACACAATGACATGCATGTACAAACATAGAATAAGTAACTCATCAAATAAATAAGAAATAATGTGGAGGGAATGGAGAAAACCCGAAGCATGAAAAGTTGAAAGTGAAATCTTCCAACTCATAAGCTTTATCTTGAGGAAACGCCCAAAATGCAGAGTATAAAACCTCTGACATTTTGAGTTTTCCTCAGTGCAGAGTTGTGCAGAGTTGAGCTCAGTCAAGTTCAGAACAGTTCAGTTTAGTTAGTTGCACAGTTCAACTACGATATCAAAAATGTAGTCATTGAAACTTTAAACGCAATCCAGGAGGATCAGTCTTCGACTGCCTTCAAAAATGGAGTCTTTCGCGACTCCAATCATTATTAGTCATTTACGACTTTTGAGGGTATTTTTTATATTCTCTAGCTATATCTCACCAAATTATACAATGCCACGAATCAGAAAAACTACGAACCAAGACAATTGTAAGTTCCTTTTGTATTCTAATATTTTCAAACCAAATGTTTAAAATATAAAATTGTTATTTTGTTTTTACCAAAGTTTATTTGCTATTGGTTTCAACAGTTGACTCATCCTCAAGTAGTTATTGGTTTCAATACTAGACGAAAGGGGTTTGGATTAAGATTGAATCCGAGGTTCATTCTGCTACAAATAATTTTGTGGCTTAGATGTTAGATGAATATTCGAAAGTTAACAATAGAATCTCACTTCTATTTTTGATGATTAAAATACAAATTTGACTATTTCTGACATAACACATGCATATAATATATATACTCGGCTGAACCCTCGAGCAATAGCCATTTGTAAGATTTTTCTTGTAATAAATACTGTTAAAAAGTCAAAGTTTATATAAAATGTATGTGCTCCCTAAAGTCAAGTGGTACAAAATAATAACTTGAGTTGTCACATCTGATAGAATACTGAAGTAAAACTGATATTTTGTGCGTCTATAATTATAGTAAACTACCATCATTCAGGATTTATTTGAAGTTTTCAATGTAAGAAAGATTGGAACGAATGGCTGCAATTGGAGTTACGTGGACTTAGACGCAAGGTTGACTGGATTCTTTACCCCCACCCCTCGTCCGTTCGACTTCCTTCCTTCTATTCTCCATGATCTCACCCTTGGTCTTGCCTCTATCCTTTTCCAACTCTTGAAACGAGTGCACGTGTAAGAAGTGTCTTATGATTGAATTAAGGGGTCTCCAAATTGAGATTAATTTATTTCTATCAACAAAACTCTCCTGTATCTGCTGACAACATACGTGTACTGAATCAACGATAGAATAGTGAAATTTGATTCATGCCTAAAAACCTCGATTAATGCACGAAAATCACTCATAAATGAGTGATTTGAGGGTCAAGTTGAAAACACTTCCATGTATTTCCAATGGAATATGGAATATAGTTGCAGCATTAAAGGGCAAACCAGCAGATGGAGCTATTTTAGACCAAAAGTATCAAAATGTGACATGCAAAAACAGACAGATTTTTACTCATATCAATTAACATAATTTGTTAACTAAAAACAATGCATATCCGATGAAAGATCTCAGTGAGATATTCAAATTGGTTTATAATATATCCCAACTCTGCAAAGCTAAAGCGGCCATAATAGGCGCAAAACCGCATTTATAATTTCAAAGTGTTACATAATAGAAACAAGCCGGCGGTCCTCGGATCCCCCATTCGACTGTGTCAAATATGTCACCGTTTTTGTTTATTTCCCCCAATTTCATTGGTGGTAAGCTTCCGAATGGTCCGGTTGCACACAAAATCAAAATGTTCCAGTACTGAAAGACCTTTTTCCAGACGAGCGGAAACAAAAACAGGAATATCTCATATTACCCAAAGTAATTGACTAAATGTTGTTCAACCAGTTCATAGATCTCATTAAGGCGCATATTTTGGAAATAAAATGGGATAAATAGTTATCAAGAATGAAGTAATAAAAGAACCGTAAATATGAAAAAATTGAAATCTAGAAAATTAATGATGCGCCATTGAATACGGTTCTTCGCCATAACAAAAGGAACCTCTGTTTCGAATTTCAAGTGTTTCTCTCAATTTTTGCGAACTCTAGACTGCGAATAAACACGAAACGTACAACCAAAGTCAAAAATTGAAAAATAGGAATATCACATATTACCCAAACCCATAGACTCAATGTTTTTCAACTATATCATAGATCTCGTCAAGGCACACATTTTGAAAAAAAAAAACAAAAAAATCCGTTGAATAATTATCGAGAAATAAAATAAAAACTGTGAAAACGAAAAAAATTGAAATCCAGAAAATTAATGATACGATCAAATCGATATTCAATAGGGTTCTTCACCACAACAAGAGGAGCCTTTGGTCCAAATTCCAAGTTTTTATCACAATTTTTGCGGACGCTAGAGTGCGAACAAACGCAAAAAGTAAGACCAAAGTGAAAAGTGAAAAAACAGGAATATCTCATATTACTCAAGATAATTGACGCAATGTTTTTCAGGCATATCATAGATCTCGTTAAGGCACACATTTTGAAGAAAAAACAACAAAATCGGTTCAATAATTATCGAGAAATAAAATAAAAACCGTGAAAATGAACAAATTAAAATGTATAAAACTAACGACACGATCAAATCGCGATTTGACAGGGTTCTTCACCACAACGAAAGGAACCTCTGTTTCGAATTTCAAGTTTTTATCTCAATTTTTGCAAACGCTAGAGTGCAAAAAGCAAAGATAACTGTAAAAAAACAGAAAAATTGAAATATGTCCGATTTCTTGTGAGCAACCTACTAGATGTTCTTCGACCGTTCCCTGGATCTCCTTGAGATGCACATTTTGATAAAAAATAAATTAAAAAATATTCATTAGTTTCACAGATATGAACAATCGAAGAGAAAACACAAAATATCGATTTCTAAGAAACTTACCGGCAGTTTTTACTGAAATTTCGCCCACAGCTAGACGTACTCAATACCAACAACTGACAATTTTTTCAGATTTTATCCTCAAAATTTAGTCCTTTTTATGTTCAATTTTGTAAGTGAAGATTTTTGAAAAAAATTGATACATACAGACACTATGCTCAAACTTCGTATTTTTAGCATAATTAGCGAACGTGAAAACTGACCGATTGCAATGCTTCCATTCGGAAGCAAAAACCCAACGAAATCGATTGAATAGATATCGAGAAATAAAATAAAAACCGGGAAAACGAAAAAATCGATATCTAGAAAACTAATGATCCGATTAAATCGCCATTCAATAGGGTTCTTCACCACAACAGAAGGAACCTTCGTTCCAACGTTCAATTTTTTATCTCAATTTTTGCGGCCGCTAGATGGGAACAAACATAAAAAGTAAAACCAACATCAAAAGTTAAAAAACAGGAATATGTCATTGTACCCATACTAGTGGACTCAATAGTTTGCGCCATATTATAGATCTCGTTAAGGCACACATTTTGAAAAGAAAAAAAACAACATCGATTGAACAGATATCGAGAAATAAAATAAAAACCGTGAAAACGAAAAAATCGATATCTAGAAAACTAATGATCCGATCAAATCACCATTCACTAGGGTTCTTCACCACAACGAAAGGAACCTTTGTTCTAAATTTCAAGTTATTATCTCAATTTTTGCGGACGCTGGCGTGCGTACAAACACAAAAAGTAAAACCAAAATGAAAAGTTAAAACATAGGAATATCTCATTGTACCCAAACTAATTGACTCAACGTTTTGCAACCATACTATAGACCTCGTTAAGACACACATTTTGAACAAAATCGGTTGAATAATTATCGAGAAATAAAACAAAAACCGTGGAAACGAAAAAATTAAAATCTGGAAAACTAATCATACGATCAAAGCTGTTTCATACGCTGTTTAACAGGGTTCTTCACTATAACAAAAGGAATCTTTGTTTCAAATTTTAAGTTTTTATATCAATTTTTGGGGACGCTAGAGTGCGTACAAAGGCAGAAAGGAGAAAAAACAGAAAAATTGAAATATCTCCAATTTCTTGTGAGGAAACTACTAGATGGTCTTCCGCCATTCCCTAGCTCTAGTTGAGATGCACATTTTGAAAAACAAAAAATTAAAAAATATTCATTATTTTCTGAGATATGAACCATCGAAGGAAAAAACAAAAAAAGATGCATTCAATACCAATAACTGACAATTTTTTCAGATTTTATTCTCAAAATTTAGTCCTTTTTATGTTAAATTTTGTAAGTGAAGATTTTTGAAAAAAGTTGATACATACAGACACTATGCTCAAACTTCGTATTTTTACGTTTCAGACCATTATATATCGTTTACAACCATAATTAGCAAAAGTCAAAATTGACCGATTGCAATGCTTCCATTCGGAAGCAAAATGAAAACTATCTGCTACAACCTTATGAAAAAATGCTCAAATGAGACCTGTCATATATCATTTTGAAGGACATGAAATGTGCTACAAATTGCTCTATAGATATCCTTATTGAGGTTACCAAAAACTATTAAGAAATCTAACCAAAGTTGAGACTTTGAGAAAACCTTAAAAATTCAATATCTGATTAAAACTCTCATAAGTCAACGAAAAATGTTTGAACTTATATAAATCACGTGTCATTTTGAAGGCAATTCAATAAGTATTTAGCCTTTCAAATGAGTATGCCAGAAGTCAGGTTCGTCGATAAGCCAGAACGACATGGTCATAAAAACCAAAGAAAAAAGCTGCGGTACACTCACGGATCGTTACATAATAATGGATACAGCTTTTGCGATCAGTAACCGTTCGTCAGATAGGGCGTTATAAACATTCTGACTGGTTCATACTAATAGGAATTATAAGGCGATTTTATCCCAAATCTAATTACCTCAGAGCTACATGAAGACTTGTCAATTTTGATCGGAATGATAACAATTGCTTCTTCCGCGTTAATGGCGGAAATGGTGGAAATCGGGTGGTCGAATTGTGTCAGAAAATGTCATATTATGACAAATTATGACATAAAATGACAAATTTGACAGAATATGACATATCCTGACGTATTAGGAGATAATATGACAGATTGTGTCAGAATCAACTATGTCATATCCTTCCTATTCTATAAACGCGATGGTGGTCATGTGAACCTCAGCTGTCATTCTCACATTTTGATTGGCCATTGAACGCCATTGGCCTGTATCATGTTCATCTTATATTTTGATTGGCTATTTGGCTATTTACTCGCATTGGCCGATTACAACGCGCGCTGATCATTCAAATTCGAAATTCATGAAGATGTCTCTAGATCTCTAAATAATGGAGAAAATAAAACGTTGTAATTATTCATATTTGCTGGCAGTCCAACAACATTTTCGCTTATACGTTTGCAATCAGACAATAACAAAAACTATTGAAAACTCAAAAAAGAGAATTGCAAAATGAAAACAATAAAATTGCGGTTTCAGGGAAATTCGCGATTCAGGGAAGTTATTGTAATGATCCCGATAGTGTAGTGTCCCAGAAATCGAAAATTGTCACTTTTTAGAACGTTTCATATCATCCTGACGAATTTAAGATGAGGGTTCTGTGTGCCTGTGTCTATGTGTTCGTATGTGAGTGATTCTTTGAGAAACAGCTCCCCGTAAACAGCTCGATCGATTTGTTTCTCCTGTGACACTTGTGTACAACTGATGTCCAGGGCGGAAAGGAGTGTCAAGTTTGAAAAACAATTCCTGCTATTGTTATTAACAATCTTAACTATTTCACATGCTTTGTCGCGGGAACGGTTAGAGATAGAAGAAAAAGTGTATAATTAATGTTATTCCCTTAAATGACTTTTTTTCATAACTTTCATATGTACTATATCAAACTTCATTTTAGTGAAAAAATTAAACACAGCCAAAATAATAAACAAGTAGACGGTCATCAAATGCCCACATTCGAATGCATATCGGTTCTTTTTATTTCGTTTAACGTAGCCTTTTTATTTCCACCAATTTCATTGATGGTATGCTTCCGAATGGAACCGAATTTGGAATTGCTGTGTAGGCTGCTAGCATTATATAGAGTCCCTAGATCCACTGTATTATAACTAGAATCACCGCGAACGATTCAAAATTTAAAATATAGGATAACTATCCAACGAATCATTTAATAACGGGTAAGATAATGAACATAAGTGTTTAGATTGAAATTTCGAGAATAAGTAAAAATAATACTCGTCACAATTGTTCGTGCTCAATTCTTCAGGTATAGAAGCATTTATGAGGACTCCCCATTGAAATTCCCTTGCACCTATAATTTTGGGTAATGGTATGATGTTGAATGAATCTTTATGAAGGTACATACACCATTAAGAGGCTATGTTACTTCCGCGCGCGTGCTCAATTTTCAATCCAATTACTTTTTAGGGTGTCCTCAATTTGCACCCACAAAAAAAGTTGTGAGTGCGAAATGCAATAATCTAGTCACTCTGAATTTGCTTTTTGTAAAAAATGAAAAAAAAAAAGAAAGTAGATTAGCTTACCGGTAGAAATCTGCACTGGAAAAAAAATTAATAGATATTATTTCCTCACCTTTTCCGCCAAACACAAATTCAGAGTGTCTGCAGGAGGGAAAAATATAACTGATTAATGATTAAAAATCATTCTTTATCATTGACATCCTTGAAAGTTTTTGGTCGGAAAAAAATGCCGGTAATGACGGTAATAGACAATTTGTCCCTCCCCCCCCCCCTTTGGCTCCTTTGCCAGACAATAGCTGCCGATCGCGCACCAGTGCAGTGCACATAAACAACAAAATGTAGGTAAATTATGAATTTTAACCGTTTCTCCTATTATTATATAGACAAAACAGATTTTTTACCTCATCTCAAACAGCCAAAATATGCTTAGAGGTGAAAAATCCCTGTGTCGAAACTAGGAAACCTCCAAAAATCACGCGTTGTCCGGGTAAATTGGTACAAATTTTTTCCGATTTTCCATAACCTCAACTGTCAAATATTTTGTATTACAAGTTGAGTAAATCACAACTTGGATAGAAATAGGTAATGATAACAAATGTTATAAGAAAAAAATCCAGACTCTTCGCATTTAATTTTTCAATACGCGAAATAACCTAAATTTAAATTATGCACTTTTAAGCAAAACAGCCATTGATTTTTTATTTACAAATTTTTCAATTCAAATAGAAAATTTTTGAAGTTGTTTCTATCCATTTTGAATATTCAAGTTTGTAATTATAAATTTCGCATTCTGAATGTTGAAATCATTTTTCGCTTTTGAATTTCAAATTATTAACTTGAGTTGTCTTTTGTATCCATTGTAAAGAGCAACCTTAGTCACATCTGCTCAAATTCTTGGAGAATTTTTTTCTTAATTAAAAAGAAATCAGTACATGAAGAAGTACATGATTAGAGGGGAGCGGAGCAAAAACCTCTTTTTTTTACCGGAAGTTACTTGCCCATAAAAAAGCCAGACGTTCAATCTCCTGCAAAAAAAAGCCAATAGGAAGAATAATCTTTCATCTATGTCTCATTCAAGAATTGACTCAATTTGCCTAGGAATTAGTTATGATAACCGTTCGCGAATGTTTGTCAAATCATTGAATTGAGAAGTGACATGGGGGTTCATAGCGGTCAAAACAGTGCGAGTTATGGAATTCAAAGTTTGAGGTAACAACGAGGTTGCACTGTTGTATTTTTCCAAACCACCGAGAGTTTTTCTAAGTCGTTCAAGCTGGGATTTTTCAATAAATGCCCCATTTAAACGCAATCTTTCCGTGGGTTGCGCCATTGTTGAGGTTATGTATTCATGAATATCGCTATGTTCGCGCGTTATGTTGATTGGCTTAGTAACAACTAAGGTCTTCAAAATACTTTCCATATAAACAATTCACAGTTGTTACATTATTTTTTCATTCAATTTGCCTGGCAAAAAATTCTCCTTAGATAGTATTTTTAAAAAAAGGGTAATTGTAAAATGGGTGTGCTATCTGTTCACCCTTATTTCCAATTGAAAATAAGGTAACAACAGTTGGAATAAACGGGATGTGGGGCTCACCCTCTACGGGTCGAACCACTAACTTCCCGATCGTTGACCCGTATAGGTTATATGCAAAATTTCGGTTCATATCCGAAGTTATGGACATTTTAAGCCTTTCAAAATTTCCAAATATTGAAAAATTTTATAATTATCAATATGTAATGGTTAGATAAATAATGCAATTTTGTAAGAACAATTAACCACGGGTGGTATCAAAAAAAGTCATAAAACGTCGAATGTGTATTTTTACGGGTAGAACGACATTTAGTAAGCACTTTGTTTCATATCCCCAACCGTTTTTGCTATAGAGCGATCTGAACAATTGCATTTGTTGAGAATCATTAACGATCGGTGTTAGAAAAAAAAAGTTATACAACATCAAATATGTATCGTCCTGTGTGGAACAACCTTCATTAAACAATTTGTTTCGTATCTTTAACCGTTCTCACGATACAACGATATAAATTGTTCAATTGGTCAATAACTAAAGAACCGCTGGGTCAATTATGTTCAAAATCTAATCAGGTCCAAGTTAGGCTGAAACCTATAGAATGAGTATAAGGAAACCTAAATCGGATGAGTTGTACCAGAGAAATCGTTCAACAAATTTTTGCTCACATACGCACACACACACAAACAAATAGCGCGTGTCGGGGCTTTGGCGTAGTGGTAGAGTATCTGCCTACTACTCCGAAAGGTCCTACGTTCGCGCCCGGCCGCTGGAGAATATTTTTTGAAAATATTTTCTCATGGATTCCGACCGATGCAGGAACTTCCGTGTGTGCTATCGACGGTACCCATAAAATGAGACCGCCCGGCCGAGCGGGAACCTAACCTTTAATATTTTTATGTACCAGCCAAATTCCTTATATAGAAATAAATTCAAATTGCCAATATTTGAAATGTAAACTTTAGAATGTGATTTATTCTCAATACGTCTCACCACCCATATTACAATCGGCACAATTTCATTAAATAATAATTGCGTTTGAAGTTATAAAAGAAATCGTCAATAGGGTCATTTATATATGCATAATCTGATATCACTCGAATTTTATTATTTAGCGACATCAATTGTTCATCAAAATCGTCAACTCACTTGCGAACTTTATTCATAAAATTTCGATGATGACTAATACACTCAAAAGGTCAATTATTTATGCGATCTCTGGCGGTCAAATGTTAACTAGGATTGAAATCCAAATTTGTCAACAATCGAATTAATCTCCTAGTATCTATAGTTTTACTTTACGCGTAATATCTCTCTCTCTCGCTGGATGAAGGAGCCCTTTTAATTACGATTATTCCAAATTTCAATTCAATGCGCGTCTCAAATGCATCGAAATACCATGAATCCTAACCTAATAAATTTATGCTGTAATCCCAGTATTTACCCTATTTGACTTTCCATACAAATATAGAATTACGCAATGTTGGCTTACCTTATGTTCGGCAATCATTGATTTATACAAACCACTTTTTTTCTGATGATACAATTTTCGCACGTGGCATGAATTACGTAATAGGCAAAATTTAGGTGAGTCAAATACAACGAAAGAATAAATGGCGAAAAAATTATGTATAACAACGCGACATAAAAACGAAGACACGCGGTAATGCACGCGTCTATATATACGATAAAAATTTAAATTAATACGGGAACAAATGAAAAATATATGAGAGGCAGAAATGCCCTTCAGCCCGGATTCCACGTCTAATTCGTTGGGTTACCGGGAAGCAAGAGAGCATCCAATCAAAATTTCCGTTTGATCGAGCCCCTACCCATTCATCCCCACTCCCAATACTATATCGCGAATTCGATGGACTCCAGGACGTGCTGACCTCTGTCCCATTACAAACCCGACGACGGGGGGGGGGGGGGGGGGGTTCCATCATAGGCGCCGGCCATCGTAGCACAGGGGTTTGTGGAGGTTTACCCTGTGTTTAGAAATACGATGGCCTAAAAATGACGAAAGTCGGCCCCAGCCGCATGGGTGGGTGCCCGGTACACCCCCTGAAGGAATGCTTACACGGCCGCTACCGGGGGCGTACAAATGAGAGAGACGGAGGAAAAAAAACAGACAAATAACGCGCTAAAATAGGTCGGAAACGTTTCTAAGGGTCATGAAACGTGGAGGTCAGGTAAAATTTTCAATTTCCATTTTCGGACCCAAAACAATAATTTCCCTCAAAATCGGGAAGTTAAAAGAGGGTGAACGACCATAGCACACCCATTTCCCAATTGTCATTTTTAAAAAATAATATCTAAGATGAATTTTTTCGCCAGGGTTGATTGTTCAAAAACGTATTTCGCAGCAAAAAAAAATCTTAAATCGTGAACCTGACTTGAGGCCTACTTCCGGAACGAAGCATAATTAGAAAGTACCTTAAAGTTGGGTCTTATTAATATTGGATGTTTGGTATTTAAATTAATAAATTTTCAATTTTCTTGTTTGTTGTTTCTGTTGTTTCATTTTTTTCAAATTTTCATCTTGAAAATTCAGAAATGTTCACTTCTGCAATTCACGATTTTCCAATCATTTTACTCTCAATTTCATCTATACAAAATTGAACATGAAAAGGACAAAATTTTTAGAATAAAATCTGAAAAAATTGTCAATTATTAGTATCGGGTACATATAGCTGTGGGGGGGGGGGGCGCCACCGGGCAACGTTTGCAACAAGACGTACTTTTTTGACAGTGCTGTATTTTGGCTTTTTTCTAAAATTTTCGAAGTGTTGATTCTGTGCATATTGATACTGCAGTAGCGATTGAGGCGAGCTGTATGTATTGGTCATTTGTCAATCACAACCGGTTGTTCCTACATTTGAAGGCTGGCTTTTACACGAGGAGCTGCGGCTAACCTCGAAAATTGGAGCAAGACAGAGGTAAACAGAAACGTTGCTGTGTTGGACCTATTTCAGCGTGGGGAACCATCCCTACTTGTGGTCAGCTTCCTTCTCTACATTATCAGTTGCAGCTGCAAATTTTCACGGCAGGCCAGTATACTACAGTTGTCAATATATCTCTTTACATATATACATATACATGTATCTTCATTTGCATATATATACATCACCATTGCTCCGGATCAATACTCAACTCAATTGTAGTATCAGTGGCTCCATCTATGAAATCAAATTTCTATCACCATGTCTAACACAGACCTAAACAGACCGATGAGCGAGATATCAGTGGGGGACTTCCTTACCCTCCTCGACCCCAGAATACAGAACTCGGTAGCAACGGCCGTAACCAAAGCCATGGAGCCCTGGCAAAAACAAGTTGATGAGAAATGCGAAAGTATTCGTCTTCTATCGGAAGAAAATAAAAAACTCCAGAAAAAAATTGATACCCAGGCTAAAATGTTAGAAGACCAAAAAAGACTAAACAATCTGATTATTCACGGTTTAGAGGACTCCAATCCATCCATTGAACTCCTTGATACTTTGCTCATCTTTCTGAAGGAAAAACTTGAAATTACCTTGCAACCACAGGAAATCAACTTCGTCAAGAGAATAGGTACAAGTCGTGGAGACAACCCTCGTTCAATGGTGGTTGGATTCACGTCATTCAACACCAAAATCTCTGTTTTAAAGAATGCTCTCAAATTAGAAGGAACCAAAAGCAGTAACTCACAAAACGCACCGAGCACTACACCCAAGAACTAAATCAAACACCTCAAAAAAAACCAAGAGATGAGAATTCGCAGACACTTTCTTCCATGGACTTTTTTCGACCCTCTCCTCTCGCAGCCCTTTCAAACAACAAATAACCCTCATTCAAAATCCGTCCAGCCCTCCCAAAACAGCTTAATTGTCCCAACAACATCTCAACAGTTTCCTCCCCCACCTCTGTATCATCCCAAACCTTGGCGATCCACAAATCAAGATGGCACTCTGTCTTTTGCTCTATGGAATATTGATGGTCTCAAGAACATATACAACCTGGACAAACCAATGATGAAATACTTTTCGGAACTGGATTTTTTTGGTGTCATAGAAACATGGAGAGATTCTGAAGTCGATACCTTTCCGAAGTTTTTATCCGTTTTTCAACCATATCGAGTCGCTGCTACGAGGACCTTTACGATTGGAAGGCCCTCTAGAGGAATTATACTATTCATTAAGAAAAATATCTGCAATAACACCCCAACGGTCCTGGTGAGCTCAGATAATTACATTCTCTTTTTAATTTCGTTGGGTGATATAACGATATTATATCTGTCTTAGCTATCTTAGTCCTGACCTAGATGATGAACGCGCGATCAACGAGATCTCAGACATCGTCAGCATTTACACCCAAAGGCACCCCAACTGCCCTTTCGTCATCATGGGAGACTTGAACGCCCGAATAGGCCACTTGAATCAGGTGGATGCTCATATCACGCAAGGGTCCTGTGTGTCATATCGCCGCACAAGCCTTGATGATGTCATAAATCGCAGAGGAAATCTACTTGAGGATCAGTTCAGCAGCCATGGATTTATACTCTTAAATGGCAGAACAGAGTCGGACACTCTGGCCTGTCTAACTTATATCAAGGAGAGAGGGGCGAGTGTCGTTGATGTAGTCTGGATAAATCGTCTAGCTATTGACCTCATTGAGGACTCGTCGGTCAATCCTCATGGCACGAGGTCTCCTCATCTGATTTATGAAGTGAAATTAGTCTTCCCGTCACGGAAAAATGTCAACTCATCACCTGTGTGGGCCAAAAACTACGAAAATTTCCTCGCTTATCTTCACAATCTTTGCAGCGCCTGGTCATCTTTCGACTTCAAATCTGATGACATAACAATCGTTGACCATCACCCGGAGTACATACTTAAGGTAGCTGCATGCAGAGCAAATTTATGCAAGACTTTCAACCCTGAAAAACCTTATATGGGTCCGGTATCTCAAGTTGCTGAAGAATGCAAACTCTTGAAGCAAAACGTCCGTCAACTACTCATGAGAAAAACCTTAACCTCTACTATGCAAGCTCTCGAGCTAGGTAGACGAGAGGACGAATATTACTGCTCTAACGCATCTCTTCAATGAGATCCTCAAAACTGGTATCATCCCTGAAGGCTGGGGTTGGGTCAAGGCGATTGTGCTGCATGAAAAAAGGAGACAAAGTGGACCACAACAATTACCGGAACATCGCTCTCTTTAATTGCATATCAAAAAATTTTACTCAGATTCTCGCCAATCGCATTCCAGAATGGTGCGAATCTCTGAACATCATCCCTGAATAACAGTGCGGATTCTGGAGAAATAGAGGTTGCGCAGATAACGTGTTTTGCTTAGTCGGGGCCACTCAAATTGCACTCAATCAACCAGGCCGATACCTATTCTCAATCTTTGTTGACTTCAAGCAAGCTTTTGACGCAGTTCATCACCAAATACTATGGTCAAAACTAAGAGAATTAGGGCTTCAATCGAAGGCGTTGAACGCAATCATCGATCTATACGAGAAGCTGGAGATGTTCTACGAGATAAATGGTGTGAAATCGAACAAAATGAGGATATCCAAAGGTACACTTCAGGGAGAGTCTCTAAGCCCTTTACTCTTCATATTGTTTATCAGTATGCGCGATGCTGGGTCATCAGGAGCCAGTCTTGGAGGATCTTTCGAACTACTAGCACTGGCGTTTGCTGATGACATCGTGCTGCTTGCGGACACGGCCCAAGCAACTCAAAAGACTCTGAATGCTCTGTATATCTTCTGTACGTCTTTAAGTCTTGCAGTAAATGCAAAAAAGATCCAAATAATCATTTTTCACAAAAGCCCAAAGTACTGCAGCATGCCCACATTCAAATACAATGGTGTTACAATAGAGTCCACAAAGAAATACATGTATTTGGGCATTCTATTCTCCAGATCAGGGAAATTTAATGATGCTACCGGGTGACCAAGACCAATCAAGCAATCGGTTCAGCCCTTCATAAGCTAAGAAAAGCCCAACCTAGATCCTCTATATCAGCTGGCTGCTAAAAAAGAATTTCTTCTCGAACGGTCATTTTAAAATCCTAATTTATTAACATACCTGTGTTAGATCGTCTTCTAGTTTTAATTTAGTGCTTCAAATAATTTTAGCCTATTTACCAGCAAGTCTTTTTTTTTTATTTATGTATCTCTCTTGCGTATTAATTGTCTACTGAATGACATTAATGTCGCTAATATATCATTTTATTTCCTTCAAAGATGAATGTATCTCCCCAGGGTAAATCCCGAGTTGTAACCCCAAATTAAATTATATTGTACTGTAACCATGTCACTTAAGTGCAATGAATAAATGAAAAATGAAAAACATAGCTGTGGGCGCAATTTTAGTGAAATGTGTCGGTAACGTTCTTAGAAATGGACTTTTTTTCTTCGATCGTTCATATCTCAGAATCAAATCAATATTTTTGAATTTTTTTTTCAAAATGTGTGTCTCAGCAAGTTCCAAGGAATGGTCGAAGAACATTTTGTAGGTTACTCCCAAGAGATTGGAGATATTTCAATTTTTCTCTTTTTTACAGTTTTTTGAAATAGAAACTTGAAATTTGGAACAAAGGTTCCTTTACTTGTGACGAACCCTATTAAATGGTCATTTGAACGTATCATTAGGTTTCCACATTCAAATTTTCTCTTTTTCACGGTTTGTGTTAGATTTTTTGAAAATTATTCAACCGATTTTCTTTGTTTTTTTTTTCAAAATGTGCGCCTCAACGAGATTGATAATGAGGTTGAAAAATATTGAGTCAATTAGTTGAGGTAATATGAGAGATTCCTGTTTTGTAACTTTTGACTTTGGTTTTACTCTTTGTGTTTGTACCTCTTTCTACAGGTTTTTTATCTGCAATTTCCTAGCTGGCAGAGGAATATATGCTAATGGTTGCTCCCCGAAATAAAAAATTAACTTTTCATCAGATCTCCACGTTTCATGGTATTTCTGACGATGTCTGGATGGCATTTGTGCAGTATTTGCAATGTTATTAATCACTGCAATTATTTATAGTATTCCACTGGGTACAATATTAAAGTTAGCGGCAAACTGATCAGACGAAAATTATTCTTTACATGAAAATACACATTTTATGTGACATGCTTTTTCCAGAATTTGCATAATTAAGGAGATATCATTAAGGCGCTGCCATGAAGGTCTCAGTCGAAGCATTTCCGTGCAGAATCGAGCGGATTGGATTTTGGATGATATTCGTGTAGTATATGAAATGTCTTCCCTAGCGGACGGATGAATTACGGAATCGACTTGTGCAGTATATTGATTAGTTTTCGAGTACAAGTCGACTCTGATTTGGAATAATCGACCCAGGGTCGGCTAAGTACCGGGTCGATTGCCGGTCGACTAGAATTTATTTTTTCCCCAAAACCAACTCACGGTCCGCGTAACACCACGTCAATTGTCCAAAAACAAAGAGAAAAAGAACATAGATTTGTTTTTTTTTTAAATTAAGACCAGTCGACCGGCAATTGACTCAGTATTTATCTGGATCGATCTGTACTCGAAACGAAATCGACATACTTCACAAGTCGATTACACAATCGACAGAGCATCGAATGGCAATCGACCGGTCCGCCAGGGTTGCTTTGCGAGTTTCATATTTGCCACGTATAACGTCATTTTTCAATTCCGATGTCTGTGCTTACAATGGATGCCAGGAAAAGAGGTAAACGGAGAATATATATTTAAGACCTTGAATGATATTCACTTACCCATTACGTTTTTCCGGGAACATGGGAACGAATCATAAGAAAACAAATTTTATAAGCTCATAAATTTATCATTACTCAAAATGTATAGGATTGGAGCAACGTGTATGGGTTTAACCCGAGCTCTCCTGCGGTAACAACCCTCCAACAGGTGCGTAGTTTTTTCTAATATCACATCACATATGATTTGACCATATGATCAATGAGTTACTGTTGTAATTCCACTGTCGAAATTGTCGTCTGATGACGATTCCATTTAAACGATGTATTAAACAGTAATCCATACTATTAATGAGTTGTTTTAAGCATGGAAGTTCATTGGCCATCAAAGAGGTTAGAACACTATACATGCTAAAATCCTCAAATAGTATGTCTTGTGAATATAATTTTCACGACCTGTATATACGCTGTTTGCTTTATCTTTGTAGAATTGATAACTCACGAAATATGTATTGCATGCATTAACTAGTGTTGCAAATATGCTTCAATTGCATGTAATTGAGTAGTTCATATGTAGATGCTAGAAATGTCCAGTTAAACTGAGACCTATCACTTTTCCTGATACAAATCAGACAGGTGACAGGTTCATTCAATGACAGCTCATGGTTGTATATCGATACTCAAGTATTAGAATTTTACCTAGGCACTGTCAGAGGGATGAAAATGGAACTCATCAGTTTATACCATACGCTAATGTATGTTTTGCAATCGCTGAATATTTTGTAATTTTCTCCGTGACGAAACCTGTCGATAGAGGTCAAAATTTCCACGGATCGATTGTTAGTCGAGAGCCCCAAGTATGCCTTTGCCCAGAATTATCAAGTCCTAGCTTCCCCGCCCCCTCGTACTATGTCATAATCGGTACCAAGACGGATTCGTAACTCAGAGGTCCTGAGTTCGAATCCTAGCCGTGCTGATTGATACGAGCACCAATGTAATTTATTTATAAGTACTTTGTTTATAAACACATCGTAGACCTCCGTCGCTGATTAGCTCTTAGGTAGAGAACATAAATATGGCAACGTTAAAATAAACTTAAAAAAAAAAGAAATCTGTACCAATTTACAAACAAGCAGGCGGTCCTCGGGTCCCCCCATTCGAATGTGTCAAATATGTCACGTTTTTTTTTTATTTCCCCCGATTTCATTGGTGCTAAACTTCCGAATGGTCCAATTGCACACAAAATAAAAATGTTCCAGTATTGGAAAAGCTTTTTCCAGGCGAACGGAATCAACAACAGTGATAGCCCATATTACCCAAAATAATTGACTCAATGTTATTCGACCAGTTCATAGATAACGTTAAAGCTCACGTTTTGGAAAAGAAATGGGATGAATACTTATCGAGAAATGAAGTAATGAAACAACCGTAAAACTGAAAATATTGAAATCTATAAAATTACTGATGCGATTGAATCGCTATTCAATAGGGTTCTTCACTATAATAAAAGGAACCTCTGTTCCAAATTTCAAGTTCTTATTTCAATTTTTGCGGTCGCTAGAGTGCGAACAAAACCAGAAAGTAAAACCAAAGTCAAAAGTTATAAAACAGGAATATCTTATATTACCCAACCTAATTAACTCAATGTTTTTCAACCATATCATAGGTCTCGTTAAGGCACACATTTTGAAAAAAAAACCAACAAAACCGATTGAATAATTATCGAGAAATAAAATAAAAACCGTGAATACGAAAAAATTAAAATCTAGAAAACTAATGATGCGATTAAATCGCCATTCAACAGGGTTCTTCACCACAACAGAAGGAATCTTTGCTTCAAATTTCAAGTTTTTATCTCAATTTTTCGACACGCTAGAGTGCGTACAAAAGCAAAAAGCGAAAAAAACAGAATATCTTCAGTTTCTTGTGAGCAACGTACTAGATGTTATTCAACCATTCTTTGGAGCTCGTTGAGACGCACATTTTTATAAAAAATAAATTAAAAAATTTTCGTTAGTTTCAGAGATATGAACGATCGAAGAAAAAACAAAAAAAGTCGATTTCTAAGAAACTTACCGGCAGATTTCACTGAAATTGCGCCCACAGCTAGCTACACTCAATACCAATAACTGACATTTTTTTCAGATTTTATTCTAAAAATGTAGTCCTTTTTGCTTCCGAATGGAATCATTGCAATCGGTCAATTTTCACTTTCGATAATTATGCTTGTAAACGATATATAATCGTGTGAAACGTAAAAATACGAAGTTTGAGCATAGTGTCTGTATGTATCAATTTTTTTCGAAAATCTTCACTTACAAAATTTAACATAAAACGGACTAAATTTTGAGCATCAAATCTGAAAAAATTATCAATTATTGGTATTGAGTGGGCGCAATTTCAGTGAAATCTGTCCGTAAGTTTCTTAGAAATAAACTTTTTTTGTTTTTTCTTCGATCGCTCATATCTCAGAAACTAATGGATGTGTAAAAAAATGTCGAAATTCGACATTCGTTGTCATTCCATGATCTGACATAATATGATATATTTTGCCAGAAAATGTCATACAAAATTTGTCAGAATCGGTCGTACTATGTCATAATCTGTACGATATTTTTTAATTTCTTTTTTATCAAAATGTGCGTTTCAACGAGATCCAGGGGATGGTTAAAGAACATCTGGTAGGTTGCTCATAAGAAATTGGAGATATTCCAAATTTTTCAGTTTTATACACTTTTCTTTGCTTTTTGGTTTTGTACGCACGCTAACGTCCGGAAAAATTGAGATAAAAACTTGAAATAGGGAACAAAGGTTCCTCATGTTGTGGCGAAGAACCCTATTGAATGGCGATTCGATTGTATCATTAGTTTTCCAGATTTCAATTGTTTCGTTTTCACGGGTTTTATTTTATTTCTCGATAATTATTCAACCGATTTTATTGTTTTTTTTTCAAAAGGTGTGCCTTGACGAGATCTATGATGTGGTTGAAAAACATTGGGTCTATTAGTTTGGGTAATATCAGATATTCCTATTTTTTAACTTTTGACTTTGATTTTACTTTTTGTGATTGTTCGCACTCTAGCGTTCGCAAAAATTGTGATAAAAACTTGAAATTTGGAACAGAGGTTCGTTTCGTTATGGCGAAGAGCCCTATTGAATGGCGATTCAATCGCATCATTAATCTTCTAGATTTGGATTTTTTCATTATTACGGTTTTTTCATTACTTCATTTCTCGATACGTATTGATCCGATTTTTTTGCCAAAAATCCAAGCCTTAACGAGATCTATGAACTGGCTCAACGGCATTGAGAGAATTACTTTGGGTAACATGAGATATTCCTGTTTTTGCTTCCGTTCGCCTGGAAAAAGATTTTTCAATACTGGAACATTGTCATTTTGTGTGCAATCGGAACATTCGGAAGCTTACCACCAATGAAATTGGGGGAAATAAAAAAAACGGTGACATATTTGACACATGCGAATGGGGGGGGGGGGCCGAGGACGCCCTGCATGTTATGTTGAATTTTGTAAGTGAAGATTTTCGAAAAAAATTGATACATACAGACACTATGCTCAAACTTCGTCTTTTTACGTTTCAGACCACTATATATAGTTTACAAGCATAATTAGCGAAAGTGAAAATTGAACGATTGCAATGCTTCCATTCGAAAGCAAAAATGTCGAAATTTGACCTTTCATGTCATCTTCATTCAAAAAATTCATCAAAATCGGTCATGCCAGAATCGGTACGAATTTACAAAAAATGTCGAAATTGGACATTTTATGTCATTCCATGGGCTTACAAAATATTATCTATTTTGTCGGGAAATGACATGAAAAAAATCGTCAAAATCGGTACGAATGTGTAAAAAAATGTCGAAATTCGACATTCGTTGTCATCCCATGATATATTTCATGATATATTATTTCATGATCATTCTATGATATATTTTGCCAGAAAATGTCATACAAAATTTGTCAGAATCGGTCGTACTATGTCATAATCTGTACGAATTTACAAAAAATGTCTAAATTTGACATTTCATGTCATTCCATGGGCCTACAAAATATCATTTTTTATTTGCCGGAAAACGACATAAAATCTTCGACAAAATCCGTCTGTATCATAATCTGTCGAAATTTGTCAGGATCTCTGAAATTTATCATTTCATGTTATTATTCGTCATTTGATGACATTTTTCGACATAATCTGTGGGCTGAATTTTCACGAGGGCATCGTCTCCCTTCCATCACAACATATTTTTTGCTCATACAAATGTACTTTGTCTACCTGAAAAACACAAGTTTAAGCAAATTTCGATTGGCCTTGATAGAAAAAAAAAATAAATTGTTTTTCGTAATCAAAAACTCACTACATACCGATCCCAGGATAGTCTAGTATTTTTTCCTGAAAGGGAAGTATGAAAAAAATAGACCCGTATTTTTTGTTTCTCAAATTGCATGCACCACTCGTATGTTGTAATTTTTTAAAGATTTTTTGTTTAATTATCGATCTGAAGCTTTCTTACTTGCTAGCCGAGGTGTGTATACTATTTGTCTGCTCAACGAAGCCGGAAAGCGGTAACTTCGTTTAGCGCAGCGGCCCGAAAGTTACCGCTTTCCGGCCGGAGGACAGAAAAATTGATTTCCCCACGCTGCGCGAAAAACAACAAACCCCCTCCCTGTTTTCCTGGCGGCATTCGCCATCCCCGTTACTAATTTTGAGGGAGTTTCTGATTGATGATTTGCTAAAGCCCCTCTACTTTTGAGAATAGCCAATGCCTCATAGATGCTTCGCAAAATTAGCAATAAGAAAATGTTGAACTTAAAATCACTCGCCCTCCAGGTTTCGAGACCACAACTACCTTTCTAGACTGTGAATTAGAATCACTATAAGATCTAAAATCAATTGTACAAGTGCGGTAAATTCTCCAGTCGATAATAGTAAATCAGCGTTGAAACTGAACACCAATTAAAGTCTCATTTCCTGCATTAACTAAATTGTGTGTTTTCGAAAGTAATTTGAACCTTCCCGCTTTCAGCGAGCAGAGCGCTTCAGCGCTCCACGGGCAATTTATCCGCCCTCTCTTTGTAAATCTAGACAGTGAAAATCCACCACACAACAGAATGGTACCAAATGGAACATTTGTGTAGAATTTCCAGTCTCTATGACAAGAACTGTAGAAGGAGATGCGCGAACAAAAATTTTAAGTGAAAAACATGAAAGTTGAAATAACTCGAAAACTTTCTGCGGACGCATATGTGTTTTTTATTTCCTTCTTATAGATGGCGTGATGAGGGAGATTTGAAAAAAAGAGAAACGAATCGGTTCAATATTGAAGGAGTTATGAAGCAAAAACAAAAAAAAAATGAATCAGGTTTTCTCAAAAACTTATGCTTCGATCGAGCTGTAATACGTCGTAAATTTTTTTTTGTTTTCGCTCCATATCTCCTTCAATATTGAACCGATTCATTTCTTTTTTTTTATCCTCCTCATCACGCCATCTATAAGAGGGAACCAAAAAACACATATGCGTCCGTAGAAAGTTTTCGAGTTATTTCAACTTTTATCTTTTTCACTTAAAATTTTTGTTCGCACATCTCCTACAGTTGTCATAGGGACTTGAAATTTCACACAAATGTTCCATTTGGTATCTATATGTGCAAGTGGTTTGGATTTTTGAAAATTTTCATTATTTTCAGAGATATTCAATTTTTACTAGAAATTCATTTTATTCAATATCTCAAAAACTAATGAACGGATTTTGATTTTTTTTTTCAAAACATTCAGCTCAATAGTGTCTATGGAATGCAATTGGGAAGTATATTCCGGTACCCAAAAAGATTCGAGTTACTTCAATTTTTCTGGTTAACATGAAAAATTTTTGTTCGCCCATTTCTTCATACAGTTCCTGTCATAGAGACTGGAAATGCTACACAAACGTTCTAGTTGGTACCTATATGTGCAAGTGGTTTGGATTGTTCAAATTTTTGCTTCCGAATAGGCTGCTTCCGATTCAATACTGTTTGATTTTTCACTTCCATTGATAGATTATGTACAATGGTTTTTGACAATACACTTTTCGTTCCAAAATAACCATTGAAAATTATAAAGCATAATATTAATTGACCATGAACGAGTCTCAATCCGACATTTTCCATAACCAATCCTGTCACACTAAGAAATTATGCATAATAATAATTCGGATTCTATCATATTCTATTAAAATAACACTAACTCTTGCGGAACACCTTCCTGGACGTTGTGAATAAAATGAGGGTATTTAAATGAAATCGCCTCCATACTTCCCGGCAACTCTTTCAGCTTACCGGTATGAAATAACCTATGTTTGAGAAAGATCAACGCTCAATATTGTGAAGTTGAGTACTGAATGGAAAACAATTGAAGAAATAGGACTTCAATTGTAATGAGGAACCTTCTTGAAATGAGTTGTATATTTCCCCATATCGGGAAGGCATGATATTGATTCAATATAAATCAATGATCAACCTACTTATTGCATATAGCGTTAAAATAAACCGTTCCCAGATTCTTCTTCCTCACGAAGAAGTTTTTAATGGCGGTTCCAGACACTGGATCAATAAGAATGCAATGCATAATTTGTTCGATTCAGCGATATTCAGTGTTTCATAATAAACAAAGATATGAAATGTTTCCCATAAATCGGCTATGACAAAGCCGGTACCATGCCACCAATGAAATTGGTGGAAACAAAAAGGCAACGTTAAACGAAATAAAAATAACCGTTATGCATTCGAATGTGGGCTTTCGATGACCGTCTGCTTGTTTTGTGTTTCAGTGGCAGGAATAGACATTTGTAATTGGAAACATTATTAAATAAATTATCAAATACAGAATTGTTTTAAAAATAGATTAATAATTAGAATTTGGTTTTTTAGTTTTCTAGAAAAAAAATTGAAACATAAAAACTTCGATATTGTTCCTGTTGTTAGCGATCAATCAATGGAGATCTTAAACAATTGAGAAAAAAGATTTGTAAAAAAACAATAAAATTAGTTTCAGAATTTTTGGTTTTTCTGTAAAACTCGATCAAATTTGTATAAAAATCTCTAATTTTTGTTATTATTTCAATGGAACGAATATAAATTTGTAATTGACAACATTAATCAAATAAATTATGAATTATAGATGGTTTGAAAAGTAAATGAATAATTGTTTTATTGAAACTAAATAAATAATTAAAACTAGTGGATGGGATGTATTTGTGCCCTCAGTGACGACACAATGCAAATTTCCCAATTTGGTAACTCGAGTTTTCGATATTATATCTGTTTCCTTTATGTCTATTTACTGTTTTTTTGCATTTCTCTATATGTCGCTGCCTTTTGTGATTTTTTTCATAATCAAGAGATAACTCCCTCTTCCACGTGAAGCCCTTGACTTCTCATTGAAGCCTTTGAGTCTCGTGAAGCATTTTAAAACCACGAATATACAACAACTACGTTGAAGAAGTTCAATAAGCCCGTATCTCCGGCTTCATTCGATTTCACGTTCCTCGCAGCATTGATACACAAAAATGACATGTAAGTATTATATGCTTAGTCGGTCCATGTATACTGTAGAGATCAATTTTTGCGATCGCCGACGCCATCTAGTCTCCATGCATGCACTCATCACATGAATTATTTTTTTCTAACGTTTCTACCACCTTAATTATGCACATTATGGAAAAAGGTCATCGTGATTTTACCAATATCCATCAAACACTAATCAGGGCCGAGTCACATGAAGACGCGTCGATTGAGACCTCGATGACTTCGATTGGTGTATCCATTGGCGAGAAATCGTTGACCATAAATTAGGACACATAAATACAAACATACACACACACACACGCAGGCATCCACTCACAATTTGTCGGGGATAATTTTAGTACCCTTAATACACTAGTTACAGGTCGAAATGAAAAAGTTCGATTTCGGGGTGATTACAATAACTTCCCTATCGGAAAGTTAAACAAGCAGGCGGTCCTCCGCGCCCCCCCTCCCCCATTCGAATGTGTCAAATATGTCACCGTTTTTTTTATTTCCCCCAATTTCATTGGTGGTAAGCTTCTGAATGGTTCGATTGCACACAAAATGACAATGTTCCAGTATTGAAAACCTTTTCCAGGCAAAGGGAAGCAAAACAGGAATATCTCATATTACCCAAAGTAATTGATTCAACCAGTTCATAGATCTCGTTAAGGTTCATATTTTGGAGACAAGTGGGATGAATATTTATCCAAAAATGTAGTAATGAAAAAACCGTGAAAATGAAAAAATTGCAATCTAGAAAATTAATGATGCGATTGGATCGCCATTCAATAGGGGTCTTCGCCATAACAAAAGGAACCTCTATTCCAAATTTCAAGTTTTTATCACAATTTTTGCGCACGCTAGGGTGCGAAAAAACACAAAAATTAAAACCGACGTCAAAAGTTAAAAAATAGGAATATCTCATATTACCCAAACTAATAGACTCAATGTTTCTAATGAAACGTTCAAATCGCCATTCAATAGGGTCCTTCACCACAACCAAAGGAACCTTTGTTCCAAATTTCAAGTGTTTATCTCAACTTTTGCGGACGCTAGCGTGCGTACAAAAAAAAAGCAAAGAAAACTGTAAAAAACAGAAAAATTGAAATATCTCCAATTTTTTGGGAGCAACCTACGAGATGTGCTCCAACCATTCCCTGGATCTCGTTGAGAGGCACATTTTGATTTGAAAAAAACTAAAAATATCCATTATTATTAATATTATTAAAAGGGCTGTGGGCTCACTATAAGTGAGGAGCGACATATAGGCCTGGGCCCTTCTGGTCTCCCACAGAACGAAAAGCTCAACGATAACCAGGCTATAAGAATATTCCAAGACCATTTATGAAGCTTAGAATCTCCCTGCATCCCAGCTGCCCGCATTCCTCCTCCTCCAAGGACGTATCCCCCCATATCCGATGTCTTCGTACAGCAAGTACTGAGCATTTGGACAGTACATGGAAGGGAGTTGCCTCTTCCTCATCGCAGAAGCGGCATATGGTGGTTTCAGATAGGCCCAGTATGTTCATGTGCCTACGCAATTTGCAGTGGCCTGTGATGGCGGCTACTACTGTCCATACCAGATGCCTGTTCAATTCCATTAACTCCCTAGTCCTCTTGGGGTCCCAGTTGTGGATGAAAACTTTGGATTGTCTGGCACCTGCCATTGTCATTGCGCTCTGGTCTATCTGATCGACAGCCCATTCCTGGATGTTTCGCTTCACAGCTTGTCTTGGTAGTCCTACGGCAAGTCAAGGGAAACGTTCATTGCCCTCCGCTTCCCTCCTGGCTAGCTCATCAGCTTTTTCGTTACCCGGTATATACGAATGGCGGGGTACCCAAATTAGTCTGAGCTTGTTCTTGCGGGTCAGCATGTTCAGTGCGTCTCTGCATAATCCAATAATTGCCGATTTGATGTACGGATTATCAAGCGCTTTTAAAGCTGCCTGACTGTCCGAGCATATGGGGATTCTTTTGCTATTATAACCCCGCTGTATATTAGCTGTCACGAGAAGCCAAGGATCGCAACCACCTCCGCCTGAAACACTGTGCAGTGGTCTTCCAGGCGGAAGCTGAGTTGCACTTTGGAACCCATCAGATGTAAACCAGCACCCACCATCCCATCCTTCTTCGAGCCGTCCGTATATCAGATAAGTTCCCAGCCGTGGAGAAATTCAGATTCCCTCTCTCACCGGGCCTTGTTCGGGCATATGACCTCGTAGTTCTTCACTGTGGCGATGGTTGATCCACTAAAGTCCTGGGCATCATTAACGCCCGGGGCTATGTGCTCTAGAAGTTTCATCACTTCAGTGTGACCCTTCTCAGACCTGTTCCCTCTCCAGTCTCCCATCAGCTTCAGCCGGTGGGCTGCTGACATCGCCGCCGATTTAACCTCCACTTCTATGGAAGGTAATCCCAGCAGCATCCTCAGCGCTTCGATTGGAGTGGTTCTCATGGCCCGTGTAATGGCCCTAAGTCCCATAGCCCTCACGTGGTTCCGAGCCCGCCGTCCTTTGCGTGACCCTTCTCCACCACACAATGGCTCCATGTTTCAGTGCCGGCAAAACTACTGACGAATAAATCCATTTCATCATGCCAGGTCTTAAACCCCAAGTTTGGCTGCAAATTCTGTTGGTTGCCCATAGAATTCTGCATGCCTTGCTATTTTAGATGTGCTGCCCAGTGCAGTTTTAAATCTAGGATTACCCCCAGATGCTTTACTGAGAGGGTCGAAATCAGTTTCTTTTCAAGGTACCTGGGGCTTCTCCAGCCATCCAACTTCCTTTTTAGCGTAAAGAGAACTAGTTCCATCTTGTCCGGGTGGACAGACAGCCCCGTCTCTTCACACCATTCCTTCGTTACACTTAGTCATTATCAGAGAACGGCCTATGTCCGCATGATCGGCCATGATTAAAACAACCAAATCATCTGCGTATGCCTGAGCATAGAAGCCTTCCTCATGTAGTCTACGTATGAGGCTATCCATGATCAGATTCCATAGCAACGATGATAAGACTCCGTCCTGAGGGCAGCCGCTGGTTATAGACGCTCCCGTTCCAAAGTCTCCTCTGTAAACCGAGAGGACTCTGAATCTGAGCATAGCGCCTATCCATTGTCCAGTGGTCTCATCAATGCCGTGATATTGGGCACCCTCATCAATTGATCTCAGTGAGGTCCAATTGAATGCATGATGTCCATGAAGAGGCCGCCCGTTATCGGGCCCCTCGCCATAGCATCTTCTAGTCTACCCACTAATTGATGTAGAGCCGTGTCGACTGATTTGCCAGGTTGATAAGCAAATTGACAGTGGTGTAATGGTCTCTCAACTAGTGCGGTGTCCCGTATATAACTCTCGACCAGTTTCTCCAAAGTTTTCAGAAGGAAAGACGTGAGAGATATAGGGCGATACGATCCCGGTTTCATGTGATCACCACGTCCCGGTTTGGGTATGAACACGACCTTAGTTTCCCGCCACAGGGTCGGAACATACCTTGTCGCAATGCATGCGCGGACAATCTTAATTAGTGGTCCCAGGATCCTTTCTTCCCCTTTTTGCAGGAGTATAGGATAAATTCCGTCTACGCCCGTCTACTCCTGTCTACGCCTAGGATATGAGCGATCGAAGAAAAAACAAAAAAAGTCGATTTCAAAGAAACTTACGGACAGATTTCACTGAAATTACGCCCACAGCTATATGTATTCAATACCAATAATTGATCATTTTTTCAGATACCGTGCTGATAGGTGGCGGTCGAGTGATAAACAACGATCAGGTGTTTTGTACAAGTCTAGAATAACCTAAAATGTCGTCGCGAAAGTGTAAATATGATGCTGATGCATTTTGTTATATATGTGGGCAATTTATTAAAGTTCAAGATGTAAAACATGAACTAAATACATCTCACGTTTTCTGTGAAGCCTACGAAGCATATTTTGAATGTCCTGTTCGGAATCAAGACAGGACATGGGCTCCACATGTTGCTTGTAATTATTGTAAAGGATGTTTGGAAGGTAAGCAAATTTTAATTAAATGGTGAATTAAATATAATAGATATATTAATTTCTATTTCTATATTTTAGGCTGGTATCGAGGTGAGAAAAGGTCTATGAAATTTGCAATACCAACAATTCGGCGAGAACCAAAAGACCACGTAAACGACTGCTACTTTTGCATTGTGAATCCGAGGAAAAGACGTAGAGGTAAAAATGCAAAATCTATCGAATATCCTGACGTCAAATCTTCATCTACTCCAGACGCACACGATCTGAAACGACCAGTACCTGAGCCACCGGAAAAATTATCTCAGAAAAGTAGCTCATTTCTTAGTTCTCATAGAAGTAATTCCGATAAGGAATTTTTACTGACACCAGAACAACCAAAACAGCATTTCATCACTACAGAAGATTTTAATGATTTAACTAGAGATCTAAATTTGGCGAAAAGTAAAGCACAGTTTTTAGGCTCTCGCTTAAAGCAGTGGAATTTGCGTGATGATGTTAATGTCACGGATCAGCGGACTAGGCATGAAAGATTCTCAACATTTTTCACATAAGCAGATGGACTTTGTTTTTGCAATGACATAAAAGGTATGTTTGAGGAAATTGGCATAGCTTGTGTTCCTAGCGAATGGCGGTTATTCATTGACAGCTCTATAAAAAGCTTGAAAGCTGTTTTATTACACAACGGAAATAAATTCCCATCTCTTCCAAGCGCTCATTCAGCACATCTTAAAGAAAATTATGAAAGTGTAAAAATTTTGCTTGAACGTGTGAAGTATTGCGAGTATAACTGGCACCTCATTGGAGATTTTAAAATGGGGGGATTTTTTATGGGACTTCAAAGCGTATATACAAAGTATCCGGGTTACTTATGCTTATGGGATAGCAGAGCGGATGTCAAGCATTATACTCAACAGTCATAGCCTGTAAGGACAGAACTTTGTCTCGGAAAAGAAAACGTAAAATTTGAGCCAATTGTTGAAGCGGAAAAAGTGTTAATGCCGCCTCTGCACATTAAGTTAGGGTTGATGAAACCATTGGTTAAAAAACTGGATCGAACTTCAGAAGCTTTTGAATACCTAAGAAATTTTTTTCCAAAGTTATCAGAAGCAAAGGTTAAAGCTGGAGTTTTTGTTGGTCCGCAAATCAGACAGATTTTCGCCGATGAAAAATTTCCAACGGTGTTGAATCCTATTCAAAAAACCAGTCAGAGCAGTTTTAAAGTAGTTGTTTCTGGATTTTTAGGAAATAAAAAAACTATAAAAAACTAGTTGAAAATATGCTAAAAAATTTTCAGGCCATGGACTGCAGGATGTCATTAAAAGTACATATGCTCCATGCTCATTTAGATGAATTTAAGAACAATATGGGAGCGTATTCAGAAGAGCGAAGAGAATGTTTTCACCAGGACATTATGAGCTTCGAACAACGTTATCAAGGCCAAAAGAATGAAAACATGATGGGAGACTATGTTTGGGGTTTATTGAGAGATAGTCTCTATGAACATAAAAGAAAAAGTAAAAGTGTGCTTTTTAAAATTATTTTCTACTTTTTTGTAAGTCATTTTGGTAGTAAAACTTAATAAAACCGATGAAAATGTTCATTTTAATGGTTTCATTTTTAATTAAAAATTGGAACCGCAGATGTTGACAAATATCGTTCAAGCGGTTTCCTGACTGAAAAAGCAAACTTTTTCATGCCATATAGTTTTTTTCGTCTAACTACGCCGTAAAGAATTGAAATTTAATGCTTTGAAGTCAAAGTCAAATTTTGTGTTGACCAGTGATAATTAGCGAAAGTGAAAATTGAACGATTGCAATGCTGCTATTCGGAAGCAAAAAACTTCGAAAATGAGAAATTCGAGATTGTTCATATTGGTTACGATCACATAATTCAAACAAAGAAAGGATTTGAAAAAAAAAGAATGAAATAAGTTCTAGAATTTTTTGTTTTTTTTCATGAAAATCATTCAAATTTAAAGAAAAATAAATATACATACTTTTGCAATCAACTGGAATATTTTTTGCAAGTACACAATAAGGAAAAGGGATGTACGTGTACGTGTGTATACCTAGCAGTAACTATCAGCCGAATCAATCTTTTCAAATTGAAACATTTGCATCTAATTTGCAGCTAATTTTATATGCAAAGATTACTTTTTCTGCTGCAGGGGTTAATGAAAAAAATGCCTTCCAGCCAGCTTAATTGTAAGCTAGCAGTAAAAGGTATCAAATTTTTTTTTTGTTTCATTATTCAGAGAATTTGCAGCGAATTAAGAGCTCGCATTCTAAACGTCCAAAATAAATAAATAAAAAAATTGTGGTAATTATCATTATTTTTGCGTTTTCAGTGACAAAACGTATATATGGGGCATTCCATACCAATTCGACCAGCTTTTAACTTCACCTCCTCAGATTTAGATGCCGATTTTTTATATGGTTTATCTACTTGGAAGGACTACTCGATTTTTTTTTTATTTGTAAAATTTTTAATCAACAAAAATTGTAGCAAAAATACGTCAGAATGAAAAAAATTGAAAAAAATCTGAAAATAAAAAAAAATAAACCATTTTTTCGGGCGATTATTCCAATCTGGACATTGGAAAAATGGGCCCTAAAAAAGGTATCAAAAGCTGGCACGGCCAAAGTATGACACCCAAATTTGGTAAATAGGAATCGAAAGTGCTACTTTTTTAATAATTTTTTCTGCAAAAAAAAAAATTTTTAACCCTTTTTTTTTTGTTTTTTTTATGGCCGTGTCAGAATTTTATTAAGCTGGCACGGCCATCGATAAAAGAGGGTAATGAGTGTTTTTATCATTATATAAAGGGTGTGTAAATTCAGGAGCATCGAGAAGGATTTTCCTCACCCATCAAAACTTCCATTAATCATTAATGAACAATTTACGCATAATTAAGCAAAAATAATCCTCCAGGAGAGTAACGATTTCAACCCTGACATTCAGACATCTCAAAAACGTCAGGAATCTCTCCAGAATACTCTCCCGGAATTTCCTCACCCCCCGAAATTACGAAATAATCAATCAGCGATTTATTAATAATTAGTCTATAAACTAATTATGATATAGCTTGATTACTCGGGCTCCGAAGATGAGCAAATTCAAAACTGCACGCACTGCTTCAGAATACTCTCCCGGAATTTCCTCACTCCCCGAAATTACGAAATAATCAATCAGCAATTTATTAATAATTAGTCTATAAACTAATTATGATATAGCTTGATTACCCGGGCTCCGAAGATGAGCAAATTCCAAAACTCCCCGCACTGCTTCAGAATACTCTCCCGGAATTTTCTCACCCCCCGAAATTACGAAATAATCAATCAGCTATTTATTAATAATTAGTCTATAAACTAATTATGATATAGCTTGATTACTCGGGCTCCGAAGATGAGCAAATTCTAAAACTCCACGCACTACTTCAGAATACTCTCCCGGAATTTCCTCACCCCCCGAAATTACGAAATAATCAGCAATTTATTAATAATTAGTCTATAAACTAATTATGATATAGCTTGATTACTCGGGCTCCGAAGATGAGCAAATTTTGAAACTCCAGGGACTACTCCAGAATACTCTCCCGGAATTTTCTCACTCCTCCCTCCCCCCACTTTCAAAATAATTAATCAACCATCCATGATTAATGAGTCTATGAACTAATTAGAAAATAGCTTGATTCCTTGGGCCCAGAAGATGAGAGAATTCTCAAACTTCAGGAATCTCTCCAGAATGCTCTCCTGGAATTTCCTCACCCCCCGAAATTACGAAATAATCAATCAGCAATTTATTCATAATTAGTCTATAAACTAATTATGATATAGCTTGATTACTCGGGCTCCGAAGATGAGCAAATTCTAAAACTCCACGCACTGCTTCAGAATACTCTCCCGGTATTTCCTCACCCCCCGAAATTACGAAATAATCAATCAGCAATTTATTAATAATTAGTCTATAAACTAATTATGATATAGCTTGATTACTCGGGCTCCGAAGATGAGCAAATTTTAAAACTCCAGGGACTACTCCAGAATACTCTCCCGGAATTTTCTCACTCCTCCCGCCCCCCACTTTCAAAATAATTAATCAACCATCCATGATTAATGAGTCTATGAACTAATTAGAAAATAGCTTGATTCCTTGGGCCCAGAAGATGAGCGAATTCTCAAACTTCAGGAATCTCTCCAGAATGCTCTCCTGGAATTTCCTCACCCCCCGAAATTACGAAATAATCAATCAGCAATTTATTAATAATTAGTCTATAAACTAATTATGATATAGCTTGATTACTCGGGCTCCGAAGATGAGCAAATTCTAAAACTCCACGCACTGCTTCAGAATACTCTCCCGGAATTTTCTCACCCCCCGAAATTACGAAATAATCAATCAGCGATTTATTAATAATTAGTCTATACACTAATTATGATATAGCTTGGTTACTCGGGCTCCGAAGATGAGCAAATTCTAAAACTCCACGCACTGCTTCAGAATACTCTCCCGGAATTTCCTCACCCCCCGAAATTACGAAATAATCAATCAGCAATTTATTAATAATTAGTCTATAAACTAATTATGATATAGTTTGATTACTCGGGCTCCGAAGATGAGCAAATTCTAAAACTCCACGCACTGCTTCAGAATACTCTCCCGGAATTTTCTCACCCCCCCCCCCCCCCGAAATTACGAAATAATCAATCAGCAATTTATTAATAATTAGTCTATAAACTAATTATGATATAGCTTGATTACTCGGGCTCCGAAGATGAGCAAATTCTAAAACTCCAGGGACTACTCCAGAATACTCTCCCAGAATTTTCTCACTTCTCCCTCCCCCCAATTTCAGAATAATTAATCAACTATCTATGATTAATGAGTCTCTGAACTAATTATGTAATAGCTCGATTTCTTGGGCCCCGACGATGAGCACATTCTAAAATTCCAGGGACTGCAGAATACTCCCCTGGAATTTCCTCACCCCTCTCCCGAATTACAATATAACTGATTAACAACTCATTATTAATTAGTCTATGAACTAATCCTTTCTAAAAAAGGGGCGAAACGTTTTCTGTCACCGTTTTATGCGGGTTCATGTCTAGACATGTCTTATTTCCTGTCTTATGTTATTTCGATACTAATCATAGACATGGACAGATATTTTTAATATATATATATATATATTGTAACATATGAGAACACGTTCAGTGTTCCTCGCCCGAACTGCCCGCGGTCTAAGGGGGGGGGGGGCATTAGGGAATTGAGCCAACGAAGAGTCGGATCACCCAGGGCCACCTTGTATTTAGAATTATGTCTTATTTTTGATTATTTTCTGTCCACTCAAAATTTCCGTTGTCACGTTCACCGCGTTGCCGCGGTGGAGAATTGAGGAGAAGAGGGGAAGACGACAGCGAGTGAGGAGCAGCAGGGCAACCAAGCATCGGCCGAGAACCAGCTGCCCCACCATCGCGCCACATACACACACATCGACGGCTACCGCACTTCCAAGGCGATGTTCCCGCCAACTGAGATGAACCTACTGTTAATGCTACTCCAGAATGGACCCGGGAGATAAACTGTGGGTACCACCGCTGGAGCCTTATCTACCCAATGGACTGTTACCATGTTCATCCAAAATTAGCCGGCACTATCGACTATGGAACAATTTATATTAGCAATAAGTTAATTCGCGGGATCTATCCCTAGCTGAAGGACGTGGCCTATTTGCAACCGCCAATGAGGACACAATAAGTCCTCCGGGAAGCGTTGGGTATTGCCGAATTTTGCGGTAGTCGAGAGACTCTTCGTTGGTCTTTTGTGGTGGTGTGTTGTACACCCAGTACTCTGTATTTAAACTTTCTATTACAAATTGTTATTTGGCCGTTATCATATTTGGTGGCAATTAGCCTGTAACGTGCATCTTCACGCCTTCCGGAAATCTTCCTAGAGGGCCTGAAGTAGCCGATAACCGAGGGGATTCAGCAAGTCAGCCTCTTCTCGCGTAAATTCGGTGAGCGTGAATTTTTCTTTGTGAGTGACCGCGTGATTTTTCCACTTAACTCCCGTCGCCATTTTGGGATGGTTTGAGATAGAAGTAACTTGTCATTGCGACGTGGCACTCACTGGCGTCTAGCCAATTTATATGTATGTATGTATATGTTTATTGATCTCCTAAGGGTTACAATGACTTCTGCCCCCTCTCTCATCTTTACACATCAATCCTGAACATACGGACTTTTAGGGCTTCCGTCCCCTTTACAAAACTCTTACAAAGGGCAACCTTAACCTAAACTTAACCTTCACTTTACCTTCTAATACATTCCTCTTACCCAACTAAATCAACCATAATCAAACCAGAGCAAGTCAAGGAATCAGGGGGGCCTCCGTTTCCGTGCTCCTCGTGTTCTTTTTTGCACAATCGTCCCCTTCGAGTCCTACCCACACGCCCCTCTAACCCCCCAACCCTCGCCTCCTCTCCTCAACCCTCCAGCCTCCTATTCTACCCCATTCCTCTTCTGCCCCCTACCTCTATCGGTTCCTTTCTCACTCCCCCATTCTCACCTGCTATTCTCTCTCCTCTCTCCCCTTCCATCCCCACTTTCCGTCCTTCCTTAACTAAGCACCCTTTTAATTCGCACCATGTCCATACTTCCTCCTCAATCCATACTCTCTCCCTTGTATACCTTACCCCTTTACCTTTAGCTCTCCCTTCCCTCGCTTTCCGTTCTATTGCCCACTTACTTCTTCTCTCCCTCCATGTCAGGTCGTTTTCAATCCTTTCTCTTCTCCCCTTCAGCTTTCTCTTTTCTACCATCACTTCCCTCTTCGCATCCATATCTTTCAAACTCACCCACACTAACTTCCTCTCATTCCTTCCATCCCCACTCCCTAATACTCTTGTGTCCTCAATCACTCCCTCCACCCCTAACGAGCTCAACAGCCCCTGCGCCTCTTCCTTACCACTCATACTCATCACAGACATACCCCTTGTTATCACGTTCCTCTTCCTCTTATCTCTCTCCTCCTTCTCCTGTTTATCCTCCAACACCCCCACTCTCTTTCTCCATTCCACCGCAACCTCCTGCCTTTGAGAGCCCTCTTCATCTCCACCCACCTTCTCATCCAAACGTACCTCCAACCTTCCTACCCTCTTTCCAATCTCTTTCACTTCCTCTCTCCTCTCTTCTTCCATCATCCTGTCATTCTGACCCTTCTCTCCTAACTTCTTCCATATGGTCTTCTTCTCCTCCTTCCATACTTTCCCCCATTTACTCAACTCCTCACATTCCCCTTAAACCATCTTTAATTTCCTCTCTTACCTCTTGCATCTCTCTCAAACATCCCATCAACTCCTTTTTCAGCGAACTGATCATCGATACTACCACTTCTATGCCTATTTCACCCCTTTCTTTTTCTATCTCATCTCCTTCGACATTCTCACCCAAACTCACCTCCAACCTTTCTCTCCTCTCTTCAATGACCTTTACTTCCTGTCTCTTATCATCTTCCTTCATTCTGTCCTTATCACCTATCTCCCCTATCTTTGCCCGCATCCTCTCATTCTCCTCCTCACATTCCTTTCCCCCTTCACTCAACTCCTCACTCATTCCCCTTACATCAAGATATAAATAATCATGTAATGATCACTTCGGGGGCATGATGAGTTTAGCCATGGAATGGGTATTATGAAGACTTGGTGTGTTTTGTATGTATATCGTCGGAATGGTCATTATGAGGACTTTCGGCTAACATAGATTCCAAGTACTCGAAAAGTGGGTGGATTGAAAATAAAAAAATTGGTCGCATTAATTCTCTCTGGAATGAACATATTATGATAATAGTTAAAGATAGATGACGTCATCAATGAGGTTTACAATAAAATCTTTGATAGTAAATTGGAGGATGAATTCGAGTTATTAAGCAGAAAGTTCTCGCATTATAAATTTTCAGAATGTTTGTGCATCAACAAGGAGAAGTCTCATGTTCCGGTCAATCTTTTCGTACGAGAACGTAAGGAATTGGCCGATCGAATAACAATATGAATTGAATCTGCAAAGGGTTAGGGCCAGTTCTCTATTAAGTTAATCTCTATTAACTCTATTAAAAATAAAGTAGTTTCCCCCACCATGTTACTTATGTGAGGGAATCACTTCCCCTACACCCCTGAGAGGAATGATTCCCCTCACGCAAGTAGCATGGTGAGGGAACTCAATTTAATTTCAATAGAGTTAATAGAGATTATCTTAATAGAGAACTGGCCCTTACTATGAGGACTTAATTTGTACAATATGTTCATTACGAGGACAAAGTATCTGTGATATGTAGAGTGTGGAGACTTATGGTGTAGGTTTCAAGGACTTGATTATAAATAAATCAAGGGGGGAGTGAAGAGTACCGATATGGTAATTACATTGTGTTGATTAGGAATAAAGACCGTGGAGCGGATGGATTTTGCTCTATTGAACAGGAGTCGAATAACGAAAAGAGAAAGTAACGCGTTTGTTCAGTTTCTGCCGAAGTCTATATGGAATTGCAAGAAGTATCAACTAAACAGAAATATATGGGAATTTAATGAATGTGTTACAAATTGCGGATGACTTCATTTGAAAAGAAAATCCAACACGCAGTCGAAGCGAGGAAAAAAATAGCGATTCATGTCATCTTTGCTTTATAATCTTTATTCTTTGAAACGAATGCAATACTAGAACTTTGTTTTTTCTAAAAACATAAACACAAACTTCAGTTTTGTTATAAATCTCAATCATTTTTTTTAAGTAAAGATTCTGTAAGACTATTTTTACAGGCGCAAAATACTGATATTATTACAGTATTGACAATCAAGTTTTGAAAATGTGGATAAAAAAGGAACTCGTTTTGCTGAGTTTGAACTGAAGATTCCAAATATATCTCTTGAAACTCACCAACGATAAACGACTAATGGTACTGAGCATATAAATTAAGCCTGTGACATTTTTTTTTGGGCGTGCAACCACGTTCTCAGTTGTGGCACAGTGCGTGCCCTCAAGGAAGAATTTCCATTGATTAGACCTTGCATCTCATTGCCAGACGGCATTTTTCCAGCTGCCAAGTACTTTTTGAAAGTTCCGGGAGAGTATTCTGAAGCAGTGCGTGGAGTTTTAGAATTTGTTCATCTTCGGAGCCCGGGTAATCAAGCTATATCATAATTAGTTTATAGACTAATTATTAATAAATTGCTGATTGATTATTTCGTAATTTCGGGGGGTGAGGAAATTCCGGGAGAGTATTCTGGAGCAGTGCGTGGAGTTTTAGAATTTGCTCATCTTCGGAGCCCGAGTAATCAAGCTATATCATAATTAGTTTATAGACTAATTATTAATAAATCGCTGATTGATTATTTCGTAATTTCGGGGGATGAGGAAATTCCGGGAGAGTATTCTGAAGCAGTGCGTGGAGTTTTAGAATTTGCTCATCTTCGGAGCCCGAGTACTCAAGCTATATCATAATTAGTTTATAGACTAATTATTAATAAATCGCTGATTGATTATTCCGTAATTTCGGGGGGTGAGAAAATTCCGGGAGAGTATTCTGAAGCAGTGCGTGGAGTTTTAGAATTTGCTCATCTTCGGAGCCCGAGTAATCAAGCTATATCATAATTAGTTTATAGACTAATTATTAATAAATTGCTGATTGATTATTTCGTAATTTCGGGGGGTGAGGAAATTCCGGGAGAGTATTCTGACGCAGTGCGTGGAGTTTTAGAATTTGCTCATCTTCGGAGCCCGAGTAATCAAGCTATATCATAATTAGTTTGTAGACTAATTATTAATGAATTGCTGATTGATTATTTCGTAATTTCGGGGGGTGAGGAAATTCCGGGAGAGTATTCTGAAGCAGTGCGTGGAGTTTTAGAATTTGCTCATCTTCGGAGCCTGAGTAATCAAGCTATATCATAATTAGTTTATAGACTAATTATTAATAAATTGCTGATTGATTATTTCGTAATTCCGGGGGGTGAGGAACTTCCAGGAGAGTATTCTGGAGAGATTCCTGACGTTTTTGAGATGTCTGAATGTCAGGGTTGAAATCGTTACTCTCCTGGAGGATTATTTTTGGTTAATTATGCGTAAATTGTTAATTAATGATTAATGGAAGTTTTGATGGGTGAGGAAAATCCTTCTCGATGCTCCTGAATTTACACACCCTTTATATAATGATAAAAACACTAATTACCCTCTTTTATCGATGGCCGTGCTAGCTTAATAAAATTCTGACACGGCCATAAAAAAAAACAAAAAAAAAAGGGTTAAAATTTTTTTTTTTGCAGAAAAAATTATTAAAAAAGTAGCACTTTCGATTCCTATTTACCAAATTTCGGTGTGATACTTTGGCCGTGCCAGCTTTTGATACCTCCCTAAAAAGGCACTTTCAAATTTTCAAATCGTCACACAGCCGCAACCATTAAAAAAAAAAAGTTACGAACAAAAAAAATGTCTTAGAAAAAAATACACAATTTATGTTTTCTTACTTTTTTTTTATTTCCATTATTTATGGAGTTATTTGGTTACTCATGCAAAACAAGGTAGTTTACTCGATACGCTGAGCAAAATTATGTATCCACTATGATGTAAATTAATTTTTATTGTTGAAATTCGAGATTTTGGTCGTGATTAATACGAATCGACAGTTACTTTCTGCAAATTGATACCGTGTATACTTGTTTATAATGATTTTTGGGTTCAAAATGACATACCGAGAGAACGGTTAAAGATAGATAGGAAAGTTGTGAATAAATATTGTTCTTTATGTGAAAATACATATTTAATATGTTATGTTTTTTCCTAACATTGATATCTTGGGAGCGATCGTGGAAGCGCAGCAGTTGAAGCGCCAGCGCTTTCTCGCGACGGACGCGCACTCCAAAGCATTGCCTAGAAAACCGGTTGTAGAAGAAAATTGCAAAAAAAATCGGCCATTTTGGCCCACTTCGATTCAATGTAAATATCTCGGGAAACTTGAACCGTCCACAAGGGCTACTTCCATGCGGACGGTTACATATATTAATTCCTTCTTTACCGACAGAACTTACGTCAATGCTATCTAATGGAGGAAACCGTACTCCCGCTTTTTTGGGGGGGGATTCGTGTCTCCCTAAACATGCGAAATTTTACCCATAATGGTTTGACCGGCGCAAGGTAGTTCAAAATTTCTCCACCTAGCGCAATCAGCGATTATACGCTCACGAATTGGCGGTAAGAATAACAATAGCTGTTTACTGACAGACATATCCAGTCACGGAATGTGCTCCATATTAATGATTTAAACAAAACGCCTTTCGGTTGCTGTGATACTGGAATAATCGTAAGTGCCCATAAATAAAATTTTGAATTCAAATACCGCATTTGGAATATAATTTCAATAATTGTAGAACATGAGATGAACAATTTGAGATATCCAATTTTTTAGATCATAATAGCGATTTTTATCGATTTATTCAATCATGGGACCGATAAAACATTACGACCGCTGCTGCAACCCTTCTAAACTGGAAAATCACAAAACCACGAATGAATTGAGGCCCCCATCAGGTGCGTTATGTAAACAATGGAATTTAACCAAGGACGATCGGTGTGAAGTGCTGGATTTTGTGCGCAAAAATGGAACCACTAATAACTGCGAGTACAAGTGAAGAAAACTCGTATCCAACTGACCACGCAGATGAAGCTGAAAATTCTTCTGGATGCACGATTGGAGATGATTGTGTTTTCAAAGAATCATCACCCATGGAAATAATTGACGATATTCCAGTATCAGCACACTGTTCTGGTGAATGATTATCTTTCGACGTTAATGTTAATTAATTGAATGACCTAATTCAAATCATTATACTTTACTACTAATTTCCATCCACTTAACTATTCTAATACCATCTTGTTTTCACATAGATGTTGAAACTATTGAGCTACTCATCTAGACGAGCAAATTATCTCAAATGATTATTGATAAAGACTCTAAAATCAGTGGAACGCCAGTATGTACCCAACACAGCGAATTATGAGAAATAAGCATTGACACGTTGTTTCCTACGATGAATGATGGTCTAGCTAAACTAAATCAGTCGCCTATTCCAACAAATAAGCTGCAACTAGTGAGTTGGCTTAGAAAAAAAGCGACTAGAGTATCTTATAATTTGAACAGGCTACTCGGTCTCATCGATGAGACGCAACAGCAGACTGAGATCGATGATCCAGATCTGAGAGATATTATTGATCGATTAAAAGCTAAATATCACAGTGAGAGCACGACAAGAGCTGGAAAAGTCCAGATACTTACTATACTCCCATCAAATTGGAGTACAGCTAAGATTGTCCGAATTATGCATGCGAAAAAGTACACGATCAAGAAGGCTAAACAAATTTCGAAAACAAAAGGAATATTATCCATGCCAGATGCAAAATTAGGTAGCCAACAATTTCATTATTTAACGTTCAATGGGCATTTCCACCACTCTGGAGGTTTAACGTGCGTTTGCTAAGGCCGACTCAAATTCTTAATTTTTATTACTTTCAATGAATAAAAAATCTCGGATTTAACATAAAGATTCTATAAAATATGGCATTCGCTAGTCCGAGTCCGGCTTATTTCCTAGCCGATATTGAAATATCATTGAATAATCAGGTTTATGTTCTAAAGTACTTTGAAAAAGTGTCTATCTTACTTTTGAAACGTATTTCCACACTTACAATCGATTAACTTCCACCCTCTAATTTCCTTACTTCAGGGGAGTGAAAACAATATTTGGGAACTTGACATAAACATTTTTCAATGGTTACAGTGTGCGTATAGTATTGCATGAAAATTACATTTTTTTACAAGTCTCATCATGGATCTCAATATCGGATTCTAGGATGCGGAATTCCAGAAAGCACTGCAATTTTTGTAAAACAGTTCTATAATTATGATCGAGTGAGTACTAACATGCCCGGAATGAAGGATTATGTTTCCTGTCAAAATGAAGAAAATCAACGAATTCATGTCTAAAAGCGACTCGTTCACTCGAATTTGAAGGAATTATATGAATTTTTCAAAGAAACACCCTTATGTAAAAATCGGATTCTCGTTGTTTGCATCATTGCGACCAGCGCATTCTGTGCTAGCAGGTATTTCGGGTACACACACTGTTTGTGTGTGTCCTATCCATCAAAACATCAAGCTTATGATGCTGGGTAAGTCTTTTTTCCTGTGTTACTCAATTCCCAATCTTACTCTTTTCCAAATTCATGGATCATAAGTATTTTCCCTCTTCACTTTTCAGGAGCAAATTTTAAAAGGCTGACGACACATTCTGACCATAGTTTGGAGCATTATAATGATTGTCTGAAGTTGATGATGTGTCATGATCCTACATCCAGTTGTTATCTTGGCGAGTGTAAAAGTTGCCCCGGAACTTCCGTTCTTAGTGAGACATTGTAGTCAGCAATCGAAAACGAGAATATGGACCATATCGTGTATAAAAATTGGATTCTAACTCCTCGTGCCAAAGTCGAAACTCTACAGGAAGGTTCGACTGAGTTCATAGACGAGTTTTGTGCAAAAATGAAACAATTGGCCCCTCATAATTTCATTTCTAAGCAACAATCATCATACCTTAAAAAGTTGAAGGAGGCATTGGTAGACGACGAGTTCCTTGTAATTTGTGATTTCGCGGAAAATTACGCTTTCGTAGTACAGAATACAGCGCCAGGCTTGCACTGGAACAACGATACAGCAACGGTGTATCCAGTTGTGATTTATTTAAAATATAATGAATCTATTGTTCATAGAACTCTGGTGATTATTTCCACACCTTATCGCACGATGCAGTAGCGGTTTATACTTTTCATAAAATTGTTATCCATTACTTTTCGAAAACTCCATTACTTTTCGGACGCTGCACCCCAACAGTACAAAAATGTGAATAATTTCATAAATTTGTACTACCACGAAAAAGATTCTGGACTGAATGCTATTCGGCCCTTTTTCCCTACTGCGCATGGCAAAGGAGCGTGTAATGGCATCGGAGGCACTGTAAAAAGACAGGCAGCTCGAACCAGTCTTCAACTCCCGTCAGATAAGCAAATAACTACCCCAGAGCAACTCTATGATTGGCCAGCTTCACAGCCAATGAATCTACGAAACGTAAATGTGGAGTATTCATTTAGAAATGAGGAATCAAAGGTCTTTTTGAAACCACGATTTAGCATATGCCGATCCATTCCAGGAACTCAGAAAATCCATTGTGTCATTCCGAGCAACGAAGGGAAACTCATTGTGAAACGGTTTTCCCGTTCCGAAGAATGTACATATCATGACATTGTTCAGACACTTTCGAAATAGCAAAAAATCATAAAGAAACTTGCAAAAACAGCGAGAGTGAAAAAAATTTAAAGGAAACAAAAAAATCCTAAGAAAAAGAAAAAATATAAGAGATATAAAATATGTGTTTTCACATGAGGAATAAAATTTGTTCAATTTTTTTACCCTCTCCTTATATCTTTTACCGCCAATTTGTGAACGTAAAACTGCTGATAGCGCTAGGCAAAGAAATTTTGAACTACTTTGCGCCATTCAACACATTAGGGGTGGAATGTTGTGTGCTTAGGAAGACACGGAACTCCGACAAAGATGGGAGTAGCGTTTCCTCCATTAGATAGCATTAATGTAAGTTTAGTCGGTAAAGAAGGAATACATGTATGTGACCGTCCGCATGGAAGTAGCCCTTGTGGACGGTTCGAGTTTTCCGAGATATTTACATTGAATCGAAGTGGGTCAAAATGGTCGATTTTGTTTGTAATTTTCTCCAACCGGTTTTCTAGCAAATACCTTTTAGTGCGCGTCCGCCGCGCGTAAGCGCTTGCGCGTCAATTGCTGCGCTCCCACCCACGATAGCTCCTAAGATATCAATGTTAGAAAAAAACATGATAACATATTGAATTTGTACTTTCACATAAGGAAGAAGATTTATTCACAACTTTCCTATCTTTAACCGTTCTCTCGATATGACATTTTGAACACAAAAATTATTATAAACAAATATATACGGTGTCAATTTGCAGAAAGTAACTCTCGATTCGTATTAAGCACGACCAAAATCTCGAATTTCAACAATAAAAATTAATTTACATCATACATAATTTCGCTCAGCGTATCGAGTAAACTACCTTGTTTTGCATGAATAACCAAATAACTTCATAAATAATGGAAATAACAAAAAAAGTAAGAGAATATAAATTGTGTACTTTTTTCTAAGAAATTTTTTCTGTTCGCAATTTTTTTTTTATTTTCAATGGTTGCGATTGCGTGATGATTTGAAAATTTGAAAGTGCCTTTTTAGGGCTAGTTTTTAAAATGTCCAGACTGGAATATTCACCCAAAAAAAGTTTTTTTTTTATATTTTTCAATTTTTTTTCATTCTGGCGTATTTTTGCTACAATTTTTGTTCATTAAAAATTTTACAAATAAAAAAAAAATTGGAGTAGTCCTTCCAAGTAGATAAACCGTATGAAACATCGGCATTTAAATCTGAGGAGGTAAACTTGAAAGGTGGTCGAATTGGTATGGAATGCCTCATATATATACCTAGCAAAAGGAATCAGCATAATGAAAATTTGCACATTTAAACATTTGCAGCCGACTTTATATGCAATGATTAATTCTGCCGCTGCAGCGGTTAATGAAAAAAATACCTTCCAGCTAGCTTAATTGTAAAGGGTATCAAATTTATTTTTTTCATTGTTCGCAGCATTTGTATCAAAAGGCACGCAGTATATCGATACTTCCTTCAACGGTGTTTGATCAGTATTTGTGTTTGTATTTGTTGTATGTGTGTTTGTATGTAACGCAATTTTGATCCTAGGTTTCTCACGAACGAATGAAGCTATCGAGACTGTCAGTATTGGAATCGAAGCATTTTCATGTAACTTAGAGGGGATTAGATTTTGGGTGAAATGGGTGGAGTACTTATATTGGTATAAACAATTTCAATTGTTCATAATGTTCTATTGCATAAACTATCAGAGATAGCGTAAAATTTATATTAGAAAAGTTGTTCCCCATATAAAAATACGTATTTTATGTAGAATGACTTTCAAGAATTATGTATGTTATGAGTGAACGAATGAACTCAGCGCAGTCATGACGGTCCTAATCGTAGTGTTTCCATGCAAAATCGAGCGTATTACACTTTGGATGGGATTCGCGTAGTATATGCAATGTTATTAACAATTGTAATTGTTTATACCGTTCCACCAGGAAAAATATTAAAGGAATCGGGAAACTTCTCAAAAGAGAATTATTGCTTATATGAAAATACACCTTTTATGTGTAATGACTTTTTTCCATAATTTGCATAATTAAGGAGGTATGGTCGTCTGAGCAATTTGAAAGATGAACATAACGCATATCACCCAGATTGTTCCTTACACAAAACTGTACATTCAATATGACTTTTTTCAATATAGGTTAGAACATATCGCGAGTTAAATTAGAATATACTTGGCGAGTGAATATGTGGACAATTGCTGGAAAAATGTGGAAGAGCGGGATAACTGAGTAAGTACAGAGGTAGATGGGATAACCAGGCAGACGAATTCTAGTTGAATAGTTTTCTGGGCTTAAACATCAAACTAAAGTGATCGTATGCAGTAATTATTCGTCGCAATTTCAATTATTGATATCACTGTTGAGTGTGGTCATCACAATGATTGCGTGTTTATGCTGTACTGAAATACCAAATCGGAAAGTTTTGTTGGTGCCCCGTATGGGGCACACACATTTGCATACCACTAGTTCTAATTTATTTTGAATGGGTAGACTGCAAGCTCTTAATTAGCTGCAATGTCCCTGAGTTTTTGGTAATGAAAAAAAATAAAGTTGATACCATTTACTGCTAGCTGAAAGATATTTTTTCATTAACCGCTGCAGCGGCAAAATTAATCATTGCATATAAAGTCAACTGCAAATGAGCTACAAAAAAGGATACCACCAATACGAGGGTCCCGAGGAAGAAAACGCAAAAATTTAGATAAATTGGGGCAGGATACTGCGTTCTTTATAAGTTCCAGCTCACCACTGAAGACGGGGGATCATTAACGAGCCAGCGAAGTCAGAAGTTGCCATGGGACGGAAAGTTGGAGGAATGTAGATTTCGCCAAAACGGAAGTCTCCAATATCGACACCAGTTATAGGCGTTGGACATCGTCACCAGAATGACCACGAGGAAAATCAACGACAGAGACACCTGTCGTTGTTAAAGTTGATTGGAAAAAAATAATTGTAAAACAACCACAAATATTGTATGTAAAAATCGTTGGCTGAAATAAGAGTCAAAAATAATAATGTAAACGGAACTAAGGGTCAAACCCAATAGATCCGCGTTGATGTTCCCAGTTGGAAATCAGGCGAATGATTGGCAAAAGAGATTGACGAATCAAAGATATCTCACGGGTCAATTCCGGGAAAGCGACAATTTGGCGACACTCTCGTGTTGGCCGCTGTACGGTGTAGTCGGAAAATTATAGCTAAGAAAAAAAAATAGTAGATTACCTAGGCCAGTAAAGTAAGGAATGCCTTAGATCACATTTAGTTGTTGGCCGAGGCGAAGCCGAGGCTTTTTTACTTCTGTCTCGCCACGTGGTGGTTCCCCCAGCGTAGTTCATCGAACGGTGAGCTTAATAATTATAAATTATTTGTAAGTGGTAATGGTACTATGTAAAAATTGATTGGCTAGTTTGTTACTGTCGAATGTTGAGACAGTAGAATTGCCATCCACTTGTTCAGGGTAATTTGATAGAAGAAAATTGTTAGTTGTGTGTTCTTCCTCGGTTCGTAGCGTCTAGTACAATTGTTCAATTTCCTTTGGGCTGAAAGCAGGCACTAGTTTAGACCATAGTTCAGACCTCGTCAACGATAAGATCATGTAGTTAAAGCCACAAGTTAGGCGATTGAGACCATTCAATTCAATAGAGAAATAAAAACTACTTATTAGCCGGACAATTCAATTGCACTGACCTCACCCCGCTCTGCAACCCTCTAGTCGGCGAACAGGAAAAAAGAAAAAATAATATATTATTATGTTATATATAGTTTTTGGTATAAAATTATTATCACTTCTAGGTAACTCGGGTTACCTGGCGCCCAACTGAAAAGTCGTTTGACTTGAGGAAATTGGAATTGGCGACGTGACCAGTTAAAATTTCGTCATAATATATACGTTTTGTCACTGAAAACCAAAAAATAGCGATAATTACCACAATTTTTTGTTGAATTTATTTTGGATGGCTAGAATGCGACCTCTTAATTAGCTGCAAATTCCCTGAGCTTTTGGTAATAAAAATAAAAAAAAGAGGCATCATGGGACACCTAGTAGATGTGAAACATGGAAACACTAATTTTGATCTAAATCGATCCAAAAGTTAAGACGATTCCTGGAGAATTATTGGAAATTTTCAAATACTCAGTTCTTTTAAAGGTTTGAAAAGTTTTGCCAAAATTTCACTAAACTTTCTCAAATTTTTGAAAAATTTGCAAATTATTGAAAAACGGTTTCAAAGTTTTTCGAAATTTTTCCATTTTTTTCAAAGTAAAACGTCTTATGGGACTATCTGAAGGTGTTACGCTGTCCGGACACTTACGTTGGGTGGAGGTGAGGGTCGGGGGGGGGGGGAAGGCGAGGACTTTTTTTTCCGAATGTTCATAGGTCAGGACATATCACTACTTACCGATGTCAAGTGTTTTTATCGCTCTGTTGCGAGAACGGTTAAAGATAGGAGAAAAAGTTGATCATGGATGTTATTCCTGATATAAAAAATTCATACTTAATTTCTAATGTATAATCTCCTCCTGTCCTCCGAATGTTTCCCCTTCTACACTTCCATCGTTTTACCCAAAGTGTTATTTCAAATGGATGAGAACAAAATTCATATTCCTCTTCTGAAGTTTCACTTCTCTGGCGCGTCAGGAACTGCACGCCAATTTTTTTTTTTCAAATTTTTAGAAAAGTGCTCCAAATTTCTTCACACTTGTAGCAAAACTTTTTCAATTCAAAACAAAAATTGCAAATTTGTTCAAAATTCTTCTGAATTCTTGCAAAAATTTTCCAATTTTGTTGTCAAATTTTTTGTAAGTCGAATTTTGCTAATTTTTCCAAATTTTCCTAAAATGAGCCAAATCTCTCCAAATTTTTTCCAAAAAAATTTTGTTTCGAAAGATTTTCACAATTTTTTCAACATTTTTCTGAATTTTCCAAACATTTCCAGCATTTTCCAGAATTTATTGAACATTAAAAAAAAATTTCTACATCTCAAAAATTTTGAGAAATTGTTTCAAAAATGTTCTAATGTGTTAAAAAAAAATTTTGAATTCTTGAAATGCCTGTTCCAGCCAGAATTTTTTCCCAACGCAAGCGCCGCATTGGATGTTTCACATAAAAAAAAATTTGATACCTTTTACTGCTAGCTTACAATTAAGCTAGCTGGAAGGAATTTTTACCATTAACGGCTGCAGCAGAAAAATTAATCTTTGCATATAAAATTAGCTATGAGTGTTTCAATTTGAAAAATTTGATTCTGCTGATAGTTACTGCTAGGTATACACACGTTGTACGTGTGACTCTCGATGGGTCGCATCATGAACTTCCCGATGCGTGGCTGTACGTATGCATATGTGTGGGCATGTGTTGAAAATTTGCCATAATTTGAAGGCTATTGCCTTAATTATGAGTGTTATGGAAAAATTCATGCAACAAAAAATGTTTGTTTCTACATGTTCCATGTGGAACCACTTTTATTTGAAACTTTTCCATCTAACTCTTACTGTTCGTGGAATAGAGCGATATAAACAATTGAAGGTGTTAACCAGTGATATGTCCTAGTGAGCTCTGAAAGTTATGAAAAAAGTCATAAGAGATTACGTCTGTATTTTTCTATATGGAATAACATTCATCATACACTTTTTCTTCTACTTCTAACCGTTCTCGCGATAGAGCGTTTTAAAGAATCAATATTGTTAACAACAATTGAAGGAATTGTTTTTCAACATTGACACTCCTTTCTGCCTTGGACATCAGTCAGAGGTAATTTTATGTCGAAGGAGAAACAAATCGATCGAGCCGTTTACCGGGAACCGTTTCTCAAAGAATATCTCTCTCACATACGATCACTCACACATGCATACATGGAACAAATGGAGTCGGCTGGAATGTGCGAAAATTTGACATTGCCACCTTCCTTATGGCACTGAAGACTGCCCGATTAGACAGTAAGAAAGCCACAGGAAAAGCAGACGAAACCATGCGGAGAGTCAGCGACGCCTGCGATGCCACTATGCCCAGGAAATTTAGTGGAAACCGACGGCCACCGGTGTATTGGTGGAGCGGTGAAATCGCGACCCTCCGCAGGGAATGTTTCGCAGCGAGGAGAGCTTGGCAACGCGCAAGGAAGAAGTCCAACCCCGAAAGTCTCGAAGTGGAGTTTAAAGCCGCTAAGCGTAAGCTTACTAAGGCCATAAAGCTTCGCAAACGAGACTGCTGGAACGAACTGTTGGAGGAAGTGGAGAAGGATCCTTGGGGCAGACCGTACAAGGTGGTTATGACGCGGCTCAAGAGCCAGCCGATGCCATCACCAACCTGTCCTAGGCTTCTGGAGAGAATTGTCTCAGTCTTATTCCCCCAGCAAATGAGTGTGACTGAAGAGCAGGTGGAGGGTGCTATTATCGACGGAATACCGCCGATTACAGCTGAGGAACTATTGCAGGCCTGTAGTAGAGTGGGCAACAACAAGGCCCCCGGTCTCGATGGTGTGCCAAATATAGCGTTGAAAGCCGCCATCAATGCAGCACCCGGCATGTTCCTCGAAATGTATAATACATGCATCCAGGAAGGTATTTTCCCCAGCAGATGGAAGCAACAGAGACTCGTGCTTATCGCCAAGGGGAAAAAGCCACCGGACGAGCCATCATCATATCGTTCACTCTGTATGCTGGATACGGCGGGCAAGATCCTGGAACGCATTATACATCAGAGAATTGAGGCAGTGGTGGAACCCCTATTGGCCGAAGCTCAATACGGTTTCAGACGACGACGATCCACGTTGGATGCTATAGACCTGGTGGTCAAAACAGCAAAAAAAGCAATCGATGGCAGGCGATGGAAAGGAGGTACGAAGCAGTATTGCTTGGTTGTTACCCTGGACATCAAAAATGCCTTCAACTCGGTACGGTGGGATCCCATCCTCGCGGCATTGTCGAAGCTGCAAGTACCGGCATATTTGCAAAAGATGGTAGGTAATTACTTTACCGACAGAGTACTCAGATATGACACAGAGGTTGGTCCTAAAACATATAGGGTGACTGGGGGGGTACCTCAAGGCTCAGTGTTGGGTCCTCTTTTGTGGAATATCGTATATGACGACTTGCTCAAAATAGCATTACCGGCGGGGGCCAAACTCGTAGCTTTTGCGGATGACGTAGCCATAGTCATCGTGGGCAAACACCTTTCCACGCTCCAGCTCATTTTCGAGAACATTTACAAGATACGACAATGGATGGACTCGATTGGGTTACAACTTGCGGAGCATAAGACTGAGGCACTCCTCATTACGAGCCGGAAGAAAATAGACACAATTACACTGCAAGTCGGTGAGCACGAAATAATTTCCCAGCCCTACATACGGTACCTGGGAATTATGATTGATGCCCGACTTAGTTTTAGACAGCAAGCTCAACATGCAAGCAGTAAGGCAGGAGCAGTGAAGACTGCTCTTGCAAGACTTATGCCAAATGTTGGAGGGCCAAAACAGAGGAGAAGGCTCCTGCTATCATCAGTTGTCACGTCGGTATTAACACATGGTATTCCTATATGGAGTGATGCATTACGAAGCCAAGCATCTCGGCGGCAAATTGTTCCAGTCTACAGGCTGAGTGCCCTTAGAGTGGTCAGCGCATACCGCACAGTATCGAACGATGCTGTGTGTGTCATTGCTGGGATGCTACCTTTTGAAGTGCTAGCGGAAGAGCGTAGGCGACTCTACACACGCTAAACATCAACTGAGCTGAGCTCAGTGGAACTGAGGACAGAAGAACGAAACCACAGCATCCAGCGATGGCAGCTGCAGTGGGACGCCTCGAGCAAAGGCCGGTGGACTCACCGACTTATTCCGAAGCTAGATGTTTGGCTTGATCGATCACATGGACAAGTCAATTACTACCTAACCCAGATGCTCTCAGGACACGGGTGCTTTCGGGAATATCTTCACAAATTTAAGCATGAGGATTCTCTGGATTGCCCAAAGTGTCCGAGAATGAAGGAAAACGCGGAACATGTTCTCTTTACGTGTCCGCGTTTCGACGTCCAACGAGCTGTATGGGAAAATAGCGCAGGCAAACCCATCAACGGTGGAAATCTTGTGGAAGTTATGCTGTCATCAGAGGCGGCATGGAACGCGACAAGCGACTTCGCAATGGAGGTTTTGCAGGAGCTGCGCCGCGAGGAGCAGTTGCGGAAAAATCCAGAGTAAACGGAGGATCTTCTTACCGTTAACGAGCGGAAAGGATTCGCTACTGAGGAAGCCAAGGCTATCGTCCCCTACACAACGAAGTATTGCTCAGCAGATGTTCCGTCGTGGTCTGGGGACCAACCGAACTGTATTGTATGTGACAAGGGGTATTGTCCTTTGCACGTTATGTTTTATTTGTTAATTTTGTAAGTTATTTATGTAATAAAGGAAAAAGTAAGAAAAAGAGGAAGGAAAGAGAAAGAAGGAAGTGTGAGGAAGGAGGTTGACTTCCTTCTTTCTCCTTTTCTTTCTAAAAAAAAAAAAAAAACACATGCATACATACGTACAGTGACGAGGCTTTGGCGTAGTGGGTAGAGTGTCTGCCTACTATTCTAAAGGTCCCGCGTTCGATTCCCGCTCACTGCAAATATTTTTTGTGAAAAATATTTTCTCACGGACTCCGACCGATGGCAGGAACATTCCGTGTGTGCTATCGGCGGTATCCATGAAGTGAGACCGTGAGCCGGGACCGAACGCGACCCATCGCGCGGGGGGGGGGGGGGGGGAGGGAGGGTTCCATCGTAGACGCCCGCCATCGTATCACAGGGGTTTCTGGAGGTTTACCCTGTGATTAGAAATACGATGAGCTGAAATGGCGAAGTCGGCCCCAGCCGCAATGGGTGGGTACTCTGATTCGTAGTATTGCCCATGAAGTAATGCCTAACAGCGGTTACGTGGGTGAATACGAATAGAGGCCGGACGAATCAGGTAAAATTCCCACAAATTTTTTGACAGCCCAAAAAACCCACCTGCTCTTTCCAGACGTTACAACACACTACCCCCATAATTCTAACACTCCTAGTACTATTGACCTCTTATTAACTAACAACATCTCCATCATTAATAATTTCACTACTCTCTTCGAATCCCCAACCGATCACCTACCACTGTTTTTCTCCCTATTCGGCAAACCAACCTCACCAGAGCCCTCAAAAATTTTAAACTACGCGAGAACTGACTGGAGAAAGTTCAAGGATATCTTAAATGACGAGATTTCTACACCAAACCCGACATGTAATAACACTGAAGCAATAGATAAACACATAACAAATTTGACTAAAATCATTCAAGCAGCCTTGGATTCCTCCACTCCCATCCGCTCATCCAAATCCACCCATACTCCTCTCCTGCCCGAAATAGCCTCCTTAATAAAACTCAAAAATTATATTAGGTCAAGATGGCAAAAACGCGGAATCGCTACCTTAAATCCGAACTCAATCAGCTGATCAAAAAAATCAGACGTAAATTAACCGAATGGAAACAATCAACTTGGGACAACAAACTTAGAAACTTAAACCTAAAAGATCACTCTATTTGGCGCGTAGCAAAATATTTTAATAACACCGGTAAAAGTAAAATCCCCACACTCAAGTCCAATAATGCGACCCACACAGAAGACAATGAAAAGGCAAATAGACTTTGTAAACACTACGCAAATAGGTGCCGGCCATCGTAGCACAGGCGTTTTTGGAGGTTTACCCTGTGTTTAGAAATACGATGGCCTAAAATGGCGGAAGTCGGTCCCAGCCGCATGGGTGGGTATCCGGTACGCCCCCTGAAGGAATGCTTAACGGCCGCTACCCGGGGCGTACAAATGAGAGGGACGGAGAAAAAAACCAGGCATACATACACACACACGACCCGTATCTAAAATGTGTCACAATGATGTGAAACGCCGAAACAACTGAAAATTTTCGATTTCTGGGACACTTCATTATCGGGGTCATTACAATCACTTCCCTAAATCGGGAAGTTAAAAATTTCATTAAAAAAAAAACATTCAAAAAACAAAGCCGATAAAATGAGGATTTTCAATTTTTTGTCGTTATTTTTTAAAAATCATTCAACTTTGAAACTTTATTTGAGTCGAGATTTGTATACAAAAGTGCAAAAAAATGATAACATAAGCATAAAATTTTGTAATTTTGGCTATTATTTCAATGAATGGAAATTTATAGTTGGAAACATCAATTAAAAGACTCATAAAATACAGATTATTTTACAAAAGCAAATAAATAATTATATGAAATTCTGCTTTTTTTGAAATTTTCAACTTTTTATGTTCCGAAGTGGTTCATGGTGTAACAATGAAAATAAAATAAAAATCAATCAAATTTCGGTTTTCATTTTCAATTATGAATTTCAATTCGTAATTTGAACTTTTAGTTTTCACTTTCAATATCCATTTTAATTTTTACTTTCAACTCATAATGTTCAAATTCAATTTTCTCATATTTATGGGTGCGTGCGGGGAGAAATTCAGAAAGCACTGTTTCGTCAGTTGGACTGTAATGCAAAACAACGGTAATTGACAGGGCATGCTAATCAACAGTCCGGCTGCGCTAGTTCTAATAAATTGGTGAAATGACATATTGTGTCATATTCTGACAAATTATGTCGGAATATGTAAAATTGATGAAATTACATAATATGTCATAATATGATATGACAATGAATAAATATTAATTAATTATATTGAAAATTCCATCCAAAAATTTCAAAAAACTCAAAATTGATTTCTTCCGCAAGATTGAAATAAAAATTGGGGTTAATTTTATTGTCTTGAAAGACGTATCGCTGCACGTATGGTTTGAATGGGACAAGGACCACTCAGCGGCCCACGTGACTCACGCAGAGGGATCCACCCAGATCCGCGCTCGGGTAGGTGTCGTATACTTTCTATATCTGAAATTTCTTCTTCTGATTGATAAAGTGTTTTATTTTTTGATTAAACAATATCACTTCTCGGTCTTTTAGCAAATTATGACACAATATGACTAATGCTGCGATGACATAGTATGTCTGACATTATATGTCAATTTCTTACATATTATGACTCCACACGATTTTGTCAGCATATCTCAAGACTCAAATTCCATCAGGTTATGACATAGTGGCAAAATATGACATAATCTGGCAAGGTGTCCGAAATTACGATCATACACGTATAATGTCAATTTATGACATAACATGACATATCCTGACATAATCTGAACACCTGATTTCCGCCAGGGTGGCACTTCAAAAAAAACAGAAAAACTATAGTAGGTTCTGTTATGTCCTATCGATGTTCCTAAATGGACAGTGGCGCTATTTCAGTTGTTAGCGCCAAAATTCAAAGTGTAGAAGATCGTTGGCTGCTTAAGCTCAGAAGAGCAATCCATCGATGCCCAAATTATTATTCGAAATTTATCCAATTATTTGAATTAACAACACTGGTTGGAGTATTTCAATTATTTTAATTATTTTATCGTAATCGGAAGGTTCTGCAGATTAAATAATGACAATGCGTAAGAGAGCAGATTAACTCTTTTATTCAACTTCAACTAAAACTTCAACTAAAGGTACACTTAGATGTCAATAGACTAATTCGAAGAGAGAAAGCAGAAGGCTTGAGCTTGAACTCTGAACTCTAGCTAAAACTTCAAACGACTGACTTAACTTAATTTCAAAACTGGCCCTCGAAGGGTCCCAAAAAGTATTCTCCCCATTTCGGGGTCGATTGCGCACGCATCCCGCTTCTGTCCGCACACGACATCCTTTTATCGATCGTTGTCAGTTTTCCTGTTCTTCCTTACCATTTACGGTTAACATTATGGACATAACTCTACTTTATCCTCGCCGGGGTGAAGCCAAAAGGGGACGCACCCAACTTCCCATTTGGCCCTACGTGATCCGAGACAAGGCCCCGTTTTTTTGTATACGGGGGAAAACACATAAAATCGGGGAAAAGTGTCCCGAGAACGGATGGTTGCCAGATGAGGATTTGTAACTTCACGGATTCGAAGTGCACTACGAATTTCCTGGGAAAGCATTTCTTAATCCGAAGAAAGGTTTTCTAAACGAAAGCCCTGTAGAGATATTTTATGACCTTAAGGGTTCAAATTGCACTCGTAGTCCTTTATAAGAAAAAGGCACCTGAGAGGGATTATTATTTATAGCAGCTCAAATTCGTGAGGAATTCCCGATTTTGTAGTTTTCCTGTTTATACATGTCTTTTAAGAATAGTTTCCTTATTCTAGGTATAAAACAATGGTTTTCTGTATTCTAAGTATAAATGAATGGTTTTCTGTATTCTAAGTATAAATCGATGGTTTTTTTTAATCGAAATATGATCAACTAGTATTTACTGATTTCAATGACTTTGATATTGGAAGTATCAGAAAATTCAAATCTTCGCGGACAAATCATGGGTGATTATAGCGCTATCTATCAGATTAAACCTCGGGATATAACAGTCCTCACTGGCCATCGAATTTCTATGGGAGTTCTATATAGAGTATACCCTGTAGGAAACGATATAAACTATGCGAAGATTATTAGAATTCTCAACTTACCAAAGTTTAAGAAGAGTATTTTGCGTTGAAATCCATACGAATAATGAAATATGAGTGGACAGATACCAAATATTATGAGATATGTTATAATCATCAGCTTAGCCGTCCACAGTATGACTCTGCAAAACAAGTTTTATTAAGGTCTCACATAGAACAGCGTACATTTGACGTATGTAAGGAAAAAATGTGAAATCTGAGTAAATCTTAATATTGAGCATTTCTGTGAAAAAATCGCACACAGCTGTCTTTCTTTGTCAAAACAATGATTCATTGCATTCTATGATATAGGATTTAGGGTGGCAGATTAAATTTAAAAAAATAATGACGTGAATACCTGCTCCGATGACTCATCTAAATGAGAAAATAATTCAATATGTTTTTCAAATATCACAATCTTGAAGATATGAGCACTTTCAAATATAGTTATGGCAATTTTAGATATTTGAAAAAAATATCCGAATTTCGGAGGTTTTTATTTGCGAAATAGAAACAAATTCGAGATTTCTCGACAGATTCGGCAATTTCAAACAACGTCAATGGTAAGGACAGTGAAAAATCTGAAACATTTTAGGAAAGCGAAAAAAAGTTCAGTGAATTCAAAAACTAATTCATAGATTTAATGTAAGTTAAAGCTTCGAAAAAATTATACAACTTTGAATCCTCCAAAAGAATAGTATCAACCAAAAAATAAATAAGAATTGATCCTACCCAATTATATCCGATATTTTTTAATCCAAACGTCATTCGGACCAGCTCAGTAATAATACTAAATTTTCAAAATAAGGAAAACCTCGAAATAATACCAACAATTACAGAAGAGAACTCAAAAATTTCCGGCATCGTAAAATATTGAATGAAGGTTAAAAAACCTAACTGAAGATAAGTAATAGTTGAACCAGACAATCAGGGTCGTTATCTCCATCTTCATCAACTTTAAATTGTATCCAATCTGCTTTAATCACAGTGACTCTACAAACTTCCAAAATAATACATGAACTTGAACTTTGTAGTTGAACATTTGAAAACAATATGCCAAATATTAACAGCGATGAATGGTGTTAGAATTTTTAGAAAATTCAGACACATAAAAAAAAAGGTTGGAAATCGGAAGGGAATAAAAGCGATAAAAGTCCGAAAAAAATGCCACACGTTCGACGTAATAAGTAAACGAAAAATCTAGGCGATTACCTTCATCCACTCCCGTTTAAAGATCATTTAAATCAGTGGAAAATTGATTCGAAAAATTCAAAAACCGAACCAAACAATAGATAAATATAGCTGTAAACCTCAGTATGCCAAATACGAAGAGCGATAAATGATATGAACTATTGTTGAGAAAAAAACCGGCACTCCAAAAACACAACCCTTAAAAATTGAGGGCAAAGACTAAACAAAAATTTAATGAAAACAAAACCAATCCGTCTTACTTCACTTTTTATCAATTCTAATTTCTGTCCATGCTATCTTAATGATAACTCATCGAATGTGAAATGAAATGTTGAAAATAAAAAATAAAAATACCACCGTGAACTGGGCACTTAGTATCCTTATATTCCTTATATATAATTGAGAGCTTCGACCAGGAAAATAAATCGATTATCGAATTTGAAAACTCGAAAGTCGAAGAAAGAATCTCGATTATCGATGACGCAATCGAAATCGAACGAGAATACAGAGAAGTAAAGGCATGTGGCCGCGTAGCGGCCACCGGCAAGGAACTAGTCCTTATATATAATTGAGAGTTTCGACCACAAATCGAATGAGAATCGCAATAAATCGATTATCGAAGAAAAATCTCGATTATCGATGCCATGATAAAAATTGAAATCGAAATCGCATCTGGAAATGCATGTGGCCGCGTAGCGGCCACCGGCAAGGAACTAGTACCAAGATAACTAGCGTCAATTGTGGTAGAAACAGATTTAACAAAATCACCCTGGCGGATCGACTACATAATCGATTTGTGCAGTATGTCGATTAGCTTTCGTGTATAAGTCGATTCTGATTTGAAATAATCGACCCAGGATCGACTAAGTACTGGGTCGATTGACGGTCGACTAGAATTAATTTTTTTCCTCAACTAGCGCCGCCACGGCCGCGTCGTTGAATTAGTTTCTTACTCAATTTTAAACTGCAATTATTATATTAGTATTATTATTATTATTATTATCATTATGCAAAAATCTGATCACTAGACGGTCTTCGAAGATTCTGACTTCACCTCGGAGTCCGCCTAGTAAGCGAAGCGATACAAATTTTTTCTAATTGCTCTACAATAGTAGTCCCTCCTACCAGAGGGTGAGCACTATTGTAATCCAGAATCATGTTGCCTAAGTAGATGGAGTGATCCAAGAATGACAGCCTTCTGCATCTGGCCAGCTAACATTGTGGCATTACGCCTACACGCTGGAATGATCTCTAGTTAATCTAGTTAATAAGAGAACCGATAATGAGGACAACTATCTGGACTCTCAACCTTGGGTTCAGCTTACGCAACTCAAACAGGAGAGGCTGATATTTTTGCCGTTTTTCGTCCTCTTTAATGGTGATATTTGTCTCAACAGGGGCTGAAAACTCTATGACATAGATTTCTTATTAGTATTATTATTATTATTATTATTATTATTATTATTATTGTTGTTTTTATAGAACCATATGGGATTACCAATTAAATTATTAATTATTGCTTTTTTTTTTTCGTTAAAATGTTCATCAGTATAAGAATACAAAGTAGAATCCAGTTCAATTTCAGCATTTAAAATTGGTAATTTCAATAAAAAATTGTTGGAGTATTAATTGTTACCCATTACTGATAATTTGTTTTTCATTACAGTTTTCATACTAATATACTTTAATATTTCTTATTAAAAAGATTCATACATAAATTTATTGGTTTCAGTACTCACATTCAGTTCTTTCACTAATTCCTTATACTCTTTTATAATTTTTAAAATGTTATATTATTCATCATTATTCGTCTTGATTAGGGTATTTCTTCCACTCCTCACTTTTTATCATTAAAATGTTTTTATTTATTTATGATTATAACTATTTTATTTATTAGTTTATAGTATTTATTGTTTTTCATACTTTTTTTTATTTACAATTTCAATTTTTTTTTCGCACCATTTTCATGCGCTTTTGAGTAGTTCCCTTATTTTTTGTATTTTTTATTTATTTATTGATTTATTATTATTATTATTATTATTATTACCAAATAAAACGCCACCTCGTGTTGTTCTTTGAACTTGTTCTCATTTCCAAACCGGAACTATCGCCATCTCTCGGTGCTATTTCTGAAGTTTGTTCTCTTTTCGAGATATTTCGAGTTCGACTTTTCTCAATTCAAGATTTTTCTTTCATGTCTTTCATATCCCACAAATCAACTCACGATCCACCTATCACCAAATCGAATGTCCAAAAAAAAAGATAGATTAAAAAAAAAATTAAGGCCAGTTGACCGGCAACCCACTCGGTATTTAGTCGATCGTGGGTCGATCTTTCCCGACATCTGGATCGATCTGTATTCAAAACGTAATCGATATACTGCACAAGTCGATTCCACGATCGATCGAGGCTCGAATGGCAATCGCCCGGTCCGCCAGGGCGAATATTTCAAAATGTTTAAAATTAAAGAAACCACGGATTCATGGGAGAAAATAGAGAATTCTTATGTGCATTGTCGTTAACTTCAAGTGTCATTTGGACTATGTTGAAATTTACTGTTCAACCTTTTAAACCAGTAATAATACAAGAAACACCAGCTTACACTCTAGTATGCCCTGACATCATTAGCTATAGGGGTGCTAAGAATTGTAAGGAATCATTAATATCAAAATTTGAAAAGTTTTGACACATTCAGAATAATTATGAATGGAAAAAAAAAGAAAATAATTTCTAATTAGGTACCTCTATTTTCATCAACTCCAAATTTCATTTTGGCTACCCTAAACTTTAAAACATCCAAAAAGTTTAGGCTACCCTAAGCTTTAAGACATCCAAAATAGTAATAGAAAAAAAAAGATACATACACTTACACTTCAGTATGTCAGATATAAATAGTGATAACGGGCACGAAAAATTCGAATTAGTCAAATAATGCACTATATGTAAAGAATGACAAGTGAAGAAACCGGAGATTCCCTGTGAGTCAAAAATTCACTTAGACTCCGCAAAATTAGTTTAAAAAATCCTAAACTAATACGAAAAAAAAGACATAAACATGAACTTACACTCCAGTATGCCACATATCAAGAGCGATGAGTGGCACCAAAACACTAAGGAAGAGGCATTTCGACCGCATATTGGTTAGTAACTGATTAATGTCAACAAGCCCAAATCAGTAGTTCACTCAGTTACGAAATTATTTTGACACTTATGTTAATTGACTCGAGATCTTTTCGATCGTGAATACAAAATATAATTGATTGATATCTCAATTCCCATTGTCTGCACTCAACAGACAAAACCTAAACACAAAAAAAATCAATCGCGTATTGCGTGGTAGGAGAGACAACATATAACATATGTTGACAAAACAGCTGGGGCTCACAACACAACTGGCACTGTTGGGAGGTGGAGTAATAATAATAATAGTTTATCCTTTATCGTGAGTTACCAACGTGACGAGTTCTTTTAAATTGAAGTCAATATAAATTCCGAAATTGTCAAGTCCCTATCTCGTGAAATAAATTATGAAAGTTTTTCTGAAAATATACAGAAGTTTTGGAAATTGTCTGTAAAAACAAAATCCGAGTGCCAAACGGGAATTTCAGAAAAATAATCAAATTGAAAATGTTGAATTCCCGAAAATTTAAAATTCCCGGATATTTTGGCTGGAGATTTAGAAAATTAGAAATACTTGATAAATATCAAAAACAAAAAATTAGTGGTGTGAACACGTAGTGGAATGAGCTACGTTCATTCATCACTCATATATTACATACATAATTGTTGAGACAGCCATACCTCCTTAATTATGCGAATTACCGAAAAAAGTCATTTTACATAACATACGTATTTCCCTGTAGGCAACAACGTTTCTTTTATTAATTTTGCGCTATCTCTAACGGCAGTGTCTATTCGCACCAAATCAGGGAAATTTTTACCTTATATGTAAGGGACTTTGACCTTATAGGTAACGTAAAGGTTGGGAATCAGTGAATTTCTTACCTTACCTATAAGGAACTTTTAGGTTGTATATAAAATAGACGTTGGGAGTCAGGGATTTTCTTACCTTATATATAAGGTAAAACTTGGGAATTAGCGAGATAGCTGTACTTTGTATCTGAGGCAAGAATGAGGAATCAGATAAATGACGCTGAAGCTAGCAGACGGAGCTGGCAGACGCAAGGCGCCCTTTACTGTACGCCCCTGCGGGGCGCCCGGGCAGAGACTAGGGCTGTCTAAAATTAATTTATTCATGCAAAATCAATTAAATAGTCCATGATTTGTACTATTTTATTTTTTTAATTAATTTTCAGAGGCTTGCGACCCCCTATCCTTAAAAATCAGAAGTTAAATTTAGGTTTTTTTTTTTAGGCGAAAAAAGGGGTGGCAAGCTAGGGGAGGGTTGAAAATTTTTGTAGGGGTCGGGGGAGGGGTGGACAATAATCGACTAGTGACCTACTTGGAGTGCGCTACCATTTTGGGCCTGGAAAAAAATAAAAAAGGGTTAATTTCCCTAATTTCCTATTTTTTTAAGTAAAAACCTGTGTCTGCCAGAGGGTGGCAAGCTAGGGGAGGGTTGCAATTTTTTGTAGGGGTCGGGGGAGGGGTGGACAATAATCGACTAGTGACCTACTTGGGGTGCGCTACCATTTTGGGCCTGGAAAAAAAGGGTTAATTTCCCTAATTTCCTATTTTTTAAAGTAAAAACCTGTGTCTGCCAGGGGGTGGCAAGCTAGGGGAGGGTTGCAAATTTTTGTAGGGGCCGGGGGAGGGGTGGCCAATAATCGACTAGTGACCTACTTGGGATGCGCTACCATTTTGGGGCTCGAAAAAATCAAAAAAAGTCAATTTCCCTGTGACGTGGAGAGATTTGACTCTCACATCGATTTTAATGCAAAACAGTCAGCAGAAATTTATATCAGCATTTTTGACCAGAAAGAACCATCGAATGTTCGATGTGCAAGGTAAGCAGTCCCACGATGGCTGACAGTGTCGAATAACTGCTAGCCATGGTCCTGTAGCCCATCAGGCATCAGATGAACTCCGAAATTAACAAAGGGGCAAGTAAAAGTAGTGGGATTGTGCGACTGCTTCCCCTGATTTTTGGACATCGGCAAGCAGCTATGAAGTCGATGTGCGGAGACTCCGCGACTAGGCGCAAGATAGGGCACTTGGTCCGGATAATCAGTTAGACTTTGCGTACTGAACCCCTTTAGAACATTGGTCTTATACTCTTTGACTTTGAATTAAAGCTAATACTTTATAAAGATACCGGTGTGCTAGTTTGGAATCATTTCACCCTATTTATATCCCGAAATCGAACGGACCTCTACCGAGAGCATAGTCGAGCACAAAAGGGTCAACTGGCGACCCGAGGATCCAGCATTTGATACACGGGTTATTGTGAACTCATTGTCAATAGACAGCATCCTCAAACGTCACATTGGCGCCCAACATTAACGGCACTCATTTCGGGAACGCGAGTGCTTGATTACCGTGAAATAAAGTAGTTATGTGACAAAATTTGAGACGATTTTGCACAGCGGGGTATTCAAGGTATTCAGAGAGTTTTGACGTAAGAAAAAAGCCGATTTATTTTCCTTCCTCTCGTATTGGGACGGAAAATCAGAATAAGAAAAAAGGGACAGGAAATCATACGTGCAGTGATAATAGTGCGAAAGTGTCACCTCACACGCAGGCCGCAGAAACAACACCAGATTTTGCTGAAGGAAAAAAATCTGCTGAGAGATTTTGCTGAGGATGTACATCGGGGTGCTACTGGCCATCATCGCATTTGGGTAAGTCCTGACAATTTCAAGATTCCTCCTATTCGCCCAAAAAGATCCTTGACCAGTGGCCGAGGTCGTAGGGATCGTAGAGACAATAGACACCGACCATATCTTAACGGAATAGACTTTCGAAACATAAATTCCAATATGATTGATGAGACAACCGGCATTAACACCGGAAATACACCCGAAACCACGTTGACCGGAACTCCTTCAACTCCAACTATCACCACGACTACTACTATGACTACAACGACATACTCGACCGGAACGACAATGTCGACAGGGAGACAAATCCCGACGTCTTTTCCATCTGGGTTTCCCCCCCCCCCCCCCATCATTTTGGACCACAAGGAAACTTCAGTGGAGGTTTCTTTTCCGCATCCACTCCTGTCTCCGGAAATGACAGAATTTCCTTTTTGACTAATCCGGGATTGAGGGGAAACAACGCGACGGCAGCAACACCTGCCGGGTCTGTCTTGAATATGGGTTCTCACCCGGGTTACGGTATCCGTCAGGGAATTTTGGAACCGTAGACCACCCGTACGCTTCTCATCACGATCTCAGGAACGCGCTCGGGCCTCTTCCAAAGTTTGAAATGGGAGATGACGTGGACAGGTTCATTAGTTCACTCCAATATGCGCGAGAAATTTTAGGGGGGTATAATGAAAAATTATTTATATACCAATCCTTAACCAAATACGGTCCCCAGGCAAGAACCGTTATAGAGGCAATTTTGCCGTCTATTACCACTATCGAAGAACTGATAGTGAAACTTCGACTGACTTTTGGTAGTCGAGATAATTTGCGCCAAATACTGGCGAAAATGTCTCGGCTGGTACAGTAGGAGGGAGAATCGGTCGCACATTTCTCAGCTAGGTTTAGGGACTTAGAAATGAGGGCACGTAGCCGGCTCGCGACGGATGTGAATAGTGATTTCGGCATCACTATAAGCGGAATTTCACAGAACGCACGCGAATCGTTCATTATTGGCCTTAGACGGGAAATTAATGTTATGATGTTCGGTCTAACAATAGCTACTTTCGATGAAGCGGTAGGGATAGCCGTGTCAATCGAGAAGAGACTTCAACAAATCGATGAATTTGATCGATTCCGGAAAGTACACGGAAATAAAAAAAACATACAAAGTCCAAACAAAGTCCACGCGTTTGGTACAAATCTCGATAATGCTATCTACGAGGCTGACATGGTAGAATCAAATGTCAGGGCCACAACTTCGCAGTTATCAAGTAGCATCCCCAACAGGGAGGACCGAACGAATCATAATCGCAGTGAGAACAGAGGGAGCGGACAAAATGATCATTCGCGGGGCGCGAAACAAAATGCGGGCCAAGGGAATAACAACCGAAGGGCAAGAAAAAAGGGTGATTCCACTCCATCACTCTGCCACCGGTGTCAACTAGCGGGACATTATGGGCGTGAATGCACAGCACCGGCACCGGTGCCGCAACAATCCCAACGCCAAGGGAATGCGACGACGGCTGATGCTGCATCCACCCATGCGAGTCAGGCCTCTAGTAATTTAAACTAGAGAAGAGTCCGAGAAAATCGCCCGACGCCGGACTCCAAGAAGTGGGCGAGTCAGTCGCGAAAACCCGGAAATGTTTCAAAACCGCACATGTTAATTGTAAGGTATTGGACGTTCCCCCGACGCAAGTACATTTAAAAGTTTTTTCGGGAAGGTTTTTCGTCGACACAGGGGCGGATGTCAATTTAGTAAAGAGCGATAAATTGAATCTCCACACAAACATTGACAATTCCGAAATCATTATTGTTAAAGGGGTTACACCGGGAAGGATCAAAACTAGAGGCTTTGTGACTCTGAACGTGGAAGGGATCAAAGACAGATTTCACGTCGTCGATCCCAACTTTCCTCATTTAGAAGATGGTTTAATCGGTAGACCATTTCTGAAGAGTAGGGCAGTCCAAATAGACTATGGGAAAGATTTGCTAAAGATAGGGGATACGATACATACGTTTATCAACTCAGAAACGATAGTCCTTCCGCATAGAACGGTAAAATTGGTCTATATCAGAGTTCGCAAGTTTGATTCTCAAATTGGATATATTCCGCGGTAGGATATAAAACCCGGAGTATATTTTGGTGAGGTTATAGTTCGCGTATAACACACGGGAAACGGGGGAGGAATTCAAAATTCCACTGATACAACCCGAGGAAATTGAATGTGTCGCGACCGAAAAACAGATCAGATTATTCGGAGGATCTGAAGATACCGGATTTTCAACTAACGAACGTCTAGAGAGGGCCGAAAAAGTCATTGAAAGCCTTCGATGAGAGGGACTAGATGAATTAAATACAACCCATGGATTTATCAGCTCAACGGTGAGAAATTACAAGAGGCAGATATCCCAGGGTATAAGTTGAAACTGAGGGACGGCGATCCGATCGTGGCTAGGCAATTCCGCGTGCCATTTCATACCCGTGAAAAAGCGAATGAACAGGTAGACGAAATGCTCGCCAGCGGAATTATCGAACCGTCCGATTCGCCCTACAATGCTCCAGCGTGGATGGTTCCGAAGAAGCCAGGTCCCGGCGGAGAAAAACGTTGGCGGATGGTTGTCGATTTCCGTCGACTTAATGAAAAAATGATCGCGGACGCGTACCCTCTACCCAACGTGACGGATATTCTAGACCAGTTGGGAGGTGGACGATACTTCTCAACGTTCGATCTAGTTTCCGGTTTCCACCAGATACCCCTGGACAAGGAAAGTCGGCCGAAAACGGCATTCTCTACTTTGAATGGTCACTACCAATATACACGCATTCCTATGGGAATTGCGAATGGACCCCCCGCATTTCAACGGTCAATGAACGTTGTATTATCGGGATTACAAGGCGCCGGTTTATTCGTTTATATGGATGATATCGTCGTGTATGGAAAAAACATTGAGGAACATCGGAACGCCTATAAAAAATTCGCTGATAGGTTACATGAGAAGCACATGAGCCTAAGTCCGGAGAAATGCGAATTTTTGCGAGAAGAAGTGACTTTTCTCGGGCATTGTGTAAGCGCCGAAGGGATCAAACCAAACCCTAAAACAATTGATCCTATTTTGAAGTATCCTAGACCCAAAAATCAGAAAGGCATCCGGCAATATCTCCGCTTCGCGGGTTATTATCGTCGGTTCATTGATAAGTTCGCTAGTAAAACGAAACCTCTCAATCAGCTGTTGAAGGACGGCGTAACATTTCAATGGGGGGAGGAGCAAGAAAACGCGTTTGTATCACTCGCGAAGGAAATAACATCCTATCCAATTTTGAGACATCCAGATTTTAACCAGCCTTTTCTTATCATCACCGACGCGTCAGATTACGCGGTGGGTGCCATTCTGAGTCAAGGCGAGATAGGCCAAGATTTGCCTATATCATATGCGTCTAGGGTAATGACGAAAGCGGAACAAAATTATTCTACAACGAAGAAGGAATTACTAACAATAATTTTCGCCATCCGACAATTCCGCACTTATATCTACGGGCGTAAGTTTACACTGATAACGGACCATCAACCATTGACATGGTTAAAGTCCACGAAAGATCCAGGTGCACAATTACGGCGATGGGCAAACGAATTAGATGAGTACAGTTATGACATCAAATATAAGCCAGGAAAGATGAATCTCAATGCCGACGCCTTATCGCATAACCCGATGCCGAACGAGGCGGACGACGCGATAAATGAAAAATACATCGTAGTGACGAGAGGAGATATACAGAGTATCAAAGATTTGAAAAGTGGAGATGCAATTTGGTACATTGCTGTCCCAACACCGGAAAGGGTCGGACCGTGCGTTGTGGAGAAAATAAGTCCAAATCTCGAAGTTCAGGTCAGAAGGGGCAAAAAATCGGGAATCATCCGAAAAGATTTCATCGCATCGATCAATAGCCCCCCCACGAATTGGAGTGAAGTGGATGACCCGATGATTTGTTGTGAAAATTACGCGGAAATGACCATTGGTGACCTTGTATGGCACCACGATATCGTAACACACCAGCTGGTCGGTCCGGATCCGATTACCGCTATTCTATCGCCCGACGTTATCAGAGTGAAGCGAAACGGCACGGATACACACGTCATATACGTCAATCGGCAACCTTGCGAGGAATGCGTCGGAGAAGTATTTCCGGATGTTTCCGTATCTGGGATACCTCGTGAAGGGAAAGGAAATTCTCAAAAGGAAACGCGATACTGCGAGATACCGGGTACTTCAACTTTGCGCCGAAAAAGAGGACGACCATGCAAGAAACCGGAGGAACAACCGTTGGATGCTGATGAACCACCCATGAAGAAGGCAAGGAACTTACGTCCGCGTCCGGCAATTTCATATGCGCCTATAGACCAAGCGGAATGGAATGACTCAGACGATACTGATGATACTGGAGACGAGAGTGATGATACTGGAGACGCTGATAGTCTTTTCAATTCAATGGAGGAGCAGGGCAATGAGTCAGAGGATGGACCACGGGTTCAGGACAGTTCTGAGAATGTCCAATACTCACGCACACATCTGACCGATGAGAAAGACAAATTTGCGTTTTTCTTACCCGCAACTGGAGAGCTAGATAACGCTTGTCTTCAAATACTAGTGGAAAAGAACTGGATACAACAAAGCCAGCTCACCGAACGGCAAAACGCGATAGGGGATGTCATCACAGTAACTAGAGCCAAACAGATTGGATTTGGTCTAGTCACCAAGAAAGACGCCGATGATGAAGTATTGGAAGAAAATACGAGGAAAGCTCTTCAAAACTTCATCACAACCGCAGTGGGACTAGGATTAGAAACAGTCAGGATGGACCACGATCTGGACTGTTTAACGGGAAGATGCCAACGTTTAATCCGGAATACACTGAAGGACAAATTAAAGGGCTCAAATATGCAAGTCGTTCTCTTTGTGTCGTATGTCAACAGAAAAAACTCGTACGCGAAAAAAACAAACACCCAATGATTATAACAGATACTCCGATGGATGCATTCGAGAAGGTATCCATGGATATCTACGAACCTTCAGGCGTTAGCAGTAATGGTCATATCTACTTGTTGACCCTACAGGACTTGCTCACGAAATATGCCATCGCTATCCCATTAAAACGCCAAACCGCAGAGGAAGTCGCGCGCGGGCTCACGAAAGGATTAATCAGCATTTTCGGAGCTCCACAAGTCCTCTTATCAGACCGAGGTTTAAATTTTACAAGCGCAATCACCGCGGAATTTTGCAAGTTTTTCCGCATTAAACAATGTCTGACGACCGCGTATCATCCTCAATCTAATGGGTCACTGGAAAGGAGTCATAATGTTTTGACCGAATATTTGAAAACCCAAATCGGAGATAGCCCGAATTGGCACAAATGGATCCCTATGGCCATGCTTGCGTACAACACGAGTGTACACGAAAGCACGGGGTATATGCCACTTGAGCTAGTTTTCGGCCGGAAGCCTCGAATTCCATCAGCGCGATCCCTTGAGGGGATAGGAGTACTCTTTGAGGAAATAACGGAAGGACTGCGGAAAGTACACGGAAAAACCCGGATCAATCTTATCAAATCAAAACGTAAGTCGAAAAAATATTACGACCCTAACGGACTGACTGTAGAGTTGGGTGAAAGTCGCGTAAACTCTAACATTTTTCCAAGATTTTAGAGTTCGGTGAGAGTTGAGTGAGAGTTGGTCAATTCTTTCCCAAATTCGCATTATGTAAAAGTTGAGAGTTGAACTTGGATCTTATGAACAATTCTACAGTGAGTAAAACTAAATATTTGATTTTTGTTTTTTTTTTCTTCAATTAAGCACTTTTCGGTAAAGCACTTATGGCGAACTCTATCCCAACTCTACACGCGATTAAAGTTGAGAGTTGATCTTTGTTCTTATGCCTAACTTTATCCCAACTCTACACGAAATTAGAGTTGAGAGTGAAACTTTTGCATTTTTGAAAATTTTATTTAATAACATTGAGGTTTTGCCCAACTCTATCTGAACTTTACACACGGTTAGAGTCGAAAGTTGGACTTTGGGGTTACTTTCCCCCAACTCTATCGGAACTTTATACCGGAATACAGCTGAATGTCGGACTTTAGGATTACTTTCCCCCAACTCTATCCGAACTTCATACCGGGTTAAAGTTGAAAGTTGGACTTTGGGGTTACTTTCCCCCAACTCTATCCGAACTTTATACCGGGATAGAGTTCAATGTTGGACTTTGGGGTTACTTTCCCCCAACTCTGTCCGAACTTTATACCGGAATAGAGTTGAATGTTGGACTTTGGGGTTCCTTTCCCCCAACTCTATCCGAACTTTATACCGGGATAGAGGTGAATGTTGGACTTTGCGGTGACTTTGCCCCAACTCTATCCGAACTTTATACCGGGATAGAGTTGAAAGTCAAATTTTAGGGTTACTTTGCCCCAACTCTATCCGAACTTTATACCGGGTTAGAGTTGAAAGTTAAACTTCAGGGTTACTTTGCCCGAACTCTTTCCGAACTTAATACCGAGTTGTAGTTGAGAAGTGATCTTTGGGTTTATAAAAATTTTATTAGTTTTTTGCAAATTTATTTAAGAACATTGAGGTTTTGGTCAACTCTATTCCAACTATCAACACGGTTAGAGTTGAAAGTTGAACTTTGGGTTACTTTACCGCAACTCTATCCGATCTTTATACCCGGATAGAGTTGAGAGTTGACCTTTGGGGTTACTTTACCGCAACTCTATCCGATCTTTATACCCGGATAGAGTTGAGAGTTGACCTTTGGGGTTACTTTACCCCAACTGTATCCGAACTTTATACCGGAATAGAGTTGAATGTTGGACATTGGGGTTACTTTGCCCCAACTCTATCCGAACTTTATACCCGGATAGAGTTGAGATTGGAACCTAGGGGTTTTAAAAATTTCATTCTATTTTTAAAAATTTAATTCAGGAACATTGTGGATTCGGCCAACTCTATCCCGACTTTATCACAATTCAACACAGTGTTAGAGTTGGAAGTTAAACATCAGAGTTACTTTACCTTAACTCTATCCGATCTTTATACCAGGTTAGAATTGAAAGTTGAACTTTAGAGTTACTTTGCCCCAACTCTATCCAAACTTTATACCGGCATAGAGTGGAATGTTGGACTTTGGGTTTACTTCACCCGAACTCTATCTGAACTTTATACCGGGTTAAAGTTGAGAATTGATCTTTGGGTTTTTAAAAATTTTGTTGAATTTTTTTTCAATGCATTCAAAAACATTTGGCTTTCAGTCAACTCTATCTCAACTCTACAAACGGTTAGAATTGAAAGATGAACTTTGAGGTTCCTTTGCCCCAACTCTATCCCAATTTTATACCAGGATAGATTTGAATGTTAAATCTTGAGGTTACTTTGCCCCAACTCTATCCGAACTTTATACCGGGTGAAAGTTGAGAATTGATCTTTCGGTTTCTAAAAATTTTATTGATTTTTTTTTTTAATTCATTTAAGAACATTGAGGTTTTGGTCAACTCTATCCTAACTCTACACACGGTTAGAGTTGAAAGTTGAACTATGGGTTTACTTTGCTCCAACTCTAAGCAAACTTTATACCGGGATAGAGTTGAAAGTCAAACGTTGGAGTTACTTTACCCCAACTCTATCCGAACTTTATACCGGGATAAAGTTGAATGTTGAACTTTGGGGTTACTTGGCCTCAACTCTATCTTAACTTTATAACAGGATAGAGTTGGATGTTAAACTTCGGGGTTACTTCTCTCAAACTCTATCCTAATTTTATACTGAGTTAAAGTTGAGAGTTGAGAATTGATCTTTAGGTTTTTAAAAAGTTTATTGAATTTTTTTGAAATTCATTTAAGAACATTGAGGTTTTGGTCAACTCTATCCCAACTCAAAACACGGTTAGAGTTGCGATTTGAACTTTGGGGTTACTTTACCCCAACTCTATCCGAACTTTATACCGGAATAGAGTTGAAAGTTGGACTTTGCCCCAACTCTATCCGAACTTTATACCGGGTTAGAGTTGAGAGTTGACCTTTGGGGTTACTTTACCCCAACTATATCCGAACTTTATACCGGGATAGAGTTGAAAGTTAAACGTTGGAGTTACTTTACCCAAACTCTATCCAAACTTTATACCGGGATAGAGTTGAATGTTGAACTTCGGGTTTACTTTTCCCCAACTCTATCCGAACTTTGTACCGGATTAGAGTTGAGAATTGATCTTTGGGTTATTAAAAATGTTATTAAATTTTTTTCAAATTCATTTAACAACATTGAGGTTTTAGTCAACTCTATCCCAACTCTACACACGGTTAAAGTTGAAAGTTGAACTTTGGGGTCACTTTGCCCCTACTCTATCCGAACTTTATACTGGGATAGAGTTACATGTTGGACTTTGGGGTTACTTTACCCCAACTCTATCCGAACTTTATGCCGGAATAGAGTTGAAAGTTGGACTTCGGGTTTACTTTTCCCCAACTCTATCCGAACTTTATACCGGGGTAGAGTTGAGAGTTGAACTTGGCAGTTACTTTGCCCCAATTCTATCCCAACTTGACACGCGGTTAACGTTGAGAATTGTTATTATCAAATCTCACCCAACCCTACCCGGACTTCATACTGGGTTAGAGTATCGAGTCCATTTTTGGGTTTCCCAGAATTTTATCGAATTTATTCTCAAATTTATTTAAGAACATTGAGTTTCCGGTCAACTCAAATTCCAACTCTGTCTCAACTCTACACACGGTTAGAGTTGAAAGTTGACCTTCAGGGTTACTTCAGTCCAACTCTATCCAAAGTTTATACCGGGTTAGAGTTGATAGTTGAACTTTAGGGTTACGTTGCTCCAACTCTATCCGAACTTTATAAAAGGATCGAGTTGAGAGTTGAACTTTGGGGTTACTTTTCCTCAACTCTATCCGAACTGTATAACCGGATAGAGTCGAATGTTGAAATTTGGGCTCACGTTACATCAACTCTATCGGAACTTTATAACGGGTTAGAGTAGAGAAAATTAACCTTTGAGTTTTTAAAAAGTTCATTGAATTTTTAACAAAAATTATTCAAGAACATTGAGGTTTAGGGCAAATCTATCCCAACTCTACACACGGTTAGATCTGAAAGTGGAACTTTGGGGTTACTTTGCCCCAACTCTATCCGAATTTTATACCGGGATAGAGTTCAATGTTGAACTTTGGAGTTACTTGGCCCCAACTCTATCAGAACTTTAGAACCGAATAACTGAATGTCGAACTTCGGGGTTACTTTGCCTCAACTCTATCCGAACTTTATACCGGGTTAGAGTAGAGAATTGATCGTTGGGTTTTTAAACATTTTATTGAATTTTTTAAAAATTCATTCAAGAAGATTGAGGTTTTGGTGAACTCTATCCCAACTCTAAACACGGTTAGAGTTGAAAGTTGAACCTTGGGGTTACTTTATCCCAACTCTATCCGGGTATAGAGTTTGGATAGAGTTGGGGCAAAGTAACCCCAAAGTCCAACATTCAACTCTCTCCCGGTATAAAGTTCGGATAGAGTTGGGGTAAAGTAACCCCAAAGTTCCACTTTCAACTCTAACCCGGTATAACGTTCGGATAGAGTTCGGGCAAAGTAACCCCAACATTCAACTTTCAACTCTACCTGTGGGTAGAGTTGGGATAGAATTGATCAAATCCTCAATGTCCTTAAATGAATTTTAAACAAATTCACTAAAATTTTTAAAAACCCAACAATCAATTCTCAACTTTAACCCCGTATAAAGTTCGGATAGAGTTGGGGTAAAGTAACCCCAAAGTCCAACATTCCGTTCTATCTCGGTATAAAGTTCGGATAGAGTTGGAGCAAAGTAAACCCACAGTTTAACTTTCAACTCTAACCGTGTGTAGAGTTAGGATAGAAATGACCAAAACCTCAATGTTCTTAAATTAATTTTTTAAAAATTCAAGAAAATTTTGACAAACGCAAAGTTTGATTCTCAACTCCAACCCGGTATAAAGTTCGGATAGAGTTGGGGTGAAGTGACCCCAAAGTGCAACATTCAACTCGATCCTGGTATAAGGTTCGGATAGAGTTGGAGCAAAGTAACCCCAAAGTTCGACTTTCAACTCTAACCGTGTGTAGAGTTGGGATAGAGTTGACTAAAACCTCTTAAATGATTAAAAAAATTAAAAAATTCAATAAATTTTTAGAAAAACCCAGAGATCAATTGTCAACTTTCACTCGGTATAAAGTTCGGATAGAGGTGGGGCAAAGTAACCCCAAGATTTAACATTCAACTCTATCCCGGTATAAAGTTCGGATAGAGTTGGGGGAAAGTAATCGCAAAGTCCAACATTGAACTCTATCTCGGTATAAAGTTCGGATAGAGTTGGGGGAAAGTAAGTCCAAAGTTCCACTTTCAACCCTAACCCGGTATAAAGTTCGGATAGAATTCGGGCAAAGTAACCCCAAAATTCAAGTTTCAACTCTACCTGTGTGTAGAGTTGGGATAGAATTGACCAAATCCTCAATGTTCTTAAATGGATTTTAAACAAATTCAATAAATTTTTTAAAAAAGCAACGATCAATCCTCAACTCTAACTCTAACTAATCCTCAACTATAACTCTCTCAGTATAAAGTTCGGATAGAGCTGGGGTAAAGTAACCCCAAAGTCCAACATTCAACTCTATTCCGGTATAAAGTTCGGATACAGTTGGGGCAAAGTCACCCCAAAGGTCAACTCTCAACTCTATCCGGGTATAAAGATCGGATAGAGTTGGGGGAAAGTAACCCCAAATTCCAACACTCAACTCTATCCTGGTATAAAGTTCGGATAGAGTTGGAGAAAAGTTACCCTAAAATTTAACTTTCAACTCTATTCCGAAACAAAGTTCGGATAGAGTTGGGGCAAAGTAACCGCAAAGTCCAACATTCAACTCTATCCCGGTATAAAGTTCGGATAGAGTTGGGGGAAAGTAACCCCAAATTCCAACACTCAACTATATCCCGGTATAAAGTTCTGATAGAGTTGGGGAAAAGTTACCCTAAAGTTCAACTTTCAACTCTATTCCGAAACAAAGTTCGGATAGAGTTGGGGCAAAGTAACCGCAAAGTCCAACGTTCAACTCTATCCCGGTATAAAGTTCGGATAGAGTTGGGGGAAAGTAACCCCAAATTCCAACACTCAACTCTATCCTGGTATAAAGTTCGGATAGAGTTGGAGGAAAGTAACCCTAAAATTTAACTTTCAACTCTATTCCGAAACAAAGTTCGGATAGAGTTGGGGCAAAGTAACCGCAAAGTCCAACATTCAACTCTATCCCGGTATAAAGTTCGGATAGAGTTGGGGGAAAGTAACCTCAAATTCCAACACTCAACTATATCCCGGTATAAAGTTCTGATAGAGTTGGGGGAAAGTTACCCTAAAGTTCAATTTTCAACTCTATTCCGAAACAAAGTTCGGATAGAGTTGGGGCAAAGTAACCGCAAAGTCCAACATTGAACTCTATCCCGGTATAAAGTTGAGATAGAGTTGGCATAATACCAAAATTCAGAAAAACATTCAACTCTGAACTTTGAAAAGCATTAAATGTTGAGAAAACGATGATGACATCTCAAAACCTCATTTCGTTATTCATTAAGTGTTAAGAATTGATAAAAAAGACGAACTCTCACTCAACTCTATCCCAACTCTAAAATTTTGGAAATATTGTAGAGTTGAACTTTACACTTGGTCCGCTAGGGGATCGAAAGCTCAAAACGGTTGAGTACAATATAGGAGATTATGTTTGGCTGTTAAAAGAGCCGAAATCCGGTAAACGCGACGACGAGTCGAAAGGTCCGTACCGTATTCGCGGAATCCTAGATAATAATAATATCCAAATTGAGACCGAGAAAGGATCCAGGGTAGTTCACCGGGACAAATTAAAAAAAACCCGGATACGAATAACTACGCCTTTATCGGATGCTCCTTCCCTCTCTCTATAAACAAAAGCTGAGGATATAGGCGGGCAGTAGAATTAATAGGAAACGTCCGTTTTCTTTCAGTCTCGCCGGGAGCCCATATGCGCAGAATATCGAGATAAAGGAAATCCAGGGTGAGAACGGGATCCTTTCCATGAAATACAACAATTTACGCATTTACCACACAACCTGGAAAATGATAACGCACATAGACGCAACGGAATTTTTGAACGTAAGACAGGATTTCGTCACGCAATGCGAAAAAATTACTATCGCCTGCTCGGAATTGAGGAGGAAATGCACTTTGCAGGCTCAATTGAAACAAACAATGAAATCACTTGATGCACTGTATGAAGTGCATACCCACATTAGGGAATCCCTATCGGAGAACCACGAGCGGCAAAAAAGGGCTCCACTTGGATTTGTTGGGAAAATTTTTCGCACTCTTTTCGGTACTATGGACGAGGACGATGCAAAATACTATGATGAATGCATCGAATCGCTCAAGAACAAAACAAGTGAGACGCTGGCCCTTCTGGCTGAGCAAACTCATATAGTTCGCTCAGAATTTGAGGGAATACAGTCGGATGTTCGTCGGTTTGATGAGACGATCCAAACACTTAATAAAACATTTCGTACATCAATGGATGAGGTCGAAAACCAACTAATAAAGATGACGTACAATGAAAATTTAGCGAGTTTACTAGTAGCTCTAGATGCCGAAATAGCGCAATACGAAGTAGACACCCAAATACTAGTGAACGCGATTTTATTTGCGCGGAAAGGGGAGTTTCATTCGGCTATCCTTCCGGCCAAAACCTTGATAAAAGCCGCGAAGGAGATTTCGGAACAAACCAAGGGGGTGGAAATACCGGTCCCCCTAGATGTAAAACATATAGCGGAATTATTAAGGGTGGGCGATTTAACAGCATATTTCTATAAAGGAAAAATCGTTTTTCAACTAGTATTTCCTATGGTAGGACTCACCGAATACATGATCTATAAACATCTGACCTTGCCCGTAAAAATTACCAATTCAACGATTTCAATGGTTGCATTTATAATCCCTAGTTATCCTTATACTGCTATTTCGGAACATGCAGATTCCTATTTTAAATTAGATAAGGAGGATCTGGACCCGTGCAAGAAAACTTCACGTGGCCTTGTATGTAGGGCCACCCGACCAATCTATGGGATTAAGGGACATAGAGATTGCGAAGTCCAAATCCTACCGAATCCCCGATTTAGACAGTCAGAGATATGCGATATTAGAGTGAAAAGCACGGGTCAAACGTTTTGGGAAAGGATTAGAATTTCGAATACCAGGGTTTTTTCAGTTTTTGACGAGGATGAACTACACATAACCTGTGAGGGCCACGAACCTATCACCAGAGTTATACAGGGAAGGGCCACTCTAACCCTCCCCCAAACTTGCGAGGCTAGAGCGCGTTCGGTAACACTAAGACCCTTCAAGGAAGCTACCTCGGAATACGAAACCATATTCCTTGAGCGAGTCGTTCTAAATGTTTCCGCCTATCTACATGAAGCAATTTCAGAGGCAGGAGGGGGAGGTATTTCTGAAATTCTAGGGGCAGAACCTAGTCTTGAGAAAAGACCAGATGACCAAGGGAACCCTAATATCGCGAAAGACAGTCTAGGTTTACAAACAATAATAGACCGAGTCAGGAACCTAGCTAAACAACGAGACATTACACGTAACTTCAGACGTCTAGAACAGGGACTGACGTTTGGTGGTATAGGACTCACAGGTTTACTCCTCATGGCGGGTATAAATTTTCATTATGGTCAAGGGTTGTGAGGGTTTTTGGAGGTTTGTTGAGGTTCTCAGGGTTTGCCAGACGCAAGCGAGCAGACCATCGCCACCCCAGGAGGGACCATCAGCGGACACCAGTATCGAGGCAGCCATCACCAGTTCGACATCCAGGTTCGAGGGCCACTATCACGGAAATCCATGAACCGGAGATATCCATGAGGCAGTTCCCTAGGACACAATCTGTGGACCGAGATTGGGCCAGGATTCCCAGCGACAGGACGACGATGGTGTGGGGACCCCAGCTGCAGATGACTGACGTAGGTGCACAGGCTCGACTTACTCCTGAAGGATGGGAGCTCGTTAGGATGCCATGGGGCAATCTGCCGCCGAGAAGGACCCAGCCAGTAGAAGGACGATTAATTGGGTGGTGACGTAATCCACCTGCACCATCCATAAGGACGATGTGAACCTCCGAAGACATCAGACAATTCTTATTATTCTATATTATATCAGCTACAATTAAGCAATTATGGGAAAATATCATTTGTAAGGATTCAGTATTTAGGTTTCCTATTTTTGTATTACTCTCCTTAGAATTGTATTCATACGCTCTTCAATCTCTTGGGAATAAGATTGAAAATCATGAATTGTTTCTGGGTTGCTCATAAAGCAGGGATTTTGATAGGCCCATAAGGCACATAGATCATAATCTAGCATTTTGCTTTCTAGCAATTTTTTTGATGGGATACTAATAGTTCTAGCAGGGGAGTGTGACGTGGAGAGATTCGACTCTCACATCGATGTTAATGCAAAAAAGTCAGCAGAAATTTATATCAGCATTGGTGACCAGAAAGAACCATCGAATGTTCGATGTGCAAGGTAAGCAGTCCCACGATGGCTGGCAGTGTCGAATAACTGCTAGCCATGGTCCTGTAGCCCATCAGGCATCAGGTGAACTCCGAAATTAACAAAGGGGCAAGTAAAAGTAGTGGGATTGTGCGACTGCTTTTCCTCATTTTTGGACATCGGCAAGGAGCTATGAAGCCGATGTGCGGACAGTCCGCGACTAGGCGCAAGATAGGACACTTGGTCCTGATAATCAGTTAGGCTTCGCGTACTGAAGCCCTTTAGAACATTGGTCTTATACTCTTTGACTTTGAATTAAACCTAATACTTTATAAAGATACCGGTGTGCTAGTTTGGAATCATTTCACCCTATTTATATCCCGAAATCGAACAGACCTCTACCGAGAGCGTAGTCGAGCACAAAAGGGTCAACTGGCGACCCGAGGATCCAGCATTTGATACACGGGTTATTGTGAACTCATTGACAATAGACAGCATTCTCAAACGTCACATTCCCCAATTTTCAATTTTTTTAAGTAAAAAAACTATGTCTGCCAGGGGGTGGCAAGCTAGGGGAGGGTTGCAAATTTTTGTAGGGGTCGGGGGAGGGGTGGACAATAATCGACTAGTGGCACACTTGGGATGCGCTACCATTTTGGGCCTGGAAAAAAAAGGGTTAATTTCCCTAATTTCCTATTTTTTAAAGTAAAAACATGTGTCTGCCAGGGGGTGGCAAGCTAGGGGAGGATTGCAAATTTTTTGTAGGGGTCGGGGGAGGGGTGGATAATAATCGACTGGTGACCTCCTTGGGATGCGCTACGATTTTGGGCCTGGAAAAAAAGTTTGAAAAGTCAATTTGCCTAATTTTCTATTTTTTTAAGTAAAACCCTATGTCTGCCAGGGGGTGACAAGTTAGGGGAGGGTTGCAAATTTTTGTAGGGGTCCGGGGAGGGGTGGACAATAATCGACTAGTGACCTACTTGGGATGTGCTACCATTTTGGGCCTGGAAAAAATAAAAAAGGGTTAATTTCCCTAATTTCCTATTTTTTTAAGTAAAAACCTGTGTCTGCCAGGGGGTGGCAAGCTAGGGGAGGATTGCAAATTTTTGTAGGGGTCGGGGGAGGGGTGGACAATAATCGACTAGTGACCTACTTGGGATGCGTTACCATTTTGGGCCTGGAAAAAAAGTTTGAAAAGTCAATTTGCCTAATTTTCTATTTTTTTAAGTAGAAACCTATGTCTGCCAGGGGGTGGCAAGCTAGAAGAGGGTTGCAATTTTTTGTAGGGGTCGGGGGAGGGGTAGACAATAATCGACTAGTGACCTACTTGGGATGCGCTACCATTTTGGGCCTGGAAACAAATTTTGAAAAGTCAATTTGCTTAGTTTTCTATTTTTTAAAGTAAAAACCTATGTCTGCCAGGGGGTGGCAAGTTAGGGGAGGGTTGCAAATTTTTGTAGGGGTCGGGGGAGGGGTGGACAATAATCGACTAGTGGCACACTTGGGATGCGCTACCATTTTGGGCCTGGAAAAAAAAGGGTTAATTTCCCTAATTTCCTATTTTTTTAAGTAAAAACATGTGTCTGCCAGGGGGTGGCAAGCTAGGGGAGGATTGCAAATTTTTGTAGGGGTCGGGGGAGGGGTGGATAATAATCGACTGGTGACCTACTTGGGATGCGCTACGATTTTGGGCCTGGAAAAAAAGTTTGAAAAGTCAATTTGCCTAATTTTCTATTTTTTTAAGTAAAAGCCTATGTCTGCCAGGGGGTGACAAGCTAGGGGAGGGTTGCAAATTTTTGTATGGGTCGGGGGAGGGGTGGACAATAATCGACTAGTAACCTACTTGGGATGCGCTACCATTTTGGGCCTGGAAAAAAATAAAAAAAGGTTAATTTCCCTAATTTCCTATTGTTTTAAGTAAAAACTTGTGTCTGCCAGGGGGTGGCAAGCTAGGGGAGGGTTGCAAATTTTTGTAGGGGTCGGGGGAGGGGTGGACAATAATCGACTAGTGACCTACTTGGGATGCGCTACCATTTTGGGGCTGGAAAAAAAACGGTTAATTTCCCTAATTTCGCATTTTTTTAAGTAAAAACCTATGTCTGCCAGGGGGTTGCAAATTTTTGTAGGGGTCGGGGAGGGGTGGACAATAATCGACTAGTGACCTACTTAGGATGCGCTACCATTTTGGGCCTGGAAAAAAATTTTAAAAAGTCAATTTGCCTAATTTTCTATTTTTTTAAGTAAAAACCCATGTCTGTCAGGGGGTGGCAAGCTAGGAGAGGGTTGCAAATTTTTGTAGGGGTCGGGGGAGGGGTGGACAATAATCGACTAGTGACCTACTTGGGATGCACTACCATTTTGGGGCTGGAAAAAAAAACGGTTAATTTCCCTAATTTCGTATTTTTTTAAGTAAAAACCTATGTCTGCCAGGGGGTGGCAAGCTAGGGGAGGGTTGCAAATTTTTGTAGGGGGCGGGGAGGGGTGGACAATAATCGACCAGTGACCTACTTGGGATGCGCAACCATTTTGGGCCTGGAAAAAAAGTTTGAAAAGTCAATTTGCCTAATTTTCTATTTTTTTAAGTAGAAACCTATGTCTGCCAGGGGGTGGCAAGCTAGAAGAGGGTTGCAATTTTTTGTAGGGGTCGGGGGAGGGGTAGACAATAATCGACTAGTGACCTACTTGGGATGCGCTACCATTTTGGGCCTGGAAACAAATTTTGAAAAGTCAATTTGCTTAGTTTTCTATTTTTTAAAGTAAAAACCTATGTCTGCCAGGGGGTGGCAAGTTAGGGGAGGGTTGCAAATTTTTGTAGGGGTCGGGGGAGGGGTGGACAATAATCGACTAGTGGCACACTTGGGATGCGCTACCATTTTGGGCCTGGAAAAAAAAAGGGTTAATTTCCCTAATTTCCTATTTTTTTAAGTAAAAACATGTGTCTGCCAGGGGGTGGCAAGCTAGGGGAGGATTGCAAATTTTTGTAGGGGTCGGGGGAGGGGTGGATAATAATCGACTGGTGACCTACTTGGGATGCGCTACGATTTTGGGCCTGGAAAAAAAGTTTGAAAAGTCAATTTGCCTAATTTTCTATTTTTTTAAGTAAAAGCCTATGTCTGCCAGGGGGTGACAAGCTAGGGGAGGGTTGCAAATTTTTGTATGGGTCGGGGGAGGGGTGGACAATAATCGACTAGTAACCTACTTGGGATGCGCTACCATTTTGGGCCTGGAAAAAAATAAAAAAAGGTTAATTTCCCTAATTTCCTATTGTTTTAAGTAAAAACTTGTGTCTGCCAGGGGGTGGCAAGCTAGGGGAGGGTTGCAAATTTTTGTAGGGGTCGGGGGAGGGGTGGACAATAATCGACTAGTGACCTACTTGGGATGCGCTACCATTTTGGGGCTGGAAAAAAAACGGTTAATTTCCCTAATTTCGCATTTTTTTAAGTAAAAACCTATGTCTGCCAGGGGGTTGCAAATTTTTGTAGGGGTCGGGGAGGGGTGGACAATAATCGACTAGTGACCTACTTAGGATGCGCTACCATTTTGGGCCTGGAAAAAAATTTTAAAAAGTCAATTTGCCTAATTTTCTATTTTTTTAAGTAAAAACCCATGTCTGTCAGGGGGTGGCAAGCTAGGAGAGGGTTGCAAATTTTTGTAGGGGTCGGGGGAGGGGTGGACAATAATCGACTAGTGACCTACTTGGGATGCACTACCATTTTGGGGCTGGAAAAAAAAACGGTTAATTTCCCTAATTTCGTATTTTTTTAAGTAAAAACCTATGTCTGCCAGGGGGTGGCAAGCTAGGGGAGGGTTGCAAATTTTTGTAGGGGGCGGGGAGGGGTGGACAATAATCGACCAGTGACCTACTTGGGATGCGCAACCATTTTGGGCCTGGAAAAAAATTTTGAAAAGTCAATTTGCCTAAGTTTCTATTTTTTTAAGTAAAAACCTATATTTGCCAGGGGGTGGCAAGCTAGGGGAGGGTTGCAAATTTTTGTAGGGGTCGGGGGAGGGGTGAACAATAATCGACTGGTGGCACACTTGGGATGCGCTACCATTTTGGGCCTGGAAAAAAATTAAAAAGGGGTAATTTCCCTAATTTCTTATTTTTTTAAGTAAAAACCTGTGTCTGCCAGGGGGTGGCAAGCTAGGGGAGGATTGCAAATTTTTGTAGGGGTCGGGGGAGGGGTGGACAATACTCGACTAGTGACCTACTTGGGATGCGCTACCATTTTGGGCTTGGAAAATAAGTTTGAACAGTCAATTTGCCTAATTTTCTATTTTTTTAAGTAAAAACGTATGTCTGCCAGGGGGTGACAAGCTAGGGGAGAGTTGCAAATTTTTGTAGGCGTCGGGGGAGGGGTGGACAATAATCGACTAGTGACCTACTTGGGATGCGCTACGATTTTGGGGCTGCTAAAAATAAAAAACGGTTAATTTCCCTAATTTCCTATTTTTTTAAGTAAAAACCTGTGTCTGCCAGGGGGTGACAAGCTAGGGGAGGGTTGCAAATTTTTGTAGGTGTCGGGGGAGGGGTGGACAATACTCGACTAGTGACCTACTTGGGATGCGCTACCATTTTGAGCTTGGAAAATAAGTTTGAACAGTCAATTTGCCTAATTTTCTATTTTTTTAAGTAAAAACCTATGGCTGCCAGGGGGTGACAAGCTAGCGGAGGGTTGCAAATTTTTGTAGGGGTCGGGGAGGGGTGGACAATACTCGACTAGTGACCTACTTGGGATGCGCTACCATTTTGGGGCTGCTAAAAATAAAAAACGGTTAATTTCCCTAATTTCGTATTTTTTTAAGTAAAAACCTGTGTCTGCCAGGGGGTGGCAAGCTAGGGGAGGATTGCAAATTTTTGTAGGGGTCGGGGAGGGGTGCACAATAATCGACTAGTGACCTACTTGGGATGCCCTACCATTTTGGGCCTGGAAAAAATAAAAAAGGGTTAATTTCCCTAATTTTCTATTTTTTTAAGTAAAAACCTATGTCTGCCAGGGGGTGGCAAGCTAGGGAGGGTTGCAAATTTTTGTAGGGGTCGGGGGAGGGGTGGACAATAATGGACTAGTGGCACACTTGGGATGCGCTACCATTTTGGGCCTGGAAAAAAATAAAAAAGGGTTAATTTCCCTAATTTCCTATTCTTTTAAGTAAAAACCTGTGTCTGCCAGGGGGTGGCAAGCTAGGGGAGGGTTGCAAATTTTTGTAGGGGTCGGGGGAGGGGTGGACAATACTCGACTACTGACCTACTTGGGATGCGCTACCATTTTGGGCCTGGAAAAAAAGTTTGAAAAGTCAATTTGCCTAATTTTCTATTTTTTTAAGTAAAAACCTATGTCTGCCAGGGGGTGACAAGCTAGGGGAGGGTTGCAAATTTTTGTAGGGGTCGAGGGAGGAGTGGGCAATAATCGACTAGTGACCTACTTGGGATGTGCTACCATTTTGGGGCTGGAAAAAATAAAAAAGGGTTAATTTCCCTAATTTTCTATTTTTTTAAGTAAAAACCTATGTCTGCCAGGGGGTGGCAAGCTAGGGAGGGTTGCAAATTTTTGTAGGGGTCGGGGGAGGGGTGGACAATAATGGACTAGTGGCACACTTGGGATGCGCTACCATTTTGGGCCTGGAAAAAAATAAAAAAGGGTTAATTTCCCTAATTTCCTATTCTTTTAAGTAAAAACCTGTGTCTGCCAGGGGGTGGCAAGCTAGGGGAGGGTTGCAAATTTTTGTAGGGGTCGGGGGAGGGGTGGACAATACTCGACTAGTGACCTACTTGGGATGCGCTACCATTTTGGGCCTGGAAAAAAAGTTTGAAAAGTCAATTTGCCTAATTTTCTATTTTTTTAAGTAAAAACCTATGTCTGCCAGGGGGTGACAAGCTAGGGGAGGGTTGCAAATTTTTGTAGGGGTCGAGGGAGGAGTGGACAATAATCGACTAGTGACCTACTTGGGATGTGCTACCATTTTGGGGCTGGAAAAAATAAAAAACGGTTAATTTCCCTAATTTCGTATTTTTTAAAGTAAAAACCTATGTCTGCCAGGGGGTGGCAAGCTAGGGGAGGGTTGCAAATTTTTGTAGGGGTCGGGGAGGGGTGGACAATAATCGACAAGTGACCTACTTGGGATGCGCTACCATTTTGGGCCTGGAAAAAAATTTTAAAAAGTCAATTTGCCTAATTTTCTATTTTTTTAAGTAAAAACCTATGTCTGTCAGGGGGTGGCAAGCTAGCAGAGGGTTGCAAATTTTTGTAGGGGTCGGGGGAGGGGTGGACAATAATCGACTAGTGACCTACTTGGGATGCGCTACCACTTTGGGGCTGCTAAAAATAAAAAACGGTTAATTTCCCTAATTTCGTATTTTTTTAAGTAAAAACCTGTGTCTGCCAGGGGGTGGCAAGCTAGGGGAGGATTGCAAATTTTTGTAGGGGTCGGGGAGGGGTGCACAATAATCGACTAGTGACCTACTTGGGATGCGCTACCATTTTGGGCCTGGAAAAAAAGTTTGAAAAGTCAATTTGCCTAATTTTCTATTTTTGTAAGTAAAAACCTATGTCTGCCAGGGGGTGACAAGCTAGGGGAGGGTTGCAAATTTTTGTAGGGGTCGAGGGAGGAGTGGACAATAATCGACTAGTGACCTACTTGGGATGTGCTACCATTTTGGGGGTGGAAAAAATAAAAAACGGTTAATTTCCCTAATTTCGTATTTTTTTAAGGAAAAACCTATGTCTGCCAGGGGGTGGCAAGCTAGGGGAGGGTTGCAAATTTTTGTAGGGGGCGGGGAGGGGTGGACAATAATCGACCAGTGACCTACTTGGGATGCGCAACCATTTTGGGCCTGGAAAAAAATTTTGAAAAGTCAATTTGCCTAATTTTCTATTTTTTTAAGTAAAAACCTATATTTGCCAGGGGGTGGCAAGCTAGGGGAGGGTTGCAAATTTTTGTAGGGGTCGGGGGAGGGGTGAACAATAATCGACTGGTGGCACACTTGGGATGCGCTACCATTTTGGGCCTGGAAAAAAATTAAAAAGGGGTAATTTCCCTAATTTCTTATTTTTTTAGGTAAAAACCTGTGTCTGCCAGGGGGTGGCAAGCTAGGGGAGGATTGCAAATTTTTGTAGGGGTCGGGGGAGGGGTGGACAATAATCGACTAGTGACCTACTTGGGATGTGCTACCATTTTGGGGCTGGAAAAAATAAAAAACGGTTAATTTCCCTAATTTCGTATTTTTTTAAGTAAAAACCTATGTCTGCCAGGGGGTGGCAAGCTAGGGGAGGGTTGCAAATTTTTGTAGGGGTCGGGGAGGGGTGGACAATAATCGACAAGTGAACTACTTGGGATGCGCTACCATTTTGGGCCTGGAAAAAAATTTAAAAAAGTCAATTTGCCTAATTTTCTATTTTTTTAAGTAAAAACCTATGTCTGTCAGGGGGTGGCAAGCTAGGAGAGGGTTGCAAATTTTTGTAGGGGTCGGGGGAGGGGTGGACAATAATCGACTAGTGACCTACTTGGGATGCGCTACCACTTTGGGGCTGCTAAAAATAAAAAACGGTTAATTTCCCTAATTTCGTATTTTTTTAAGTAAAAACCTGTGTCTGCCAGGGGGTGGCAAGCTAGGGGAGGATTGCAAATTTTTGTAGGGGTCGGGGAGGGGTGCACAATAATCGACTAGTGACCTACTTGGGATGCGCTACCATTTTGGGCCTGGAAAAAAAGTTTGAAAAGTCAATTTGCCTAATTTTCTATTTTTGTAAGTAAAAACCTATGTCTGCCAGGGGGTGACAAGCTAGGGGAGGGTTGCAAATTTTTGTAGGGGTCGAGGGAGGAGTGGACAATAATCGACTAGTGACCTACTTGGGATGTGCTACCATTTTGGGGCTGGAAAAAATAAAAAACGGTTAATTTCCCTAATTTCGTATTTTTTTAAGGAAAAACCTATGTCTGCCAGGGGGTGGCAAGCTAGGGGAGGGTTGCAAATTTTTGTAGGGGGCGGGGAGGGGTGGACAATAATCGACCAGTGACCTACTTGGGATGCGCAACCATTTTGGGCCTGGAAAAAAATTTTGAAAAGTCAATTTGCCTAATTTTCTATTTTTTTAAGTAAAAACCTATATTTGCCAGGGGGTGGCAAGCTAGGGGAGGGTTGCAAATTTTTGTAGGGGTCGGGGGAGGGGTGAACAATAATCGACTGGTGGCACACTTGGGATGCGCTACCATTTTGGGCCTGGAAAAAAATTAAAAAGGAGTAATTTCCCTAATTTCTTATTTTTTTAGGTAAAAACCTGTGTCTGCCAGGGGGTGGCAAGCTAGGGGAGGATTGCAAATTTTTGTAGGGGTCGGGGGAGGGGTGGACAATAATCGACTGGTGACCTACTTGGGATGCGCTACCATTTTGGGCCTGGAAAAAAATAAAAAACGGTTAATTTCCCTAATTTCCTATTGTTTTAAGTAAAAACTTGTGTCTGCCAGGGGGTGGCAAGCTAGGGGAGGGTTGCAAATTTTTGTAGGGGTCGGGGGAGGGGTGGACAATAATCGACTAGTGACCTACTTGGGATGCGCTACCATTTTGGGCCTGGAAACAAATTTTGAAAAGTCAATTTGCTTAGTTTTCTATTTTTTAAAGTAAAAACCTATGTCTGCCAGGGGGTGGCAAGCTAGGGGAGGGTTGCAAATTTTTGTAGGGGCCGGAGGAGGGGTGGACAATACTCGACTAGTGGCCGACTTGGGATGCGCTACCATTTTGGGCCTGGGAAAAAATAAAAAAGGGTTAATTTCCCTAATTTCCTATTTTTTAAAGTAAAAACCTGTGTATGCCAGGGGGTGGCAAGCTAGGCGAGGATTGCAAATTTTTGTAGGGGTCGAGGGAGGAGTGGACAATAATCGACTAGTGACCTACTTGGGATGTGCTACCATTTTGGGGCTGGAAAACATAAAAAACGGTTAATTTCCCCAATTTCGTATTTTTTTAAGTAAAAACCTATGTCTGCCAGGGGGTGGCAAGCTAGGGGAGGGTTGCAAATTTTTGTAGGGGTCGGGGAGGGGTGGACAATAATCGACCAGTGACCTACTTGGGATGCGCAACCATTTTGGGCCTGGAAAAAAATTTTGAAAAGTCAATTTGCCTAATTTTCTATTTTTTTAAGTAAAAACCTATATTTGCCAGGGGGTGGCAAGCTAGGGGAGGGTTGCAAATTTTTGTAGGGGTCGGGGGAGGGGTGAACAATAATCGACTGGTGGCACACTTGGGATGCGCTACCATTTTGGGCCTGGAAAAAAATTAAAAAGGGGTAATTTCCCTAATTTCTTATTTTTTTAAGTAAAAACTTGTGTCTGCCAGGGGGTGACAAGCTAGGGGAGCGTTGCAAATTTTTGTAGGGGTCGGGGGAGGGGTGGACAATAATCGACTAGTGACCTACTTGGGATGCGCTACCATTTTGGGCCTGGAAAAAAATAAAAAACTGTTAATTTCCCTAATTTCCTATTGTTTTAAGTAAAAACCTATGTCTGCCAGGGGGTGACAAGCTAGGGGAGGGTTGCAAATTTTTGTAGGCGTCGGGGGAGGGGTGGACAATAATCGACTAGTGACCTACTTGGGATGCGCTACCATTTTGGGGCTGGAAAAAATAAAAAACGGTTAATTTCCGTAATTTCGTATTTTTTTAAGTAAAAACCTATGTCTGCCAGGGGGTGACAAACTAGGGGAGGGTTGCAAATTTTTGTAAGGGTCGGGGAGGGGTGGACAATAATCGACCAGTGACCTACTTGGGATGCGCAACCATTTTGGGCCTGGAAAAATTTTTTGAAAAGTCAATTTGCCTAATTTTTTATTTTTTTAAGTAAAAACCTATGTCTGCCAGGGGGTGACAAGCTAGGGGAGGGTTGCAAATTTTTGGAGGGGTCGGGGAGGGGTGGACAATACTCGACTAGTGACCTACTTGGGATGCGCTACCATTTTGGGGCTGCTAAAAATAAAAAACGGTTAATTTCCCTAATTTCGTATTTTTTTAAGTAAAAACCTGTGTCTGCCAGGGGGTGGCAAGCTAGGGGAGGATTGCAAATTTTTGTAGGGGTCGGGGAGGGGTGCACAATAATCGACTAGTGACCTACTTGGGATGCGCTACCATTTTGAGCTCGGAAAATAAGTTTGAAGAGTCAATTTGCCTAATTTTCTATTTTTTTAAGTAAAAACCTATGTCTGCCAGGGGGTGGCAAGCTAGGAGAGGGTTGCAAATTTTTGTAGGGGTCGGGGGGGGGTGGACAATACTCTACTAGTGACCTACTTGGGATGCGCTACCATTTTGGGGCTGGAAAAAATAAAAAACGGTTAATTTCCCTAATTTCGTATTTTTTTAAGTAAAAGCCTATGTCTGCCAGGGGGTGGCAAGCTAGGGGAGGGTTGCAAATTTTTGTAGGGGTCGGGGAGGGGTGGACAATAATCGACCAGTGACCTACTTGGGATGCGCTACCATTTTGGGCCTGGAAAAAAATAAAAAACGGTTAATTTCCCTAATTTCCTATTGTTTTAAGTAAAAACTTGTGTCTGCCAGGGGGTGGCAAGCTAGGGGAGGGTTGTAAATTTTTGTAGGGGTCGGGGGAGGGGTGGACAATAATCGACTAGTGACCTACTTGGGATGCGCTACCATTTTGGGCCTGGAAACAAATTTTGAAAAGTCAATTTGCTTAGTTTTCTATTTTTTAAAGTAAAAACCTATGTCTGCCAGGGGGTGGCAAGCTAGGGGAGGGTTGCAAATTTTTGTAGGGGCCGGAGGAGGGGTGGACAATAATCGACTAGTGGCACACTTGGGATGCGCTTTCATTTTGGGCCTGGAAAAAAATACAAAAGGGTTAATTTCCCTAATTTCCTATTTTTTTAAGCAAAAACCTGTGTCTGCCAGGGGGTGGCAAGCTAGGGGAGGGTTGCAAATTTTTGTGGGGGGCGGGGAGGGGTGGACAATAATCGACCAGTGACCTACTTGGGATGCGCAACCATTTTGGGCCTGGAAAAAAATTTTGAAAAGTCAATTTGCCTAATTTTCTATTTTTTTAAGTAAAAACCTATGTCTGCCAGGGGGTGACAAGCTAGGGGAGGGTTGCAAATTTTTGTAAGGGTCGGGGGAGGGGTGGACAATAATCGACTAGTAACCTACTTGGGATGCGCTACGATTTTGGGCCTGGAAAAAAATAAAAAACGGTTAATTTCCCTAATTTCCTATTGTTTTAAGTAAAAACTTGTGTCTGCCAGGGGGTGGCAAGCTAGGGGAGCGTTGCAAATTTTTGTAGGAGTCGGGGGAGGGGCGGACAATAATCGACTAGTGACCTACTTGGGATGTGCTACCATTTTGGGGCTGGAAAACATAAAAAACGGTTAATTTCCCCAATTTCGTATTTTTTTAAGTAAAAACCTATATTTGCCAGGGGGTGGCAAGCTAGGGGAGGGTTGCAAATTTTTGTAGGGGTCGGGGGAGGGGTGAACAATAATCGACTGGTGGCACACTTGGGATGCGCTACCATTTTGGGCCTGGAAAAAAATTAAACAGGGGTAATTTCCCTAATTTCTTATTTTTTTAAGTAAAAACCTGTGTCTGCCAGGGGGTGGCAAGCTAGGGGAGGTTTGCAAATTTTTGTAGGCGTCGGGGGAGGGGTGGACAATAATCGACTAGTGACCTACTTGGGATGCGCTACCATTTTGGGGCTGCTAAAAATAAAAAACGGATAATTTCCCTAATTTCGTATTTTTTTAAGTAAAAACCTGTGTCTGCCAGGGGGTGACAAGCTAGGGGAGGATTGCAAATTTTTGTAGGGGTCGGGGAGGGGTGGACAATAATCGACCAGTGACCTACTTGGGATGCGCTACCATTTTGGGGCTGCTAAAAATAAAAAACGGTTAATTTCCCTAATTTCGTATTTTTAAAAAAAAAACCTGCGTCTGCCAGGGGGTGGCAAGCTAGGGGAGGATTGCAAATTTTTGTAGGGGTCGGGGAGGGGTGCACAATAATCGACTAGTGACCTACTTGGGATGCGCTACCATTTTGGGCCTGGAAAAAAAGTTTGAAAAGTCAATTTGCCTAATTTTCTATTTTTTTAAGTAAAAACCTATGTCTGCCAGGGGGTGACAAGCTAGGGGAGGGTTGCAAATTTTTGTAGAGGTCGGGGGAGGGGTGGACAATACTCGACTAGTGGCCGACTTGGGATGCGCTACCATTTTGGGCCTGGAAAAAAAGTTTGAAAAGTCCATTTGCCTAATTTTCTATTTTTTTAAGTAAAAACCTATGTCTGCCAGGGGGTGACAAGCTAGGGGAGGGTTGCAAATTTTTGTAGGGGTCGAGGGAGGAGTGGACAATAATCGACTAGTGACCTACTTGGGATGTGCTACCATTTTGGGGCTGGAAAAAATAAAAAACGGTTAATTTCCCTAATTTCGTATTTTTTTAAGTAAAAACCTATGTCTGCCAGGGGGTGGCAAGCTAGGGGAGGGTTGCAAATTTTTGTAGGGGTCGGGGAGGGGTGGACAATAATCGACCAGTGACCTACTTGGGATGCGCTACCATTTTGGGCCTGGAAAAAAATAAAAAACGGTTAATTTCCCTAATTTCCTATTGTTTTAAGTAAAAACTTGTGTCTGCCAGGGGGTGGTAAGCCAGGGGAGGGTTGCAAATTTTTGTAGGGGTCGGGGGAGGGATGGACAATAATCGACTAGTGACCTCCTTGGGATGCGCTACCATTTTGGGCCTGGAAACAAATTTTGAAAAGTCAATTTGCTTAGTTTTCTATTTTTTAAAGTAAAAACCTATGTCTGCCAGGGGGTGGCAAGCTAGGGGAGGGTTGCAAATTTTTGTAGGGGCCGGAGGAGGGGTGGACAATAATCGACTAGTGGCACACTTGGGATGCGCTACCATTTTGGGCCTGGAAAAAAATACAAAAGGGTTAATTTCCCTAATTTCCTATTTTTTTAAGCAAAAACCTGTGTCTGCCAGGGGGTGGCAAGCTAGGGGAGGATTGCAAATTTTTGTAGAGGTCGGGGGAGGGGTGGACAATACTCGACTAGTGACCTACTTGGGATGTGCTACCATTTTGGGGCTGGAAAACATAAAAAACGGTTAATTTCCCCAATTTCGTATTTTTTTAAGTAAAAACCTATGTCTGCCAGGGGGTGGCAAGCTAGGGGAGGGTTGCAAATTTTTGTAGGGGTCGGGGAGGGGTGGACAATAATCGACTAGTGACCTACTTGGGATGCGCTACCATTTTGGGCCTGGAAAGAAAGTTTGAAAAGTCAATTTGCCTAATTTTCTATTTTTTTAAGTAAAAACCTATGTCTGCCAGGGGGTGACAAGCTAGGGGAGGGTTGCAAATTTTTGTAGGGGTCGCGGGAGGAGTAGACAATAATCGACTAGTGACCTACTTGGGATGTGCTACCATTTTGGTGCTGGGAAAAATAAAAACCGGTTAATTTCCCTAATTTCGTATTTTTTTAAGTAAAAACCTATGTCTGCCAGGGGGTGGCAAGCTAGGGGAGGGTTGCAAATTTTTGTAGGGGGGGGGGGGGGGGAGGGGTGGACAATAATCGACCAGTGACCTACTTGGGATGCGCAACCATTTTGGGCCTGGAAAAAAATTTTGAAAAGTCAATTTGCCTAATTTTCTATTTTTTTAAGCAAAAACCTATATTTGCCAGGGGGTGGCAAGCTAGGGGAGGGTTGCAAATTTTTGTAGGGGTCGGGGGAGGGGTGAACAATAATCGACTGGTGGCACACTTGGGATGCGCTACCATTTTGGGCCTGGAAAAAAATTAAAAAGGGGTAATTTCCCTAATTTCTTATTTTTTTAAGTAAAAACCTGTGTCTGCCAGGGGGTGGCAAGCTAGGGGAGGATTGCAAATTTTTGTAGGGGTCGGGGGAGGGGTGGACAATAATCGACTAGTGACCTACTTGGGATGCGCTACCATTTTGGGCCTGGAAAAAAAGTTTGAAAAGTCAATTTGCCTAATTTTCTATTTTTTTAAGTAAAAACCTCTGTCTGCCAGGGGGTGGCAAGCTAGAAGAGGGTTGCAAATTTTTTTAGGGGTCGGGGGAGGGGTGGAAAATAATCGACTAGTAACCTACTTGGGATGCGCTACCATTTTGGGCCTGGAAAAAAATAAAAAACTGTTAATTTCCCTAATTTCCTATTGTTTTAAGTAAAAACCTATGTCTGCCAGGGGGTGACAAGCTAGGGGAAGGTTGCAAATTTTTGTAGGCGTCGGGGGAGGGGTGGACAATAATCGACTAGTGACCTACTTGGGGTGCGCTACCATTTTGGGGCTGAAAAAAATAAAAAACGGTTAATTTCCCTAATTTCGTATTTTTTTAAGTAAAAACCTATGTCTGCCAGGGGGTGGCAAGCTAGGGGAGGGTTGCAAATTTTTGTAGGGGTCGGGGAGGGGTGGACAATAATCGACTAGTGACCTACTTGGGATGCGCTACCATTTTGGGCCTGGAAAAAAATAAAAAACGGTTAATTTCCCTAATTTCCTATTTTTTTAACTAAAAACCTGTGTCTGCCAGGGGGTGACAAGCTAGGGGAGGGTTGCAAATTTTTGTAGGGGTCGGGGGAGGGGTGGACAATACTCGACTAGTGACCTACTTGGGATGCGCTACCATTTTGGGCCTAGAAAGAAAGTTTGAAAAGTCAATTTGCCTAATTTTCTATTTTTTTAAGTAAAAACCTATGTCTGCCAGGGGGGGCAAGCTAGAAGAGGGTTGCAAATTTTTGTAGGGGTCGCGGGAGGGGTGGACAATAATCGACTAGTAACCTACTTGGGATGCGCTACCATTTTGGGCCTGGAAAAAAATAAAAAACTGTTAATTTCCCTAATTTCCTATTGTTTTAAGTAAAAACCTATGTCTGCCAGGGGGTGACAAGCTAGAGGAGGGTTGCAAATTTTTGTAGGCGTCGGGGGAGGGGTGGACAACAATCGACTAGTTACCTACTTGGGATGCGCTACCATTTTGGGGCTGGAAAAAATAAAAAACGTTAAATTTCCCTAATTTCGTATTTTTTAAAGTAAAAACCTATGTCTGCCAGGGGGTGGCAAGCTAGGGGAGGGTTGCAAATTTTTGTAGGGGTCGGGGAGGGGTGGACAATAATCGACCAGTGACCTACTTGGGATGCGCAACCATTTTGGGCCTGGAAAAAATTTTTGAAAAGTCAATTTGCCTAATTTTCTATTTTTTTAAGTAAAAACCTATGTCTGCCAGGGGGTGGCAAGCTAGGGAGGGTTGCAAATTTTTGTAGGGGTCGGGGGAGGGGTGGACAATAATGGACTATTGGCACACTTGGGATGCGCTACCATTTTGGGCCTGGAAAAAAATAAAAAAGGGTTAATTTCCCTAATTTCCTTTTTTTTTAAGTAAAAACCTGTGTCTGCCAGGGGGTGGCAAGCTAGGGGAGGATTGCAAATTTTTGTAGGGGTCGGGGGAGGGGTGGACAATAATCGACTAGTGACCTACTTGGGATGCGCTACCATTTTGGGCCTGGAAAAAAAGTTTCAAAAGTCAATTTGCCTAATTTTCTATTTTTTTAAGTAAAAACCTGTGTCTGCCAGGGGGTGACAAGCTAGGGGAGGGTTGCAAATTTTTGTAGGGGTCGGGGGAGGGGTGGACAACAATCGACTAGTGACCTACTTGGGATGCGCTACCATTTTGGGGCTGGAAAAAATAAAAAACGGTTAATTTCCCTAATTTCGTATTTTTTTAAGTAAAAACCTATGTCTGCCAGGGGGTGGCAAGCTAGGGGAGGGTTGCAAATTTTTGTAGGGGTCGGGGAGGGGTGGACAATAATCGACTAGTGACCTACTTGGGATGCGCTACCATTTTGGGCCTGGAAAAAAATAAAAAACGGTTAATTTCCCTAATTTCCTATTTTTTAAAGTAAAAACCTATGTCTGCCAGGGGGTGGCAAGCTAGGGGAGGGTTGCAAATTTTTGTAGGGGTCGGGGAGGGGTGGACAATAATCGACCAGTGACCTACTTGGGATGCGCAACCATTTTGGGCCTGGAAAAAATTTTTGAAAAGTCAATTTGCCTAATTTTCTATTTTTTTAAGTAAAAACCTATGTCTGCCAGGGGGTGGCAAGCTAGGGAGGGTTGCAAATTTTTGTAGGGGTCGGGGGAGGGGTGGACAATAATGGACTAGTGGCACACTTGGGATGCGCTACCATTTTGGGCCTGGAAAAAAATAAAAAAGGGTTAATTTCCCTAATTTCCTTTTTTTTTAAGTAAAAACCTGTGTCTGCCAGGGGGTGGCAAGCTAGGGGAGGATTGCAAATTTTTGTAGGGGTCGGGGGAGGGGTGGACAATAATCGACTAGTGACCTACTTGGGATGCGCTACCATTTTGGGCCTGGAAAAAAATAAAAAACCGTTAATTTCCCTAATTTCCTATTTTTTTAAGTAAAAACCTGTGTCTGCCAGGGGGTGACAAGCTAGGGGAGGGTTGCAAATTTTTGTAGGGGTCGGGGGAGGGGTGGACAACAATCGACTAGTGACCTACTTGGGATGCGCTACCATTTTGGGCCTGGAAAAAAATAAAAAACGGTTAATTTCCCTAATTTCCTATTTTTTTAAGTAAAAACCTGTGTCTGCCAGGGGGTGACAAGCTAGGGGAGGGTTGCAAATTTTTGTAGGGGTCGGGGGAGGGGTGGACAACAATCGACTAGTGACCTACTTGGGATGCGCTACCATTTTGGGGCTGGAAAAAATAAAAAACGGTTAATTTCCCTAATTTCGTATTTTTTTAAGTAAAAACCTATGTCTGCCAGGGGGCGGCAAGCTAGGGGAGGGTTGCAAATTTTTGTAGGGGTCGGGGAGGGGTGGAGAATAATCGACCAGTGACCTACTTGGGATGCGCAACCATTTTGGGCCTGGAAAAAATTTTTGAAAAGTCAATTTGCCTAATTTTCTATTTTTTTAAGTAAAAACCTATGTCTGCCAGGGGGTGGCAAGCTAGGGAGGGTTGCAAATTTTTGTAGGGGTCGGGGGAGGGGTGGACAATACTCGACTAGTGGCCGACTTGGGATGCGCTACCATTTTGGGCCTGGAAAAAAATAAAAAAGGGTTAATTTCCCTAATTTCCTATTTTTTTAAGTAAAAACCTGTGTCTGCCAGGGGGTGGCAAGCTAGGGGAGGATTGCAAATTTTTGTAGGGGTCGGGGGAGGGGTGGACAATAATCGACTAGTGACCTACTTGGGATGCGCTACCATTTTGGGCCTGGAAAAAAAGTTTGAAAAGTCAATTTGCCTAATTTTCTATTTTTTTAAGTAAAAACCTATGTCTGCCAGGGGGTGACAAGCTAGGGGAGGGTTGCAAATTTTTGTAAGGGTCGGGGGAGGGGTGGACAATAATCGACTAGTAACCTACTTGGGATGCGCTACCATTTTGGGCCTGGAAAAAAATAAAAAACGGTTAATTTCCCTAATTTCCTATTTTTTTAAGTAAAAACCTGTGTCTGCCAGGGGGTGACAAGCTAGGGGAGGGTTGCAAATTTTTGTAGGGGTCGGGGGAGGGGTGGACAATAATCGACTAGTGACCTACTTGGGATGCGCTACCATTTTGGGCCTGGAAACAAATTTTGAAAAGTCAATTTGCTTAGTTTTCTATTTTTTAAAGTAAAAACCTATGTCTGCCAGGGGGTGGCAAGCTAGGGGAGGGTTGCAAATTTTTGTAGAGGCCGGGGGAGGGGTGGACAATAATCGACTAGTGGCACACTTGGGATGCGCTACCATTTTGGGCCTGGAAAAAAATAAAAAAAGGTTAATTTCCCTAATTTCCATTTTTTTTAAGTAAAAACCTGCGTCTGCCAGGGGGTGGCAAGCTAGGGGTGGATTGCAAATTTTTGTAGGGGTCGGGGGAGGGGTGGACAATAATCGACTAGTGACCTATTTGGGATGCGCTACCATTTTGGGGCTGGAAAAAAATAAAAAAGGGTTAATTTCCCTAATTTTCTATTTTTTTAAGTAAAAATCTGTGTCTGCCAGGGGGTGGCAAGCTAGGGGAGGGTTGCAAAGTTGCACTCACCCACTTACCTACCCACCCACACATCCACCTACCTACGTACCTAGCCACCCAGCCGCTCACCTCCCAACCTACCCACCCTCTCACCCACCTACGCATTCACCCATTTACCTACCTAGCCACTCACCGACCTACCCACTCACCCAGTCACCTATTTACCTACCGACGGGGCTTTGGACAGTATTTGTTTTGAGTCGGTGTCGTGCGGACGCATGTCTACCGCTCTCTACAAAATATAAATTCCAAACGTACCGAGCTTACAGTACAGTGAATTTATAAATCTTGTCAAAGTTTTGGCACTAAAGTGTCAAACTTCAAAAATCTCAAACTTCCTCTGGCTCCCAAAAGGAAAGCCAAAATGACTCCTCCTGTGGAAGACCCAAAAATAACTAAAAAAACCGTTATTAAACCGTCAACTAGTGCGAGCTGTAAACCCGCTCGCCTCAACAAACCTTCAAACACTCCTGTCGGGCCACAACAGGCTCAAAAACAAACATCAGTGCCTCCAATAGTTATTGAAAATGACAAATTGGAGACCAAAAAATTAATCAACTTCCTGCAAGTCAACGCCTCGGACAAAAACTTCAGGATGAAATTCAATGGTAGTACCACCATCGTCCATCTACAATCGACGGAGGATTATAATAAAATCGCAAGTATCCTGAAAAGGCAAAATTTACATTTTTACACCTTCGGTCTAAAAAGTGAGCGTCCGAAGAAATTTATCATAAAAGGTCTTCCGGCCAGTTTTACTGAGCAGGAGATTGAAGCGGAAATATCCAAACACGGCATAAAGGTATTATCAGTCCGGCAGTTTGTGAAAACAAACAAGGACGGAGACAGCAAAGAGAGTAGGCCACTACCGGTGTTTGCAATTACGGTTGGGCCTGATGTAACCTTGAGCAGCCTCGCTGCTATTAAAACCATTTTCTATCATACATTTAAGATAGAAAAATACATCAAAACCCAACAACCAACACAGTGCTACCGGTGCCAAAAATTTGGACACGCAAGTCAGCACTGTAATTCAAATCCCAGATGTGTGAAATGCGCAGGCAATCACGACATCAAAACCTGCACCAGTAACTCCCTGAAGTGCGCAAATTGTGGTCTAGCTCACACAGCGAGCTATCGTGAGTGCGCCTCACGAACCAAATTTGTGGAGACTCATGAAAAAAGAGTCCAACCACCAGCACCAAAAAGAGCAGAGCGGGAACTGCCCGCTACCCCACACTCGGCTACGATGCAAAACCTGGAAAGCAACATCCATTTTCTCCAGTCTCCTCCAGTCCTCGAGCCTACGCCAATCTCTACTGCCACGACGATGTCCAGGCCATCCTACGCTTCTTGTTTTCCAACGATGGAAACCTTAAGAACGAATGTTGACGCACCCACCGCTGAACCTAGGACCATTCCGATGGAGACTGACGATCCGCCATTACATTTAAGTACAAGTAAAAACTTTATTAATACAGTGACACAAGTCCTTGATGACCTAAAATCCCTTAGAATTCTCGAAAACCTCTCAGAGATTAAGAACATGATCTCTAAAATCCAAAGAGCTGACACCCCCCTTGATAAAATCACAATCATCGCATCCTATGCATACCTGTTCGAATCCACCGCTGAACCACCCACGATCCTCCTACAAACATAATAAATATCTTAGCCATTAACATTTTTGCGCTCAAACTCAGTCTGATACCGGTACCCGCAAAACACTTTGAGCGAATAATTCTATTACGTCTCATAAAATCTATCGATGAGCTACACTTAATACCTACAAACCAATTCGGTTTCCGTTCAGAACACTGGACCCGCCACGAATTGGTCAGAATCAGCAATTCAAATAGATATATTCAGGTTAGAGTCAAATCACTACTTTCCGTTAAAACTCAAATTGTCGCGGGAGTCCCGCAAGGGGATATCCTCCCCCGTGTACTATTCAACCTATACATCGCTTCTGTTTTTAACAGAATACCTAGAAATGTATTCATTGCTGATCACATTGCTCTGTACTTACCTAGCAAATCGATCAATAAAGCTGTTAGAAGAATAGAAAATTCTGCTTCTCTTAAAATCAGCCATTTAAATAAACGGAAAATTCAAGTGAATGCTACTAAATCAGTAGCAACCTTATTTACTAGCTCCAAGGCCAAACCGACTTTAACTTTGCGTAGCAATAAGATTACCTCAACCGTTTCTGTGAAATATTTAGGTTTACACCTTGATTCCAACCTCCTGTGGAAAAAACTTATATCTGATATCAAGGTCAAGACTAAAATTATTCTAGTACGATTGTATAATTTGCTGAAATCTCCAACGCTCAGTCAATCTCTGAAACTTACTTTATACAAAGGGTTAATCAGACCTATCTTTTATGGTTGTCCTGCCTGGCTCGATGCAGCACAAACCCACTTAAATCATCCTCAATTTGTCCAAAATAAATTTGTATGGATAATAAAATGGTCGGCATGCACAATACGCTGGGCATGGCAACCATAGGTAAATTTATCGATAGAATAAATTTGACATTTAAATTTAAACTACAATCCGATCCTAATCCCCAGCTCCAAAACATCAACATTGATAAGAAAGCAAATTGGTCTCACTGACCACCTGTTTTTGTCCCACCTTTCCATATATCCCTTTCTCCCCCGCCCCTCATGCGCCCATTACTTATAAGGTTTTTTAGAAGTTATTTTTCCTTATATCGAGTCATCATGTAAAAATTCACAAACATTATAAAAATGAAAAATTAGGTTAAACTTTAATCATATTAGATATAAAGCCAATGGCTGGTGATCTAGAGCGTAGCACTTAAGATATTAATACTGTATATAGTATGTATATATGACAAATGTTAATAAACAATTTTCAAGTCAAGTCAAGGCTTTGGTGTAGTGGGTAGAGTGTCTGCCTACTATTCCAAAGGTTCCGCGTTCGATTCCCGCTCACTGCAAAATATTTCTTCTGAAAAATATTTTCTGACGGACTCCGACCGATGGCAGGAACATTCCGTGTGTGCCATCGGCGGTATCCATGAAGTGAGACCGTGAGCCGGGACCGAACGCGACCCGTCGCGCGGGGGGGGGGGGGGGTTCCATCGTAGACGCCCGCCATCGTATCACAGGGGTTTCTGGAGGTTTACCCTGTGATCAGAAATACGATGAGCTGAAACGGCGAAGTCGGCCCCAGCCGCAATGGGTGGGTACTCTGATCCGTAGTATTGCCCATGTAGTAATGCTTACCAGCGGGAACGTGGGTGAATACAAATAGAGAAAGAGTGGAAAAAAAAAAAAAAAAAAAACCTATTTACCTACCTAGCCACTCACTCACCTACCCACTCACCCACTTACCCACTCACCCACCTACCCGCTCACCCACCTACCCGCTCACCCACTTACCTACGTACCTACCTACCTACCTACCCACCTACCCGCTCACCTACTAACCTACCCACCCTCTCACCCACCTACCTAGCCACTTACCCACCTATCGACCAACCTACCCACCCACTCATCCATTTACCTACCTACCTACCCACCCGCCCCCTCACCTACCTACCCACCCACCCACTCACCTACCCAAGGAAAACTAAATAAAAAAAATTGAATAAATTCCCCTTCTTCTTTTTCGGGAAATAAGACAAAAATATTGCATAAAAATCAACCGGAAATATGAAATGAAATCCATAGATCAAATATGTTTTCCTTTATTCTCTAATATATAAATCTACTGGTACCTTGTAATTATCACCAAAGATATACAAAAAATTAATTTACAGTATGCAAAGACGCAATGCTTAAAATGTAAATAAAAAAAATTGAACGATTGATCGAACTTACCTTAAGTGAAGTTCAATCGAAATTATGTGAGCCGTCTCGTCCGAACAGATCAAATATCGTAGTAACGTTAGTACTATCCGGTCCATCACAGTTTTGTCCCTAGACTTAAAATTTAAATTTCCCTCCATATTCCCTAGCTTACCGGTCGGTAACCGCCAATTCTCCATTATTTCCAAGGTACGTGTTTATTTTAATTCGCACTTAGGGTGGGTCATTTTTATCTATCTACATATATATATATTCGGGCTGGGCATTTGATCTGTTCGGACGAGACGGCTCACATAATTTCGATTGAACTTCACTTAAGGTAAGTTCGATCAATCGTTCAATTATGTTTCGCCGTCTCGTCCTCCAGATCAAATATCGTAGCTGTTCAAAGATACTTTGCGAATTAAATGTTCATTTTGATTAATTTTTATTTTCACACCGAAAACAAAAAACGAGCTTACTTACACTTTATGAGTGGTGAACAATTAATTATTAATTAAATATTGGTAAACTTTTACCAAATTTAGTAACCTTTTAAACTTTGTTTTTTTTTCTTTTAATCTTTCAAATTAGCGAGAATTGTTGCTGCAAAGTCCTGTGCTTCAATGACAGGTAATTTGTAAAAACGAGTGAAGACTTGGGACGAAGGTGTCCATCCTGCAGTTTTCTTGATAGTCTCGATATTCAATCCCTTCCTCGCTGCAGCTGATGTTGAAGCATGACGTGTGCTGTGTGCAGAGAATATTTCCGTATCTACACCACATTTCGCTAATGTTGTCTTGATCCATCGACTGATTGTTTGCGTTGTTACCTCCTTACGAGGCTTCTTAATTGCTACGAATAGGTTTGAGTTGGATCGCAGACCACTTGTTCTATGAATATATTCTGTCAGCACTGACGATATGCACAAGCTTGGTCTTTCTTCAAATTTTTGTGGAAAAATTAACAGAGGATTTGGTCGATTTTTTGCTGTTGTCTTCATTCGTTGTGGGATGCTGATATAAACCTTATTATCTTTAGTTGAGACATTATTTATGTCGATACTCGCTAGCGTTTGTACTCTTTGAGCAGAGCAGAGTGCCATTAACATCGATAATTTCCTCGTGAGCTGATCAAGAGAGAGATCCTCATTAGGGTACCAAACTGCTATGTATGTTAAGACCTTGTTTGGGTCCCACGTGTGTTGATACCGTGGTTTTGGGGGTTTTTCATTACTCACTCCCTTGAAAAATCTTAAAATGTGGGGGTCTTCTCCAAGACTCTCACTTGAGATAAGTGCGAGAGCTGATCTGTGGGTATTGAGTGTAGAGTAGGAGTTGACTGCAGACATCTTTTCTGCTAAAAATTGGAGTACATGTGGCACTGGTGTATCGAAAAATTTGTCCTCATTTCCATTACAAAAAATCCACCATGCTTTCCACACTCCATCATATTGTTTAAGTGTAGAGTCCCTTAGTGATGACGTCATCGTAGCAATTGCACATTCAGGTATTCCTTTTCTCATATATCTCTTCCTGATAATCTCGCTGCGACCAGGGTAAGGGACTGATGTAGTGGGTGTGTCTCGTTGGAACTGGAACGAATTAAATCATAAGTTGGTTTGAATAATACAGGGTCATTCCAGCCAAGTTTGGTGAACAAGGGGTACCAGCATTGTGCAGGCCAGTACGGAACCAAGAGAACCCCTTCAGTTTTGTCATCAAGGATTTTTTGCAATACTCTCGCAATTAGATTGAATGGTGGAAACGCATAGAAATAAAAACCTGACCATGAAAGACTGTGAAAGCGTCAATTTTCCAGGACTCTGGGTCTCTACGCCATGAGATGACCTTGTCACATTTGGAATTTTGATACGATGCAAATAAATCAATGTCAAAAGGTCCAAAAACTCTCAAATTTATATGTATTTCTTCAAATGCCCAACTAGCCAAACTCCATTCTGTCTCAGATGGGATCCTTCTGGATTCTCTGTCTGCTTCAACATTATTTTTGGATTCGATGTATGAGGCGAAAACCCAAATGTCACGTTGCTCACACCACTGCCACAGTTGTCTTGCTTCTTTATTCAATTTCGTGAATTGGATACTTCCCATCTTATTGATATAGGCTATGGCTGTGGTGTTATCTACACGCAGAAGTACCTGACAAGACGTCAGGTTATTAGCAAAGCATTTTAACCCCAGCAAGGCGGCCTTAAGCTCCAAAACATTTATATGAAGATATTTATCTTCTTCTGACCACCAGCCACAAGCTTTTTCCCCATTGCAAACTGCTCCCCATCCCGTCAGTGATGCATCTGTGAATATTTCTAGCAAATAATTCGAATTTCGGATCCTGCGCGATCCTGTTGGGATCGCATTTTTCCACCAAAGTAATTCAGGAAAAATTTTTGGGGATAGTTTGATTTTTCGAGAATAATCAGCCTCTGTTTCCTGCAAGGCCAGGAATTTCTCTCGTTCAAGGACTTTTGTATATAACATTCCATACTCAATTGCTCGCGTAATCGACACAAGTTTTCCAATTAGATGGGCCAAATCTCTAATTTTACACGATTTTTTCTCTAAGAATTTTGAAATAAGCTCCAAAGTTTTTTCTCTTTTCTCATCTGGTAATTTTATCTCTAGGTTTACCGAGTTAACGAGAAACCTAAAAATTTCCCTGCAGTTGAGGGTTTTAGTTGGCATTTTTGATAATTTATAAGAAAACCCAAGTATTCCAGAACCTGAATTGTTGCTCCTACATTTGTTTCACATTCTAAGGATGTAGCTCCAGCGACGAATATATCATCAAGGTAAAAAACTGATGACAAACCCTTAGACCTTAACAAATGTGCTACGGGCTTGAGTAATTTCGTGAAAACCTGAGGAGCCGTGTTAAGTCCAAATGGTAAGCAATTAAATTCATATAATTTATCCCTGAAACGGAAGCGTAAATACTTCTTATACTGATCTGCCACTGGGACCAAGAAATAAGCATCCTTTAAATCGATTGTGGCCATATAATAACCAGGTCTGATGAGAAGGCTCACCTTCTTCAAGTCTTCCATTTTAAATTGACTAGTTATAATGTATTTATTCAGTTTTTTCAGGTTTAGAATGAATCTCTTCTCGCCATTTGGCTTGTCTACTAAAAAATAGGAATATATGAATTGATGTTTGCTGGACTTACACTGGGAGATAGCTCCCGTGAAAATCAATTCGTCCACCAGACCTGGAAGAGCTTTCTTATCTTCTTCTGAAAAGGTTGGTTCAGGTGGAGGTCTCCATTGCTTTGGCTTTTTCCGAAAGGGGATTTTGTACCCTCGGACGATTGACAATACGTACTGGTTTGCAGTTATGTTGGTCCATTGTTCTACAAACTTTTTCAATTGACCAGCAGGTTTACTTACATTTATCGACGATGAGGCTTGTACTGTCTCGGTCTGTGCCCCCCCTGGTACGTAGGCTGGTACGGGTTCTTCGATCTCTGATGTCGTGTCCTGGAGGGGCCCTGCTAGTTTAAATCCTTCAATGTTGATGCCAGTGGTTGACGAATTGGAGGATTAACTGTATGATCTACTTTTGGCCTTGGAGTATACGATGATCTGCTTGTCGCCTTGGCAATGGCTTTTGATGATTTTTCAATTGTTTGAGCTGCCTTCAACTTTTCTGAGAAGGTGAAGCCAAATAAGTACTCATCAACATTGGGAGTCTTCAGCGCATTTCTTGACTATTGGCTCCAAGTTATTTAACATGTTTGATCTCCTTGCCAGAGACATATAGTACTGTAAATCGGCCATGATTTTTCCCGCATCACCCAGGGATACAATCGTCTCTTTAAAATCCTCTGACCAATCTCCATCAGGGTCGGTCTCTTTTGCTTTTAGGACTATTGTTAATGCCTTCCCTACAGCTCCTAGAGCTGCCCCCAGTTGATTTTGTGACACTGAACTCGAATAATCTTTGCGTAAGGCTGTGGATTTAATTGCTGCTTTGACTTCAGCATTCAAAGCGGGAGCTCTCATTCCGGCACAATTTTCTACTGGAGGATATTTCTTTATCAATTCTTTGCGGATATCTTTATCCAGTCCTTCAGATAGAATTTTATTCCACCTTTCTGCCACTGCTGGATGAATTGGCGGACCTTTCGGTCCTTCTCTCGACGTAACCTCTCCCAACAGTTCCAAAGTAGCTGAATCAAGGTCCTGATTCTCTGACTCTTTTGTCTCAGCCGTTTTAACTTCGTCCGGTTTCTTTGACTCAATTTTTTCTTCTGAATCATGACTATCATGTTCAGTGTCATATGAAGATGAACTCGGTGGTCGACGATGACGTTTACGAGCTCTTGGGGGGCTGGGTGACAGGCTAGATACACTAGTATCTGTGTCTGAGCTTTCACTCGTTGAGTGGGATCGATCATACCTCGACTTTCGAGGATGTTGCGATCTTTTCTTCTTTCTGGATCTGTCAGAACGATACAACTTGTCCGTATCAGGCTTCTGATTTTCATTATTCGAGGGTTTGGCATTGGCCGCCCTAACCTCACTCTCAAGACGCTTCAGTCTTTTGAGTATTGTCTCGTCAGTGAGTGCGACTGACCGATGTCTTTTAGAACGATGTGGTTTCATGTTGGAAAAGAAATTGATTTTACTCTGCAAACCTGATTATTATGACAATAATATGAAAATTATAATTTACTACTTTTGTGTGGGACAAGGACGACTGTCTTGGACCGCACAGAAAAACGTAATGGAGAAATGGCGGTTACCGACCGGTAAGCTAGGGAATATGGAGGGAAATTTAAATTTTAAGTCTAGGGACAAAACTGTGATGGACCGGATAGTACTAACGTTACTACGATATTTGATCTGGAGGACGAGACGGCGAAACATAATCACTGTTACTATCTAGAAAAAAAAAATCGATCTTGATATCCCTAACAAAAATTGAATCTACAAATTTTATCAAATGCCAAAAAAACACACTTATTCCTCCCAAAATACCGAAAAAAAATTGACAAAAATTTCTGTGGATTTTTTTCCTCCTTTTTGGAGAGTGGATGGCTCTCCCAAGTCTCTCCTCAAAATTTCCCCAGAAAAAAGTGACTCAATTTTAGCCAAAAAAAAAATCGATTGTCCTATCGGCCGTGGTCTATATGTCATATAGATACTTCTCGTGATCCTATTCTGCAAAGGACAATGTGCGATACATATCGATTATCTCGAAAGTCTGTCACGCTGAGATGCGCGCGCAACCGCTGTGTTGATCATTGTAGTATCTATCTCTCTCTGTCTCATATATATATATATGAGAGTTTCAATCAAAAAAATAAATCGATTATCGGAATCGAGCTTGAAATTATATAAAGAAGGATAGGTGACCGCTAGGCAGCCACCTGAACTAGTTCATAATAAATGGGATGTAAGTGTGACCCTTGACGGGTCGCATCTATAACTTCCCAATAGTGGGTGCATGTGTGTTTGTGTATGTGTGACGATACACGTATGAAGTCAAGTTATATATCAGTAACGCAAATTAAACTATTAATCGATTATTACGATTTTTTATCAATATCTCGTAAAATATGATGCCTAGCAGAAAATGTAATACAACATGAAATATGTAGTTCCACGAGAGGAACCACTTTTGTTTCATACTTTTTCTCGTATCTGTCATCGTTCTCGGAATACAGGGTTATAAACAATGAAAATTGTTAACTAAGCGATATCTCGTAAATTGGCGCATTTATGGAAAAAAGTCATTACACATAAAATATGTATCTTCATGTGGGGAACAACATTCGTGAGAAACTTTTTCCTCCATCCTCCAAGGTTTTTGTAATATAACGTTTTAAACAATTGAAGGAATTGTATTTTAAACTTGACCTTCCTTTTGTTATGAGTTGACACCTTTTTTGAAAAATTTTGAACCCTCCCCTAGCTTGCCACCCCCTGGCAGACATATTTTTTTACTAAAAAAAAATAGAAACTTAGGGAAATTGACTTTTTTTTATTTTTTTCCAGGCCCAAAAGGGTAGCGCATCCCAAGTGGGTCACTAGTCTGTCCTTCTACACCCCTCCCCTAGCTTGCCACCCCCTGGTAGACATACTTTTGTCCTTAAAAAAAATAGAAAATTAGGGAAATCGAACTTTTTTTTATTTTTTCCCAGGCCCAAAAGGGTAGCGCATCCCAAGTGGGTCACTAGTCTGTCCTTCTACACCCCTCCCCCAACCCTTACAAAAATTTTCAACCCTCCCCTAACTTGCCACCTCCCTGGCAGACATACTTTTTTACTAAAAAGAAATAGAAAATTAGGGAAATTGACCTTTTTTTATTTTTTTCCAGGCCCAAAAGGGTAGCGCATCCCAAGTGAGTCACTAGTCTATCCTTCTACACCCCTCCCCCAACCCCTACAAAAATTTGCAACCCTCCCCTAGCTTGCCACCCCCTGGCAGACATAGTTTTTTTACTTAAAAAAATTAAAAATTGGGAAAATTGACTTTTTTTGATTGTTTTCCAGGCCCAAAAGGGTAGCGCATCCCAAGTGGGTCACTAGTCTGTCCTTCTACACCCCTCCCCCAACCCCTACAGAAATGTTCAACCCTCCCCGAGCTTGCCACCCCCTGGCAGACATACTTTTTTACTAAAAAAAATTGAAAATTAGGCAAATTGACTTTTTTTCATTTTTTTCCAGGCCCAAAATGGTAGCGCATCCCAAGTAGGTCACTAGTCGATTATTGTCCACCCCTCCCCCGACCCCTACAAAAATTTGCAACCCTCCCCTAGCTTGCCACCCCCTGGCAGACATAGGTTTTTACTTAAAAAAATAGAAAATTAGGCAAATTGACTTTTCAAAAATTTTTTCTAGGCCCAAAATGGTAGCGCACTAGTCGATTATTGTCCACCCCTCCCCCGACTCCTACAAAAATTTTCACCCCTCCCCTAGCTTGCCACCCCTTTTTTCCGCCATAAAAAAAAAAAAACTAAATTGAACCCCTGATTTTTAAGGATAGGGGGTCGCAAGCCTCTGAAAAGTAATTTAAAAAATAAAATAATAAAAATCATGGACTATTTAATTGATTTTGCATGAATGAGTTAATTTTAAACAGGCATAGTCTCTGCCCGCGCACCACGCAGGGGGGTACAGCAAAGGGCGCCTTGCGTCTGGCAGCTCCGTCTGCTAGCTTCAGCGTCATACCCTCCTCCACGTACTTACCATTCGAGGCTTCGCCTCGAATGTCAATTTTGCACCTGGGGAACGGTGATTAGTTTTTCATTTACATTAGAAACATTAATTTGGATTAGAGAAAAAACCGGCGTGATTGCTGGTTATGTGAAACCCAACAAGAGCCATATTTTTTAGACATAATTCGGTGTAATGAACAGTTGGAACTGCACATGCGCGGATCGCGTTACGCGGGAGGATCCGTGACAAAATAATTAATTGTTTGTACAGGCTTAACAACGTATGTACAAACAAACAAATTATTAACTTCCCGATTTTTCGGGAAGTTATTGTATTGCCCCCGAAATCGAAATTTTTGTTCCCGCCTAGGAAATGGTGGTTTAAGTATACCAAAATAATCCCCAACTAATTCTGAGACGATGTATGTGTGTTTTTTTTTCTACTCTTGCTCTATTCGTATTCACCCACGTAACCGCTGTTATGCATTACTTCATGGGCAATACTACGGATCAGAGTACCCACCCATTGCGGCTGGGGCCGACTTCGCCATTTCAGCTCATCGTATTTCTAATCACAGGGTAAACCTCCAGAAACCCCTGTGATACGATGGCGGGCGTCTATCCCCCCCCCCCCCGCGCGACGGGTCGCGTTCGGTCCCGGCTCACGGTCTCACTTCATGGATACCGCCGATAACACACACGGAATGTTCCTGCCATCGGTCGGAGTCCGTGAGAAAATATTTTTCAGAAAAAATATTTGCAGTGAGCGGGAATCGAACGCGGGACCTTTAGAATAGTGGGCAGACACTCTACCCACTACGCCAAAGCCCCGTCAAACGATGTATGTGTGTGTGTGTGTGTGTGTATGGGCGCATCTGTACAAATTTTCATCCTGGATTTCTCACGAACTAATATCATGATCAAAGTTATTAAGGTCACAATCGAAGCGTTTCCATGTAACTTAGAGGTGATTAGATTTTGGGTGAAATTGGTGCCGTATATATATTGTTATTAACAATTTCAATTGTTTATAATGTTCTATTGCCTAAACTATTAGAGTTAGCGTGAAATTTATATAAGAAAAGTTGTTCCCCATATAAAAATACGTATTTTGTGTAAAATGACTTTTTTCGACAATTTGCATAATTAAGGAGGTATGACTGTCTCAACAATTATGTCTGTAATGAGTGAACGAATGAACACAGCGCAGTCTCGACGGTGTCAATCGAAGCGTTTCCGTGCAAAATCGAGCGGATTACACTTTGGATGGGATTTGTACAGTATATGCAATGTTATTAACAATTTTAATTGTTTATAATGTTCTATTGCATAAACTATCAGTTAGCGCACAATTTATATTAAAAAAGTTGTTCCCCATATAGAAATACGTATTTTATGTAGAATGACTTTTTTCGACAATTTACATAATTAAGGAGGTATGACCGTCTCAACAATTATGTCTGTAATGAGTGAACGAATGAACACAGCGCTGTCATGACAGTCCCAATCGACGCGTTTCCGTGGAAAATCGAGCGGATTACACTTTGGATGGGACTCATGCAGTATGTGCAATGTTATTAACAATTTTAATTGTTTATACTGTTCCACTGGGTAAAATATTAGAGATATCGGGAAACTTCTTAAGACAGAATTATTCCTTATATGAACATACACCTTTTATATATAATGACTTTTTTCCATGATTTGCATAATTAAGGAGGTATGGTTGGCTGACCAATTCAACATGCAGGAACAATGCATATCACCAGGGTTGTTCCTTATACAAAAATGCACGTTCAATGTGACACTTTTCAATATAGGTTAGAACATATCGCCAGTTGAACTAGAATATTCGCTATGTTAAATGAGCGCGAGGCGGCGTTGACGCACGGTAAGATGGCCGCCTTAAAACCTAACAAATTCAAAGTGGCGTAAGCGCGAAAATCATGTGAGACCACCGATATCCCTACTGTGCAGATCGTTCATCAAATAACTTGTAAATATTAATTGCTATAGTAAAAACCAACATAATGCAGACGCCTTAAAAACAACTTTATTCCTGTCATGTAATCAATTGTTCAAATTACCGGAATTGTGACATTTCATTACATATTTTTCCGGAAGATCCAAGCTACCAAAAAGTGTGGTTAAAAGTGCTCAAAATGAATAGTTTCACAAACAAAGTGAAAATGTGTAGCGATCATTTCGCACCGAAAGATTCCTATTTACTTGATAATTCAATAAAACCTCAATTTGTACTCAAATTTTTGGTATTCATTAATAAAATTATATTTAACCTAATCGCCGACATGAAATGCAATGTGCCACAAATTTAACTCAAATTTATCAGTTATGCCTACACACAATCTATAGACGCCTCAAAACCACCAAAATAATTTATATTTTATCTAAATGAATTTTTCTTTACTCAGTGAGAATCATATTCCATCAAAAGAAATGCTCAACCCGCAGGTTTGAACAAATTTGAATTTGGTAGGTTTTAAGGCGGCCATCTTGCCGTGCGTCAACGCCGCCTCGCGCTCATTTAACATAGCGAATACGGGTTGAGGACACGGCGCTCAGATTTTAACATGGAAACGCCCTAACTTGCGAAATAGAAAATCCCTATCATATTTATAAGCCATGTTTGATTTTGGATTATGGAACCTTAATGATAATTGATGAATTATGAATCCCTTTGGTTGATCGCGACGGTATTTACTACAAACACCTGGTAAAGAATTCCGATTTGTTTTAAGTACTTTGCCAATTAAATACACTTAATGATCATCCGAATAATGGCTGATCCCTATAACGCGTGATCCTTCTTGACATCGCATACTGTGAATGTATAAAGACATGATTTATCATGGAATGAATTAGAGAAGATGTGAAAGTGAGTATGATTCTTATTCTTATGTGTGGCTCTAGCTGCATTGGCTATTTGGCCGTTATCCCTCTAGTGGACATTACATGTACTCCGTAGATGGTAAGGTGTGTGGGGTATGTAGGTCTTTTTCTTTTTCTTTCTTCTGGCTCTGTGGCATAAGCCCAATCGGCCGTTATCCCTCTGGGGGACTTTACTGAATTTGGACGGTTCTGTGGTTGGCTGATGACATTGTCATCAGCCGGTGTGGTAGATATGTGACGTCATATGACGCCAATTGGAGCGGTAGATTGTCGCGGCTCATAAGTTCGATTCGAGCTACGTGACGAAAATTCCTTTTTGAAAAAAGTTTTGCCCACAGCCGGATTCGAACCCATGATCCTAGGATCGATTTGGAGTAAGCAGAGCACTTTAGCCCACTACGCCAAACCGGCTTGACTTGACTTGAAAATTGTTTATTAACATTTGTCATATATACATACTATATACAGTATTAATATCTTAAGTGCTACGCTCTAGATCACCAGCCATTGGCTTTATATCTAATATGATTAAAGTTTAACCTGATTTTTCATTTTTATAATGTTTGTGAATTTTTACATGATGACTCGATATAAGGAAAAATGACTTCTAAAAAACCTTATAAGTAATGGGCGCATGAGGGGCGGGGGAGAAAGGGATATATGGAAAGGTGGGACAAAAAAACAGGTGGTCAGTGAGACCAATTTGCTTTCTTATCAATGTTGATGTTTTGGAGCTGGGGATTAGGATCGGATTGTAGTTTAAATTTAAATGTCAAATTTATTCTATCGATAAATTTACCTATGGTTGCCATGCCCAGCGTATTGTGCATGCCGACCATTTTATTATCCATACAAATTTATTTTGGACAAATTGAGGATGATTTAAGTGGGTTTGTGCTGCATCGAGCCAGGCAGGACAACCATAAAAGATAGGTCTGATTAACCCTTTGTATAAAGTAAGTTTCAGAGATTGACTGAGCGTTGGAGATTTCAGCAAATTATACAATCGTACTAGAATAATTTTAGTCTTGACCTTGATATCAGATATAAGTTTTTTCCACAGGAGGTTGGAATCAAGGTGTAAACCTAAATATTTCACAGAAACGGTTGAGGTAATCTTATTGCTACGCAAAGTTAAAGTCGGTTTGGCCTTGGAGCTAGTAAATAAGGTTGCTACTGATTTAGTAGCATTCACTTGAATTTTCCGTTTATTTAAATGGCTGATTTTAAGAGAAGCAGAATTTTCTATTCTTCTAACAGCTTTATTGATCGATTTGCTAGGTAAGTACAGAGCAATGTGATCAGCAATGAATACATTTCTAGGTATTCTGTTAAGAACAGAAGCGATGTATAGGTTGAATAGTACACGGGAGAGGATATCCCCTTGCGGGACTCCCGCGACAATTTGAGTTTTAACGGAAAGTAGTGATTTGACTCTAACTTGAATATATCTATTTGAATTTCTGATTCCGACCAATTCGTGGCGGGTCGAGTGTTCTGAACGGAAACCGAATTGGTTTGTAGGTATTAAGTGTAGCTCATCGATAGATTTTATGAGACGTAATAGAATTATTCGCTCAAAGTGTTTTGCGGGTACCGGTATCAGACTGAGTTTGAGCGCAAAAATGTTAATGGCTAAGATATTTATTATGTTTGTAGGAGGATCGTGGGTGGTTCAGCGGTGGATTCGAACAGGTATGCATAGGATGGGATGATTGTGATTTTATCAAGGGGGGTGTCAGCTCTTTGGATTTTAGAGATCATGTTCTTAATCTCTGAGAGGTTTTCGAGAATTCTAAGGGATTTTAGGTCATCAAGGACTTGTGTCACTGTATTAATAAAGTTTTTACTTGTACTTAAATGTAATGGCGGATCGTCAGTCTCCATCGGAATGGTCCTAGGTTCAGCGGTGGGTGCGTCAACATTCGTTCTTAAGGTTTCCATCGTTGGAAAACAAGAAGCGTAGGATGGCCTGGACATCTTCGTGGCAGTAGAGATTGGCGTAGGCTCGAGGACTGGAGGAAACTGGAGAAAATGGATGTTGCTTTCCAGGTTTTGCATCGTAACCGAGTGTGGGGTAGCGGGCCGTTCCCGCTCTGCTCTTTTTGGTGCTGGTGGTTGGACTCTTTTTTCATGAGTCTCCACAAATTTGGTTCGTGAGGCGCACTCACGATAGCTCGCTGTGTGAGCTAGACCACAATTTGCGCACTTCAGGGAGTTACTGGTGCAGGTTTTGATGTCGTGATTGCCTGCGCATTTCACACATCTGGGATTTAAATTACAGTGCTGACTTGCGTGTCCAAATTTTTGGCACCGGTAGCACTGTGTTGGTTGTTGGGTTTTGATATATTTTTCTATCTTAAATGTATGATAGAAAATGGTTTTAATAGCAGCGAGGCTGCTCAAGGTTACATCAGGCCCAACCGTAATTGCAAACACCGGTAGTGGCCTACTCTCTTTACTGTCTCCGTCCTTGTTTGTTTTCACAAACTGCCGGACTGATAATACCTTTATGCCGTGTTTGGATATTTCCGCTTCAATCTCCTGCTCAGTAAAACTGGCGGGAAGACCTTTTATGATAAATTTCTTCGGACGCTCACTTTTTAGACCGAAGGTGTAAAAATGTAAATTTTGCCTTTTCAGGATACTTGCGATTTTATTATAATCCTCCGTCGATTGTAGATGGACGATGGTGGTCCTACCATTGAATTTCATCCTGAAGTTTTTGTCCGAGGCGTTGACTTGCAGGAAGTTGATTAATTTTTTGGTCTCCAATTTGTCATTTTCAATAACTATTGGAGGCACTGATGTTTGTTTTTGAGCCTGTTGTGGCCCGACAGGAGTGTTTGAAGGTTTGTTGAGGCGAGCGGGTTTACAGCTCGCACTAGTTGACGGTTTAATAACGGTTTTTTTAGTTATTTTTGGGTCTTCCACAGGAGGAGTCATTTTGGCTTTCCTTTTGGGAGCCAGAGGAAGTTTGAGATTTTTGAAGTTTGACACTTTAGTGCCAAAACTTTGACAAGACTTATAAATTCACTGTACTGTAAGCTCGGTACGTTTGGAATTTATATTTTGTAGAGAGCGGTAGACATGCGTCCGCACGACACCGACTCAAAACAAATACTGGCCAAACCGGCCCAAGTGAGTATGATTCTTCTAGCTTGCGCTGTAAGCTTACAACAACCGTGAAATTGAGAATGACTGTACTTCGGAAAAGAATAGTTTTGTTGTGACAAGGAATATATCATTAGTAATATATGTATCCAAGACTCATAAGAATTTGATTCGAGTAATCCAGCCTTATTGATTCCAACATTTCATCCAACTTCATCGAACGCGGAAGACTTAATTCGCAGGCAATCATAACCGCAAGGCCACATCTTTGAGAAACGGAGATTCGCCTCGGCGCATCACGCTGTCAAAGCAAATGAGCACAAGAGACTGTTATGAACGTGCACGGGTATAAGTATGGAAATATTGAAGTTACTTTCCTTGTGCGCCTTATTGTATTGATAAACATCACAGACTGTCTAATCGTAGCGGGTAGTTTTAAATAGCGTTTCGAAAGAGTTTGCATGCAAACAAGTCGTTGATTGAAAAATTATCTTGACTCCTCAATCAGATTGAAGAAAGCTATTAATAAATATAGAAATTGTACCTGAATTGGTACGAGGCAAAAAAAAAGTGATACTGTCTGTCAGAATGGGATGAATTGATTTCAAGCACCTTTGCGCTTTTGAAATACTTGGTTGTACATACTGCATACAGAGATTATAGGGGAGATTGCCAGCGCTTATGGCAGGCCTTCAACCGCATTTTGGCCCATGCGCGCGTCGAAATACAGTGAGTGTAGATACGGCAGAGCGCATGGAAGTACAGTACATGTAGATACGGCAGAGCGCGCCGAAATATCTCGAGACTGTCGATACCGCAGAGCGCGCCGAAAGACCGTGAGCGTCGATACGGAAGTGAGCAAATTCAGAGACAAGCGGGTAATTTTTGACGTGCGTATAATTAGCAGACAAGTAACCAATTAACAAATAAAATCAATTCCAATAATTTGGGATTCATTTAGGATCGCGTTTTCATAGTTTAGGACCCAATAGTTTATTTATTATGATTTTGTCATTTTTCGCGGTATATAGTTAGCAGGTTTTTTAAAACTATAATATGTACTTAGTTTTTAAAAAATTGAATCATTTAGATTATTCTGAAATCATTTGGGATAGTTTAGGATCGTATTTTCATAATTGAAGACGCAATAGTTTATTTATCATGATTTTTTTGGTTTTTTGAGGTGTATAGTTAGCAGATGTTTTAAATCTATAATATATAATTAATCTAAAAAAATTCAAACTTGTTTACACCATTCTGAAGTTATTTGGGATAATTTAGGATAATATGTTTATAATTGAGCATGCAATAATTTATTTATTATGATTTTTTCCTTCTTTTGCGGTGTATAGTAAATTTTCTAAATCTATAGTAGAGACAATTAGCTATAAAAATTTTAACGCATTCAAATAATTTTAAAATCATTTGGGATAATTTGGGATTATATTTCTATGATTGCAAACGTGATACTTTATTTAATTATTAATTAATTGTTTTACCGCGTATACTTAGCAGTTTGTTCAGGGGGGAAAAAAAGAAAACTACATAAATCGAAACCAAATCATTTGAGAGATACTAATTGTCATTGTCATTTTCATTACCGTTGAAATTGTAATTGTTGACAATGACAAGGACAACGCCAATGCCAATGACAATGACAATGATAATGACAATCACAACCAAAATTGCAACCGCAATTACAATTATAATGACAATTACAATCGCAATTTCTACGGGAATAACTATTGCAATTGCAATTACAATTACAATAACAACGGTAATGAAAATGACGCGGTAAAAAAATTAATTCATAATAAAGAAAGTATCACGCTTTCACGTATCAACTATTAACTGCACTTTGATATTTTTGTTGACTGTTTAGCCGAGTATATGAAAACCCCTTTGTAACGAAAATTTAAATCAATCCGATAGTCATCTATATAATATGATTAAAGCTATGGGTTTTCATACACTTGTTTTCAGGGAGCACCGCGAGAAGGCAATCAACACCAGTCCCCACCTAAAACTAGAATATGCATGTCAGGTTAGGAGGCATGATTATAATCCTTTTCAAGAATACAATGGAGTAACTCAGATGTGGCGCATTTTACGCTATATCGATAAAAAAGGTCTGTTTTTTCTCCTTGTCAATTGTTTATATATTGTAGTAAAGGGTTACGGGCGATGTATCCCGAACAAAAAAAAAATTGCAACCGTTACGCCCCTTCAAAATTTGAGCGTTGCAAAAAAACAGCAATTGTTTGACATTTAATATCTCGGAAAATTCACAATTAACCCTTTCATACTGGCTCTATGGTCAGGTTTCCACCTTTTGTCGAAATGCATAATTCTTAGCAAAAACAAAATTCTTCTTCACAGTATATTATCTCTAATCCATAACTACGATACATTAAAAAATTACAAAGATAAATAAATTGACGTCATTTCAATCGATATAGCGCGGAATACGCGATATAGGAGTAGCGAGTGAGGAATATGAGGGATTCTCTGTCAACTCAGCCACCAACTTTCGAAATGTTCTCCAAAAAATTATGAAAAAATTGCGGAACATCAAAAACTACGTTCTGATTTTTTTTCCAGATTTTTTGACCCCTTTTTGGCATTTAAGCGAAAAAACAACATTTTTTTATTTATGAAAAATTAGCTTACATGAGGTGTTATGATGTTTATACTCAAAATTCGTGTTTTTTTCTCAGCTTTTCGATGGAAGTATTTAAAATTTCTTAAAATCATTTCTGAGCCACTTTGTTTTGATTTTCTTTCTTCGTTTTGATTTTCATGAAAAACATTAAGAGTATTACGCACATGTATACCATTTATATGGAAAAGTATAAACGTGGGGATTCAACGCTCTCATACTCAAAAACATAAAAATCACTTCATCGACGAATCCGCTTCACGGGAAAAACTTTGTTTTTCGTATGCCAGCTTTGAATCTCCACTTTCATATTTTTCAATATAAATAATATACATGTGATCAGTATTCTTTTTTGTTTTCATGAAGATCAAAACGGCCCGAAACAATGATTTTAACAAAACCGATTCCGTACAAATTTTGACGTTTCATGGCCTAAAAATGCCCCAGGAATGATTTAAAACAATGTCAAATACTTCCATCGAAAAACTGAGAGAAAACCACGAATTTCGAGTATAAACATCATTACACCTCATGTGAGAAAATTTTTCATAAATTAAAAAATGTTGGGGTTTGCTTCAATACCAAAAACGGGTGAAAAAATCAGAAAAAAAACACAACGTAGTTTTTTGCGCTCAGCAATCTCCTGTAATTTTTTGAGAACATTCGAAACTTGGTGGCTGAGTTGACAGCGAATCCCTCATATATCAAACAAACAAATTATGCTTACGTAAAAAATAATGACGAACGCCCTGCGTGATTGCCGCTTGTCATCTGCAGGGAAGTCTTGAAACGTTATATTTGAATATTGCACAAAAATATCATATGTAACCTAAACTATTAGTAAATGCAAAATGCACAGCGTACATGGCGCATGTACTTTACGTGATGACTTAATGGAGGGTGTTTTTCACAATAGGTTTTTCTCTTTAAAACGTGGCCAACATTAATAACGCGCGTCATTGGAATGTCAGTGTTGTAAACCCTATGAACTTAGCTCATTCAAGTTAAGTATGGGAATAATGGAAATAGCATGGCAGGTTTTTACCCTCACAACACACTGTAGGTATAAAACACTCTCCACTATGCCATTGCGTCTATCGCATGATTGAAATAAAGGTTTGAGTTATGAAGTTAACAAATTACATACCAGCCGTACCAATGGGGTCCATTCACTGAGGCATATGGGTCCAGGAATCTGCATTCCATGTCAAATCATTCACTGCCGTTACCCTTTCGAAAATCCCCCGTTTTTGTTGGAAATTCTGCACTATGAAAATCGATTCGACTTACATGATGTGCAGAATGCCTACAAAAATCAGAGGAATGTTCTAAAATCGTCACAGTCATTCATTGCATGATTTAACATGGAATGTTTGCTCTTCATTTCGCTAAATTTATATGTTATGACTGGGATTCAGGAAACATAATCGATCGACTGTAGACCATGCTTTCACAACTGTTATTAAGACGGAAATGACAGAGCATAACAACTATCTGTTGAAAAGGTGAAAATGGCTAAGAACTAGAAGTTTTCTAGGCAAAGGTTGAACAGTATTACGAGCGGAATATGCGTTTTCGAGCATGTACGATTTCAAGATTTCGGGAGGGAGGTTGAAGACATAGTATCATTCTCAACGGCCTATCGAGCGATGTGTAAGAAGTAAGCAGTCGTAATCTGAACGACACTGTAATCAATTAATTGGAAGAAGACATACTTTGTGACTCTATCCATGACCTAGGTGGCTACTAGGACAAAATCTACGTCAACCAACATGGATGTGAAACGACATCGTCAGAACACCAGAATCGGGACACGATACAGCTATGGATTTTACAGTGTTCAGAATAATATCCTGATGCATGAACTTCACAGGATTACAAAAGTAATGCATGTTTCGTGCCGTCAGTATTTAATTGATGAATACAGATGAACAATCGAATTTGGATGGAAAACTCACTCAACGTGCGCACAGGTGCACGACAACAGGGGAAGAAAACTATGAAAAGAAAACTCTGAAAGAACGACGTCTACCTCACTGATGAGTCACTTTTTGAAGCTTGGGATTGCGGCTGAAACATTGGATATTACGTTTCAATGATGCCCGATTATTAATTCTCGTCATAGAAAAAAATTTTACTCTGACTAAAAATTTTAAAGCTACAACTCGATAATTGAAACAATTGTGGTCTGGAGCGAACCAATGAGGAACGGATAACTGCAAGCTTTGCATTATATCGGCAGTGATGTTATTAAGAACAGTTAGAGAACTCCAGTGCTTTGCCCAAACTTGATGGAAAATCTGCAACTGCAACCCAACCAATTCTGCAAACTCATCAGCGGGGCGAGTAAGCTTGATTACTGTCGGTGCATCAATATCGACATTTTCATACTCCCGAAATTCGATGTATAGCTCATCCTGCGAACGAGCATCCATGGGTGACTTGGACATAGTAGTTCTGCACGCACTATACTGTTTAATGGTCTTGGAAGCTATATAACCTGCGAAGTAGCATATAGCATTTGTCTCATACACTGATGTAGAATCTTGAGACTTAGAACCTGTCTGATCATTGCATTCCTCGACTGCGTGAATGATATCTATGGCCTCAGAAGCGTCACTTTCATCACTGGATTCTGCCATGTCCATTTCATGAGAAACAGTGATTAATAATGGCCAATCCTCAAATGCGGAAGAAATGCACGAAGGTTTTGCCGCCATAAGAAACGCATCATGATCACCATGAACGTTGCCATGATTCCCCATATGTAAGGAGCCCATTGACAGAACATGCCTTGTTGAAAGACGAACCATTCTTGCTTTGGGATTTGGGCAATTCCCATTTCGACCTCGAAGACAGCCGAACCAATGTTCTGTCCCATCTTGATTTCCGCGAGAGGTTACGAATTTAAAACAGGGATATTCTTGAGAAATAGTTTTGTATACTTTGAGGAGTGCGTGTCCAGTCAGTTGCAGTCCTCGAAAACAAGGTAGGACTGTGTAACCTGACTTTTGAGGAATTCGCCATGTCTGGCTCCATTCAATCAAATCGATAATGAGCGCTTCTATCTGTGGGTTTTCAGGTGCTAATGGTCTTCTGTTGGGGTTGCTATCGAGGAGACCAACTGAATTACATGCATCAATGATGTCATTCATTTTCTCTGCAAATTCGGCACTATCCTTCCAGCTGGTAGAGGCTACATTTCCTCCTGAAGAAATTTGCGAGGAATGACCCCACAGCTTGATAGCCTGGGCATAGCGATGCCCTAATATTTGAAAAGCACGTTTTACATTCATAGCATGGAAAGCATTAGGAGACAAATGAATATCAGAGATATGACCCAAAAGATGACATGTTGTCAAATTTTTATCAAAAGCGTATGCTGCCGTGAAATCACTCCATGAGACAATGGCTCGATCATCCTGCCAAATTCCCCCATGCTTCCTTAATGCAGAGACCACTCGTTTTATCAAATGGGGGAAGTCGAATGAAGCGAAATAGCTCTTCCCTCCTATTTTAACGACAGCTTCTACATAATTAACCTGAAGTATTTTATCATACAGACGTTGATTATGGACACCTTGGTCACATACTAACAACTTTACTCGGACATCGGCCTTCTCCAAATGTTGAAGACACTCTTGTAAGAGCAAGTGAATTTGTTCTGCTGGCAATCCACCTTTACCAGACAAGAAATATGCGATGGGTTGTCGCCATTTATGGTCAGCGTTGAGGCTTGTCAAATTAAAGAAAAATGCATTGTGAGCTCTCTCGTTTGACCGGCCCAATGGTCCGAGATCTACGAGCCCCTCAATGCAATCGTACTTCGAAGAATATTCCTCATAACTCTTGATGGACATCTCATCCCACGCTAGTGAGCAATACCGGTGTAAAGGATCCTTCTTTGACATTTCATGTTTCAGTTTTTCGAAAATCACCGGAGAGAAACCTGGTTTTATGTCGTACTGAGAAATCCACGAACGTACTGTACTTTCCGCTGGGAGTACACAACCCGCCTTGCGCATACGAGAATATGCTGATGCAGAATGAAATTGGAATTGCTTTGCCAATTCCTGCTCTTCAGGACTATATGGAGTGTTAGGCTTATGGAACTGCAATTTGACCATTGTCTCAGCAGTTTTATGCAACGGCGGATCATGGGCTTTCAATAAATTATCAATGGTAACTTCAGACACCGCTTGTGCAATTTTTTTGGGAACTTGTCGAAGATGATACTGCAGACTGCGGATTTTTAGGGTTGTTTCTTCAGATTTTGTTATAACTTTGTCATTTTCTCGTTACTACTGAAGGAATCATTGTTGATCACTTCAGTCGATCTCAGAGTCTCGCGTTCAGTAGCAAATGAAATTGGAATTGCATTCCACTTCAAGTTCCTCTGATCAATACTTGTGAAGGAGGTAGCAGGAAAATGGAGCTTACAAAGACCATATTGCGAGACGGTAATCTTCGTCATCTGGCTCAATTTCGGATTGCCTGTATGGAAAGGAAATCTATTAGAGAGAAACACACGTAATCATCGCTGCAACTTTAATTGAAATAAAAACATTATGTGTATTAAGTTATTAAAACTTGACGGCTCATAGCAGACCCTCATTGCCCAGGTTATGACTGACAAAACGTATATTCCTATCATCGCTGAATTCGTCACACCGCACTGTGGCAAGATCGAGCGTTGATTTTTTTAAGCAATGATACATAATGTTGGGGAGAGGGGGGGATCTTATGCACTCCAAAAAGATTTAATAATATTTCACCGGAGCATTAACAAGATATTCGACTTGTTATGGGATTTCACTTGTTCTACTGTAGCATCCTATAGATCGAGTATGATAAAATTGATAGCTTTCCCCTGTGAAGGGAAGCTTTGTAATAACTCCAAAAATGAAGAGTGGAGTGAAAACCGAGCACAGTGTAACCCCCATTTGGCCTCCCTCATATTACTTCCCATTGAAAACTATCTACAGATAAGAAAAGTGAGGCGTCATAGGACACCTGATACATGTATGCAAATAGTAGTGTCAAAACATAGGCAATCATATGAAACGCCTCCTTCATTAAAAAAAAATATGAATCGCATCACATCACTGAAAAGGATTTATGCATTTCCCAGGCGACACTTCAAGGATTTGAAACTTCGAAATTTACAAGGATAAACAAAATTAAACACATTCCAAAATTTGAAGTTCTACAAATTACCGAAAAAATGTATACTTCAATTTCTTAAGGGGAGACTCCTGTGAGTTTTCAAAGTCGCGGGATTGTTGAATGACATACTTCATATGTCTTACCTAGTTCAAATACATGGAAAAATAAAGAATTGGTATGAAAAAAAAAATTGTTTATTGTTCGTATATCGGCACTTCAAAGTGAAAAAATGGTCCAGTGTACCGAATTTTCAACTTATCCAAATTTATTTATAATATGTCTCCATAAAACTTAGAGCTGATTAGTTTTTGGTAAAAATTGATCCAGTATATGCAATGTTATTAACAATTCTAATTGTTCATAACGTTCTACTGAAAAAACTATTAGACGTAGCGTTAATATAAGAAAAGTTATTCTGCAAAAAAACACATACTATGCAGAATGACTTTCTTTCATATTTTGCTTAATTAACGAGGCATGGCCGTCTACAGAATTAGGTATGTAACATGTGAACGAATGAAACTACCGCTGTCATAAAGGTCAGAATCGAAGCGGTACGGTACAGAATCGAGCGGATTACATTTTGGATAGCATTAGTGCAGTATATGCAATGTTATTAACAATTCCAGTAATTTATAAAGTTCTACTGCATGAACTATTAGAGTTAGCGTAAATCTATTAATGAACAATTATTCCCCATAAAAAAATACACATTTTCTGCGTCATGGCTTGTTTTTATATTTTGCATAATTAAGGAGGTATGGCCGTCTGAAAAATTATGTATGTAACTATGGGGAATACAGCAACAACTTCCCAATCTCCGATTAGAATTTACGTATTTTAGATTAAGAGTGATATAAAAAAAATCATGTAACAGATTTTCTCTACACTGAGAGAAAAACGTATTTTTGGCAAGAAAAATTTCTTGTGGCAAGAAACTTAAGGAAAATTTACATGTATTTTTCGTTAAGGTTTCTTGCCACAAGAAATTTTTCTTGCCAAAAATACGTTTTTCTCTCAGTGTATGAATCGAGAGCTTATATTGAGCGGTTGGCGACATTCAGCATTATTCATAATTACAAGAAAAATGCTTTAGCCAAGAATGGAACTTTTCTCTCAAGATTTCTATACCTTTTTTCTCTGAAACCTACGTTAGACAGAATGTTAGACAGAAATGACAAATCGGGAAGTTTTGTTTGTGCCCCGACAGGGGAAAATACCAAACGTGCTGTTTTGTTGCAAATCAAATTCTCCATAGAAAATATTGTTCACCATTTTTTGATAAAACCATTGGTTAAGGAGGAAATTGACGTTGTGTGATTTTATTAATTAATTTTCATCTGGAGTTTCTATCGGAAAGTAATATGCGAGACCCAACTGGGGATCACAATTCTGTCCGCTTCTCGTTTCACACTTTCTCACATTTTATGTATCCCGAAAAGTAATGCACCTCGTCATTCCCTATAATGCTCCTATTCTCCGATTGAATTCCCAACCGCGAAAAATTAGCCGCCCGTCTCTGAATCTGCTCACTTCCGTTTCGACGCTCACGGTTTTTCGGCGCGCTCTGCGGTATCGATAGTCTCGAGATATTTCGACGCGCTCTGCCGTATCTACACGCACTGTACTTCCATGCGCTCTGCCGTATCTACACTCATTGTATTTCGACGCGCGCATCGGCCAAAATCCGGTTGAAGAGTTTTTACAGGCGCTGGCAATCTCCCCTATAATCTCTGCTGCATATGCATAATAATTCCACTTTGTCCTAAAAAAAAAATCATGTTCTGTTTTATCTTCCTAAGTGCCGACCAATGATAAACATTAAAAATTAAAGGAAATGTGTTGACCGTAAAAAAATAATTAATTAGAAAATAATTATTGAAAATAAAAGCGCTTATTCCTAAATTCGGAAATGATGTTTTTTAGGCTTCCCGAATTATTTCTCGTCGATCTAGGGCGAATCAAATTTTTTTCGAAAAAAACTGCTAACTATACGGTGTAAAAATAAAAAAAATCATAGTAATTAAACTATTATGTCCTAAATTTAAAAAATTTAATCCTAAATTATCCGAAAGTATTCCCAAATTATCTAAATGGATTCCATTCCAAAAATGATTATGTATCTGCCAAGTATATGCTTTCGGATATGCCCGTCCCCTGGCCTGCACTACCGGCCTGTTCTGTATTACCGATGTTTTCAGTATACGGACATTAAGTTATCCGTGACCGCCATTTTAGGATAAATTGAATTTTCGATGCATAGTACTGCGGAGAAAATTCTGTGTTAACATGGTGAACGACTTATGAGGTCTTCTTATGAATAGCGTGATTGATAATAAACTTATTATCCACTCCCCATGCTGTTGGAAATGTGTACGCCCGTATAAATGATACCAATTAATTTTTTCAATGTTTTCAAATATCATCAATCTGACTCTGCCATGACCATCTCATTTGATACCCAATTACATGAAGTACTATCGATCAAAGTACCGAACATTTGCGGGTTGGCGTTATTTGCATTTGTATTGTGGTAATGCCGAACACGCCCATACGATCATGCAATTTCAATTGCATCGAGGATTGCTTCTTTCTGCTTGTATTTCTTTATTATAGTGACGTAAAGAAAAATTATTTTGCTTATAGTATTGTTTAATATTCTATTGTCATTGGAGAGCAAATTACAGGCATAATTTACATTGGGGAAAATTGTTAGAAGGGAATATGTATAACGGAGGAGACGACAAGTTTCATGTTGTCTTGGAAGTGCAAAAATGGAGCTAATGTGCTAAACCAATTAAGGCACTCGTATTCAGTGCATTCATAACCCAATCTACTATACGTATCTCTCATCGAATAAATTTTGCCGGGAGCCATACTGCGATGATAATATTCTAACGTAATGTCTGTTCTATTGCAATACACTGCCCATAAACTGGCTGATTTTCATACATCCGTAATTCGGAATTGATCAGGACTGTGAAGGCGAATTTTGAAACGGGTATTCCTATATGTATCGTACTTGATTACGAATTAATTTTTTGCACATGCCAATCAATCAAGTATGTTATTTTTCAATAATTCCCCTTTAGATAATTGTCGCATATGTTATACCTTTCGTACAATGTTTTTTGAATCCAACTAGTCCCAGTTCATTCTATGCAACAGTTGGTAAATCCGATCTGGGTTTCGTGACCTCAACCCGCTGAAATACCAAATCGGGAAGTTTTGTTTGTGCCTCGTATGGGGCACACACATTTGCACACCCCTAGTATATTTTGGAATGTACAAACGATTTCCTACAAAATCCATGGATAATTTACTTTACTTAACCTATTTTATATTATGTGTCGGCTAAAAACACACAAACATTTCATTAATTTTTTATAAATAAACAAGAGATGTACAAAAAAAATTAAACAATGTACAATCATGTACTATCGGTGTACAATCGATTACATGAATTACTGTTCATACTTTGTGTACTTTGTTGGCTAAGTACCCAGCGGTGGTACGTAACACCATATAGCTTTTCACATCTTGAACAAGTTGCGTACTTCTTCACTGTTTCGTCCATCGTTATACAGCAAAATACGTCAGAAATGGCGGCCCCTGTGGATTCTGTGAGAGAAAAAGCCCTTCAAGACTACAGAAAAAAGCTTCTAGAGCATAAGGAGGTGGAGGCTCGCTTAAAGGAAAGTACGTCTAATGATCCTTTCAATTTTTACCTGAAGAAAGAATATTCTCTGAATGATTTGTCGAGTCGTCTGATTACTCCTCAGCATAACCTTCACGCTCATTCCAAAATTTCTGTCAATTTCAATTTTTGTTCAATTGATTTGCGGTAATTAAATATCTTAAATTCAATTTAGGACACACAGGGAACTTCTCATATTGAATTATCGATGTTATATTGATGTTTTTTCCTTTCTTCATAGTGCGTGAAAACCTCAAGGATCTCACGAAACAATACGACAAATCTGAGAATGATCTTAAGGCATTGCAGAGTGTTGGACAGGTAAATTCCCTTTTTTTACTCATTTTTTTTACATTGCGTGATTAATTATACATAAATTGTAAATCAGTGAATACCGTATTTGGTACCGACTGGAAATTAACTTGAATCATTTTTGTTGTCTTTGAAAATATCTTTTATTCCAACTTAAATCGCCATATAACAGACAATTATATACATTCTAGCAGGTTAGCCTATTGTAGAAGCGAATTAATAAAAATGCACATATTTGTATCTTGAAAGATTTACAAATATAGCGTTCTCACTCGTCTGCACTAAAACTTCTATCTATATGAGTGTTATATAGAGTGAATACTCACGCTTGAAAATTCTCGTAAGAACTTCTAATCCAGAGATGTTAATTTTATTTCATTATTTTTTCTCAACTCGATAATTTCTGCACAATTCCTTCAGTGTAAAAGAAATGAATTATGAAATTGTAAATGGGGAAATTCGAATTGCCTTACCTCCTCATTCTTTTAACATTTTATGAGCTATTTCTTCAGCTCCAATATACTCACCAGTAAATGTGTCAGATTATAGTGTCAAATTGTGATTGACATCTCCCCTTTTTTGCATTTATTAATCTTTTCACTTCAGTTCAGAAAACCTGTCAAAATATTTCAGGCAACTATGTATATCGACCTAGAAAGTTGCGGTGCAGTTGTATCTGTCACAGCTTCTCGAACGACGAATATTTTATTCAATATCGTGAAAACTATAGGAACGATTTTTGTTTGTTTGTTGTTGTTGTTGTTTTTTTTTTGAAAAGTATTTATTTTGTTCTTTCCTCCAGATTGTAGGCGAAGTTTTAAAACAGCTTACTGAAGAAAAATGTAAGTAAAATATTAACTATGGAGATATCTGAAACAAACGTAAGGGACTGCGCATTTGCATAAATTGTTTTTTTCAGTCATCGTGAAGGCTACGAATGGTCCTCGTTATGTCGTTGGATGCAGACGACAATTGGATAAAAATAAACTTAAATCTGGAACTAGAGTGGCTCTTGACATGACTACGTTAACCATCATGCGTTATTTACCTCGTGAGGTGAGGGTTAAGGATTTCTTCTCCAAATATTTGTGTAAATCTTGTTTAAGGATGTACGCTTTTTCTGTAGCTTTATTCTCCATCGAGACCTATTGTGCCCACATATTTTCAGTTCATACTTTGAATGATTGGTTGCTGTGGTTAACATTATTTAATTAGATAGATCTTATAGATATAACATTATTTAATTAGATAATCTTCTTTGAATTATGGGACTTGTTCCACATTCATTCATTTTTGAATAATCATCTTTTTTCGTGGATTAATCTTAGTTATCTGATCTTGTTAGTCCCATTTCGAAAGTATAAAAATTCCTGTGAAATTTTTTCTAATTCTTCAAAATTTAAGAAATTTATTAAATTTGAAGAACATTTGAAAAAAAATCTAATTTTTGAAATCCCTGAAGCTTTTGATATTGATTTCTGAAATTGTTCGATTTTCTCACATTTGTAATATTTATGAGACTGGTTCAATTTCGAAAATTCAAACAACATTTTGACATTACAAAGATGTTCAGAATCTTCAAGTTTTTCAATGCTTAAAATTTTTGAAATATTAGGAGTTTTTCTAATTACAAAAAAATTAAGTTACTGACACTTTTGAAAATGATCATGTGACGTTTGAGGATGCTGTCTATTGTCAATGAGTTCACAATAACCCGTGTATCAAATGCTGGATCCTCGGGTCGCCAGTTGACCCTTTTGTGCTCGACTATGCTCTCGGTAGAGGTCTGTTCGATTTCGGGATATAAATAGGGTGAAATGATTCCAAACTAGCACACCGGTATCTTTATCAAGTATTAGGGTTAATTCAAAGTCAAAGAGTATAAGACCAATGTTCTAAAGGGCTTCAGTACGCGAAGTCTAACTGATTATCAGGACCAAGTGTCCTATCTTGCGCCTAGTCGCGGAGTGTCGTCCATCGGCTTCATAGCCTCTTGCTGATATCCAAAAATCAGGGGAAGCAGTCGCACAATCCCACTACAATTGCTTGCCCCTTTGTTAGCTTTGGGGTTCACCTGATGCCTCATGGGCTACAGGACCATGGCTGGCAGTTATTCGACACTGCCAGCCATCGTGGGACTGCTTACCTTGCATATCGAACATTCGATGGTTCTTTCTCATGAAAAATGCTGATATAAATTTCTGCTGACTTTTTTGCATTAAAATCGACGTGAGAGCCAAATCTCTCCACGTCACAATCATTTCTTGGAATTTTCAAACATGAAAACTCTTACGAATTTCCGAAATATTTAAAATTTTGACACTTTTTCAGTGTCATTAAAGTTTTATAAAATATTGGTCATTTCCAAAACTCTCTGAAATATTAACCATTTCGGATATTGTCGGAGTTGTCGGAATACTGTACATTACTAAGGTATTCGAGCTCTCCTAAACCTTTTGACGTGTGAATTTCGTAAGTATTTGAACTTGTTCCATTGTGTGATATTCGTCAGATTTTCGAAATTTTTGAATATTGAAAATCTTTACCATTGTCTACATTTTTAGAATGTTTGAAATCAATTTTATGAATCTTCCGGAGTTTATAACATCTTGAGGGTTTTAAAAGTTTATCCAATTTTTGAAAACTCCCTTGTAAATCTCTAAAAAATATATAACTAAATATATTAATATCAATGTAAATCCATATATATTTATGTCAGTTGGCTTCTGTTAACAGTTTTCAGCATTTTGGAACTCTCATATGATATTGGAATCTTGTTTCCAATTTTTCTTCTAGTTTTTAGAACGACTGAAATTCTGAGAATGGTTTGATCTGTAACTTCTTCCAGTTCTGCATAATTCCTGGCACTTTCGAATTTATTGTTATCTTCAAAATATTTCGAATTTGTGAAAGTGTTACGATCTCCAAATGTAATGACTCGTCTTTTGATTTCCATGAAGATATTCAATGAAAAAATCAGAAATAAGAGAAACGACGACGTCATCTACAAATTAGAAAGGCAGAAAAAGAAATTGAAAACTTCAAAAATTTCTCTCATTAAAAAGTATAGATAATTTGTGCGTATGTGGCCGTCCGCATGAAACCAGCCCTAGTTGTCGAAATGGAGTTATGCATATGGGCATATTCCTGACATCATTCTCGAAGTTTTGAGCCCAAATGAACACCTCCGTGTTGGAAATTCGCAAAGTTACGCAGGTTTGAAGTCGAAGAGCCAAAAAACACAGTTTTGAGAAAAACGAACTTAAATTAAGTATTCTATTGGGCACTTAGGATTTCGGTCTGAATTGATTGGGAGGGGCATGTAGATAAAAAAAACTGACTGGTACATTATGGTACTGACTGGTCAATTATAGATAATAATTGAACGACATAAACGCACTGGTATTTCAGGTCTTTATGGTCATATTCATCAACGGTCAGTTTTATCTATTTTTAATTAGTTTTCAACATGAATGTTAGTTCTGTCACATAATTCTACTACGAAACCAAACTTCAGATGTAATTGAAGATGGGCACACACTATGGAACCAATATTTGTGCCTGTAATAACTGCACCAGTCACTGAATGCGGGATAATTCAAAAAGTTAATTGTTTGAAGCGAGCGACAACAAGGGCTGGTTTTCCGTTTTTCTTTCTAAGAGAAAATTTCTGACTCATACTTATGACAATGAGATTCAATAGGTCTCATTCCACGCGAGAAGAGTGCTAGTAATGAATGGGCTGATAAAAAAAAATGGCCTTTTTGTCGAGATTTCAGTCAATGCCAATATCTCGGAAACTAGGAGCGACAACAAGGGCTGGTTCCATGCGGACGACCACATATAATAGTTACTGTAATTGAAAATTATAGAAAAGGGACAAACACCCAAGCACCTCAACCAAACGCATTACAAAAATCCCCATAGTGCAGTAGCTTTATCTTAATCAAAATTATATCATGAGCGAAAACAAGGATATACAAATTGATTAATACAACATGCTCGAAATTTAAATAATGCGAATAATTTCCGTTCAAGGTTGATCCTCTAGTTTACAACATGTCTCACGAGGATCCAGGTGACGTCACATATTCAGCAATTGGAGGTCTCTCTGAGCAAATTCGCGAGCTACGTGAGGTCATTGAACTTCCGTTGCTAAACCCTGAACTGTTCCAAAGGGTTGGAATAACTCCACCAAAAGGTTGTTTATTGTACGGTCCCCCAGGTACTGGTAAAACACTTCTTGCTCGTGCTGTTGCCAGTCAACTCGATGCAAATTTTCTCAAAGTTGTATCCAGTGCAATTGTCGATAAATATATTGGCGAATCTGCTAGATTAATTCGCGAAATGTTCAATTACGCCAGAGACCATCAACCCTGCATTATCTTCATGGATGAAATTGATGCAATTGGTAAGATAATTTTTGTTTAATTTATCGCCATTTCCCGTGAATTCCGTAATTCTTTTCCATCATGGAGAAATAGAAAAAAATCTATAGAGAATTGTTTTCAGATACAAATCTATACAAGCTCTACAAAACACTTCTTATGAAGATTATTCCCGATTTCCCTAGATTGTGAGACATTCCCCAAAAACAATGGTATCAATCAATGCAGTTACCTCGGTTTGCCGAAGAATTGAAATTCAGCTTAAACTCTTTGCTATCTAAATCAGCTGTTTATCGGGGAAAAAATATTATTTGCAGAGATACTCAATTTTTGACGTAAACATTCAATGCTTCATTTAATGACTCCAAAAGTCCTGAACCACTTTCGATTTTTTGTTAAAAATTTTCATCTGGATGTATGGAATGTAAAGAAATGGATACAGATTAAAATAAAAAAATTAAGCACGGCGAGGATATTTGATGCAGATGGCTGCCATTTGGAAGCTTATTATAATTGTAAAGTAATTTATGGAATCTCTGATGATTCTAGGTGGCCGAAGGTTTTCGGAAGGTACAAGCGCCGATCGTGAAATTCAGAGAACCCTGATGGAGCTGTTGAACCAAATGGACGGTTTCGATTCCCTGGGTCAGGTTAAAATGATCATGGCAACCAACAGGCCTGACACACTCGATCCAGCCCTTTTGCGTCCAGGAAGATTAGACAGAAAAATTGAAATTCCCCTTCCTAACGAACAAGCCAGGCTCGAAATTTTGAAGATTCATGCAGCGCCCATCGCCAAACATGGAGAAATTGGTGAGGACAATAAATTAATTACATCATTTCCCATACTTGTTGCTCATTTACGACACTCACTATCGACTAGTTTTTGAGACTCATGAATCATTCTCGATTAGTTTTGAAAAATCTTGGAATTTCAAGAGATTGAAAAAACCGAACTACAGCAGTGAAAATTCAAAAATTGACCATCACACAAAAAACTTTGAAATTACAGGAATTTCAATAAATAAGTAAATTAAGAAATTTCGAAGAAGTTTTCAACGTCAAAATAAATGGATAGATTTAAAAAGGTTAACAGTTATGAAAATACTAGACAATTTGATCATTCTAAATCGTCAAAGAGTTTGAATAATTAATAGAAGCAATTAAATGTCAGACAGTATAGAAAAATTTTAAATTTCGAAAATTGGAGACATTATAAAAGTAACAAATTTGAATGAAACATTTGAAAAATGTTTCACATTCAACTCAAGAACTAATTCCAAACTACGGGAATTCTCAAGAATTTGAAATACTAAGAGTATCAAAATTTTCAAAACTTTCAAAAAAATTATAAATTTTAAAAAGTTAGAACATTGCAAAGAAATTTGAAAATTAAAAAAAATCTCGAATTTTGGAAAGCTTAGAATTTTCACACCTTCTGAAAGATTTAAGAAATTGGAAAGACTTCGAGAAATTGAAAAAACGAATCAGTTTTACGAGTTTCAAAAGTATACTTTTTGTCCAATTAAAAAAATCTTTAAATAAAAAAGAAATCGAAACTGAAGAAATATGTAAGAAATGTCAAGAATTGCATACATACTAACGATACATTATTATTATTTATTATTATTATTGTAATGCACCCGAAATCGAAATTTGTTGTTTCATTATCTAACTAGGGCTTTAAGTATACCAAAATGATCCCCGTCAAATTCTAAGTTGGCGTCTGTGTGTGTGTGTGTGTGTGTGTGTGTGTATATATGTGTACAAATTTTTGCACAACGATTTCTCATGAACGAATGAAGTTATGGAAGTTTTCAAGGTCGCGTTCGAAGGGTTTTCAAATAACTTAGAACTGATTAGATTTTGGATGAAATTGGTTCAGTATATATATTGTTATTAACCATTAACCATTTGTTCATAATGTTCTATTGCATTAACTATTAGAGATAGCTTAAAATTTATAGAAGAAAGGTTGTTCCCCATATAAAAATACGAATTTTATGTTGAATGACTGTTTTCGATATTTTGCATCATTAAGGAGGCATGACCGTCTCAACAATTATGTATGTAATGAGTGAACAAATGAACTCAGCGCAGTCATGACGGTCCCAATCGGAACGTTTCCATGCAAAATCGAGCGGATTACACTTTGGATGGGATTCGTGCAGCATATGCAATGTTATTAACAATTGTAATTGTTTATACTGTTCCACCGGGCAGAATATTAAGGTTATTGGGAAACTTCTCAAAAGAGAATTATTCCGTATATGAAAATATACCTTTGATGTGTAATGCCTTTTTTCCATAATTTGCATAATTAAGGACGTAAGGTCGTCTGAGCAATTTGAAAGATGGGTACAATGCATATCACGCGGATTGTTCCTTATACAAAAATGCACATTCAATATGACTTTTTTCAATATAGGTTAGAATATATGGCGAGTTAAACTAGAATATACTTGGCGAGTGAATATGTCGACAATTGCTGGAAAAATGTCGAAGAGCGGGATAACTAAGTAAATACATAGGTAGATGGGGAAACCAGGCAAATTCCAGTTGAATAGTTTTATGGGGTTAAAAATCAAACTAAAGTGATCGTGTGCAGTAATTATTAGTCGCAATTTCAATTATTGATATCACTGTTGAGCTTGGTCATCACAATGATTGCGTGTTTATGCTGTACTGAAATACCAAATCGGGAAGTATTGTTTGTATGGGGCACACACATTTGCACACCACTAGTTTTTTTTATCCATTGCAAAAAGCAACCTTTCTCACGTCTGATTAAATTTTTTGAGAATGTTTTTCCTATTATTTAAAAAGATATCAGTACATAAAGAAGTACATGATTAGAGGGCTACGAAGCAAAAATCTCGATTTTTCATCGGAAGTTACTTGCCTATAAAAAAGTTTGACATTCGACCTGCTGACAAAAATCTACCACTAGAAAGAACAATCTTTTATCTACGTCTCATTGGAAAATTGGCTCAATTTGCCTAGAAATTAGTTATAAAAAACGTTCGCGAATGTTTTTCGAATCGCTGTCTCACTAATTGTGGTTGCCCAAAAAATGGCGCCTCACGAGAAATTCCCCGAGAATTTGAGAAGTGGCATGGCGGCTCATTCAATCATTAACTTGATTGTTCAAGAACGTATTTCGCAGCAAAAAAAATCCTAAATCGTGAACCTGAGTTCAGGCCTACTTCCGGAACCACGCTTAGAAAGTACCTTAAAGTCAAATCAAAACTACAAATTCTCTTTCAAATATTTCGTCACATTAATATTTTACAGCTCCACGTTTGCAATCCATTGATTTACACTATTTTTTTTTGCGAAAAAATGCATGCGACTCATTCTGCTTTTTTGTAATGTATGGGAATGGAATTTTCAGATTACGAAGCCGTAGTTAAACTATCTGATGGTTTCAATGGAGCTGATCTGCGTAATGTCTGTACCGAAGCGGGTCTATTTGCAATCCGACTGGAGCGCGAGTACGTCATTCAGGAGGATTTCATGAAAGCAGTGAGAAAAGTATCGGACAACAAAAAACTTGAGTCCAAACTAGACTACAAGCCAGTCTAATACTTTTGTTTCTTACATTTAATGCCTCTTCTTATTATCATTCGTTTATAAATGAGATGAAAGAAAATAAGAGACTAATCACTTTCGAACATGTATTTAATCGAAGAGAGTTTCATAAAAAAATATACAAATTATTGAACAAGGATTTCTTATTATTTCATTACAAAACGGTTTACCTACTTAATGAGCTAATTTAAGTCGTGACTGTTTGCGCTCGTGATATTCTTGAATATTGTCAAACTTCCTCTTGTACAAAATCGGATAAAAAGTTTGTGCATTTACATTACACCTCAATTCTTCCCATGTACGATTCAATTCATGCAAAGAATTATTAATTTCAGAGTCCAAAACAGATGTTCTATGGAATGCATAGACTTTAATTCCCCAATTGAACAAAATCCACAATTTTCCCCCAGTCGTAACACATTCTAAAGGTTCACAATCCTCAATAATTTTCTGCAAAAACTCCACTTCAAGTCCCCGGGAAACTCCGTAAATCAGCAGCACTTCCGAACCATAAAAACTCGCAACCAAAATGGCCTTTTCTCCTATAACACCCAATCGTAGATGTTTCACTGGAAGATTCTTCACATTATTCTCCTGTAATTCTAACTCCTTCAGACTGTCATTCAACTTATTCAAATGTTCCTGCTCAATTTTCTCCATAAACCCAACACTTTTGATTTCACTTCCTTGTGCATAATTCCAAAATTTAATTTGTCCATCTCCACCAGCTGACACTAGAATTTTTTTATCAACCGGCAATTCAGAAATGTTACTTACGAATGCTTTATGGCCCAAACAAAACGATTGGATATTATAGCAATTGGGAAAATGGGAAATTCGAATTTTTTCGTCTCTGTCAGCACTTACGATGTACTTCTGATCCTCTGTCACTAAAATGTCAAGCAACATTGATAAATGTCCTAGTACTAGGGTCCCAGGTGCACGTGGATCGCACGTGGTGAATATATACACATCTCCTGATTTGTCCGCTACAATTATGTCATTATTGGGAGTGAATCTCACTTGACTCGCAGCTCTTGTCAAATTTTTATTATAGACAAGAGATGCATCTTTGGTTTTGTATAAACATAATTGTTTGCGATTTGTCCAAACACTGAAGTATTTGCCGTCTGATGAGAAGGAAACCGAGGTTATGTCACGGAATGCGTCCATTTCAAAGTTGTTGTGTTGCTTTATATCCTTCTCAGTCGGTAGTTTTGGAAGTTGGATTTTTTCAAGTTTTTGGGAAGTGTGCTCGTAAACCAAAATGGTTTCACATGTGCAGAGAATTAATGTGGAATCAAATATTGAGAAACTCATCGTTAACGGCGGCTTTGCCAGAACTTTTAGGTGATGGAATATGAGGGGGGGGGGGGGGAAGGTTGAGCTGTAGCGGGAAATCCAAAATTAAGGTATTACTAGCGCCGCCGCGGCCGCGCCGTTGAATTAGTTTCTTATGCAGTTTCAAACTGCAATATGTTTCCAGTTTTTTTCCATAAAGTGTATATTCATTTGAACTGTATGTTTATGATGTTTTCTATAAACACAATTTTCATAAAAATTCAGATAAATCCATTACAAAATAACAATCCCCGAAAGTGTTAAGAACCAACGCATTCAAAATTCAATATTCTAACCAATTCCTCGAAAATGTTCAATGATATCACCATTACCATCAGAGATTAAAGGGGAGATCAGCAGGGCCTATGGTAAAAGTGTAGCCATAAACAGACCTCCGATACCTAGCGGCGGCCGCCGAACTACGGTGTAGCGGTTGAAATAATCGGTATAGCAGCTCGCGTAGACAGTTTTGTTGATAACTCAACAGCGGTTCTCAGCAGATCGATTTTCCCACTATACAGAGTTTAAAAAAATGCAGAAAGAGTGTTAGCAGGAAACATTTTACCTATTCCTATATCAATAATGACTTTTGACGATCTCTATAGTATATTTCCAGGCTGTCATTTTGGGGATTTTTGCTCGCGCAAAGTTTGCGCTCGAGGCGAAGCCGAGAGCAGGCAATGGCGCGAGCAAAAAATCCCCACAATGACAGCCTGGACAACATTTTCCGTAGTGACTTTTACTTTTCCAAGTTCGGAACAGGGCTAATACCAATTCCCGAACGAGGAATTTTTTTCCGTACCGCCTTGTACTTTTCCTTGATTGACAAATTGACAATTGACAAATTGGCAATTGACAATTGACAAATTGACAATTGACAATTGACAAATTGCAAATTGACAAATTGACAATTGACAAATTGACAAATTGACAAATTGACAATTGACAAATTGACAATTGACAAATTGACAATTGACAAATTGACAATTGACAATTGACAAATTGACAATTGACAAATTGACAATTGACAAATTGACAATTGACAAATTGACAATTGACAAATTGACAATTGACAAATTGACAATTGACAAATTGACAATTGACAAATTGACAAATGACAAATTGACAATTGACAAATTGACAATTGACAAATTGACAATTGACAAATTGACAATTGACAAATTGACAATTGACAAATGGACAATTGACAAATTGACAATTGACAAATTGATAATTGACAAATTGACAATTGACAATTGACAAATTGACAATTGACAAATTGACAAATTGCCAATTGTCAATTCGTCGATTTCTCACTTGTCAATTTGTCAACTTGGACCTGATCATATATTGTTATTAACCGTTTGAATTGTTTATCACGTTCTTATTAACAAAATGATTAAAAAACTAACAAAACGCCACCCCTTACTGACGCCGCAGAGGGCCGGCCTGCAACTTACCGACTGCTGTTGACATACAACAGCTATGTAAGCCTGTAAGTCAGCGCCGCCGCCATCTCGCGGTGTTGCCACCCAACATGAATCTTCGGGATTTCTAATAATTAACTGGTTAAGCCTTTTGAATTATCCAAAATACTTCCAAAAAATTAAAAAAAAGGAATGCAAAGAAGACTATGTATGAAAATGCAAATCTACCCATTTTTGGACCCAAAAAAAGTATCCACCGATCAACCACCAACAGCCTCCATTAACCACCGAACTTGGGGCTCTTTAATCGCCAAGGTATTTCAAATATTCATATGTATAAACAGAGATAATAGGGGAGAAATACTCTGGTGGCTCGCCACCTCACTAAAATGGTGGCGTACGCGTTGGTAAGTAGAGCGGATTTTTGTGAAATGGTGGCGTACGTGTTAGTAAGTAAGAGCGAGCTATCGTACACTTGCGGCGTAACTGTTGGTGAGTAGAACCTGTACATTTGGAGCGGGAAATGTGTAGAAGCGAGCTAAAACCGAACAACAATAATGAAAAATAGATTTCATAAAATTTAATTATTTATGGATTACATAGTTGAATTCATCATTGTAGAAAAATATTAAAAATGGGACAAATGGATATTGTACTAATCAATAATGCGCTTTAGCTCGTGATTTTTTCCGAAATCTAAATAAATTTAATTACATTAACTATACTCAATCATCGTTTATTTAGATATAAAGTCATTGACGATCTTTGATCGGTAATTGATTTCGGCGTTGGAGCTCCACCTCAGTCTGTCACGCGGGTGATCCGGGTTTAAGTACCGCCCGTGACAATTTTTTTTTTATTAGTAATTGTCAACTAAATGACTTAATTTCCATTTTTTTTAAATTTTTGTGTGTATAATGTCTTTTGTATAATTATACAAAAGTCATTTGTCGGACGTAAACGGAAGCGCGATGCCGTTCAGTGGCGATTCGTCGATCGGCAAGAGGCGTGGGGGAGGAGACAGATCAGGTTGGAAAAGTTTGATTGTCATCAATCTCATCTCCCCCATCTCTTTCTGAATCAATGCATAATTAATGTGCATGGATCCAGAAAGAGGTGCGGGAAATGAGATTGCATTTACATTTTTCAAGGAAGGATTATTGGCGATAGCAGTGGTGGAAGGGGTGTGCGCTGTTTTTAAAGCGCATGCTTTTGTTTTGGCTAAAATGTTCGCGCTTGTTATTCTAGAACAGAGAGAGAACGCGACGGAGATGGAGCGAAATCAAAACATAAACAAAGCCCCACGGCATTTAAACTGCCATTCGCATTTTACTGCTCGAGGAGTTTGCAAACGTATTCAGTTCAGTGACGGAGTGATTAAAAAAAATGGCTCCCAAAATTTCATCTCGCGATGTGTGTGCGTATCGTGATTGTGCGATAATTAGTGACGACCACCTGCTTCGATTTCCCTCTGCTGACAAGCCGCGTCTCCTGTGGCTTCAGAATTGTGGTGAGTTTATCCGTTTTAATCCACTTGCGTGGGTCGTAATGCCTCCGAATGACAGCATTCCCATAAAACACTGATCCGAAAATTTGCGGCAAATGAAGCCAATTTGGGGATAATTTGCGGCGAATTATCGAGTTTTGCTATCTGGGTTGCAATCGAAATTTTTGACATTTTTCAACGTTGGGTGGAAATTATATAGGATGGTTTGAAATATAAAAATATGGTGTTTGGATTGAAAATTAGTATTTCCCATATTTTAGAAAATATCGATGTTTTCCACTACGTTAATTGATTAACAATTTCACCCTTGTTTTTAAAGGCTATGGATATTCGCACCCCCTTCGTGTCTCGTGACTCGTGTCTCGTGTCTCGTGTCTCGTGACTCGTGTCTCGTGACTCGTTTCTCGTGACTCGTGTCTCGTGACTCCTGTCTTGTGACTCATGTCTCGTGACTCGTGTCCCGTGTCTCGTTCATAAAATTATATTTTTAAGTCATTGCCGGGCCTCGTGTCTCGTTTAAAAATTTATATTTTGCAGCGATTAACGGCCCTCGTGACTCGTGTCTCGTGTCTCGTTCAAAAATTTATATTTTCAAGTGATTGCCGGACCTCATGACTCCGGTCTCGTCACTCGTGTCTGGTTCAAAACTTTATATTTTGAAGCCATTGCCGGGCCTCGTGTCTCGTGTCTCGTTCAAAAAATTATATTTTTAAGTCATTGCCGGCCCCGTGACTCGTGTCTCGTTCAAAAATTGATATTTTCAAGTGATAGCTGGGCCTCGTGACTCGTGTCTCGTGACTCGTAACTCGTGTCTCGCGTCTTGTTGAAAATATAGATCTTTGAACGAGACAAGAGTTTCGCCGCAATGGTATCACAACCGAGTTCGAAAATGGTGGCAATCACATATATCGTTTTGAAGATATATTTTTAAAAGTATTTTGTCTTAGACAAACCTTTGTGAGGGGAAAGCGGTCGGTGAGCAAGGGCGAGTGAAAGGGGGGGGGGGGTGTACAGGGGCGACTTTGTCCCCACTTTCTAGGACATTGTCCCAAATTTCTGGGACATTGTCTCGAACTTATAGGACATTGTCCCAAATTTCTAGGGCATCGCCTTAAGTTTACAGGACATTGTCTGAACTCTGGTGGACATAATTTCCGAGGATTTCCGTGGATATCGTTATTCCACGGATAAACTCTACATTTCTATACATATGTTACATAATCAACCCGACATCAAATAACGTCCATTCGGAAGCATATTGCTAATTAATCAGCAAAGATAACTTTTGAATAAATATAATACCATTGAAAATGCAACGGCCCACTTGTTTCATTTTAGACCACCCTACATCATTTCCACACAAAATTATGAAATGTGAAAAGTTCACGATAGTAATGCTTCCATTCGGAAGCAAAAACTTTAAAAATGTTTTTTTTTTCCGTAAATCTGACAATTTCTCGGGAGTAGACCTTGAATATTTCTCGTTATAATCAATGCCTACTAGTAATAAAGGACCGGGTGGGCGGTGAGGGGTGCATTGTTAGGGGTGGGTTGCAACGGAGATGACCCGTACCCTCGTGGAACCTGTCGATAGTTACTCTCGAAAATTGCCACCGGTCGAGAGAAAAATCGACAAACTGTCGACTAACTATCAACAAACTCTCGACTAACTGTCGACAGGTTCCGTTAGGGTCGCGGGTCCAAGCAATGACTTTCCAATCTTCATCCCCAAATATTGAGTGCAAAGTTTGTTATTGTCAATGGAAAAGTGCAATGTTTGGGCGATGAATGACGTAATCTTTCGAAACTTTCGCAATTTATTGATACTTTTTTCGTTCTTTATTCGAAGTTGTTTAAAAATTTAAACTTGAAGATTATATTTTTTTTTAAATTGTGAAAATTGTTTTTTGGCATGTTTTTCTCAATTTTCCACTTTTCTACAAATTTCTAATGTTCTTCTCGCAACATTCTTGAAATAAAAAATTAATTTATCAATTTTTCAAAAATGTTCAAAGTCAAATATTTTTGCAACCGCAGAGCCGATTTTTTAAAAATTTGACTGAGTTTTCAAAAACACGCAGACGCATCAATTGCCGAAGAAAAGAACATTTCTCTATGAAAAATGATCAATTTGTTTTCTAAATGCCGGTTTTTTGGGGGAAAAGTAAAAAACTGCTGGGGCGATCATGTTCAGAATCTAATCAGCGCGAGGTTGGGCCAAGGCGTATCGATTGCGAGAATGTTAATCAAATCGGTCCATTAGTTTAACAGAAAACGTTGGAGAAACCTTTGATGACACACACACACGCACACACACTCATCTGCCAGGCGCTAGATAGGCTGAATACTGCACTGTACCGCAGAAGAATGATGAAGAGCTATTTAACCAATAGACAGCTCTTATATGATACCGAAAAAGGTCCCCGCACCTACCTTGTGTCTGGGGGAGTGCCCCAAGGGTTAGTCTTGGGCCCTCTCTTGTGGAACATCATGTACGATGACTGACTGAAGATGAAATCGCCCATGGATTCTGAGCTGGTAGCCTTTGCCGACGACGTGGGGGTGGTAATCCTCGCAAAGCACCTGGAGGAAGTAGAGCGCATCTTTGTGTTACTCTTGATGTGGGTGTAAGCACCATCACGTCTCAGCTCGCCATTAGATATCTGGGAGTGATGCTAGATTTAAGAATCAGCTTTAAACAACATGTTGAAAAAACCACGGAAAAGGCTAGAAGAGTAGCAATTGCGCTGGGACGACTTATGCCCAATATCGGAGGGCCCCGACTAGGTCAAAGAAAACTCCTTGTCTCAGTGGTGACCTCCATACTAACATATTCTTGAGTAGAACTGGATAAGAAATAAATGTTTACTATCAAAATCAATGTTTATTAGATAAAATGAGGCGTACAAAAAGAATAAGCACGTCCGCGGGAATTGGGATTAGAAAAGAAACTGACATTTATAAAAAGAAAGAGACGATTCTGACTGAAGTTGGGTGAGAAGGGAAAATGGAAGCAAATACGTAACAATATGGAATAGCCATTTAGGGCGATGTCCTTAAAATGGAGACATACCGCAACAAAGTTGCTGCAGTTCACCGACTCAGTGCTCTTAGTGTATCCTGTGCATTCTGCACAGTGTCTGATGACAACCCAATTGAAAGCGATTCTAGTTGTTTCAAGTTCAGGTCCATATTGGGTGTCATGATGTTCGTTCCATGAGCAGTATTGCAAAGTATTGCGACACCCCCTGCTCTCACATTATGTCTTTTGAACTGTACGACACAATTAAAATTGGGGACATCAATTTGTTGATCGTTTTCCTTCCACGTCTCTGAAAGTATCAATATATTAGACCGTAGAATCACCGGATCATTGAAATCTCCGCTATGAGCTCCTAAGCTTTGGCAATTGAGGGTTGTTATTGATAAGCCTGGTCTGCTGATGAACTCTCGGAAAATGTCAGTCAAAGTTATCAACGGATTTGTTGATAATCTTCTAAATTCTGATTGTAGCTTGTCCATTGATTGAGCTTTTTTCCGTCCATGATAAAATTTGTTCTTTCCATCCTTCGCAACGATGTACAATCCCTGTATACTTGTGACACGGGACAAGGCTACGTAAAGGAGTTGTTGTGAATGTGTCTTTTCGTATTCATAGACGATTTGATTAAACGTACCACCTTGAGACTTGTGGATAGTAATAGCACACGCTGATACCAATGGCAGATGATTTCTTTTGACGAAAATCGTTTTATTATTGTTCATATATATCATAGAAGTTCTTCGTGCAATGGGAACTGCCGTGTGGCTGATGTTGTTTGCTTGGATGAACGCAGTAGCTTTTCTCCGGATCTTCTGCCCCGTCTTTGGTGAATCTGGAAATTCCAGCCACAGACGAGTTACTGCCCCTGCCTCATCAGTTTCGATATGAACTAGTTTACCAACTGCGCCGTTTGCTAAACCATCCGAGACATCCAGATTGGTTGTTATTATATACCATTTATCTAACACCAGTATTATCTCGTAGGGCAGACCTCCAGTGTCTATTACCGTTTTTTTATGCAATTTTTGTCGTACAAATGATTGTTGCTCAGCATTATGGCAGCCGGTGAATACATCAGTAGCTATTGAGACTGTTTTATTCTCTGCAGAATTAAGAATTGTCAAATTGTATTCGTTTACAGCATTATTTGTCAAATATAGCCGAATTCCATGTGGACAAAGACGATCTGCTTCCTCTCTTGTATAAAAACGAGATTCGATTAGGTGTATCTGTTCTTGATCCAATTCTTCGCCATTTCCAATTTTAGTTAATAAAGAGGAGAAATCAGCATTCGCTTGTCTCATGACTTTATCCAATTCATAGAACTTCAAGTCACGCCAAAGTGTTGCTGCTGCTATGCGTCGTTTTGTTGCTTGATAGATGGGTGTAGCACGCACTGGAGGTAACTGACGCAAATCACCTATAAAAATGATATCCATTCCTCCAAAATTATCTTGGAAATTTCCTGTTATTTATTTTAAGCGTGCGTCAATTTGAGACAGCAAGTCCGCTCCTACCATACCGACCTCATCGATGAGTATAATTTGGACGTATTTGAAGAGCATTCTGTCCTGTTGAGCCACTTCAATTGATAATGGTAATAGTTTGGAAAGGGATATTTTCAATGCAGTGTGGATTGTCGTACCATCAATTGCTATTGCAGCCTTTCCTGTTGATGCACATGCGATGTAAGCATTGCAAAAACCATCATTATCTGTGAAGCGGTTGTAAATTTCCATGAGGAGTCTAATGAGGAATGTCTTCCCACATCCTGCTGGCCCAGTGAAGAAAACTTGGAGTGGTGATCGGTTTGATGAGAGGAGATTAGCAATCACATGCATCAGGAGTGCTTTCTGCCTCTGATTGGCCATTCTCATTAGTTCATAAAATTGTTCATTAGACATTAAATTATCCCTCTTCTTTGCGATAGCACCCAGTTTGTTAAGTGTTGCTAACCGCAGATCGTCGTTCATTATGTGGTCAGCGTTATACAATTCTTGAAAAGGATTTGCTTCAGGAAAAAGGCGACCTACGTTGTCTCCTTCAGCATCATCATCTTGATTTAATTCATCTTCACCACACAACTCGGCATATCTCGATGGTTTTCTGGATATCGAAATTCGATGAGAATTTTTTATGTCGCTCCAAAATCAATATTTCGTTGTCGTAAATCTGTATGAATTTAGTTTCTGCAAGAATTTCATTTTCTCCGTCTCGGAATGGAATATACAAAGTCACCATTTCCCGTTTGTATTCATTGAAATCATCAGCCATGTCGTAGTTTCTGTACCGAATAATCCGAGGTTCTTTCCTTCGTGTCCAATTCCCCTGTTTATTCAGTGTGTAATGAGCAACAAACTGGGCCAAATTGACATCTTCTAGCTCTTCAGGTCTCTTTTCGTACTTGTCAAACCAATTTTCTTTCCATATGTTTGTTGCATCATCATCAGCATCCATTTCATTGAGTTCTTTCTGAGTTTTTCGAATTCTTTGTCTTTCGATCGGCCATATTGTTGAAATATAGGTAACAACTGAAGAAGACTTTAACATCGGTTCACGCAGAAGGTACCATGCAGCTTCCTGACTGGTAATTTCGACAGTATTTAGCATGTCAACGCTCATTTTCCTAGTAATTTCGACAATATCGAACTCTGGATGTTCATCCATTATTTCAGTGATGTTACGTTGGAGATTGCTAATTCCACGGTTCGTTTTATTGACGTATTCCACTACGTATGCAGCACATGAGTATTCTTCGGTGATAAATTGCACATCCATGTTTGATTTCAAAATATTGAAAATGAATGGGTTGAATGGATTATGCCACTTTTCCATGGGTTGACGTTTAAGAAATACTCTGGGACGATTGATGCCAGCTCGAAGCACATTCATGTAGTAATCATCTGATAGTATTCCATTTCCCTGATGGAAACTATCAATATCAGCATAGTCATTGTTCTCTAAGTTTGTTCTTATCGTGTTGTAATGTTGTTTATACGTGTGGAATCCTGGTTCTTCTTTCTGCATTGGTGTCAGTATAGTTGTGTATCTGCATGGCATGGATGGAGCTTCAAATCTGCATTTTTGATGAGCGTTCGCAGCTATTTTTTTGTAACATGTGAACGTGTGCTTATGTCTGTAGTTTGATGTTCCCCGACGATTCTGAAGTGGCCACTGATATTAATATATCAACTAGTTCAATAGCTTTTAGTCGGTCAGCACCTAGTGGATCCGCTGGAGCATTCTCAAGCCATAGTAGAATGTGTGCATGGGGGCTCTCACGATGCTGGAATTCAATTCTTTTAAAATAATGGACAACACGATATTTCCCGAAGGGAGAAGACTTTTTGGACTGAAGTATGTTCATTATAACATGGATGAGCTTATTAAAATAGATGGCACATGTTACAGCATCTTCATTGATGAGTGTGCTCTTTTCAATATAATGGAGTTCCTGAACATCTTGTTCTGTAATTTCTGCTCCATTATTCTTCAATTTATATAATAATTGTAATAATGAGGGCCAACCAACTTCATTAGCACTCATAGTTAGGAATAACGTGGGTTTTCCGAGTTGTCTGATCATTGCGAATAAGTCTCTCTTTCTTTCAGCCCAATACCAAGTCGAGTTAGGGATACAACGTAGAAAAGCCAAGTTGCTTTCTATACAATGATTTATATACTCCTCTGATTGAATTTGTTCACGTGTAATTTTTGTGTCTTTACCTACGTGTTTAAAAGCAATGGATAGACTGTCACGGACTCTAAACCTCATAATTTTCATTGCCATATAGAGTAAATGATGAGGTGTAACCCCACGTCGATCAGATCTCCTTAGCTCACTGGTAGCCATCATGAATGGAGTCACATTGAGATCTTCACTAAAGCGCCGGAATTATCCGAGATAGGTAGTAGGGAAAGATAACTCTTCTGCATGCTCATCAAATAATAGACTGTGAGGGACATTCATTTCTCCAGGAGCAATCCTCAAATATTTATCGTCATTCCAGAGTAATGTGTGTTGCTGAGCGAACAGGCTCTCCTCCATGGGGATGTCTTCACTCAGTTCATCTATGGGTATCTGATGAACGACACAATCCTCATTAAAGAAAGATTCATCAACTTTGATGTCGTACAGTTGATACAATGGACTCGGTACTAAGCATCTTAGCCATATTTTAATATTTCTCTTGTTTATTAAACCTGTCAAGTAGCTTGCTCGATGAATTTTTTTTCTCTTGATATGAACGTAAACACAGTGATCGTCGTCAATGTTCCTGGGCAAGTGATTGACCATTGTATTGACATCCACTGGAACATTGATCACCTGCCCCAAAATTCCAAATTGTCCATGCACATGACGCAATCTGCGAATTTGCATAAATGGAATTCTAGGAGAAATGAATCTCTCGGACACTAAATCTAACTTCGGAAGATGTGCAGGGATCGGGGGATATACAAAGCCATTCAATTTCGACAATGTTGGAATTTTGTCTCTCCTCAAAGCCTGGCGACAGCTGGTGCATGCCAGCTCATTATTACTTCTGAATTCTGGAAATTTTTGTTGAATACGAATTTCATTTTCAACGGATAGAGTCTTCAAGTTATTTTTAAACCATAATCTATCACATACACAACACGTAAAACCGAATGGATTATTTATAAAATCACGGTGAAAGTTCTTATGTGCAGTTTTAAACTCATTAAAGTCTGAATATTGTAATCGATCACCACTATGTACATCACAATCAGGAGGAGGATGAGTGGAAGTGGTTGCTAATAGTTCATTCTCTGGATTATTTACACTATCGTCCACACTGTCACGTAAGAGGTTAGCACGTGTTTGCCTCCGTTCCCTGATATCTCGTTCAATTTCAGTTCTACTTTTTTTCCGTTTTCTATTCTGATCAATTCCTTCACTCGCCCGTTTTTTCTCCCGCCACGTTTTTGTCCTTTCTGCACCCGACTTCGGCATATTTGCACAAAACTCTCGATTTAAGTAATGAAGACACGCACAAAAACAAAATACGTTGCTTATGATCACTGTGTTAGAAACCAACAGCTGTTTTCCGCGATCGCGACGCCGCCTGAGCGCAGAGAATGACATGAAAGACAGAAAGTCTTCCGTCTCATTCTCGCACGATACACGAAGGCCTCTCACTCTCGCCCGATAGACGAGACGTAAGGTAGTCCGTCTCACTCTCGCTCGATTCCCGGAGGCCTCTCACTTTTACTTACTATGGTAGAGCGAGCGTCACCAAAAAGGTTGCCGATCGAGATTTCAAAACCCAGATAGTGGATAGGTGACACAGACCGGACCTCAGCTCGAAGAGTCAAGAGGAGACCGGATGAAAAGTCTCAGATGGTCACGTCAGGAGGGCTAAAGAAGCTGGGATGACAACGCTCATCATGAAGGATCAAATCAATGAGTGTAATGCGAGAATTTTGTATCGTACGGTTGATGACTTAGCGGGGATCCAAGGTCAGCCCCTGCGGACATTTGAATCAAGAACACGCATTGGTTGTAGGACTTTTCTCCACTGCTCTAATTTTCCCAAGTGAGCGTCACCAATTTTGAAGCGTGGGCCATCAGTTTACCATGAGACAGCCGCCTGAGCGGCGATCCCTATAGCAGAGTATTCCACTAAAGGAAGAATAGTAATGTTGAGAATGGAATAGTTTATTTTAAAAGTAATGGAATTGTCAAGTTCTTACAGCTTTTGCATAAGTGACAAAGATGCCGATCGGGCGACTAATCAACTGACTGTCATCATCTTTATTCATAATTGTCGACTTAGTTCAAGCGGTTGCACCTAAATATAAATTATAAATTGTAGTATATGTGGAAATTCATTTCGGTTATTTCGAAAGGGACATCTCTTCAGTAGGTCCTTTACACTTCGATCCGGTCCAACTTCATTAAAACAATATGAAATTCCGTTCATTTGATTACCGTTTAAAATGCAGCAATTCAATAACGGATACCTCCTTCCTGCAATGTCACCTACGGAAAATTTGTGGAAAAAAGGTACTCTTTCGTTCAATATGTAGTGCATCTTAGGCGAAAATTGAAAGTCTGGATGGAAATTAGTGATATTAAATTGCAATTTTGGGCAAATTTTTTTCTGGACTTGGGTGAATTGGCAATTGGTATGTCTGGGGACCTATACTGGAGTTATGTGAATGACTTTCAGTTTCATGACATGGGTTTGTCCGCATTTCACGGGTGGACAACGGGCTGCTGCGAACTGGAAGTTATACACAAAACTCGAGAATAGGCCCCCTGAATCCGTCTCATCAAAAGGAATAACTTTCGTGGGGATGGCATTATTCGTTGCCATAAAAAAACCAACATAAATTGCAAAATCAAAGTATAGACGTTTTCACTTTATATGAACAGGGTGTCAGTTCCGCCGCTTGGGTACCGGCACGTAGAAAAATTTTTCTATTGAGACACACACAATGGGTCTATAGGCAATTTTCATACGTGGCCCACTTGCACTTGGATAGTTTTTTCGATAACTTCCTTCTTTCAGTAGTTTTTCAAGTGTACTGTTAACAATGGGACACCCTAATTCAGAAATATACAAAATTTCCTACAAAACTCATGCCTTCTATTAAATTGTTTCAGGCGGGGTGTGATGTTGATTGCCTTCTCGTGGTGCTCCCTGAAAACGAGTATATCATTAGTCACTGACATGCATTTGTGCTAGTAATGATCAGGTCCATTTCCGAATCGAATGATGCGGCCCCATACCATGAGCCATTATAGAAGAAATACCATTTAACAATTTGCTTAAAATTTTCGTGACTGTCTTTTGATATACTCGGCTAAACAATCAACAATGAGAATATATTATGTAATAAATAGAACAATTACTTTCAATCAGCAATGTTGCGGATTTGAATTGTAATGACATGCTACTTGTACGTACAATTATCTTCTGTTTGGTTGCATTAACAGACCAAAAAATTAGAAATGTAATGGCGCACGTGAAAAAGTAATAGGGGAAGTAAAATTTAAATGAGATGGAAAAGAATTTGGCATTTCCACCCAATAGCAGCCATGTTTACTCCGTCATTGAGTAGCGGCCAGCGGATAGTTGCTATTGGTGAAAGAGTTAAACTTCTTTTGCTCCCCTTTAGTTTTATTTATCCAATACATTTATGATTTGCACCATTACATTTCTGATTTTTCAATTTTTGTTGACCTTTAAAGGCATTTACGGTACCACCGATTTTGTATGCATTTGAATGTCTAAATCTATTAGTTACGCTGCATAAAACACATGAAACCACTAAATGTTTCTCAATAGAATACATTTCATACGTCCTTCCAATATTTCGAATCCTTCTGCATCGGGAATTGAATACACCATAATTTCTTCTCAAACACCCGTACAAGGGTATGCAATATATTGTATCTGTGAAAGTGAAATAAGGAAAGACCTGTTCAAGTCTTTTAGTAGAACCGATTGAGTCTTCAATTATCAAAGCATATTTACTCCAAGTTGTAAAGAATAAGCCCTTCTAAAAAATTCAAGCACTTGCGATATTCACTGATTTACACCGAGAATATTTCGGCTATTAATTTCACCCCAACAAGTGCATGTCTAAGACTGCATATGTTTAGAGCATTTGCATGATTCATTTCTAGTCAGCTAGTTTGCTAGTTAGTTACTTTTTCAAAGCGTGTTGTTGTCTAGAAAATCCATTGCCATACATCCGATTTGCAAATGAATTGCTACCGGAAAGTCCAAAAACGTAGGCAATACAATGACTTTCAGGGGCGGGGGCGGCATAGTTGAACGTGTGGAGTACGCCACACTTGAAATTTTTCCAAGTGTGGAATTCCACACCTCAGAATAAATATATATTTTGGAAAATATTTTCTTTTTCAACTTTCCACATATAGTCAATTAGGCTTTTTACGGCGTCCATCCACTGACAATACCAAATGGCATACCAAAAATTATCCACATCTCTTTATCCTAGTTGCCCAACGCCCCTTGTAAGTCTCATCAAAGAATGTTTTCCGAAAATTTTCTAACGAGTCTCAATATTTAGACTGCCGAACAACAAATTCCGAGGAATTAAAAATCTTGCTATGTACAGGGTTTGAACCCACTAGAATCCGGCACTTAACCGCTCAGCCAATGTGCCCTATTGGGCCAACTTCTATAAAAATTATATTAAAATAAATCTTTCAAAACCATTTCATCTAGGTCTCCATATACAGGGTGACCCAGTTAAAACAGCGCACCCGGATAACTCCTGAAAAAAGGGGTAAATGAAAAAATGTTTCCTATGAAAGTTGTAGGGTTGTGAGGGGGACATCTGATGCGGTCTTCATTTTGAGCTTGCAAGCTGCAAGCCCAAACTGAAGTTTTTTAAATGGCATCCACGATTTTGTGTCCTACAAAACTTGTTCCTCTGGACGAGGCGTTTCCAGTCATATGGTTATGTATGCCGGTTCCTCTGATTTTACTGTTAAAAAACACTAAAAACTAACTCCGTAGATCAATCGAAAATTTACGTATCTAATACGTCTTCAAATCATGTCATTAAAACACGCACAGAATCAAGGCAGATTTTCAATGTTAGCTCAATCGACTGCTTTATGTTGAGCTTGCAAGCTTCAAGCACAAAATGCACTGACAGGAGCATTCATGTCAGAGCTTGCGATATTTAAAGGCATCCTTTGAATGTTTTGACCATCAACTACTTCATCCAGAGCTTGGCAGCTTATTCTAGTAAGCTGCAAGCACGAAGTTCACTTTTTTTCATGGTAACTACATTTTCCTGTCGGTCCTGGAAATCCTCGCGTCATTACCATGCTGACTATGCTGTATATGAATGCTCCTGTCAGTGCACTTTGTGCTTGAAGCTTGCAAGCTCAACATAAATCAGTCGATTAGGCTAACACTGAAAATCTGCCTTGATTCTGTGCGTGTTTCAATTACATGATTTGATGACGTATTAGGTACGTAAATTTTCGATTGATCTACGGAGTTAGTTTTTAGTGTTTTTTAATAGCAAAATCAGAGGAATCGGCATACATAACCATATAACTGGAAACGCCTCGTCCAGAGGAACAAGTTTTGTAGGACACAAAATTGTGGATGCCATTTAAAAAACTTCACTTTGGGCTTGCAGCTTGCAAGCTGAAAGTGAAGACCGTATCAGATGTCCCCCTCACAACCCTACAACTTTCATAGGAAACATTTTTCATTTACCCCTTTTTTCAGGAGTTATCCGGGTGCGCTGTTTTAACTGGGTCACCCTGTATATCTGTTTTATAGAGTGTTTCATGGAGGTTTACTTTTATTCCTAAAGAGTCAATTTTTTGTCAACAACTATGGTAACTAGTACCAGATTTAATTTTGGTTTCGAACAAACATTCAAATTCAGCCAATCGCAAAAGTTAACTTTACATTTACCTACTGATTAACCGTGGGTGGCTACACCAAAAACTATTCCTTTTTCGATTTTTAAGAAACAAATTTTACAATTTAATACGGTCATTTTTTTCAACTTTTTCGGGGATACCGGAATGCGTCCGAAAAGAATCGATTTCCCGTTGGTAAGAATGATCTATTGCTTTACCGATCGAGTCTGTGGAATCGACTGCCTCGTCTGAGATCGTGAGTCAGTGATTTTGTCTGTCTCTGCCGCACTTCCACACTTCAATAGACTTCCATCGTCTCACTCAATTTTTCGAGAGTTCCCGAACAACTGTTATGCGTACTGTTGTGTTCAACCCGCGAAAAGCCCATATTGATTTAAAATGAAGAAATTTCTGGTACCATTCGAAAAATCAGCGATGGTAGAACCTCAAAACCGCAAAAAATCCAGTTCGATCGACGTAACCTATGAAGAACCCAATTCCATTGATCAATGCTTGCGAAGAAAAAAACAAAAACTGAATAATAATGTTAATCGAGGAGGTGAGAATGACTCTACAAATGCCTCTGCTTCCAGTAAACAATACAGTAAGATTCCTTTTATATATTCGAAAATGTGATTGTTTTACTATGTTTCAAGCAAATTTCACATGGGTATTTACCGATGTAATTTTTCAGATCAAGAATTTCCTGTTTTAAAGTGTACTTGGGACCGTTGGCAATCGATTCATCCTTGGATTGTTCTCAACTCATGCAACAAGGTAGTGTGTTCAAGTTGCACTGAACCAGTTGAGAAGAATTTGTTATTACAAGGTACATTGAAATGCAGAAGTGGAAATATTCCACTTGAGGCTTTTGTAACGACGGGATTTAGTGGCTGGTCCAATGCAGTAGCACGTTTTCGAAATCACGAATCGAGTTCCTTACACACAGAAGCATTAAAAGCGCTGAATAACTTGGGAAATAAAAAGATCGTAGAACAAATTTGCACCGCAAAGATGAAGGAAATGACTAACGCTCGTGTTGCACTACCTGAAATTTTCGCAACTATTCATTTGTTAGCCAGGCGAGGTCTACCTCTCCGTGGTCACAATAATGATGAACAGTCGAATCTACTAAACATTTTACAATTGCTGGCTAAACACGTACCTGAATTAGATTCCTGGTTGAATCGAAACCAGGGTAAATGGCTTAGTCATGATATGGTGAATGAAATCCTCTCGATTATGGCACACAACGCTTACGATTGACAAAACGGCTGATATTTCTTGCGTGAAGCAGGTGTCAGTTTGTTTGAGAATCGTACATTCAGATCTGTCTGTTGAAGAAATATTCGTAGGATTCTATTCAACAGACGATACAAAATCTGAAACCTTACTCAATTTAGCTCGGGATGTGCTGATTCGCCATAATTTAGAGTTTTCTAATATGCGCGGTCAATGCTATGATGGTGCTGCCAATGTTAGTGGAAGATTGACTGGTCTTCAAGCACGCATTCAAGAATTAGAGTCACGGGCTCTCTATGTCCATTGTATACCCCATACCATCAGTTTGGTCGTTCAGGATGGAATGGAACAAGTACCATGCATAAGAAACTTTCTTGGTATAATTAAAACACTCATCAATTTTCTTCGAGACTCACCTAAACGGTTGGCTGCATTCAAAAAATTGCAATCTTCTGAAAATCCCAATGTTACAGCATTCTGCCCAACAAGGTCAAACCTACGAACACTCATTTATAGAATTAACACTATTTTGAATTTATTTTTGGTTTGTTGGTTTATTTCATTGATTCGTTTTATCTCTAACGTCGTGCGATTTCTTTTATAGGTGATGTGTTCGCGTAAAATCCCTGAAAACAGTTCGTGATAATTACACGGTTATCATGGAATTTTTTGGAAGACTGCAAACAGGATTGCAAAGATAAGGATATTTTTGCTAAAGTTGAAGGGTTTTTGCTTCAACTAGAGCCGTTTAGCTTCTTGTTTCTATTGAATTTATCGATCGATGTCTTTGAACAAATGGAAATCCTCAATGTTGAGTTGCAACGAGTGGATTTATGTCCAAATGAATCACACAACAGAGTTAAAGTCGTAAAACAAATATTTGCTGCTTCTCGTGAATCAAAGTTTGCGTCCATATGGGCAGAATCCATCACCAGTATCAGTTCCCTTGAAGTTGGAGAACCAATAGTCCCACGACTTAGGAAAATTTCAAAACGTTTGAATAGAGACAGTGTTAGTGAGGCGCATGTTTTCAGTACTCCAGAGAATTATTTCAAAAAAATCTACTACGAGGTTTTCGATCAGGTACTGATGTCCTTAAATACTCGATTCGAATCCAAGACGATGAATTTTTTGAATCAATGTGAGAACTTCATTCTTGGGAGAAGCCAAGTAGATGTGAGAGAAATCACTGAAATGTACAATACTGGAGAGATGAAGAACAAATTTGGATCTGATTTTGATGGAAGGTTACTGGAGCCTCATCGTGATACTTTTCTAGATGTAGCTAGTCAGAAAGATGCCAAGTTGAACTCCTTCAAGCACGTGATTGAGTTTTTGAAAGAAAATCCAGCACTAGCTGACATGATACCGGAATTCAAAAAATTGATACGGATCTTGCTAACCATACCAGCATCAATCTGCACAAACGAGCGCTCATTTTCAACGTTGAGACGGTTGAAAACATATCTACGCTCAACAATGTCACAGTCTAGGCTTAATCACTTTGCGATATTGCATGTTTATCAAGAGTTAGCTGCTACGTTAGAATTGGATGAAATGATGGATGAATTTATTTCACGTTGTAAGAAACGAAGGGAGACGTTTGCAACCAAATAATGAATGACTGAAGTCACAATGAATAGAGAAGACTGGTGAACTGTGCGGTGTTGATTATAATATCTGTTTAAGATATAAAGATGTATGATATTATTAATAATAATATCTATTATTATATATTATATCAATTATATCTATATATAATATTAATTGAACTGTGTTTGATGATCATTAGTTGACATTTACGATCCATGTCGTCTCAATTTCTCTTAATATTTTTTGTCTCACTCCACACCTCAGATTTCTGCGCTCCGCCACCCCTGATGACTTTTATTTCTTCGAAATAATTTCAGCTGACTCTGATAATTATCAAGAAATAAAAATAATAACAAGCAGGCATTGTTCGTATGCCTTGTTTCGAATGGCTTCCTCAGGTGTATTGATTATAGTTTTTCTTTTCTTTCTACCAATTTTATTGGTAGAGTGCTTCCGAATGTTGTAGTATAATGTATTATACTGTATGCCAAGTTTCAAATGAGTCCCTCCATTTTTACTGATATTTTTGCGTTCCGCATGAATTTAAGCGAAAAATGAAAAATGGGGCATATCGTGATAACTTAGTGAGAACAAGTTTACACATTTCGTTAGTTCTAGATAGTGGCCATCAAGACGAGTATTTTGGTGGAAAATAACAGGGAATCGAGTGAATAGTTTTTAAAATATTGGATAAAACACTTTTACCCGTTTAATTCAATATCTCCGAAACTACTCAGTCAATATCGCCCTTTCTCGGAAGCGATCGGTGCTATCATCAGATCGATAAGTGTACCAAGTTTAAAATTAATATCTCCATTTTTACTCAAGTTATTGTGTTACGCACGAATTTATTTGAAAAATGAAGAATGTATAAAATATTGATGACGTATTCAGAATGTTCTTATATATTTTGGCTTATCACGATAGACCGGATCGAGACGAATGTAACGAAAAAAAATCCGTCAAATAGTTATCGAGATATTCGCGAAACACGATTTTCTAAGAAATCATTATTTTGTATAAATTACTGGACCGATCTGGCTAAATCACAAATTTGAAATTGGAAAAATGACATTTTCTTCATTTTTTTTGTCGTTTAAACGTTTATTATTCTAAAATTAAAATACCTAAAATAGTCACGGGAGAGGGGTCACATACAGACTTTTCACCAAAACAGCAGATTTTTACGTTTCAAACCATTCTATATCATTTCCACCCAAATTTGGAAAAAGGCAAAATTTTCAATTGCAATGCTTCGATTCGGAAGCAAAAATAGCACGGACTGCATTTCACCTCCCCAGAAAACACTGATCCGAAAATTTGCAGGAAATGAGGGCAAATTGCGGATAATGTTAGAGATTTTATTATCTGGGACGGATTGATCACGCGTCTACACATCTAGCGAAAACACATCTACCCGGACGTACGCACCCAAAGCACATTTCTAGTAAGTATATAATCTATCGGTACATATCCATTTGTCCAATTTTAAATATTTTCGGACGATTGATTAATTGAACATTAATTTATGGAAAATTTTAATATTTTCCAGCTTTACCTACTGTTTAATTCCATTTCTCTATTTTATAAACTGGCTTTACTTAATTACCCATTTAATTTCCTCCTTATCGACGCTCGGTTCCGCATTTCCATACTTCGCACTCTACTTACCGGCAGGTACGCCACCAGTGTCGTGGCGTACCGCATGGTGGCGTGCGAACAGAGGTGTTTTTGTGAGCTAGGTATAGTTAGCGGTAACTATGAGGAAATATACTTGTTTTATTATTGCAATCGCTTGGTGGTTCGAGGGTGGACAAAGGTGGCGTACTTTTAAACATTTGGGGGTGGTCATTATTTTTTTTTTAATTATTTAAAAAACGGTATCTTGCCAGCGGATGGAATACACATTTTCAAAAATTTCATATGCCAATTTATGCAGAATTCAAAGGTGCTCAAAGGTGGTTTATTGTGAAAACGATTTCCCTATCATTTTCATTTTTTATAAATAAAAAATGTTCATCACCCCTACCATACCGCGATAACACGGCTTCCGGTTCCCTCACTCCTACTCCACATTTAAAACCAGTCCGCCTTAATCGAAGATGGTTAGGGACTCGGCTCTCAGCCACCGTTACGAGCGGACGTGCTCACACCGTGCGCGATTTTCCACCCACCACAAAACTAATAATTCAAACAAAGAAACAGATTGTAGCAAAGCAAAGTAGCCCCGACCGACTTCGTGACTTCTCAAGTGGACGCGGAACCGGACACAGGTCAACTTTTCCGATAAAAACTTCGAAAAAAAAAAAAAAAACAGCTAAGTATTAGGTCGAGCGAGCTGCAAAGGATCGCCGCCAGTGGCCGCGGCGGGCATACCTAAGCAGTGCCACACACTGCTCTCGACTACCACCTAAATATGGAGACTCAGGCAAAAAAAAACGCTCTAGGCGCGATTTCTCCCAATCCTCAAACCTCAATTATTACGGGCAACGATGTCTTCCTCTCCACTCAAAATCCTACCTCACCAATCCTCTCTGACTTTTTAGACACAAATAACGATAACTACAATGACGTAGACATGACCTTGGTCTCAAAACGTGACGAATACTTCCAATTTTGCTATGACAACAATATTATCCCAGAAACGGAACCGTCAGTCAACACGCTTCTCAACTACAACAACCCATCACCTCAATCTTCAATTAATTCCCCATTCACGGGCAATTCTTCATTTTACCCACCAGAATTCTCCACCACAAACACAACAAAAACCCCATCAGGAAAACGCAGCTTGGAAGAGAGTGCGGGGCAATACAGCGATAGTGACCTTGATCTAGGCAACCCTAAGGGCGCCAAAATTCCCCACAACAGTCCAACTAACCACGCAAAATCACCGACTCAGCCCACACTTACAACAACACCTCAAAACTCAAACTCAAAGACCCCATCAATAAACAACAAGGAAGCAACACCCACAAACCAATCAGGCCAAAAACCAACCCATCGTACTACTATCACAGAGCAAATGCGCGCCAATCGCTACTCTACCAATACCCCAAGGTCAACCTACGAAGTATTTTTCCAAACCGACACAAACAAAACCGATACCCATAACCTCCACCCCATGAACCTTGCAAAAATTGTCTACAAAATCCTCGTTCAGAAGAATATGCCCTACACCTACGGGGATTCCCGGAAAATCGGACAATCGATCCTCATTCCCTTTGCCACAGCTGTACAAGCTAACTCTGTAATGGAACACCCCTCCCTCGCACATCACAATATCATTGCATACATCCCCGAATTTAACCTATACAGACAAGGCGTGATCAAAAACATCCCAACTAACATCACAGATGAGGAACTCAGACATGACCTCGTCAGTTCAATCCCAATCATTAGCATCACACGATGCAATCGATTTGTTCCCCAATCAGATGGTAGCAGACAAATGTTACCATCTCAAACAATTCTCCTTAAATTTGAAGGCCAATTACTCCCTTCCCACGTCAGCATTTACAATGTCAGACCTGAAGTCACACCATACACATCACAAGTAAAAAGATGCTCGAATTGTCTTCGATTTGGCCACTCAAAAAAGCATTGCCGCAGCAAACAAACCTGCAACCATTGCGGGAAGAATGACCATGAAATCCAAAAGGGCCTGATGTGCCCAAGATCCAATGTAAAACCCCTTTGCATTAACTGCAGAGGGGAACATTCCTCAACTTCAGACATCTGCCCAAAACTTAAAGAACAACGAGAGACACACAAATACGCTGCTAATGAGGGAATATCGTACGTCGAAGCTCGTGAAATTCTTTATAACAATGTCCACCAAAATATTCCCTTAATCCCATCATCTACAAATAGTAGACACATAGCTCCTTCCACTCCCCTCCTATCCCCACCTTCCACTCCTCCAGCCCATTATCCTATCCCCTCAACGAGCACCAGCAACCATACGACAGAACTCACCTCAGACACACAAAATCACCCTCATCAGCCAACAGGCTTGCATCCTCGACAACCCTACCATCCACAATACCTGTCTCATGATGACCTGAGCTTCCCCCCCCTGAATCCACAGAATGAAGGGCCAAGAAGTAGAAGGCGGTCAAAACCCAGATGGAATGCTAATATAAACCCCACCACAAACAACACTCAAACACCATGCAATCTCAGCCCCCCAACTATCGACAACCAAACCGACCAACCACTTAGATCTCAACTCTCTTTAACAGCAGATTTGAACACATTAGTGAATCTGATCAGAAACTTCCTAGACACTTTCCTCTCTAAAATGAAACCCCTTGTTGAAGGCTTAGGACTAACTAGCCAATTGGACCATATTTCCAACGTCTTCACATCTGTTCAAGCTACACACGCCAACCAAAACCCAATCCCAAACAACTCCACCTCCCACTCCTCCAACAGCTCATCTAACACACCCAAGACCCCAACTAACTTTGCGATCCCCCCATTTAATTCAGACACCCCGATAAATATACAAATATCAAATAACAGTTCAATATCTAAAGAACCCAGTGACGAACCAATCACTTAATGGCTTGTAGAACCCCCTTAAACATCACCAAAGATCCCCTACGAGTCGTACAATGGAACGCACAAAGCCTAAAACCCAAAACCGCTGACCTACTTAACAGTGCCAATCGACATGATATCATTCTCCTTTCAGAAACCTGGCTAAAACCCACAGACCCAAACTTCCAACTTCCAGGCTTCAACCTTATTCGCAATGACACCCTTGATCAACAGGGAGGAGGTATTGCCATTGCCATCCACAAAACACTCATTTACACCCAGCTTACGAACCTTGATAACATCTCAAATGACATCCACACTATTGGCATTTCAATCCCTACCTCGCAAGGTGAACTAGCAATCTTGTCCATCTACAAGAAACCTCAAGTGTTTATCAGCTCAGCTGATTGGACTAAATTATTCTCCTCTACACATTCCTCATTCGCCACCATTATAGGAGGAGACTTTAATTGTCACTCTGAAGCATGGGGCAGCACTCAGACATGTCGTACTGGACTGGAACTCCTAAACGCCCTATCTAATTCAAACCTAATCCTTCTAAACGACGGAACGCCTACCAGAATATCTCGCCCCGGAGACGCCCCATCCTGCGTAGATCTAACATTAATATCTACCAATATAGCAACTTACACCGATTGGAGGGTCCTATCGGACCACATGGGAAGCGACCACTTCCCCATCGCGACACTTCTTAACATAGTTCCTGAGAAATTCAAGCATTTTTCGTATAAAATTAACAAAAAAAAAATAGATTGGGGCGAATTTGACTCTTACCTAAACCAAAACACCGATCTACTCAATAACCTCTCAGACAATCTTTCCAGCCAAATAGAATACGAAGCATTTATAGATTTGATAATGAAAGCAATTGACTACGCGACTCCAAAAAATAAAAAATTAAACGACGAATTACCCAAAAACGAAAATACGCACAAAGAAAAATCATCACCGCCTGCCCCCTGGTGGAATGAGGAGTGCAGCCGAGCTGTAGCCCTCAGAAGGTTGGCAACCTCGCGCTTCAGACGTAGAATCAACCCTATAAACTACAATGAAATGAAGAGACAAAACGCTCTAACTAAAATCACACTCAGAAAGGAAAAACTTAAAAGCTGGGAAATGTACTGCCAATCACTCAGCAGATCCACACCCATTAACGTCCTGTGGCAAAAAATAAAATGGTTTAAAAACCGGAACAATTATAACCCCACACATATTCCAAAACAAAATAGTGAATCGATCCAAAAAATGAGAGAATTCATAACGGACCTTTGCCCTGCTCTCTCACAAGACTACATCCCTCCCCTTCCCCCAACAATCCCCTTCCAATCAAACCCCTTTCTAGAATCCAGTTATTCGATACATGAATTCAACCAAGCTCTTGCCTCCACCAAAAAATCTTCCTCCCCTGGACTAGACAAAATAGATTATTGCATAATTGATAGACTCCCCCCAAACTATAAAGAAGCACTTCTCGAGATATTCAACAAAATAATTAACTCCGGTCAATTCCCAGAATCATGGCGGAAATTCCTCATATTTCTTCTTCCCAAACCCTCCCCCAACAAATTCCGACCAATCGCCCTGGCTTCCTGTTTCCTTAAACTTTTTGAAAAAATAATCTCAAACCGACTGACGTGGTGGATAGAAACTGAATATATTCTCCCCAATAACCAATTCGGATTTCGAAAAAAACGCTCATGTGCAGACAACCTCGCGATCCTTTCCACAGACGTTCTCACCGGCTTCGCAACCAATCACTATACTTCATGTACCCTTATCGACATAAAGGGCGCCTTTGATCACGTAGATCCCTACACCCTATACCACGAAATTTCCCGCTTAGGAATACCCAAAAAAATAGCAGATTTTGTATATTTCCTCCTTGCCTACCGCCAATCATATTTCGCTATCAATGGACAACTCGAAGGTCCCTTTCCCATGAACGAAGGCACGGGTCAAGGCTGTGTACTTAGCCCGATCCTCTTCAACCTTTATCTCTCCAATACGCCTCTCCTTGAAGATCTAAACACGGAATCCCTTTATTTTGCTGACGACCTAGCTATATACTCAACAAGTCCAGACCTAGACGCAAGCTTATCAGCAATAGAAACTGCAGTAAATCGAATCGCCAACTTTCTTTCGGAAAAAAAACTTCAAATCTCCCCAGAAAAGTCCCACCTCATCATTTTCTCAAAGAAACATTTCTCTGAGTACTCCGACCACCATATAACCATAAATGAAACAACTATCCACGCCGAAGAATCAGTTCGCTTCCTAGGCGTAACACTAGACTATCGCTTCTCTTTTAGCCCTCACATCAATAATCTCTCACAAAAAGGAAATAAAATAATCTCTCTTATTAAAGCTCTTAGAAAAACATGGTATGGCGCGGACCCAAGAAATCTCTTGATCTTTTACAGGGGACTCTTGCGCAGCGCCATAGAATACGGCAGCCACATTCTAAAATACGCTAACGAAACTAACTTCAGCAAACTAATCAATTTACAATCAAAAGCCCTGAGGCTGGCATTAGGCTATAGACTCTCCACACCCAAGAACGTCATGCTTGCGGAAGCAGCGGAAGCTCCCTTAAAATGTCGTATCTCCCAACTATCAGACAGATATTTCCTGAAAACCCTCTCACTCACCAATCACCCTCTCCACGATAAACTACATACCTTAAAGTCCTTTTTAAACAGAAAAATTAACCGTAATATTCACAACATCAGAATAGGGTTCCCTGTATTTAATTCATTTGAAAGACTTATCCACCTAAAAACCAAAATCCACCGCCATGCTCTACCAACGCCCTACCAGTTTCCTTTCAGCCTAATCAACTCACGCCCCAACATCAATGTAACCATAGGTAGCATCCTCAAATCATCTGCCGACCCAAACCTCGACCTCGAGGCCGAACTCAGTAAAGAACATTTATCCTCTCACACCCAAATTTACACCGACGGCTCAAAAAAAGAAGACGGTAATTACGTTGGCTACGCGGTCTCAATTCCATCCTCTAAGACTAGCATCACACATAAAACCTCCTCCTACGCTTCCATATTTACCGCCGAAGCCCTAGCCATCCTATGTGCTCTCCAACACATCCAACAACTTAACATTTACGAATCCGTTATTCTTACAGACTCATTAAGTGTCCTAAAAGCAGTACTACACTTTTCAACTCTCAAAACATCATCACACATTATCTATCAAATTCTCGAACTTTGGTCCAACCTCACTATACACGGCAAAGATATCAATTTCGTATGGATCCCTGCCCATGTAGGAATCCAAGGAAATGAACAAGCGGACTCCCTAGCTAAGGAGGCCACTACAAACGGTGACCTCCAAGACTCAGGTATTCCTTACACAGACTTCAAGGCCTCCATCACGGAGAGAATGAAACACAGAACTTCTCAATCACTAAAAGATATAGGGAAAAATAAAGGCAAACACTATTTTCAAAACTACTACCATGGTTGGAAAAATCCCTGGTTCCATGATTTACGCATAAATAGACCCCAAATAGCAACCATCAATAGAATGAGATCAAATCATTTTAACCTAGGCGAAAGTTTAAAACGCAAAAATATCACAGCTTCCAACCTATGCGAATGCAAACAAATTGAAACCCTAGATCACGTCTTCTGGTATTGCCCCAAATATTCCAGAGAACGGAAAACTCTTCTAAGCTGCTTGAAAAAACTGGATATCACACCTTGCAAACTCACAAAACTATTATCATCCCCTGGTCCTAAAACTGCCTACATCCTACATAACTTTTTAAAAAGCATAAACAAACCAATCTAAAACTATTTCAATTATTATTGCAAAAACAAAAAAAAAAAACAAAATTAGATAATTAAACTAAACGACCACTTTTCAAATTCGACGGATCAACTAAATCCCTACAATACCTCAATCCTACATATCCACTTCCCATTCCACATTCATAACTATGAAAAGCCCCGACAGAGGGATAACGGCCGCAAGACATCATAGTCAGTGCCAGAACAATAGAAGAAGAAGAAGAAGAAGAAGATGGTTAGGATGGTAAGTTACTTGGAAAGGGCAGCACCGATTATAAGAGTCAGTACTGTGTTAGCTGCATGCCCTGCAGGGCTTTAAAGCCGTTGGCGAGAAGTTCCTGGGAACGTGAAATTTGGTTTCGAGAGGATGGAGGAATGCTCAGAGGGTCTTGATGATCTGTTTGGGGCAGGGAAGAATTCATTTCTGAATGACATTGATTATGTCGCCATTTCTGATAATCACTGGCTGGGAACAACGAAACCGTGCATTACTTATCGTTTAAGGGGCGTGAGTTACTTCCACCTTCAGGTGAGCTGCACCAAATGCGATCTATATAGTGGATTCTCCAGGGGCTGTGTTCACGAGGGCATAAGTGATCTCATTTATTTACCTAACACTCTGGTCGATGTCAAGAGAAAAATTCAAGTCGAGAGAATTTATGATTCAGTCGCCAAGTTGACTAAGGCTGAACTGGACAGTTACAAAGATATTTAATTCAATATCGAGGAGTTCAAGACATCAGTGGGTGCCCACAAAATAGCTCATGGTGAGGACAACACTCAGCTACTACTGCATTGCTGGGGTAGGCCAGTCTGTCGATTCACGGGATCGACGGGGCTTTCAGCGAGCCCGGGGCTAAGATTGTTATACCGAAGAAAGTTGTGGGGAAATCTCCATCAGCATTATTCCTGATATGAAGGTCGAGGATGTTGTAGCCAAGGTGAAGGCGCATATTGAGCGGCACTAGGCCAAAAGAGGAAGTCCGAACATCATGAAAATTATCACGGGACACGTCGGACGGTTATGGACTGAGAATTCAGGTCATCCCCATCATTTGGCTGCCGGGGAAGCTACTAAGTATGTCATGAGGTAGATTCGGATCTTTCCTGAGAAAGAGGTAGGGACGGGGTGCATTCCTGTTACCGACAAGCTGCAGGAATGATGTGGCACATTCACAGAATGAAAAGCTCAATATTCGAAATTATATTTAGGGGGTGAGTTGAACTCATTTATACTCGTCCAGAGAACTTTAGCAATGAAAGGAGTAATGATTTCACTTTTATTTTGATTGCAGACGAAATTACTGGGCTCCTATCTCTACGAAGTATCTCGTCTATGAAGATACGATGTTTTATTATGACAATGTGAGCTATTACAAAATATTTCATATTATAAAGATACTTATAAGAATACTTCGAAAAGTTTGCGAGATGAGTAATATATTTTACACTTTTGTTAACATTTATTCCTAAAAGCTGTCTAGATATGTAAAAAAATTAGTCTCGAAGACAAAGCCAACAATAAAAGTTTTGTGAAAATCATTTGGCATTTCCTGACTTTCACCAATAAATTTCTAACGGCTTTTTATTTCTAATTTTGATGACCTACCCTGGCTGTCCCTTGTGAGCATTTACTTCGACGTTACTTCCCTTTGGCGTACATTTGAATTTCTAAATTAGCGAGTGAAAAATTACACAATGCAAAAATTGAAGATAAAAAGAAATTTCATATTTCATATTTCGACCAAAAATCTTAGTGACATTGACATTATACGCAGATGTTTTCCATAAAAAGAAATTATATTTGATTTTTGCCTCCAAAAAATATCAAGTTGAAAGACTCATTCATAAAATCTTTTGTCCTCTTTATCTTTCCGTCATAGCAATACACAAATTAGTATGTGATCAGCAGAAGAAGAGATTCACCTGTCATCACATTGGCTCTACCTGAAATTCTCCTTTTCCGAAAATCTTGCCAGAGAGCCCATTGTGCCCACACGACCCACGAAAAGAGGTCGGGAACAAGCGATTACTGATGTTTCATGGTTCCCTCGATGGTCAATGTCCTCTAATCGCTCCCCAAAATTTTAAAATCCCCATACATCACTCGCGCAAAATAAATAAAAATGAGAATAAAAATCACAAAGAGTGAAAACATAAATTTCCGATAAAAAAGAGGGAAAAGATAAGCTGAAAGAACAGAGGAACAGCTCCCGTTCGCGCCTATGGTCATAACTAGATAACTCAATTTTACTGGCTGTAATAATTCCGGAATAACCCAAAATCTAACGTAATATAAATTTATTTAAATTTAAGGTTTTGACATTGTAGCCGGCTCTGCAATATATAATGCTTCATTATTACTACGCCAGCCAATGTGTAACTGAAATAAACAATCATAATTGTCCATAATTAGTATGAGTATAAACAATTAGCATTCGAATCAATACAAACTAGTCGAATCTTCTGTCAAATTACGATTTTCTATCAATACATCCAAGATTGAGATTTTAATGTCCTGCTTTATAAATGATCATGTAAATTTTGAGTTTGATTCCACTGGAAAGGGGTTGAAAGATATTTAAAACTATCCCCAAAAGTTATTTTTTGCAAATATATCGATAATAATGTAATATATGACAAAAACAAGGAGATTAGAAGATTGTAGAGATAAAATTCTTTAACGAATAAATGTAGATAATTATGTCGCTACTCCCCATGGTTCATTCCTTAAAGCCTCTGAAAGATTTAGAAAATAAAAGAATGCTTTTAATTGGGATTATGATTATCTGAAAAACTTTGCATTTTATGTCTCATTGATTAGTTTCAAGAAAACTCCAATTTGAAGTATAAGTTAAATTTAATGATGTTAAGTTTAAGTTTAAATAAGTTCATACCGATAATCCTTGAAGACCAATATTGTTGGAAGATCTCGCAACTTGCATCTGTTGTGCAAACGTTCCTTATTCACCGATAGCAATCCGATGTATACATGAAAATTGTATAAATAATCAACTGTGCAGCGTTCTGAGCAGGAGTCTTTTTTGCATGTGACATTAAATAATTTGTCATATACTTCGAGAGATTTATCAATGTTCTTGTACTGATGACGATTGAGTTTTTGCTGGTCTGGTTCCAAGTAAGTGACTCTTCACCGTTGACATTAATGTGAGACGCTTGGAAAGTTCCACTATATTCGCTTGCATCCAATGCACCGTCCGGCTTCTTTTTTTCGGAAAACAAATCCTCTCTCTCAGTTGTACTATTATTCAAGAGAAGATTCTCTAAGAATGTTGGTGCAGATAGCAGGCTGTTTTCTATTAAGTTTAACGATGAATCGCCAAGCGAAATCAACGAAGAATCTCCTTTGTCATTGAGATCAGACTCGCATAAATTTACTTTGACTGACTCCTCGATCATAGGTTCTTCCTGCTCATCAATACTAGAGCCAGAATTGTCAAGACATTCAAATGTAGAAATGTGCCTATTTGAGATCGTTGGAGAAGATTCTCCTCTAGCAGCATAGCTTCGCAGATTATCACACACGTAAATGACGAGATGTGGTTCTATATTCCTTGCTGGTCCACAAGGACGAACTTTTTCATCACAATCATTGTGTACTTCCCAATGAGTATCTGCTCTTCTACAATAGGCTATCCAGTGCTTGGGATTGTGGGTGTATCCGACAACTCCTGTCAATCTGGAAAAATGCAATAATAAATAATAAACAAAGTAATAACTATACCTGATTTTTTGTTTGTCCATTGAGAATAATACCAACCTGTAGGGTGATCCAAGATTGATCAGTGATGGAAAATCGCGAAGCTGGCATTGTGTTCCTGCCTCGACCTGAAGGTTATGCCGGATATCGAGTTCGATACATACATAATAATGCGGAACGACTAACAAATCACAAGATTGTGTACACATCTTGCATTGCACTTTGTGGTGGCCATGAGCATAGAGAAGAGCGTTTCCTAGAGCCTTAAATCCATTTGTTATAATTTTCTGATAATCAACTTTAATACTGCTTTAACCCTCACGATAAGAACCACAGTTCTCACAATTGTAGAATAATGTGCGACTGGCATTATTAGGTAAGCATTTTGTCCACGTTTCCACACAGGGATTCATTATATCAATAGCATATGATAAAACTCGTTTTTGTATTTGTACTTTGACTTGTCTTCTATTTTTGAATATCTCTGCCAGAACTAACCCTCGAGCCTCATAGACTTTACTTGACAATCCTTTATGTCTAGCCATGGTAACAATTTTTAAAGTAGCATTTTCTTCTTGTTTGCTTCGATCCCTGAAGTCGTCATAATCAAAAGCCATTGTGAGAAGGATTTCTAGTAAACAATCATAATGACAAGTGTTCTCGATAAAGTATGCGTCTCCTTGTATCAGAACGTGCTTGCAAAAACTACCATTTCGCAAAATCCAACCGGGTTTAAGATTATTTTGTAATTTGTTACGTTGCTCAATCTCTGGAAATGGTCTGAAAAATTTTCCCGCTTTCTTTTTCTTTGGTGAAGGTTGGGGATTATCGGTATCTTCAAATTGGAGTCTTTTCTTTCTTTTCATTTCTATTCCTTTGTTTCGCCAATTGTCCAATGAACAGTCTGAGTGTTCTGGTGAATTGTTGACTATTGCACGATTATGTTGTTCATCGATCTGAAAAACGTCATCTTCAGCGCCATTATGTACAGAGAGTGTTGATGGATTAGTTCCGTTTGTTGGATTTTTACTGACTGGGCTGTTCAAGAATTTCCCTTCATTGTTGCGCTTGTTCAATTCAGCCTCGAAGTCAAGAGCAATACCCTGTGTACTGGTGAATTCGTGTTTGATGTGTCTATCAATACGTAGGTTTTTAGGTAAATTGCGTAAAGAGATCTTCTTCCAAATACGAAACCAACCTTCACTGCAACTTGAAGACGCGCGACCACAAATAAAAGGAATCGCAACAGCCGTCCATAGTGGAAATTCATAACACAGAGCGATCAATGACTTCATTAACTTTGGAGCTTCAAAAGCATTGATGTCAAGGGAATCTGGAGTGGTTTCTGTCCTTTGAGCAGTCTCGACAAGCCGGTCAATATATTCCCTGATGTGACTGTGATATGCTGAATTTTGAGGCTCCGCAGATTCTCCTGGGAGGGTATTACCCTCAGTATTTTCCTCCCGAAGATTTTCTAGGGAATCAGGACGAGGACGCTTCGCAATCTTCTCTTCCAACGCTCTTCTCGCGTCCAGCACCGTTCCACCAGGAATTACCGTAACTCTGTCAGCCTGATTAGAATGTAAACCTACAGTACAGGTTAACAGGAAAATTTCCTGAAACTCTTGTATAGTCTTGGGATGTAATTAGCATACCGACACAATATAGATAAAATTCACGTACTGCCTGCCACTGAATTGATTGCAAACAATCCCACCTTGATAGTTGGTGCATAAGATGAGCAATGTCATTCCTGATAAATGTAGAGATTCGAGGGCGATATTTCAATTCGTTGTGTTCCACAGCAAATAAAAAACAAGTATCAACGTAATCTGCAAGTAATTGATCGTTAAATGCTAGGCAGCTTGCTTTCATCAAAGCCCTAGATCGATCACATACAAACTGAGCCGGTTTTGGGACCTTAGGCAACGGAGCAGGAGGCGAGATAAATAACCTTAACCATTTTTCTAACGTGATCGTGTTGCGACTCTGTCAGCATCTGATGAATTGGTAGAATTATTCCGTCAATATGAATTACTATAGAATATAGAAAAATATGTCCACTGCATGTACCATCTCCGTGCTTAAATGTAACAGAAGTACTACCTGTCCCATCAGCTGATACAACTGTTTGGCTTCTATGCATTTCAGTATATCGTTTATATGCATGTCGATGTGATGGAGAACTGTAAAGGACTGAAAAAGGAACCATAGTCAAATCATGCATAGAGTTCTTATATTTTGGATCATCTATCATCTTTATAAGTGTAACTTCAACATCTTTTCCATCCCCAGGATGAGAATCGAATTGCTTGTCCATGTGTTCCTTTTTAGCTTGATTAAGAACAGTAAGAGTTGGTACTGTAGGATTTATTCTTTTACCGAGTCTCGTCTGTTCTCTAATGCGATCATTTCGCCAATTGTATGCTCCTTTGCAAAATACTTCCTCAGCAATTTGTTGGCGGACCAGCCCGCGCAATGGTCGACGAATAACTTCATGATGTTTATCATTGATAGTATTTCAAGTTCTGAGCGTGAGAATAAACTCAGAATCTCCAGGGTCTGAATCTACATGTGCAATCATAGGATTCTTGCATTTTCTACTCTTACAAGTGCCCTGAATGTGAAAATAATGTTGGGCATTAGGTGAGTTACTTATATTCGCACTTTTAAACATGTAGACGCAAGGGAGGTCTGTTTGATCAACAATAATATTGGAAATAATATTTTGCCATACATCTTTGACCAGAGTAGCCCTATTGATAACATCTGAGCTATCAGGAGGCGGTTCACGCATTAATTTCCAATTTTTTTCCGTAACGACGAGATGAAAAGTGCTCAATCCTCTCGCTTTGGAGTTTACCTCAAAATCTTCATCTGACTGGCGTTCATCAATGGACTGCTCTAAAATAGTTGATTCATTCAATGATTTTCTTCCTAGAATCTCGATGTCAATTCTCTGATTAGCCCTTGCAATTGACAAAACATTCCTTCGATTTTTCGAACAGCAGTGTAGACGTCATGGCGGTTCCATTTGCCACCTCCTTCTTTAATTGTCTTGCTCATCAACTCCCATACATTTGAAGAATAAGGAGGTAATGCATTTGTTGTAAAATGCTCGATAAATTGTTCGATAACAAATACGGCGAGTTCTACAGATGTTCCGGGTGTTCGCCCCGTTTAACTCCACCTGAAAAGAAAAAAATTCTATTTCTTGCTGTAACAAATCAACCCCATTTTTTTGCAACATGAAGGTTATGATTATTTAATTTTTCAAGACCAATAGACTCGAACTTTTCAAATTAATCATGTAACAAATTTTAGGATGTACTCTCATTTCTATTTTTACCCCAGTTTATGCCACAATATATGATAATATGTCAAGAAAATTTTGGTTATATCTAACAATGGGAATGATTGACGGACATATAATTAGCAGGGAAATAATGAAATTTTTAATGAAAACTATTCGAATCTTTGGGGAATCATTTGGGCACATTTGGGAATATGATTTTGTAATTTAGGAACTAATGGTTTTTAAAAAATTAATTAATGATTATTAGGCGTATAGATAGCAGGTGACATCAGTAATGAATATTCAAATCGTCATGAATCGATGCAAAATCATTTGGGCATTTCAAAAAAAGATCATTTAGAATTTGGGAATGTAGAATTAGTATAAAAATATATTTTTTTTATTTTCCCCCGCCTCCGCGGGAAACGCGGCGTCCATACTATCTCGACAAATTATACATACTATGGCATTGAAAATAATTAGGATTACTTTTAAATGATTTGGGCACATTTGGGAAGGTGATTTTGTAATTGAGGAACTAATGGTTTTTTTTTAATTAATTGATTGTTCTGAACCGTATAGATAGCAGGTCATATTGGTAACTGATATTCAAATCGACATAAATTGATGCGAAATCATTTGGGCATTTCGAAAAAAAATCATTTATAATTTGGGAATGTAAAATGACTGTAAAAATATTTTTCTCCCAATTACTCCCCACCACTGTCAACCTGCGCTAGTACTGTGCCGATAATTAGACATAATAACGTATTGAAATTAATCGGGATTATTCGAAAATCCTTTGGGAATATAATTTTCGAATATCACAACCAATGGAGAGCATAATTGGAAACCCCATAATTATGGGCTTTTTATGTACTCCACGGTAAACATGGGGAATGTGCAAAAAAAATTGTTTTACCCGAAATTCTCATTGGGGTACTCTAAGGGTGGAAAAAGTTAATTAAAAATACTCAAATAATTAGATACGTCATAATTATGTACTTTTTATGTGCTCCACGGTTAGCATAATTAAAATGGGGGAAACGATTTTTTTCCAAAGAGCTTCAATGATTTGGCGCTAAGGGCGCGGGGGGGGGGGGGGGAGGAGGATAAATATGAGCGCTTGTTGACGGTGGTGGGGGAAAATTAAAAAAATATATTTTTATAGTAATTCTACATACCCAAATTCTAAATTATCTTTTTTTGAAACGCCCAAATGATTTTGCATCGATTTATGACGATTTGAATATTCATTACAGATATGACCTGCTATCTATACGCCTAATAATCATTAATTAATTTTAACAAAAACATTAGTTCCTAAATTACAAAATTACATGCCCAAATGATTCCCAAAAAAATGATGAAATGATTCGAATAGGTTTCATTAAAAATTTCATTATTTCCCTGCTAATTATATGTCCGTGAATGATTGCAAATAGTATCGGCTTAAAAACTATCAATATTAATGAATAATGTATCACGTATTGATCGAACGATAAAGAAGAAATGCGCTCTTTTTGTATCAATCGAAACTTTCACTCCAATTACTTTTTAGAGTAAGATTTATTTTTAAAAATGCGAATTAAGGGTACTATTATTATTATTATTATTTATTCGATAATGTATACCCTCTCGGGTCTTTACATTTTGCTCCCTTCCCCTTTCCCCAACAAAAAAATATAAAGTTTTCTTAGCTTACTCTAGTAGTACATTCAACTTATACTCTCATTAAGTGTTACATTCCTAGTCCTCCACCCCTTCATTCCACTCTCATACTTAACACAGCACTCCTCTCTCTCTCTCTCTCTCTCCCTCCCATATCCAAAGGATTTGCTATAAGAGCCTCACTACAATGTCCATTTACTCGATACACACAACATATTGGAAAAGCCTCACTCATTCTTCCATTCTACTCTCATTCCTCCATACATTCATTCATTCCTCTCGCATACCTGACACAGTCCACCTCACTTTCTCTCTCTCTCCCATATCCAAACGTTTGCTATAAGAGCCTCACTACAATATCCATTTATTCCATACACATAACATATCGGCAATACCTCACTCATTCCTCCCTTCCTCTTTCACCTCTCTTCTTATCCACTTGGCTTTCGCACACATACCTACTTACACTCCACCATCCACACTGCCTCCCCCCCGGGGATCTCATTGCGGTGGTGGGGGTGCCTCATATCATTTGTACTTCTTTGCCCTGTTTCCTAAGCCGTTTTTCGCCGCGATTGTCCAGGGACTTTGATGTCGGGGTACAACCCTGCCTGGGTGTCGCCCTCGCCATTAGGACCAGGGGCCCGCGCTTTAGCGCCTCCTTCCGGTCGTCAGAGAGTACTGGCCCAACCTCCTCCCCTAATACCTGAGCCTTCCTCTCCCTTTCTCCTCTACTTCTGCCTTATTCTTCATTCTTTCACCTCCCCTTCTTCTCTTTTCCTCATTAACTTTTCCCATTCCCTCACCAATTTGCACTGTTCTGTGATCGGGTCCTCTCCCAGTATCTCCTCTACCCGCTCCCCCCTCCCCAGCTCTTCCCAACACTTCCAAAACTCCTTCAGCGCACCACCTCTCACCTCTCCACACTCCAGGATGTGCCGCAAATCTTCTCTTTCTTCCCCACATAATCTGCACTTCACGTCCCTGAATCCCTTGTTACCCGCCCTTCCGATGTTCCCGCATCTCATCCTTGCCCACATAACTTTATCCCCCCATGAAACCCCTCTCTTTCCCCAATACCCGTCTTTCCCTCCCCGCCTCACCATCTGTTTGTACCCCGGGTTGAAAGTCGACCTCTGTATCTTTTCATCATCCTCTTGCTCCTCCTTCCTCTCTCCTCTCTCCAAATATTCTTTCACTTTCTCCGTAAACTCTTTCCCTTCCAGATCCCCTTTCTTCAGGATCTCTTTAAATTCCTCGCCTCCCCATTCCTCCAACGCCTTCCCCAGTTCCTTCCCCCATGCCGTCGGATTGCCGTTACTCAGTCCTCTGAGCTCCTCCAGTAGGCATCTCTTTACTAATCTTTTAGAGTCCAATCTACTCACTCCCCCCAGAAATTCCATCACCCGTCGCCTGGTTTCCTCCCGCTCTCCTTCCTCCACAAGTACCCCGGTGTATTTCTAGTCACCCCCATACCCATTTTCACAATCCTCCCCTGTACTCTTTCCAGCATTTCCCTGGCCGCTAATCCCCATACCTCTACCCCGTACATCGCTCCCGACTTCCCCAAAGTATTCATTATATACAGCCTGCTTTCCAACGAATTTAGCCCCGCTCTTGCTGCTACCCCCCACGACGCACTCACCGCCCCCCCCCCTCCCTTCCCTGCCATTCTCCTTATGTGCCCCCGGTTCGTGTTTTTTGTTGAGAACCAGTATCCCAAGTATTTAAAAGCGTTCACCACTTCCACCTCTCTCCCATAAATTTCCCACCTCTCCTCTTTCCTCCTCCCCCCCCCCCAGCTCTAAACACCATCACCTTCATCTTAGCAACATTAATCTCCAACTTGTTCCTCTCAAAATATCTCGCCGCTGTTCCCAACATTTTCTGGAGGCCTCCTGCATCTCTCGCCACTACCGCAATGTCGTCCGCGTACTTTAAGCACCAGACCTTCTCTCTTCCTATCACCACCACCCCCCCCCCCCTTCCTGACCCGACTCCCACCCCTCGTCTATGTCATCAATGAATAGGTTAAAAAGTATCGGGCTCAGCGGACAACCCTGTCTCACCCCCCTTCCGGTAGCAAATCTCTCTGAAATCCCCTCCCCTGTGATAATCTCGTTCTCCGTTTCCCTATATATCTCCCTTATCATCCTGTAGAAACGCCCACTTATCCCCACCCCCCACAACTTTTTCAGCAGCAGATCTCTGTCGACCGTGTCAAACGCGGCCCTCAGGTCAATGAACGCTACATAGACCTTCCTCCCCTTCGTTTTAATCTGATTCCCCACAATTGAGTTAAGCGCGAAGATCTGCTCTCTAGTCCCTCTTTTTCTCCGGAACCCACCCTGACTCTCCCTAAATTTGTTCTCTTTCTCCAGGTACTGGCTCAGCCTGTTCGCTAAGATCCCTGCCAATAGTGTATAGCCCATATTTAATAGCGAAATCCCCCTGTAGTTCGTTACATCCCTCTCATCCCCCCCTTTATGAATAAGAAAAACCCGAGCCACAGTCCACCCCCTTCTGACTATCCCATTTTTCCATCCTTCCTGTATCACTTCCCACAACTCCTTCTTCCAGTTGTCCGGTAGGTTCTTGAGGAACTCCCCTGTGACCCCATCCTCTCCCGCAACCTTCCCTTTCTTTAATCCTTTCAGCGCCCCGCAGAGCTCCTCATAAGATATGTCCCCATCTAGGCAGTCTATTTCCTCCTCCCCTTCCCTCTCCCACTGCCTTTCTACCACTCTCTGCTCTCCTGTTCCCCCCAGCAACTGCCCCATATGTTCCACCCACTCCTCCTTCTTTATATTCTCCCCCTTCCGCCCCTTCTTCGGCCTACATCCATTCACCGCTTTCCAAAACTCCCCCATGTCCCCTCTTCCTTACCCTTTCCTTCCTCTCCCACACTAATTCTGTCAGCCTTTGCTTCCTCATCTTTCTCATTATTGCCCTCTCTGTTTGATATTCCTCCTTTTCCTTTCCTCCCCCCCCCCCTTTCAAAAACCTCTTCAGCGCTTCGTAGACTAGAGCCCTTTGGATTTTGAAGTCCTCTCCTAGCCAGGCTTCATCCCCCTTTTTCCTCCTCCCCCCCACTTCCCTAACCATGCCTACTTCTGCCGCCGTTTCTGCGCACTCCGACCCCCCTTTGCCGCTATTTCTATTTTCTCCATTGCTTGTTGGTAGGCTTCACTCCCCTCCTGTGACCATACTAGCCTGGTCTCCCTCATCTCTCCCATCCCCTTTTGCACGTTTCTCGCCCCATTTCGCTCTTCCTCTATCTGCCTTTTACCCCCTGATCCCACTAACTTGTGTCGCGGATCGCGTATTTCCTACAAAATAAGGAAAAACCCAAAATAATAAGAGAAATAGTGAAGTAAACACGAAACGACGAGAAGAGGATCATTCTTGAAACTCGCTCAATGCTGTACAGTAACCCCGGCGAGTAGAGACGTGCAGATGGATCGAGTATCGAGGTTTCAAAATGCACGAAAAATCTCTAGTAAAATAGAGGAAAATAAGGCAACAGAAAACTCTCGAAAACTGGAAAAAAATGTGAAAGATCGTAAAAATTGGCCCCAGCAAGTGCGTAGACGACGCACAGATGGTCCCAGCGGGGCCCCTCCGCCCGCTGCAAGTCGTAAAAATGGAGCGTTCGGGCTACAGCGGCTTACTCAACGAAGGACCCTTAGTACTATCTGAAAATGTATAGCTTTGGGTACATTTTTTTTCCTCTTATGATGAAATTAAATGAAAGTTGAACGGAGCGGCCCTGCGTTATCACAGAATTCGTGATTCCCACAACCATTTAAATGACATCTTTATGGTTGTCTTCGAAGAAATTCTGGCATATGCTCCAGTTTGACGTGGTTTCAACATAAATTGTTCGAGTGCCCATAGCGATTATGAGTAAAAATCAGGGTACGTTATCAGCCTACACGTGTAAGGGAAATGTGTCCACTTCTTGAACTTCGCCCTAAACTCAACCCCCACTTATTTTTTTTCCGACCTGCAACGGCAATAAAAATGGACCACTGGCCCCGAGAAGAACCAGTACCAGATTTTTCCTAGTTGTGTGAAAACGCTGCAGCTCTGTTTCTTTGGACGCCCCCCTTGCCTGTTCAAATTACACTCTCGAGTATCTTGAAGACATCGAAATCACAGTCACTCAATATACCATTGAACGACTTTCTTCTTCAGTTTTGCACTGTTAACCGAATACCGAAGAATTGATTCCAGTAAATTTAAACCGAGAAATACCCAACTAGTGCATTTTCCGAAATCTCCAACTACATCGAACGATCAACCGAAGTTCCATCTCTCTCACTCACCCGTGGACCAGAGGACCATCTCTCTCGCTCACCCGTGGACCAGAGGACCATCTCTCTCGCTCACCCGTGGACCAGAGGACCTCCTGAGGAGACCAGCCACCAACTGAAACCGAGCGATCGCTACCCACCCATTCTTTTTCGATTACTACTGTAAGTCACACAAATTTGGTTACTCATTCTTGCTCCTTTTCGTTTCTATCTTTCTATTATTTCTACATTTCTACCGGTTTTATCTTGGTTTTTCTTCTTTTACAAATAAATAGTGTTTTAAAGTCAAAAAGCGAGCGCGTGTGTTTCTTTCTCTATGATCTATAGTTGTATGACCCCTACGCTATAAACTATCTTACACTTTAGTGTTTTATCCCACACAATCCGATCCCTCTTTTTCCTTCAAAATCACTTAGTATTCGTGATTAGTTGCGGTCTGTTCGTTGCTGGGGTTCACCTTCCACCCGAGTTTTCTACACGATTTTCAGTGTTAGGATCGTAACACTTGCAACTCACCCCTAAGTGGTCAGAATCGATCGTGGGCCATATCCTTACCTCCTCCAATGCGCTCATTTCCCCTTCATGCATGACTAGATCTAGCACCGACTCATTCACCTCCGTCTTGACTCCCTACGAACGTGATGGCCCCCTCCCAATCCCCTTTGACTGCCCCATTGGCTACGTACAGGCCCTCCTCCTCACAGAATTTAATCAGTCTTTTCCCCTCTCTCTTCACCTTGCCTTCATCAAAATCCCTGGACCGTCGTTTATATTTCTCTTCACCGTCGCCCGCTTGTAGCACTCCTATTCTACAATTGAAATCCCCCACCACCACAATCTGTTCTCCCTTCTCCCTTCCGTCTTGTATTTTCTCCGATATTTCTACTATTATTTTATCTATCCCCACATTATTATATCCCGCTATTATTCTTCCCCTCTCCACCCTCCCCCCACAGCCTAATCCCCGAGATCACTGCTCCATTACTCCACGTCTCCACTCTTACCCCTTTCATACATTTCCTCACCCCTACCAAAATTCCCCCCATCCCCCTCCCCTTCTTACATCTCTTCACCGCATCTTGCATTACCCAACTAAAATTACTTGTCACACTCTCAATCCTGTCCCTGATGGCTCCCTGCTGCTTCTTTATCACGTGAGTTTCTAATAATATTATCACATCAAAGTCCTTCAGGTTCCCCCATATACGTTCAAACTTCTCTCCCCTCAACCCCTGGACGTTCCAGCAGGTAGCCCTGATGCCAGGATATCTCCCAGCCCACCGCCCCTGACTTAGTTTAAATCACTCTCTTCTGCCTCACCCATTCTTCCATTCTCTCCTCCATCACCTGGCTGCTCCCTGTTTTGTTCCTTGTCACTCGTTAGTTTCTCCTCTTCCTTCAGTTCTGCTCCCTCCTCGTCCCATCGATAGCTGTGTCCTTGCACCCATACACCCTGCTGCCAGTCCTGCACCTGCGCCCTCAATCCGCTTCTCAAGGCTCTGTCTGCTATCGTCCCCATGTGCTTCACCACTTCCAGCTGCCTCATGGTAAAGTCCTCCCTGACTCTCAGTCCCTCCTTCCTCAGTGCTACTTGCCTCCTTCCTTCTAGCAGCAACCTTTTTTGGATGTGAGTTGCTAGCTTGAATAGCACTTCCCCTCCTTTCAGCCTCGTTACCTTCACGACCTTTAGTGCCAGCCCTGTACTCCTTCTCACCCTAGTCTCCAGGTCCACTTTCTCCATGCCCCTTCTGACTGTAGCTCCTACCACTACCACATTCCTCATCCTCACCCTCCTTTCTCTCCTCTCGCATTGCAGCTCTCCGTTCGTCAGTCTATCCGGGGCCCCACTCATCCAATCCACTCCTCGAAGGGGGTCCCCTCCCCCCTCCACCAATCCTGCGGGCTGGTTTCCCACCCGCTGACCAGGGGGGGTCAACTTCTCTATTGCACTTACCCCTCCTCTCCACTTCTCTCTGGCAACTTCTCCCTCGCTCCTCCGATTCTCCTGATCTACCTCGATGGTCTGCTCCATTCCTGTTATGCGTTCCTCCCTATCTTCCATGTCTTCTCTCATACCATCCATATCGTTGGCTTTCCTCTCTGCTACCTGGAGCTCTTTCTTCACTTCCTCCACAGTGGTGCACACCTCAAGTAGCGCCTCCTCCAGCCTTTCCGCACGGCTACTCTCCTCACCCCACCTCCTGTCACCCTGCTCCATGCATCTGTCCATTGCAGCTTGCATCCTCTCGAGTTATATCTCCATTCTTTTCCATCTCTCTTCACCCATGCACCACCTCTTCTCTCTTTCAGTACACTCCCGATTTTCGCATCTTTCAATCCTGGCCTTCCCTCCCTCATCATATCTCGTGCTATCGTCTGTGTCCTCCCCTCCGCTTCCAACCTGCTCATGCCCCTCACCTCTGGCCACCTGACCCTCCGTGCCTTCACTTGAGCTCCTAACTTCCTCGCCCTTTTCACTGGAGTGCGCACTAATTCTTTGCCTGCTGCAAAGGCCCCTTCCCCCTTCTCCTGACTTCTCGTAAAATACTTGTCGATTGGCACTGTTCGCTCCAACTTCTTGGTCTCTCCCCTCCTCGGTCCCCCCCTTCTACGTTTCGGCTTCTCGTCTTCTGTTCCCCCTCTCTCGCCCACCGAATCGCTCGCCTGACTCAGGCTTTGCTCATCGCCACCGCCATCTACCGTCTCCTCACCCAACTCTCCCACTGGCGAGCTCTCCCGCTCAAACTCCTGCTGTCCCGCTCGCTCCATCACTCTTTCTCTCTCGCTCACTTCAACCGTCATTCCCCCGCTTCACATTTAACTCGGGATAACTCTCCCCTGCCACAGCCTCCACTCTCACCTTCGATCACACTATTACTTCTCGCCTTCCGCCACCTTCCAACACCTTTTTCTCCTAAAAATTCCTCTTATTTCCCACTGAAAATCCGTCAAAACCCACGCGCACTCTTCTCTCCAACTGCTTACCCTCGCGAGCCCAGCGCCCGAATTAAGGGTACTATTTTAAGTAGTGATTATTGTCCTGACAATATATGAATGTAATAATTTAATTTTGTTTTTCAATATTATTTCAATGAAAATAAACTCACAAAATCTGCATAGAAAAGCCGCTTCAAACGGTCCTGATATCCTGTTGGCTTCTTCACTTTTTCCAGCTTGGTTTATATACAACCTTAAGATACAAATAGCTATGAGTGAATTATATATATATTTTTTTATATAAATTGTCCTCCGTAACTTAATGACCAGTCACTTGACTTCACATATGAAGACAGATCTTATCACAAAGAAGATGCAACTACGAAGGTTAACTGGCTCAAACTGTTCTAAAAAAATTATTATAGTTCCGGATTTGAAAATCAACATTTTATGGGACTCAACGAAAAGAAAAATTGAAAGGTCATGATGGAAACTTAACCACCCTCCTTCATGGCCTTGCCATCGTCGGCCTGGCCTCGATGGAACCTAGGAGAAGGTGATTAGTTTTTCACGGCTACCTCAGAAATAAATTATATAGGTTTAATTACCACTTCAAGGGCCAAAGGTGGCAATTAAAATTACATGAATCTGCTGAACTCCAAATTTCACCAACGACATATAAAAAAGAATATTACTTTTGTGTTGATCTTCAGTCTTATTTGCAAGGTCTGGGATGGTTTCTCAGCCAGGTTGAATAACTGCAGGAACATCAGAGCACTTCTCAGAAGACTTTATGGACATTGCATCGGCGCATTTTCCCATTACTCCATTTGATATCTTTTTCGCTATAACCTCTATAAACCCATGGAGTTCCTGAAAAAAAATTTCTACTGAATAAAGAGAAGTTAATAAAAAAGCAAGCAAGAAATTATGGATGCAAACAAGAAATTTACTGCAGAATAGCTATCGAGAAGAACTACAAAATTTATGCCAATTATGAACAGATAAAAAACTGCTCCTACTGTACAAGAATTTGCAAATAAGGGTGGAGATATGCTCAGCTATTCTTCTAGTATTACCACAATTATGCAATGTTAAACGACAAAAATTGCGAAGATGAAGTAGAAAACTTACTTGATACATTATTACTCCGAAATATTACTCCAAAAACTACTACGCAACACTGTAATGGCGGATGGCCATATGATTACCCGTCAGCACTTATTGGGGTGGGGAAACCGGAAGCTGTGTTATCGTGGTGTGGTAGGGGTGATGAACATTTTTTATTTATAAAAAATGAAAATGATAGGGAAATCGTTTTGACAATAAACCACCTTTGAGCACCTTTGAATTCTGCATAAATTGGCATATGAAATTTTTGAAAATGTGTACATATTTCATCCACTGGCAAGATGCCGTTTTTAAAATAATTTAAAAAAAAATAATGACCACCCCCAAATGTTTAAAAGTACACATTTGACCACCCTCGAACCACCAAGCGATTGCAATAATAAAACAAGTATATTTCCTCATAGTTACCGCTAACTATACCTACCTGATTTTGTGGTTGAAGGGTTTGCATAAGCACTAGGAATCTCCCCTATAATCTCTGGTATGAAGCCGATTGGCGTGAATAAAATAATAATAATAATAATAATAATAATAATAAAAAAACCACGGATACCAAAAAAAAAAATTTATAAATAACGTACCATTGTTCACCATTGAAAAAGGAAGAGATACCAATATGATTGTTGTAATTATCTTCCACCCCCCCCCCCCCCCCCGAGGATAGACTAGAGTTTAGTCTTTGCCCCCCCCCCCCTAACTATGGTGAAGTTCACTTTTCTATAATTCATCTAGTGACTTGGATTTCGCGTTGTAGACATCGTAGCGTTCGGATGTGTTGAATACGCATTCCTGCCTATATCCACAAATAGCGTCCTTCTGAAACTTACTCTTACTCTCTCTAACTCAAACAAATCTAAAACAACTAGTGCTTAATACTCCATACAACTGCGGAATCATTGAAGTGCTCTCAAGAAACAAGCTTTCACTCAAAAGACGTCATGCCCCTCGGGCTGGCGTTGTATACATCGCCACCGCCGCCATCTTGATCACGCTTCGCTTTCGCTACCATTTTCTCTATCTACCCTCCTCTTCCTTAAACTACCCGTCTCCTTTCAAATTTTTCAAACAGTCATTCTCTTTTCATTTTACTGCTTACCCTTGCTCACATAAATTCTAAAATGGAAAACATCCCTAATACCCCTGATCACGAACAAACTGATTTATTCAATGATCCCTATCTCTCCAACTGCAATCCCCCCTCCCCTTTAACCCAATTCTCAGAAGAAGAAACGCTCGAAAACATTGCCCTTCTGGACAAATATCAACAGTATTGCCAAGAACATAATCTCGTACCCGATTCCCACGTAGATATCGAACAACTGAAATTGTGGGCTAATGCCTCACCAACAGACACTATTTCAAACCCTATCACTTCCCAGTCCTTCACTACCAAACCCTCCCTTCTAAACAATGACATGTCCATGGAATTCGGCTCAGGTAACGAAATGATTGGATCACCATATGCAGAAAAACGTAAATCACTCTCCGATGACGCAGGTAACCTTTCAGATGACTATGACTCAAAGCCATATGCTCGCAAACCAGCTAAACTACCTCACACTTCATCATCAATCTCACCAAATCCTCCATTTCATCCTACCCCACCAATATCTACTGAAAATCCTCCGAAAATCTTGAAACAAAACAATCACCCCACTGTACCCCCCCTAATGCTCAGTAATCGCTACTCAGCAACAAGTACCTGCTCTTCATATGACGTCATATTCCACTCAGACTACTCTCAACCAAATGTCACGAAACTCAATGACCTTAAACTAGCTAGAGCTATCACCAAAATTCTCGAAGAAGCTAACATCAAATCTGAAACCACCATTTCAACGAAATTAGGCCAGTCAATCCGAGTCTCCTTCAATACTGCCAGTTCTGCAAACTCTGTCATTAACCATCCATCCTTACAAGCACACAACATCATTGCATATATACCACAATATAAAATCATTCGCCAAGGTATAATTAAAAATGTCCCTTTGGACTTTACTAGAGAGGAAATCATCAAATACACTCGTAGCACAACCACCATCCTAGACGCCACCAGATGTGAGCGTTATGTACGTCACCCAGACAAAAATCCCGAATCTTGCCCCTCCCTTAGCATACTACTCACTTTTGATGGACAAATTCGTCCCACTGACGTTTCCCTATACAATCTCCGTTTTGAAGTCCATCCCTATACTTCGCCAGTTAAACGATGCTCAAAATGTCTTCGTTTTGGACATACTAAGATTGCTTGCCGAAACAATAAAACCTGTCACCACTGTGGCACTAGTTCACACGACGACTCTGAAACCTGCCCAAAATCCACCCAACCCCCGAACTGTATCAACTGCAAAAACGCTCATAAATCCACAGACGAACAATGTCCAGCCCTTTTAAGACAACGCCGAATTCACAAATATGCCGCTATCAACGGTATCTCTTACACGGAATCTCAACCCATAATTGATGCCGAAATCCGTGCTGAGCAACAAAGTGGTTCACCTCATTTCCAACCTATCTCAACTTACAATCAAACCCATTTCACTTCCTTTCCTCTATTACCGTCTGAACCTACCTACTCTTCCAGCTCTCATCAACCTCAGAACGGTCCCCCTCCTTCATCTTCCCCTCCCATGAATTCTTATGCCAGTATTACTAAATCTCCTCCTAAAAAACCTTCACAACTTCATAATAAGCCCAAATCCCTCACCTCTTTTTCCCCCAATTCACTTCTCAAAATATATCAAAAGATGACAAGCCTCAAACAACAACCAGTAAACTACGTAAACCTCCGAACATTCGCTTCACAGAACACGAGACCTGTCTCATTTCGCCAAACGGGGCTAACTACACAAATCTCAACAAACTCGCCTCCAATCCCTCACCTAAACCCTACGCTACCTCACCGCAATGCCAACACACCTCCCCTTCTGCAATTCCTTTACAAACCGATATCATCACAATCATCACCCAATTAACCAGTTTAATTAATCTCTTTATAACTAACCTCACACCCCTCCTAGACTCTCTCGGCCTCTTAAACCAACTCTCCCAACAACTTAACCCACCCCAAGACCTATCATCTAAATCTAACCACAATACCCTTGAATTCTCCCATCCCTGCTCTCCACTCACATCCTCCTCCTCCTCCTCCTACGCTCACTCTATATAATGTTCGCGTCATCCTGCCAATCACTCCACATCCTTCAATGGAATGCTCAAAGCATCAAACCAAAAGTAGGTGAACTTAGAAACCATGTCAGCAACTTTGACCTAACACTATTAACCGAAACCTGGCTCAAACCCTCCCACACCTCATTCAATATTCCTAATTACAATATCATCAGAAAAGATGAAATCAACCAACACGGTGGGGGCATAGCCATTGCTATCAACAAATCCATCACATACACAATCATTCCAAACTTAGATTCTATATCAAGCAATCTCCAAATTCTAGGAATCTTGATACCAACATCAAAAGGCGACCTAGCCATATACTGTTTATACAAAAGACCATCAATACACATAAATCGAACTGAATGGTCCAAACTCCTGAACCATACCACCAACGCATTTGCCTCCCTTATTGGTGGAGACTTCAATTGTCATTCTCCCATATGGGGCTCTGGAAAAAATGACTCCTCTGGAGACGAATTAGTTGAGGCTTTATCTAGTTCAGACTTTCTTCCCCTCAATGACGGATCAATCACCAAAATTACTCGTCCCAATGAAACTCCCTCCGCCATAGACATAACTCTAACGTCATCTAATATATCAATCCAAGCCTCTTGGAAAGTTCTTCCAGACAGAATGGGTAGTGACCACCATCCAATTGACATAACTCTGAATGCTCCTCCTACACGATGCAACTTCTTCTCCACCAAACTCAAAACAACCGAAATAGACTGGATTCTCTTTGATGAATACTTAACCACCAACTCCGCATTCATACAGAATATACCAGAGGATCTTACTGCACCCCAAAAATATGACAAAATTATCACTACCATAATGGAAGCAATAAAAGCATCGTCCCCTCAAAACAATACAACCAACCCTCAATCCCCAACAACAAACTTCAAACATTCATCCCCACCTGCCCCCTGGTGGAAGCTAACTGTTCTCGTGCTGTAGCACTCCGAAGGAGAGCTACTTCTACATTCCGAAAATTCCCAAGTTATCCTAACTACATAGAATACCAAAAACAAAACGCAGCTACCAAACTAATACTGAGGAGAGAAAAAATTAATGGTTGGCTCACTTTCTGCAACTCATTAGACAAATCCACCGCCATCAATGTATTATGGCAAAAAATCAAAACGTTTAAAAACAAAAATTCTTATAATCCCAACATTAGCTCTCCTCAAGACACAGAAACAGCCTCAAAAATGAAAACATTCATATCTGAATTCTGCCCCAACCTTCGACGAGACTACTCCCCCCCTCCGCCCCCAAACCTGACCTTTAGACCCAACCCCTTCCTTCAAAAAGAGTTCTCTGAACAAGAATTCAACCTAGCCCTTTCATCTAGCAAAAAATCATCATCTCCTGGCCTAGATAAAATAGACTACCTCATTATTAGCAAACTTCCTCTCCCTTACAAGAAAGCCATTCTAAATACATTCAATGAAGTTCTAGCCAAAAGCCAATATCCAGACGCTTGGCGTCAATTTTTAATTTTTCTACTCCCTAAAAAAGACTCTAACAAATTCAGACCCATTGCTCTAGCCTCTTGTTTATTAAAACTGTGTGAGAAGTTAATATGCAATAGGCTTACATGGTGGCTTGAAAAGAAAAACCTCTTACCCAATTTCCAATTTGGCTTCCGCAAAATGCGCTCATGCGCTGACAATTTGGCCATACTTACCACTGAAATCTTCACAGGTTTTGCGAAGAAGCAATACACGCCTGTTATCTTCTTAGATATCAAGGGAGCTTTTGACAATGTTGACCCAGTTATCCTTTTCACCCAACTACAAACTTTAGGAATCCCACAAACCATTGCAAATTTCATATACTTCCTTCTCGCTCATAGACAATCTTACTTTGTAATCCACGGTAACCTGGAAGGCCCCTTTCCCATGAACAAGGGTACAGGACAAGGATCTATTCTGAGCCCTATGCTCTTCAACATCTACACATCCTCCCTCCCAATCCTCTCCGACCTAGGAGCTGAAATCATAGCCTTTGCGGATGACCTAGCAATTTTTCATCGCAGTTCTAATCTGGAAAAGTCTCTCAATAACCTGGAACGTTCTGTTTCCAGAGTAGCTTCTCGCCTATTAGATTTAAAACTTGAAATATCCCCTGAAAAATCCCATTTAGTCATCTCCAAAAAACAATTTACCCCCACTGAACACTACATCATTATTAATAACCAGCCGATTCGAGCCGAAACATCCGCTAGATTCCTAGGAATCGAATTAGACTATAAACTCAACTTCAAAGCTCACATCAACAATATCCTACAAAAAAGCTCAAAAATCATATATATGCTGAAATCCCTACGAAACACTTGGTTTGGTGCGCATCCAGAAATCCTTCTCCTATTTTACCGAGGCCTCATCCGAAGTACCATTGAATATGGTTGTCACATATTTAAACCCAACAACAAAACTGATTTTGAGAAACTAGACAAACTACAATATAAAGCTCTCAGACTATGTATGGGGTTCCGACAATCGACTCCCACCAACGTCATCCTCGCTGAAACATGCGAACCTCCACTACACCTTAGAATTTCCCAACTTTCAAGCAGATACATCCTCCACGAAAAAATCAGCTACCTCCACTCTATCTTGCTACGAAAAAATAAAAATGAACATAACATTAAAACCAATTTCCCCATATACACATCCTACTCCCTACTACTAAATTTAAAACCCAAAATCCACTCCAACCCCCACCCTACTCCCTACAATTTCTCATTCAACCTCGTCAACTCAAAACCGATCATAAACACCACCATGGGCATTACACTTAAATCCGCCCAAGCTCCCACCGACAAGCTCAACGAACTCATCCAGAATGAAAACCTACAAAATCATATCCAAATCTACACTGACGGATCCAAGATGAAACCGGGTAACTACGTCGGATATGCGACGTATATCCCATCCCTAGACCATGAATCATTGAACAGAATCTCTTCTTATGCATCCATATTCACTGCGGAAGCACTGGCGATTTTGAAAGCCCTACAAATCATCTCAGAACTAAACTCTCCAAAGTTTTTGATTCTATCTGACTCTCTCAGCGTTCTAAAGTCTCTCATGTTCTTTTCCCCTACCAATACTAAATCACACCTTATCTTTAACATTCTTGATCTCTGGCACACCGTCACCAATCAAAACAAAGAAATCATCTTCATCTGGATCCCATCACATAAAAGCATTGACGGCAACGAAGAGGTTGATACGCGTGCCAAAGCAGCTATCACTTCCGGTATCCTTCAAGAATCCTCACTCCCTTATACTGACTTCATCGAATCCGTCAACAACAAAATGAAACAATCCTCCTCTTCATACCTCAAACACCATAGTCATCAGAAAGGAAATCATTACTTCAAACACTACTATAAAGGTTGGAGCCCTCCTTGGTTCCACAAAATCAAAGTTACCAGACCTGTTATTACAACCTTATCTAGAATGCGATCCAATCATTTTAATCTCAACGAAAGCCTTGCAAGGAAAAATATTATCGTCTCTCCTCTCTGCGAATGCAACCAAATCCAAAGCTTAACCCACATATTCTGGCTATGCCCACAATTTTCAGCACAACGCATTACTCTAATCAAATCTCTGAGAAAATTAAAAATATTTGTTTTTGACATCAACAAGCTCCTGATATCTCCATCCGCGAAAATTGCATATCGCCTCTACAACTTTCTGAAAAATTGTAAATTAAAAATCTAAACTCAAGTCAGACACATCCAAATTTCCCTCCCATGTATCCATATAAACCAATCCTCTTTACCGACATATCTCCCTACCTTCAGTAAAGTCCCCCAGAGGGATAACGGCCGATTGGGCTTATGCCACAGTGCCATAAAAAAGTAGAAGAAGAAGAATCTAGTGACTTCTAACCTATAAAGTTCACGGAATAACCATAAAACGACTTTGCAAACAAACTCGTTTTTCTCTATTGTCTACAATCATTAATAGTCTAGGAAAATGAGTCGAAAAGAAGCGCTGTCTCAATTTATTCAACAAATTCACGGTCGTCCAGTTGTCGTAAAATTGAATAGCGGAGTCGATTATAGAGGTAAGTACTTTACATGTGTTTTGTCATAATTGGTAAGGGGAGTTACATATGCACAGAGATGAAGAGCACAAGAATATCAACTAACGCTTATTGGTGGGAACCAATAGGCAGATTAATTGGATAAAATAACAACGATTTCGTTTCGAACATTTGACATTCAATCTGAGGTAAACATTACAAATATATGTTTAGTCGTTCGAAAGAAATACCTATTTTCGCCCAAATAAACTAATTTCATCATTAGTTTCATACTACTTTTGAATGCAACAATTGGATATTTATATTTGCCCTGACAAATTGGGGAGCCACGGTGTTGCGTGGATGTCTATTTTCCATCAAAAATAGCCTGCTAGAATTCCCTAAATATGTGAGGACCAAACATTTGAGGTACTTCACAGTCATTAGTTGTTTCTGTGTTCCACAATGTATGATAGTATGGATGTCACTCTTTGATTTCAGGTACTTTATAGTCATTAGTTATTTATTTATCCCCTAATATATGGCAGTGTGGATGTTACATGGAACCTCAATCGCCAGGATTGCATGAACTGGAACGTGAATCCTGGCTCTAGAGTAATCCTAGAGACTTAGCTATTCTGAATTGATTAGAGATTAGTAGTAGCTATTCTAGATATTTTAGAAACTCCAAAAATCATGAGTATTTTGCAAATTCTTCAATTTCATACGATTTTTTAAATTTTAAATGACTTTGTTTCGCCATCAAAGAAAATTGAGGGTCTACAGAAATATATCATAACTTAGAGTGTCAATTTTTTTCCACCAGGTGTCCTGGCTTGTCTCGATGGATACATGAATATCGCTTTGGAACAGACTGAAGAGTACGTTAATGGACAACTGAAAAATAAATATGGAGATGCCTTCATCAGAGGAAACAATGTCCTCTACATCAGTACCCAAAAACGTCGCACCTGACTTCATATTTTAATTATATTAATTTTTTTATTCATTACAAAAATTCATTAAATACGCCGTTTTACCTACAAAAGAATTCAAAGCATTTTCTTCATAAACAATAAACTATTGAGTTTCCTTAACCAATTAGATTTAAATTAGGCGAGCTCAAGTTGAATAGTCGGGGGAGGCTTCTTCAGATTCTAGTTTCAACTCTCTTTCAAAAATGAAATACTAGGAGATATGAGAAAAAATGAAAGTTCACCGAAGTTTTTAACATTATTTTACACATTTTCGACATTTTGGAAGTGATGAAAACTACAGATTTCAAAAATGTACAAAATTTGAGAAACACTTTCAGGAATCTCAACAGTTTCAATAAATTTAACTTTTTCAGAAATCAATAAACCTCGAAATCTAAAAATTTTCGAAATTCCAAAAATGAAATACAGTTCGAAAATTTTAGAACATTCAAAAGAATTCACAAATTACACTTTCAAAAATAAAAGAAATTGCTATAAAATTACATTTTTGTTCTTTACACACGTTCACATCATTGAAAAATTTTGAAACTTGCGAAATTATTAATTCGAAAATGTAAAACTCAAGGATTTCACCATGGGAAGTTTCAAACAATTTCAAGCATTCAGATTATTCTTCATTTTCAAAATTATCAAACTTCCAAAATTTTCATAATGTTTTTCACAAAAATTCAGAACATTTAAAGTTTAAAACTTACATTTGACCTTTTTAGTATTTTCGAAAGGGTAAGAATGTTGAAAATTTTGTGCATTCCAATACATTGGCTGTCTTTGAGAACAGAAAATGCTCGAAGTACAAAAGAAAATAAAGTACAGTAGTTCCAAAAACTTCAGGAAACACAAAAATTCCTCGAAAAAGCAACAGAGTATTTCGATAATATAGGAAGATATTCTCTGCTCAATGAATCTATCAAAGTTTTGAATGACGGTTCGATAATCCTTGATGCTCAACAAATGTCTCACAAATGAGATGGTAAAAAAATGCAAATATTTCAGGAATTTCCATTCGTCAAAATATGTATTTAAAATACGCAGATTCACAAAAAATCGTACGCGCGTCAGAAATCGTAACAAAAAATAAAATGTCAGAAAGTCCCGCAAGACATTCAAAATTTCCGAAATTGTAGAAAAAAATAATTTTAGAAAACTTAAGATTCGAAAAATCTGAAAACCTACCGAATACTCAATACATCCCAGTAAACTGAGATTTTTAGAAGTACATCAACTATTCTCCTTTTACTCATTCCATTTTGAATGAATAATTCATTAAGGGGCAAACTTATCAAGTCGACGTGCTATTCAGGTGATTTTTTAAGAAATATCATCGAATAGAAAAGAGATTTGAAAACTTGTAAATTTTCATACCAACTGTTTTGCATATCTCATTGAACTGTAGCAGAAAGTTGACCTGAGCATTTCAACACTCCCTAGGATTCTGAAATATTTGTCAAAGCTCAATTGGCTCGATACATAGTGCCAATTCAGGACTGAATTTTCAATGTGTCTGATTTCCTTAGTCTAAAATGAATGGTCCCAGTGACTCTTCATCCAACATCATTTGAGTGGTCAGTGATCTGAAATCTGCAACTCTTTGCATAATCCAACCTCTTAACGACTTTGCACGTATGAAGATTACACCTCTTTCAACAAATTGAAAAAAAAATCCACATTTAATTTTTTTTCTAATACATCCAAAACTTCAAGAATTCAGAGAATGTAAGAACTTAACGAATTTTAGTAAGTCCATAAAGTTCAAATATTTCAAGTTCTTAACAAGTTATCTGATTACAAAGAGGTCGGCATAAAATCCAAGTTGAATCATTCTTAAGAATTTTAAGAGGGCAAAATTTCAATCATTTTAAAAATATCTTCAAACAAAAAAATCCCAGAAATTTAAAAATCTTTCGACGTTTAGAAATTTTGCACGTTTAAACATAAAGGCATTTTGTTTGGTTTCATGGTTTCGCTACACGTCTAGTTCACAAAAAATATTTTGCATGAATTTGCACTGAACTAAAAAAATGCGGCAGAACAATTATGGGACAAAATCATTTTGGACCAGCAGTATAAGATCCTTGTTCAGTTCCTCTAGAAATGTCTAACGATGGCTTTTAGTAAACATTTCCACAGCATTGCCAATTTCCATATCAAGCTCTGCATCAGTAAGTAATGCAGTCGAAGTAATTGTTTCTTTGATCCCAGAAGTTGAGATTTGTGATATCGGAGTGTCTAATGTCTCTTCAATGGAACTATTCTGACTCTCAACTTCCATGGGGTTGGCTTCGTTATCTTCAACCTCTGTACTCCTTGCTTCTATGTTCAAAGGCTGAGATTCTTCCATATTCATCGCATTTTCTTTCTCTTTCATTTTCGCAAGTCTTCGTTGTAATGCAATTTGTCGATTCCTTTCGATCCTCTTCTTAATCTCATCTTGATCATTTTTTTCTTCGATACTTTCAGCTACTTCTTCTGGGGTGTCTTCGATTATTTGGGAAATTACGTCATCAAGAATTTCAATTGCATTTTGAAGACCTCGTTCATCGTTTTTTTCCCTTTCTCGTATTTTTGCAAGTCGTTTTTCGAGTGCAATTTGACGATTTCTCTCAATTTTATGTTTGAGCTCTTCATCAATTCGTGCAGATGGTTTTAAGGCAGGTGATGTTCCTGCAGGTAGCTGTGTCGCGGGTTGAGATGGAAATGACTTGCTTGGTTGACTCTGGGTTGATCCTTTTGCACGCTCAGCTATCTGCTCGGCAATCAACATATCGAATTCGTCGATAGGCTCCGGAGGTTTCTCTCTTGGCTCCTCCGCCTATATGGTATTATTAATTTTGAGTACTTTGGAAATTTACTTTGTAACAAAGCTTAACGTCACATTTTACGGTTTTCAAAAATCTTAGAGAAAAAATAGGTCAGACAAAACGTACAGATCAAGAAGTTTTTTGGTGTTCCCCAATGCAGTCACACCATTTGAATTAAATATTATTAAAACAAGCTAGTCGAGTAAGTCTGCCACGTCCATAACTCTTCCATTTAGTGTTTTCCTCCAGCATTGATGTTTCTCGCAAAACTAACTTTATTATTTCAAAATTAAGTAAAATTGTTAATAAGGTATTGTACGATTTTGTGATGATAATGAAACAGATTGTATTTTCTTTAAAACTTTGATTTCTTTAGAAACTTCAGAAATGCTGGAATAGATTTTCAAACAATTTTTTCAATGTTTTTTTGTTACTAAAAGAAATTTTTCATTTCGTCAAGATTGTTATAACTCTCTCTCTCTCTCTCTTTGCATCAACCAAACGATCAATCTTACCTCATTGTCTTCCTGCATCCCTGAATCACTTGGTAGCATATCTCTCCTATATTTCGTTAAATGTAGCCGAATTTCTTTTTTCGCTCCCAATGATTCAACCTTCTCCAGAAAATCATCAAATTCATATTTGGGAAAAAGTCTATGTGCCCAGTGTTCCAGCCTCTTCATAATTCGGTCCAGGTCTTCTTTTTCACGTCCTTTTCCATGGAATTTGAAGCCCGTAAAGTATGTTTCAATCGTTGTTATACCCTTTGGACCTGTCAAACGAGCGGGATTTAGTTTCGGAACTGTACGACGAATGATCTTTTTCATCGATGTTGCAGGATCCACTCGTCGACCAACAGCATTTTTATCATCATTAGCCTGATTTTCATCATCATTGAGCTCCTCACGTTTCTCAGAATCCGATAACGACATTCTGTCGTCTTCATTGTCAGATATGTCATGCATATTTAAACTGTAAGAACTTTTATCAATTAATTGATATAATATTATTTTATCAACTTTTCAGTAAATTATTATATTCTTTATTTGATAAGAGAATTATTGAGGACCCAAGTTTCTCTAATTATTCAAATCGGTTCAAATCTTGATTGATATCATTGGTTTTCACATTTTAATGTTCAATTTGAATTGGCATTCAATTGTTCTTGTGCACGGAATCGTAGAAATATTATGGCTAACCTAACCTCACTCAAAAGTACAAACTTTCAATTGACATAAGAATGGTCTTATTAATTAATTGAATTCACTTTCGTCGATATCCTGGTCGTACTCATTGTTATCCCTGAATTTATCAAAATTTCCAGTTGTACTCATTCGATTTAGAACCGATTCTAATAGTTTTTTGTTCAATTCGTCTGTTTGCGTACGTTCACGCACATTGGGTTGATGATTGAGATTGCTTGAGTCGTCACTTTTAGTAGTGGACAAATTATCAACTTTGGGTGTATTTTCAGGACTCATTGGTGTACCCGGCATCTTTGAACTTCGTTAAGAGTAACGTCCACTTTTTTCGTTTTCTTTTTTATGAGGATTTTATAGTGAATTCAACAACAACGGGGGTTCAACTTAATGTGTTTACCTTTCACAACTCTCAATCATGGAGAATAGAAGGGAAGGAGCCCGAACGGTGGGCTTTGCGGATGGTACCAAAAATGCGGCGTGAACCGAGCCTTACATGATGACCGCTCGTAGCGCTGGTGCTTATCACTACTTTACCGACTGTCTAATAAGGCAAATCAAAGTACATGAATCGTTATTAGGTTTTAGGCATTAATTAACTATAACAACATAATACAATGCAGAAAAGGACATTTAAAGGTTTTTATTATATCGAGATCGTTTCTATGAACACAAGATAACTCAATTAGTAGAATTAACCCAAGAATTGAGTGATTGAAAATAGAGCTCTGGAAGCAATCACTACACCATGTGGACAATGTCTTTATATTTTTTCCGATTTGATGATTTTAATATTCGGTATAAACAAAATTACCAATTATACTACACATTAAAATATACTTATTTTTAACTATGAATATACAGAATTAGAATTATGTACATAACATCTAAATAATATAGTACAGATCTTTTTGGTAATAGTCTATTATACTTTTCTATCAAATATTGCTTTTTCAATCTTCCCTACTAATTAACTTTCTACTAATTTTCTACTAATTAACTTTCGCTGATTTTCTTAAATTTCGCGTTTTCTGTCTCGTAATATCATTCAATCGTTTAAAGAATTTTGCCAAAAAATGCCCACGTAACACTACATAAAAACTAATTACTTGTTTTGTTGACACATGACAGTGTTCTTTACACCCAACTAATGGAAATTCTGCGCTGGTGGAAATCCTTTCCAGTACCTGATCAGATATTCTGAGCATTGTGTCATACTGAATGCCATTTTTAGAGACTTCTGCCAAAACAATCTTCTCTATTGCTTTGGTCAACTCAAAGAGTCTCTGGTTTGGATAAATCAAATGTCCTTTCGATAAAAATTCAATTGCTTTATCTCTTCCTTGAGGATGTGGGGATCTCAAACTTTGAACACATGATTCACACTGGAAATATCCTACCATCTTCCGTGCTACGTATCCAGCTATATAGCTTTGAACATAATCACTAGTCTGAGAGATATGGTAATTATCATCCAGGTCAGGTTGTATTTCTTGAGGGTCTGGTCGTCCATCGTTCACTTCCATCTCTTCATCTTCAGTATTTGGGATACAGTAGTCGTGATCCAACAGACTAAGACAAGCTGATGAACCCATGATGTGATCCATAGTATTATCGTTGAAGTCGACGTATTCGATGGTATTAAGCTCTGCATCCAATTTTTCCAGCCACTCGGATTTCCACGATGAATTTTCCAATTTCGGGCGATTTTCTAGACCTATAAGTGTCTCCAAGATGTCTCCACCGGCAATATTGCTATTTTTGGGGGGTTTTGTCAGTGAATATGCGCTCATCAATCGGTACATTTGCGCAAACTGCCGTGCATCGGGGTGTTCATTGCATCCACAAGCTGATCGAATAATTCCAAAGAATCTCTGGGCAGAAACAAAAATTGAAAAACAATATGAGTGAATAGTTCAGAGTATAGTATTAAGGGAAATATGCATAGACTACTACCTCGAGTACATCTTGATTGAGGCGACAAGTCATGAGATACTGATATCCATGACTCGTCTGGATATACTCGAAAAGTTCAAGTGTCGATTGCAGAGTCACTTTCAATCCCAGCAATGTCGGGGCTGATAAACATGTCAAAGGTGGATAGCTGGTATTGCAAAGGGCCTCCCATTCTCTCAAGTATGTCAGAAAAGTCGTAATGGACTGAAAAAAAAGAGTACATACTTCCTAAGGAAAGACTATGGCAACGGTTCGGTTATTCCTGAAATTTATGTCTAATTGTTATAACTTTGGTACACTGAAAGAATAACGTACTTTTTGCCAGAAAAATTTAATACGGCAAGAAACCTTAACAGAAATTGTATACAAATTTTGTTTACTTTTCTTGTCTCAAGAAATGTTTCTGGCCAAAAATACGTTTTTCGTTAAGTGTACTTCTGCGTATCTTTGCACAATAAGTTTGAATTAATTTTTGTCACGTCTATGGTCTATGGGTCAAATGACTAGTCGGTCATAAAACTCTTCAAAGTCGTCCTCGATGCATATTTTCTAATGACTCAACTAATTTTTGTTTCTTTGCACATCTATCGACAACAAAACTTAGGGGCTGATTCAAAAATTTGGATTTTCCGGTTTTTTTTTAAAATACGTCTACTGATATAATGTCGTGTGAATATGCCTATTTCAGTAATCAAAATGAGTATTAAAAAAATGAAAATCAATTTTGGAAAATGGTCCGTTCTATTCTGTGCCCAAAATATTGGGTACATGTGAACAATATTCCACAATGAATCGAACAGAATCTGGAAAAGGAGGACGATTTCGAAGTTTTTTTACTACTTGAAGCCAAATTTTATACGATCTTTGGAGAAATTAACATTTCACCGTGGTCTGAACTTCACAACGAACGAGGGAGTACGTTGCCACAATATAAGTTGGAAAATCTACTCGAGGAAGGCTGTAAACTTGTTTATGCGCAGAATTTTCACGTAAGGCTCCGGCTGGCGTACGAGACATCATGGCTGTTATCAGATAATCCACCCTTTTGCAGAACATCCTGGAAGACAAACTGTTTTCAGCGTAAACTGCCATAGCCGCTTGAACTTGTGGGCAAAATAACTAGAAAAAATTAAAACAAACTATCATTACTATGATTGCATAAACACTATGGATGGAGGCAAATTCTCCTCAAATGGTCATACAACGTTTTACTTTTTATCCGAAATAAGATGCAATTGTAGATCCACTCCGAAGTATATCGTCGTTGTCGTGGATTTGTGGTTTTCGATGAAGCAAAACAAGCACGAATAGCCTCTTGCATCCCTGATGGTAATTTTTCTATTGCTTCTTCAATTGTCTTTGCAGAAGAGGCAGCACACGCTTGTTGTGCAATTTGTAACTCTCCTTCTAGTCTGTCGAGCTTGAACACAAAAAAGAAATCGATGAAATTAGTCATCCCCGATAATTTATAAATCGTTTGTAAAGTATTAAATAGGCATAATTTACGAACTATTTTGTCTATTTTTGAAACTATAATTAATGAATTCACCTAAAATTGGAAGATGAATGGATAGATTTTTATATGTTTGAAATTCGTAGGGCGATGACTTTTTTCTTACGATTTTGGACCGAAGGCGGACGAGTTTTTAAATGTTTGAAAGAAATGATGCATAATTCAATATTATTTGAATTGTCCTTACCGTTTTTTTCATTGTTTTCTCGCGCCTGCGACGTGTTCTTTTTTCTTTCCTAATTCGGTCTCTCTTTTTTTCTGACCTTGCATTTCTTTCTCTCTCATTCTTCCTTATACGGTTCCGCTGGCTTCAACAAGAAGGACAGCGTTGATAAGGACTATAGTTTCTCTTACTAGAGTACTTCGGTGGAACTACCACGAAATAGGATGCGGACCGACTAAGAACAACATATCATGAATATAATGGGATTTCTTAGGGACATATGAACTTAATCTTTCGTCTCAATGCAAGTCATACTTAGCATCTCTTAGTATTTCTATTTCTTTCTACAATATTTTGGAAAACCGGCTGCGTTACAAAACCGGAAAAAAACTTAATTTCCAATTAATTTTGTTCAAATATCAATAATTACTCTATTATACGTCGAGAGCATTATAGACTGAGACCATGAATTCTACTACATGCGAGAATGGTCAATTGAATCCTCGCAAAATATACACGAGAAAATATTACACACATTGTAATATACCTCTGATTTTCAGCATCCAATCCTGTTCCGACGCAGATTTGAATCTTTGATAATTCTTGCAATGTAGCTTGGAAGGTTGCATAATCTATTATAGTATCTCGAAGGCGATGAACTACTTTACGATCGGCACTCTGCACCTGCAGTAATAACATAGACGATAAATTAATTACACGCATGGAATGTTAATACACACAATTTATTCGAAGTCTATATTTATGAGAAAATAACTCTAAGCATTTTGGTTTCCTTGCTCAGATGAATATGCACGGAAAAAAACAATACTCGAGTTGGTTATATTGCAAAAATGATTCGACGATATAAATATGTTCGAAGCGGACATATTGTATCTCCGATTCGGAAAAATTTCATCTCCAAAGCGGAGATATTTCATCTCCGAATCGGAGATAGTTTCTCTCCTAATCGGAGATATTTTATCTTCGAATCGGAGCTATTTTAATTTGGAATCGGAAATATTTTATCTGCGAATCGGAGCTACTTCAGAATTTAGTCTACCTATTTATTTTTTAATTTTTTTCAACTGACAAGAAAACTGACAAGATGAAATTTTTTAAACATTTTAATAATTTTTGCATTTCTCAAAATTTCCAGACTTTCCAGAATTTTCAAAACTTCTAAAATTCTTATAATTTCCAAAATTATCAAAACTCAAAATTTTTCAAGATTCCAAACTTTCACAATATTCAAAATTCTCAAAATTTACAAAATGTTCAAAATATTCAGCATTTCCAAGGTTTTCTAAATTTTCAAATTTTTCAAAATTTTTAAATTTTCAAAATTTTTAAAATTTTCAGAATTTTCAATATTCCTAAAATTTTGGAAATTTTGCAAAATTTCCGAAATTTTCAAATTTTTAAAAAATATCCAGAATTTTCAAAATTTTCGAAATTTTAAAAATTTTTAAAAGTTTGAAGATTTTAAAAATTTTGAAACTTTTGACAAATTTTGAAAATTTTGAAAATTTTGAGAATTTTGAAAATTTTGGAAATTTTCAAAATTTTCAAAATTTTCAACATTTTAAACATTTTCAAAATTTTCATAATTCTTAAAATTTTTAACATTTTCAAAATTTTCCAAATTTTCATAATTTTCATAATTTTCATAATTTTCAAAATTTTCAAAAATTTGAAAATGTTCAAAATTTTTGAAATTTTCAACATTTTTGAAATTTTCAACATTTTTGAACTTTTCAACATTTTTAAAATTTTAAAAATTTGCAAAATTTTAAAAATTCCCAAAATACTCAAAATTTTCAGTATTTTTTAAAAATGTCCGAAATTATCGCAATGTTTACGAAATTATAAAAAATGAAGTACTTACCGCTCCCTCCAAACTAGAATTAATAATGCAAAATAAACGCGTATCAAACGTCTTTATATCTGATAGACGCAATTCTATCTTTGAATCGCTACATATGTGGCTCCAATGAGACGGGAGTCCATTATTTTTCACATCACACTGTAACCGAGAGAGGCTGTATGGTATTTCCATCATTTAACATAAACACAAAAAACAAATCGTTTTTTAGAACCAAATTTTGAAACCATGAACATAACTCGAGAAACAAATAACAGGGTAAAGCAAACGATCCTCTCCACTCAATGTTTGCGACTAAACTGAAGTGTTTTCCTGCCAGTATTTTACTAGCAAACCAGGTAAAATAATCACCCCCTCAATGATTTTATTGCACTAGGCCACCCAAAGTAGACCCTCAGAAACCAAAAGTAATATACAAAGTACAGTAGTGTTGACGAGTGTCATATAAGTCCCTTCACCACCTTCTGCAAAGGGAACTGTTTATCCTCTCGCCACGGAAATATATTCCGAAAATGAAAAAATGTTTCGAATTTTAAAAAACTATAGTTTCCCCCGGTTATTCCTTTTTCCTTTTTTTAGGTAAAAGACTCGAAAAAATATATTTTCTTTAAATTCGAAATATATTCGAATATGAAGTCTGGAAAATTGAAAACTCGAAGGCTATTAAAATTGACAAGACTGAAAGACTCAATTCGAATTACGAATCTAATATTAATTCCTATAAGTTTATTTCATTTTCTGTATTATTCTCATAGATATATTTTATATCCTTCATATTCTGTAGTGGTCATTACCAAAATAAATCGATAATAACACGGGGAAAAAATTGATTTGGATGTAAAAACCGATTCGAAGATATTTTATGACCGAATTGAAGATATTTTATCTTCGAATCGCAGATATTTATCTCCGAATCGGAGATATTTCATCTCCGAATCGAAGTTATTTCATCTCCGAATGGGAGATATGTTATCAATGAATCGGAGATATTTCAGAATTTATTTATTGTTTTATTTTTTAATTTTTTAATTTTGGAAAACTTTGAAGATTTTGAAAACTTTAAAAAAATTTCACAATATTTTCAGAATTTTCACAATTTTGAAAATTTTGAAAATTAAACAATTAAAAAATAAATACATTCTGGAATGTGTCCAATTCAGCGATAAAATATCTCTCATTTCGTTATATTTTTATATATTTATATGTTCGAATCGGTTTTTGCAATATACCCAAATCGATTGTTTTTTTTTCGTGTAATGTTAGAAATTCACAATCACCGAATATACCGAACTTATTGAAGTCTTAGACGAATTGTTATTGAAAATTGATTTAATATTATTTATTGCTTTGAAAAATGTCAAGTATGGGGAATCATCCAGTTTTTGAATAAAAAAAGAGGGCCAATTTAATTTCCCAATTTTCACAATTTTCAAAAATTTTCATTTTTAAAATTCAGAAAATTTTGGAAATTTTGAAAATTTGGAAATTTTTTACAGTTTTCAAAATCATAAAAATTTCTAAAAATTTAAAAATTAAACAATAAATACATTCTGGAATATCTCCGATTCAGGGATAAAATATCTCCGATTCCTTTATATTTTTATATATTTATATATTCGAATCGGTTTTTGCAATAAACCCAAATAGATTGTTTTTTTTCGTGTAATGATGAAAATTCACAATCACCGAATATACCGAACTCATTAAACTGTTACACGAATTGTTATTGAAAACTTATTTAATATTATTTATTGCTTTGAAAAATGTCAAGTATAACAATCTATATGAGTCATTCCGTCAATTACTAACCTATTTTTCGGCGTTTTAATTTTACCTATTCTCCATTTTTTACTACTTATCTGGGATGCAAATGGGAAGTTTGTCCTAAATTTCTAAGTCTTAATTCCCATTTTCAAATGAGATATGCGCAATTGCAAAAGGTGAATCTCTGACACAAATTTTGAAACAAAGAAAGTTAAAAAAAAACAAAATAAAAGGAGTTATGATTTTTTGAAAATTATATTTTTTTTTGGATTTGAAACGAGTTCTTACATTTTCACTAATATCTGAGCCATGGATAGACCGATCGACTTCTTGATTTACACACTCAAAAGGGATGAGAAATCCTTCAAAATAAGCCTCTATTAAAGACTTTCGTATTCGTTTTATGGCAGTTCGGGTGAAAACCGTTTTTTCCTTGAATCGCTAATAACTTAAAAAGTTAATTTTTAAAAAATCGAAAATTTTTACCAAATATATTCCCTAGAATTGAGAACATTCTGGGAGAATTAGAAACAGAGTTGGCCAGTAGTTTTTTTTCATATCAATTTTTAAAAAAGGGAAATGGTAAAAATCCAGGAAAATTGCAATTCATTTTGCAATGAGCCAATTCTGGTGCAAGATTATGTGCTTTCAACATTGAAATATTGAGAGCGGAAAGAGTTCGGAGTTTAAATTATTCCTTCAACTTCAAGTGTTCTCTACAATTATTCCAATAAATCATTTTTTACTAAGATCTTCATAATTCCCTAAATTTTATAATAACAGAGATATCAGAGATTTCTTCACAGTTACATGTACTTCCATGTAATGGGATGATGTATGAAATGGCCTGATAAATAGTCATACTAGAGTTGCCATCAAGATCAGACAATAATTATTTTGAAGACATCACGGTCTAAAAAAAATGGGATGTTTTGGAATCGTCGCAATTTCGAAACACATTGCATAGGTACATATTGTCGCGATTTTGGGAGCACGTACCTTGCCTGGGTCCCGACTTTTTCTGTTTTTATCGAGAATTTATCGTGACGATATATCGACGATATAAAAACAGAAAAAATAAAAAAAAGTAGAGACGCAGGCCAGATAAGTTCTCCCAAAATCGTGATGAGATGCACCTATGCAATGTCTTTCAACATTGCGATGATTCCAAAACTTTGGATTTTTTTTCAGACCGTGATAATCTCTTCAAAATATTTATCGTCTGATCTTGACGGCAACTCTCGGTTATGCCCAATTGAAGGATTTCTCAAGATAGAAAATGAAGTAATTCTCAGCGATATGTCCCAACGGTTCATCTTCCTCAGGAGGGCCTCTTTTGGGTGCTCTAATTCGATTTTGATTTCGTGATAACGAAATATCAGTTAGTCTGTTTGTTCCTTACGGCCCTTCAACATCTGCACATTCGAGGGTACCAAAAATTGTAACGATCTCATTTGAACGTATTATATGTGAAATGTCTATTCCGAAAGAAACCAAATTGAAGGCATTAACTGTCTAAACCACTCCAAAATGTAATTTATCGTGAATTGCTTGACTACAAAATTCAAAGGGATCTCTGAAAAATATATTTCCATTATAGTATTAATGAAAGAAAAATCCAGAAGCGGCCTTCTTTGGAAGGCAAACCGTTGGGATCCATCGCCAAGAAATACTTCATTTTTTATCTTAAATAGATAAAACTCGTAGAGTTACCATCGAGATTAGACGATAAATATTCTGAACGGATCATCACGGTCTGAAAAAAAATCGAAAGTTTTAGAATCAGCGCAATCTCAAAGACATTGCATATAGGTGCATCACGTCACGATGTTGGGAGGACTTATTTGGCCTGGGTCTCGACTTTTTTCGTTTCTACTGTTTTCATATCATCCATATATCGATATATGTCCATGTTATCGATGGTATATCTCCATGTTATCCATATTATCCAGGTATATCCATGCCCTCTCAAAATCGTGATGCTGATGCAAAATTTGTATTTTCACCGTTCAGACCATTCTAGATCATTTCGAATTAGAAAATGTGAGAAATCATCGAGGACAATGGTTCCATTCGAAAACAAAAAGATCCATGGAAACTTCTTCGAAAGTTACCTAACGTAATTGTTGTGTATTCATTATCTATGAGCCTCATTCCACCGGGAGCTAAAGGAGAGGAGAGCTGAATGGAACATCGACAAAAATCTCGGTGGACACAGCAAAATCCTAATTAAATCTTAACTTTAACCCATTTCCACCGCACGGGAATTACAGCTCTGCTCTTGTCCAGCTCCTGGTGGAATGAGGCTCTATTTTGGCTTTTCGCCGTCAAAGGCAGCACTAGGCGATACAGTGGTTAAAACTGTATTGTCGATAAGCCAAGCATCAGCGCTACGTGCGGATCGGTTGAGAGTCCCCGTGCACGACGTAGATTCGGTCCTCAAAAGTCTAACCCCACTTCTACCTCGTTCGGGCTCCTTCTCTTCTATTCTCCATGCTCTCAATCGAACCAGAGCATGGAGCTCTGTGATTGGTTGAAAAAAACGTCTACATTTTGGAATGAGATTCCATACTACGTTGTACGTGATACACGGTTCAGAGTATATCTTTAGCGTCTGTAGGTAGTTCTACTCATTTTGTGGTAATCTGGGTTCTAGATTTTCGATCAATCAGTCAATTTTTTGAATTATAAATTGCTGATATGTTCTGTGGTTTTCAGGGAACACCTTGTCAAAGTTTACTTCATTGATTCAGTGGCGATTTATTCAGCTCCACCATGAGTGACTCGGCGAATGATCTTATTACGGGAAAGCCTCAGCGAAGTGAGTTTTTTTGTCATTCAAATTTACACGTGATATGTTGATTTGTAATTGAAGTATGAAATTGTTATCACATTAACAATTTATGAGTCTCAATTTTTACTTCTTTTACATTTCAATGTATAGAACACTGTTTAGTAAGTTGTTTCTCAAGGCCCCTTGAAATTCCGTTATGTACTAGTTACTTTTCTACTTTCGTTCTAACGTGACATTGAAAAAAAAAAAATGAAAAATCTGGTTGAACTTTGATGACAATCCGTCATTGCATGTGTGTGTGTGTGGGGGGGGGGGGTAAGGCTGTATGTATGTAGTCAAAATTTTTACCCAACGATTGATCTCAAAAATCCAACGAAACAAACAGATTTTTTCGTTGAGATTTTGAATTGATGGCGAGAATAAGCCAATTTACGGTCAAACAGTAGGAGACTTTTCTCTCCTGACTTAACATCCCTGCAAGAAAGATTGAACTACATTTTTTCCTGAAAGACGATATTGCTGGAGAAAAACAAGGAAGGTTCTTTCGCAGTAAATTGTAATGAAGGAATACGTTGGTAAATTTCGCAATGTGCAAAAATTCTGTAATTTGGGGACTTTATAGTTGAGTACGTGACAAAATTGATGTCAAAATTGCACCTGCTCCTACCACATCATTTTTTTTATTATAAAATAGCAAAAACTGCAAAAACGCCATAATTTTAGGTTTTGCTATTTCACATCTGCAAAAATGACATGGCAGGGACACCGCAAATTTTGAGATTCGTTTTGTGATGTACCAAATTACACAGTGCCTAACTTCTGAATGTTTGGACGTGGTCAAATTTTTCATCTACTTCTTCTTGATGAGTTACTGCTGAGGATTCGTAAATTGAGAAGTTAGTAGCTCGGCCCACCAGGTTGTTTTTTCTTGCGCTGCTTTTTCTTTTTTTTGGAATTTCTGTTTTTACGAATATTTTTCCTAAGAATCGAGGTGTGAAGCCATTGACATTGATTATTCTTAAAACGCAATTGACATTATCGCTGACCACGATTCGCCATTTTCTCGTTATAACGCATACTCTCACTTTTACGGCGATGCAATAAGTACAACATAAATTGCGTGAATCGCACCATTCTATAGCCATTGTGAAGATGATATTTATGCTCAAGGATGCTGAAGTTTCAAGATATTTGAAAAAAAAATGTGAAACGAATAACAGGAACAAAGTTTCTAGGTCATGGTCATTATTTTATTTCTCAATTTCGAGTTTTCTTCCGCGGCTTACCACTTGGTAATAGAATATTGAGAATTTTCAATGGAAAAAAATTTTCGAGTTTTTAAAATTTTTGAAATTCTTGAAGTTTTTTTTCGTAAATTTCAGATACTTCTGATGTTGGAAATTTCTGAATCAGGAATCAAATTTTTTCAATTAATAATATTTTCAGTGAACAATCTCGAGTATGAATTTTTGGAATATATTCCTGGATATGAACGCCGATTTGAAAAATTTAAGTTTCTCTAAAAAAAAAATGCGAATCCCTTCTTAACGTTGTCGTATACATAATATATATATATATATATATATAAAATTTAATCAACTCAAAGGTAGATCATTGATGAATCGATTATGCAGTATAGTACCGCTATCGAGGCCGCTATTGATTTTGTTCAAGAGAACTCTGAATATCATTTCGATCACATGAAATAATATATATATATGTATATATATATGTATATAAATGTATATATATGCATAATAATATATAATAAAAATATATAAATGTATATACATAATCAATTCATCAATGATCTACCTTTGAGTTGATTAAATTTTTATTCGTGAAATCGGCTCAGTGTCGCTCAGCTTAACTACATCGCCTTGATTTTCTTTAGTCTACCATAAAAATGGTTGGAGGTAGGAAGGAAAGGGCTGAATCATGTTCTTCTTTAAAAAACACATATTTCACAATTTCAGGTGATCTTGAAAGAATTTATTTTAGCCGTTACGCCCATATCTGTAATGAAATTTCGGAGAGAAACTTCACACCTAGCTTCTTTGTCAGAAATAAAATTCTCTGTAAAGAGTTGTTTTTTCATTTTTGAGAGAGAATGCTGAGCAAAAGGTGGGTTTTGTATACAATTGAAAAGGTTTTTGCATTTTTCGAATTAGGTGAACTCATTGAGTCTTCTTCGATCCCAACCATTTGGTTCCGATCACGTTTTTCATGATATTCTCGGCTTCGAGAATTTTTTCATTTTTCTCTGATAAATCTATCCTCGTAATTATTTCCGATAACATTGACTATTCAAAAAATCGATTATGCTTCCTCAACCTCATAATCTTATCATCCCAGAGCGCTTGAGTAGGCTTATCAGATTCACGCAAAAAATTACAATTGAAATAAGAGTTTATCGTTAGCGCATAGTATGCTATAAGACGTAATACACATCACGCGATCCCGAAAGGAATCTATCCATCGACTGACGTATCCGCGGAGTTTATGAATGCGTATATATGCGAATAACCACTATGTATGTATGCACGTTCGCCAGAGGTCATGGGGATCATTAGCTTGCATATGTAAAAATTTTGTCTTTTATCAGCTGTAAAGAGGGTTGGGTACTTTAAGCCCAAAGTTTTCCCGTTCAAAGCAAAATAGGTTCAAAAAACTTTTCCAATGATACAATTGGGGCAAAATCTAAGATTAATATTTTTTAAAATTTTTCTACAACTCATTGAGTCTTCAAATTTTGATGATTTCAGACATCTTAGAAGTTCTAGACTCTTTTGAAAAGAGTTCAAAAATTTTAAAAATTCTCGAACTTGTGAATTTTTCGTAATATTTAAAATGCATGAAATTACTTGATATATAAAACAAGATACCCCCTATGTACAGATTTTTTCCTACTCTTCGGCGGAAATTTCATATTTTCCACCCTAGGGCCGAAAGTACTTAGTTTACGGCCTTCGGGTGAGAACGCATTTTCGGTGAGGGGTTGTGGAAAAATAGTAGGTGCAACTGGGGGGAAAATGTGAACACTACCAGGAAGCGGCCTTCGTACCGTTGAGCCTTTTTCGCATCACTGACACCCAACGCACTGACGGGGGATGTTCTTTTCGCTCTAGGTGTACAATATACTGATTCTTATGTGAAAATCCATGATTTTCAAACTCTTTTTTATGAACTGCACAATGAATTTTTCAACATTTATTCGTATTAGTTCCTTTTATAATCAGTAGATACATCTGATATCGATAAACAATCGATGTATCTCAAAATTTTGTCACGCCGCAATGCGCGCGCGGCCGCGCCTTCGCTGACAATCATAGTCTCTATCTCTATGTATTCATATTCAGGAAAATTCAAGAAATTACGTACACATAAATGAACATCGTTAGAGTCGAAATATCTGGGAAATGATGGCATGCAAAACGTAATGGCATTTTGTAGCGAAAATTGTAACAACGGATTACAATCGAATCTCGATATTTGCGATGGCAGTGTCTATTCGTACCGAATCAGGGAAATTTTTACCTTATATATAAGGAACTTTGACCTTATAGATAAGGTAAAGGTTGGGAATCAGGGAATTTGTTACCTTACATATAAGGAACTTTTAGGTTGTATATAAAATAGACATTGGGAGTCAGGGATTTTCTTACCTTATGTATAAGGTAAAACTTGGGAATTAGTGAGATAGCTGTACTTTGTATCTGAGGCAAGAATGAGGAATCAGGTAAGTTTTTGACGTATGTGTAAGAAAATATTTCCCTGATATCTATGGTACTTTTATAAACGTAAATATACCTTATGTGATATTTTGGGAATGAAGGGATTGGGGAGACGAAATGAGTTTTACAATAATGTTCATTGTCTTATTATTATCTTTCATCAAAGGTGCAGGCAGAAAATATGCATTCAAGCGAAACAACATTGACAATAGACGTATCACTAAACCTTTAGTTTAAAGGATGATAGGGCATTACAGTCCATTGTAGCTAACAAAAAATATGGTGCGTCTAAGCTAACATCGCTATTCCCCAGGCTAGAGAATTATCACTAGCAGTAACTCTGTCATCTTGACAACATTGCAAGGAGCGTCCAATCATGGGCCCCCCAGCATATACGAGTATATCTATGTGTGTAAGTCGAAACGTCATGGCGTCAAATGATCTGGGTAAAATTGTATTTGATAAAAATGACAAAAAACTCTTCATATGGAAGCGAGAACGTGTGTCGGAAAATTTATCAACAGAGATTAAGCCAGGTGCAAGTGGGTAAAAGTAGTAAGGATTGTGTGAGTGTACACATGAGAAAGAAAATGGCTGAGTCGGACATAAGTTTTGAAATTATTTGCGATACATTGCGAACTCGTCAAGAGAATGGCATAAAAACACTCCTGGGTATTGATGAGAATGGAGTTGTAAGAGTTACACAGAGCAAAAAAATTATCCAAAGCATTGTTGATTTTTTAAAGAAATTTCCTGGCGACATATAATTCTATATTTAAATTGAAGTTTACGAATTGTTTGAGGTTTGAGATCCATGCAATGGCTATAAAGAGGTTAGAAATTTATTATGTCTCCAGACATTTTTGTTATTTGTATGCTATGACTGTCAAAAATTAATACAAATAAAGTTGGTTTGATAAAAGTTCATCTTTGGTGACATAAATCCAATGATCCTATTCCTTCACGTGTGGTAAGCTGGTATACCACCGATAGACACTTGAATTTGCCGCTACTGTCGCGCGTCGCTGCGGCGTTGTCACGTTGAACGAGAGGGCAAATTTTTGTAACTAGACGAGTGAAATAATTCATTTAAAAATCGCAAAGCGTCCTAATGTTTTTAGAAAAAAAATTTAAAAATCTTAATAACTTTTGCGAGTACACCCAAAAAGTTTCAGATTTTTATCACTTTTTTTAAAGCCTACAGATTTTTTTAACGCTTTTCGCCATAAGAACCTATCTTAATTTTAAACTTGATTATCTCCTACAGAAGCTTTCTAAAGTACTTGAAATTTTTACTGAATTTTTTGAGGGAAAACTTACTACAAATTATTTTTTTTCAGATTTTTATCACTTTTTTTTTCGTGATGCCCTACCATCATAATACATTGTTTGACAAACAAAAGGTAAACAAAGAAAATGTTAAACATCCGGTGAACGTAAACAACGTTTATAGTTTCAAAAGTAACGAATTTTTCCCCCCTTCCTTTTTTTATGAAAGAAAGCACGAACATATAAAAAAGAAAATTTCGCTAGTGAGAAATATTAAAATCATATTTTTATTTACCGACGGTTGTGGCCGTCAGTATTTGTTTTGAGTCGGTGTCGTGCGGACGCATGTCTACCGCTCTCTGCGAAATATAAATTTCTAACGTACAGCGCTTATAGTACAGTGAAATTCTAAATCGAGTAAAAGTTTTGGCACAAAAGTGTCAAACTTAAAAAACCTCAAAATTCCCTTGGCTCCAAAAAGGAAAGCCAAAATGAGTCCTCCGATGGAAGACCCAAAAAAAACGAAAAAAGCCGTTTCGAAACCTTCGACTAGCGCGAGTTCAGTTCCCGCTCGCCTCGCCAAACCCTCCGACACTTCTGATGGACCTCAAGAGGCTCCAAAACAAACCTCTGTCCCTCCATTAATCATCGAGAATGAAAAAATGGAGACAAAAAAATTAATCAATTTTCTGCAGAGCAACGCCACAGATAAAAATTTCAAGATGAAATTTAATGGAAGTACCACGATCGTCCATCTACGAACGCTCGAGGACTACAACAAAATCGCAAGTATCCTGAAAAGGCAAGATATCAATTTCTTCACTTTCGGTCTTAAAAGTGAGCGACCGAAAAAATATATTCTGAAAGGGCTTCCAAGCAGTTTTTCACAAGACGAAATTCAAGCCGAGTTATCAAAACACGGCATCAACGTACTTTCCGTTCGCCAGTTCGTGAAAGTAAACAAAGACGGAGACACCAAAGAAAACAGGCCATTACCGATCTTCGCTATCACGGTTGGCCCGGAAACAACCTTGAGCAGCTTCGCTGAAATCAAAACGATTTTCTACCACACGTATAAGGTAGAAAAATATGTAAAATCCCAGCAACCTACCCAATGCTTCAGGTGCCAGAGATTTGGCCACGCAAGCCAACATTGCAACCTGAACCTGAGATGCGTCAAGTGTGCGTCAAACCATGACGTAAAAGTCTGCACTTCCAAAACCCTGAAGTGTGCAAACTGCGGACTCGCCCACACAGCCAGCTATAGAGAGTGTTCCATGCGCCTAAAATTCATGGAAACTCAGAAAAAACGAGCTCAATCGGCCAGGCCCAACATAGCGCCATTGGAACTGCCCACTACACCTCACTCGGCCACGATCCAGAATCTGGACAGGAACATCCAGTCCCTCCAGTCTCCTGCAGTCCCAGTGCCAATTCCGAGTTCTACTGCCAATACGTCCAGGCCCACCTACGCTTCCTTCTTCCCGACGGTGGAAACCTCGAGAAGGAATCTTATCGCACCCACTGCTGAACCTAGGACCATCCCAATGGAAACACATGTTCCCGAATCTCATTTAAGTAGAACTATAAACTATGTAATTACAGCAAAGCAAGTCCTTCACGAGCTAACAACCCTTGGAATTCCCGAAATCCTTTCAGAGCTAAAAGAGATGAGCTCTAAACTCCAAACAGCCCTTACACCATTTGATAGGATCCCAATCATCGCATCCTATGTTCACCTGTTCTTACCCTCCTCAAACACACCTACGATTCCCCAGCAAACATAATCAACATATTAGCAATTAATATTTTTGCGCTCAAACCTAATCTGGACGAGTTATTACACATCGTCCACAGAAATAACATCAAAATTTGTCTGATTTCAGAGACTAAGTTAAACAGCAAAACGAAGAAAATTAACTTCCCAGACTTCTCGCTGATCAGGGAAGACAGAACGGCCAAAGCAGGTGGTGGTGTTGCGGTGGCGATCCACAAAATCTTGTCACATAGAACTCTTCCGCATGATCTCCTGTCGCTCACCGAATACGTGGGAGTAGAGGTCCAAGTAAACAATAAAAAAAACGAAGATCTACTCGATCTACAATCCACCGGATGTCTCAATAGATACAAACCTATTGAGGCACCTACTTTCCGATAGTACTCCAACAATTATTGTTGGAGACCTAAATGCGAAGGACACTGCTTGGACCTCTGCTAGGCCAAACGAATCAGGTAAGATTCTCTCAAATTTTTTGACGGAACAAAAAATTAATCTGCTCTTTCCAGACGTTCCCACACACTACCCTCATAATTCAAACACTCCTAGTACTATTGACCTTTTATTAACTAACAACATCTCTATCATTAAAAATTTCACCACACTTTTCGAATCCCCATCCGATCACCTACCATTGTTTTTCTCCCTATTTGGCAGACCAACCTCACCAGAATCATCAAAAATTCTAAACTACGCAAAAACCGACTGGAATAAGTTCAAGGATATCTTAAATGATGAGATTTCTACACCAAACCCGACTTGTAACAACACTGAAGCAATAGATCAACACATAACACATTTCACTCAAGTCATTCAAACAGCCCTGGATTCCTCCACTCCCAAACGATCAACCAAATCCACCCACACTCCTATCCTACCCGAAATAGCCTCATTAATAAAGCTAAAAAATTACATTAGGTCAAGATGGCAAAAAACCCGAAATCGCTACCTTAAATCCGAACTCAATCAGCTGATAAAAAAAATCAGACTTAAATTAACCGAATGGAAACAATCATCTTGGGACAACAAACTCAGAAACATAAACTTAAAAGATCACTCTATTTGGCGCATAGCAAAATATTTTAATAACACCGCTAAAACAAAAATCCCCACACTAAAGTCAAACAACACACTCCACACAGAAGACCACGACAAGGCGAATACACTATGCAGCAATACACGAAATATCGGCCTCCCGAGGCAACAAATCTTTTGAACAACAAGTCACAGGTCATGTGAGAAAAACTATCCTCAAAGCCCGCATCGAAACTCCCATTAAATCCCTGACAAATCCCCGTGAAATCTCTTCCGCTATCAAAAAATTAAAAAATAAATCTGCCCCGGGTGTGGATAATATTCCCAATATAGCACTAAAAAACCTCCCAATTAAAGCAATAAGTTTACTAACAAAGATATACAATGCATGCCTCCTCAGACAATATTTCCCGGAACTCTGGAAAGGAGCGGTGGTCATTCCGATTCTAAAGCCCGGTAAGCCCCCTTCGCATCCGGTGAGCTATAGGCCTATTAGCCTCCTACCGGTATTGGCTAAACTCTTTGAGCGAATAATTTTAGCTCGTCTCAAAAAACCCATAGAAGAGTTACAACTAATGCCTATCAATCAATTTGGTTTTCGATCAGAACACTCGACCTGCCACCAGCTGGTTAGAATTACGAATGATATAAAATCCGCGAAAGACCGGAAAGAAGACACCGTTCTTCTTCTCCTGGACAGCGAGAAGGCCTTTGATTCTGTTTGGCCCACAGGCCTTATATACAAACTCGAAGGATTAAATGTCCCTAAATATATATGTAAAATTTGATTATCATATCTCTCAAATAGATATATCCGAGTTCGAGTCGAAACTTCGCTTTCGGATAAAATAGAAATTGTCGCGGGAGTCCCACAAGGGTCTATTCTCTCGCCTGTTTTATTCAACTTGTACATTGCTTCTGTTTTTAGCAGAATTCCGAGAAATGTATCCATTGCAGGCTATGCTGATGACATTGCTTTGTACTCAGCTAGCAAATCGATCAACAAAGCTATTAGAAGAATAGAAAATGCTGCTTCTCTCACAATCAGTGAATTAACGAAATGGAAAATTCAAGTGAATGCTGCTAAAACAGAAGCAATCTTATTTATTAGCTCCAAGGCCAAGCCGACTTTAACTATTCGTAGCGATAAGATCACACCAACCGACTCTGTAAAGTATTTAGGCTTACACATCGATTCCAAACTCCTGTGGAAAAAGCATATATCTGAAATCAAGGTCAAGACTAAAGTTATCCTAGTAAGATTATATAATTTGCTAAAATCACCCGCGCTTAGTCAATCCCTCAAACTTACTCTCTACAAAGGGTTAATTAGGCCCATTATCACCTATGGTTGTCCTGCCTGGCACAATGCTGCGAAAATGCACTTGAATCATCTTCAAGTGATTTAAAATAAATTCCTACGAATAATAGGAAATTTTAAAAGAAGAACGACTATTGTGGAAATACACGAAACGCTCGGCATGACAACCATAGGCGAATTTATCGATAGAATAAATGAGACATTTAAATTTAAGCTACAATCCCATCCTAATCCCCAGCTCCAAAACATCAATATTGACATAAAATCCAATTGGTCCCGCTGACCACCTGTTTTGTCCCACCTTTCCATATATCCTTTTCTCTCCTGCCCCTCATGCACCCATTACTTGTAAGGTTTTTTAGAAGTTATTTTTCCTTATATCGAGTCATCATGTAAATAATCACAAATATCTGCAATAATGAAAAATTACTTTACACTTCTTTCAAATTAGATATAAAGCCAACGGCTGGTGATCTAGAACGTAGCACTTAAGATATTAATACTGTACATAGTATGTATATATGACAAATGTTAATAAACAATTTTCAAGTCAAGTCAAGGTTGTGGCCGTGCGGGTTAAAGCACTGGAATTGGGGGGCTGAGATCGCTGGTTCAAAACCGGCAGAGGCGGTATTTGGGGGTTTTTTTTTCAGGCTTTAACTCACACGACACAACCGAGCGGGAGTTTCGTAAAAGACACGAGCTGTACAAATCTGAGGTTTTTTCCAATGGTTTTCCCTCGATTTCAGTGACAAACTGGGCTAATGCTGTGCAGTGGGGTTAAAGGGGGGTGGGATGGGAACAAATCGTAAAGACCCGAAAGGGTATACGAATAGAATGGAGTTTTTTTTTCATATTTTTATTTGAAAAAAATGCATTTTTAGAGAAAAGAACAAGACAAAATATTGAAGATTCTTCGAACATGAACGATGATATACAGGGAGAATTTCTAAAAAATTCTTAGAATTTTGAAAAGATGGAATCAGTTTTACATGAATAAGTAGTTTCCATTTTGAAATATCGTCTCTTACCATTTCTTTATATTATTTCTCTTGCTGAAACAAGTACAGCAAAACAAAGTTGCATTACTGGGTTGTTTTTCTACACAGGTAGTATGCATCCAAACTAAATAACAGGCACAGCACACCCACTCCCGAAACTTTTGAGTTTCACTTTTTTCGCCAACTACACAAGTTTTTGCATTTTTATGCTTCTTTTCATTGAAAGATTCTCCCAAGCTTAATGCATCACTAGTTAAGATCTCCTTTATTAGGTTGACATCCACCCTGTCACCTGGAAAGAACCTCTCAAGTGATAAACATTCAAATCCAACTCAGTTTTCTCGATATTATAGTCCGATTCGAAGACATCGGCCATCACTTCGTTAGAAATCAACCAACTCAAAATTTCTTTCTTATTTTTTACTTTGGCTGATGTCGGGGTAGTAATAAGACTATATCGTGAGTGCCCTCGTATTTTCACTGGAAGTGGGAACTTCATTTTTGAAATAACCCCCGTCGAGTTCTCATCAACATTTGATGGAGGTGATGACATGTGGAATTAGTAAAAATCGATACATAATTACCGATTGCCATCAACTTCTAAACTCTTGTTCTGTCAGTTGTGAAGTGGCCAAATGGTTTACGTCGGCTTAAGTCCGAGTTAAATTTTTTGAGAATATTTCAGAATCTGAGATTGTTTCACTTAGTCCTCCAGATATTCAGACATAACCGTTTGACTTCCCTCCTGCTTTCTTTCTACAAGTGATATCGAAGTTGTCAATAAGAAAATGAACGTTACGGTGAACCTCATTTCATCACCCCAATGCCTTTATTCCAAAAGCGTCAAATAAGGTATGTATTTTACGTCTATTAAAATACCATAGATATTGGTGACATACTGTTTTATAGGTAGGTCTGATTCCTAATTCTTGCTTCAGATTTAAAGCAGAGCAATTTCACTGATTCCCCATTCTTACCTTATATATAAGGTAAAAAATGCTCTGACTCCTAACCACTACCTTATACATAGGCTAAAAGTTCCTTATACAGGGTGTCCCATTTGAAAAATTGCACCTAAATATCTTTCAACAGGGCCATGTAACAAAAAAAATTTGCAAATAAAAATTGTAGGGTTCTGAGGGGGACATCCAATTTGGTCATTATTTCGAGCTTTCAAGTTCGTGCTTGCAAGCTGCAAGCACAAAGTGAAGTTTTTTAAATGGCAACGACAATTTTTGAAGCGAAGCTTTTTTACGGACGGTCGGTGGGTCACGTATAAAATTTATTGAGAAGATGGGGAGTGAACCGAGAAAAAGTGAAATCGGTACCGTCACCGTACCGTTAACTTCCCCCTCCATTAGACGGGTGATGCTTGCGCAACAGAAATCTCTGTCATTCTTTGATTTTGCTCTCTCTCTGTCGCTTAGCGTAGAAGCGTTATATGCGTTGCACGCAAAGAAACGTTTGCTAACGTATATATCGTGGTGAAAAATAAAAAAAAAACGGAAGATTACACCCGACTTCCCAAATTTATATATATATATATGCTTATAGAGAGCGAGAGAGGAACAGAGAGATTAATCGAATCACAGTGCACTATGGAGAATTAAAATGAATCTAAAATAGGCCGCCACGTGACACGGGCCAATACGTAAAAGCTTCGCTTCTTTCGGCCATCCCATGACGGCTCCAAGTTTTTTTTGTCCTATACAACTTGTTCCTCTTGACGAGACATTTCCAGTCATATGGTCATGTATGCCAATTCCTCTGATTTTACTGTTACAAACCAGTAAAAACTAGCTCCGTAGTTGAATTCAAAATTGACGTATCCGCAAAGCCCTAGTAGAAATTGGATGTGATTCTGCGGCGTTGAGCCCCGCGGCGAGCATCCAAGTCTACCACCGCCGCGCTGAACCACACAGGGTGCGGGGCGTTGGACGGCTTGACGGCCGCCGCGGTGAATGGCGGGGTGAGTTTTTACTCTTTTGTAACAGTAAAATCAGAAAAATCGGCATACATGATCATATGACTGGAAACGCCTCGTCAAGAGGAACAACTTTTATAGGACAAAAAATTGTGGTTGCCATTTAAAAAACTTCACTTTGTGCTTGCAGCTTACTAGAATAAGCTGACAAGCTCTGGATGAAGTAGTTGATGGTCAAAACATTCAAAGAATGCCTTTAAATATCGCAAGCTCTGACTTGAATGCTCCTGTCAGTGCATTTTGTGCTTGAAGCTTGCAAGCTCAACATAAAGCAGTCGATTGGGCTAACATTGAAAATCTGCCTTGATTCTGTGCGTGTTTTAATGACATGATTTGAAGACGTATTAGATACGTAAATTTTCGATTGATCTACGGAGTTAGTTTTTAGTGTTTTTTAACAGTAAAATCAGAGGAATCGGCATACATAACCATATGACTGGAAACGCCTCGTCTAGAGGAACAAGTTTTGTAGGACACAAAATCGTGGATGCCATTGAAAAAACTTCAGTTTGGGCTTGCAGCTTGCAAGCTCAAAGTGAAGACCGTATTAGATGTCCCCCTCACAACCCTACAACTTTCATAGGAAACATTTTTTCATTTAGCCCTTTTTTCAGGATTTATCCGGATGCGCTGTTTTAACTGGGTCATCCTGTATATTGTTATTAACAATTTCAATTGTTTATAATGTTCTATTGCATAAACTATTAGAGTTAGCGTGAAATTTATATGAAAAAAGTTGTTCCCCATAGAAAAATACGTATTTTATGTGGAATGACTTTTTTTGACAATTTGCATAATTAAGGAGTTATGACCGTCTCAGCAGTTATGTCTGTAATGAGTGAACGAATGAACACAGCGCTGTCATGACAGTCCGAATCGACGCGTTTCCGTGGAAAATCGAGCGGATTACACTTTGGATGGGATTGATGCAGTATTTGCAATGTTAGCGAAAAATTTATATGAGAAAAGTTGTTCCCCATATAAAAATACGTATGTGGTGTAGCGTGACTTTTGCTAGTGGGGTAGAAAAGCCCGTCACCTTCGCCCTACTTCCCCTATATCAAGGAATTTCGTCACAACAAAAAAAAAAAAAAAGATGGGCGCCAGATAATTTTTACTGGAATTATCAAACCTCAAACTCAAAACGAACAACAAAATCTAAAACTGTTTCGAATGCTCATACCAAACAACACAGAATGCGAAAAACTTGATCTTCGGAGAAAGGTAACGGTACCTGGTTTGCTCAGTGTGCTAGGTTGCGGAGAGAGGGGTGGATTTCGGGTGGAAATGGGGTCATTAGGCTCATTAGGCAACTAAAGGTAAATACACAAAAACAAAAAAAAAAGGAAAGTAAAAACTCGAAATGAAAGTAAGCCTCCAATAAAGATAATCCAATAACCAAATTTTTATTTTTGAAAACTAATTAATCAAAAATTATTCATTCCGCAGTAGTTACATATCTTTACAGGCAAAAAGGCCAAAATAATAATACTAATTCCAAGAAACAAAAAAAATAAGAATAACACTCCGAACATGTGAATCGGAAACCCGAGGTGACTTTATTCACGCAATATTTGTCTCCCATACCTTACTTCGAAAATAAAGGGAACAATACTTTCTCAAGCATTACGTCATGCCTGAGGAGGATCGACAATAACAAGTTAATCCCTAAATATCGGATTGTACGAATCCGATAGAAACGAAATAAATTTGCTCTACAAGGAGACCACTGGTCCTACGTGAGGAAGAGAGATAGACGAAAAACTCTTGCGTGGAAATTTATTACCCGGGGAAAAACTTAAAGATGATTTTAATTTCGGACCGCTCTGACGCGAAGACCGTTCCACGGAAAAATACCTGGCCGGGGATAAAAATCCTCCGGAAAATCCTAACGAAAGTAACAAAACCAAAACCGCGAGTTTTGGATAAAATCTTCTCGATCACGCTACTTTTTAGCGGAGTCGGATGGTAAACGGCAAATTCTCTATCCTAATTTCGCCAGATTCCTATGAATCCGGAGCCAGTGAAAAGGACACTGGAAAATTGCTCTAACTTTATAAAAATAGCCCGCCATTCAGGGGGGAGACTTAAATCTAAGCGTAAATCATCATCTCTGATGATACAATAATACAAAAAAAAATACAATTTACTAAACCCGTATGAGTTTGGAGCCGGTCGGGAAATCGGAACAAATCCCAATTTTCAGGGAAGTACCCATATATTTTTACGCATCATCCTTCATGACGGATAACTTACTCTAAATCCGCACCAACAATAATTGGGGAGCAACAAAAAAAATGAATAAAATATCATAATAATAAAAAAAAATAAAGAGAAAGCAGTGGGAATTTACGGGAAGAGCCCCTTACTTTATACCCAAAACTCTCTATATAAAAACCAGTGAGAATTCACTGGAGCAATTCCGTAATTTATACCTAAAAATTCACTCAATAAAAACCAGTGAGAATTCACTGGAGGAATTTCGTAATTTATACTCAAGAATTCCCTAAAGAAAAACCAGTGAGAATTCACTGGAAACATTCCTTAATTTATCTCCAAAAACTCATCCCATCCAAACCAGTGGGAATTCATTGGAAGAATTCCCCAATTTATATTCCAAAATTTCCTCATTAAAAACCAGTGAGAATTCACTGGAGAAATTCCCCAAATTCTAACCAAAATTTCACTCATTAAAAACCAGTGAGAATTCACTGGAGAAAATCCCCAAATCATAACCAAAATTTCCCTCATTAAAAAACAGTGAGAATTCACTGGAGAAAATCCCCAAATTATAACCAAAAATTCACTCAGTGAAAACCAGTGAGAATTCACTGGAGAAAATACCCCAAATTATAACCAAAAATTCACTCATTAAAAACCAGTGAAAATTCACTGGAGAAGTTCCTTCATTTATTCACAAACTCACTAATTATGTCAGAGCCAATGAAAGCCCATTGGAATGGGCCCACAAACAGGTGGGAATTCTGATAAATTTTAGAACCAATGAGAACTCATTGGAATAATTACTAACCTCTATAAACTACACTGATCAAAAGCCAATGAATTTTCACTGGAAAAACCCATAAGTACATGGGAAAATCTCAAAATGAGGGCCAATGAAAGTTCATTGGAATAAAAGCCCAATAACTCATCCACTCAGAGCCAATGATAGTTCATTGGAATGGGTCCACAACCAGGTGGAAAAATCCTATAAAAATTCGAGCCAATGAACTCTCATTGGAAGAATTACTAATAGCTATAAATTACACGGATCAGAAGCCAATGAAAAGTCATTGGAAAAACCCATAAGTACATGGGAAAACCTCAAAAATGAGGGCCAATGAAAGTTCATTGGAATAAACCATGAGAATTCATTTATAAAATTGTAACAAACAACTCACCAACGCAGCTTTTTTCACTATTTTGCCTCTTTCCCTTGCCATGGTTTAGTCGGCACTTCCCGAAACGCGTACAATGGCTTTATCCTGTTGTGTTTGTTGACACTTGTGTCACCTTACTCGATCTAAGATCGACTGACCTTCCCCGCGCGTATAGAATTGGGCAAAAGTGTGAAAAATCACAACACACCCCCCTTTTGCCGAATCGTACCGAAAGGGCACGGATAGATTCGGGACTTTTAGCGCGCGAAATAACCAAAATTTTAAACATGGAGTTTTGCATGACCTAAGCTTATCCTTCTCACTAACTCAAAATCTTCATTCTTAACCGAATAGACAATAGGGATTCTTTCGATTACCGGGATTTTTGGCGCTTCTCGCGGGTGATTTCTGTGGGGTTTTCCGAAGTTTGAAGACCTTAAATTCTCAGAACGCGTAAATCTTCTAATCTCGACAGCAACCTGGCAATTCGTTTGAACAATGGTTGCTTTTGTTCAGGACGACTTTCCACCTAACCCAACAACCTCTTCCAACCCTACTAACTTTGAGCGCCGATATTTCAAACGGACCTATATCCTTCCCGCGAGATTAACATTAGGGGTTTTTCCCATAGAGTCATCGGATGACTCGTAACTCGGCCCTTCTTCGCGATGCCCTATGGGCCCCTCAAAAATAGAGCAGGTACCCCCAAAATTCCCTTTCCTCTCGATTATTCCCTTAAAATTAATGCTAACTTTTAAACTATAACCACCCGAAAGTGGACGCGAATCTTTCTCCTTCTTCCTTATTGGACTCCTGATTCTCGGATTTTCATCTCGTCCTATCATACTCCTACTTCCTAACGAGCAGCCCCACCTGATCGTTACAGTGGAATGACTTTTTTTGACAATTTGCATAATTAAGGAGTTATGACCGTCTCAGCAATTATGTCTGTAATGAGTGAACGAATGAACACAGGGCTGTCACGACGATTCCAATCGAAGCGTTTCCGCGCAAAATCGAGCGGTTAACACTTTGGATAAGATTCGTGCACTATATGCAGGGTTCTTAACACTTGTAATTGTTTATACTGTTCCACTGGGTAAAATATTAAAGTTATCGGGAAACTTCTTAAGAGAGAATCATTCCTTATATGACAATACACCTTGTATATATGATGACTTTTTCCATAATTTGCATAATTAAGGAGGTATGGCCAGTTGAATAAAGATGTATGCAATCAGTGTTAGGCGAACACAAATGAGAGCGGAACTCCGGTTCGATTCCGGGTACCGTGCTTTTTTTTTTTTATATATAGAAATCTTAACCTCCCGATTTCGCAGAAGTTATTGTAATGACCCCGAAATCGGTTTTCAACTTCCCGATTTCTCGTGAAGTTATTGTAATGCTCCCAAAATCCAAATTTGTCATTTCATTATCAAACTAGGGCTTTAACCCGTACAGGGTGGCGAGATCGGCCAAAGCTCGAAGCCAATATTGCCGAGCTTCTGGGTCGAGATAGGCCGATTTTAGTGCCGAGGCCTGGATGATAATGCCGGTCCGATGGTCGCTATTGATCGTGGCCCAAGTTTACGCCGGGGCTCAATTAGCTAAGATTTAATTTAAATTAATTACAAAAATAAGTTATTAACGCTCGATTTTAACTTGAGCATACATAATCATAGCCTAATTTTCATCTCCAACTCGAAAAAAAAATGCCTCGACGAGAATCGATCCCATGTTCCCCCAATCTCTAATCTCACACCTTAACCACTCCGCCACCGCCTTGACTTGATTTGAAAATTGTTTATTAACATTTGTCATATATACATACTATATACAGTATTAATATCTTAAGTGCTACGCTCTAGATCACCAGCCGTTGGCTTTATATCTAATTTGAACGAAGTGTAACCTAATTTTTCATTATTACAGATATTTGTGATTATTTACATGATGACTCGATATAAGGAAAAATGACTTCTAAAAAACCTTCTAAGTAATGGGTACATGAGGGGCGGGGGAGAAAGGGATATATGGAAAGGTGGGACAAAACAGGTGGTCAGTGGAACCAATTGGATTTCATGTCAATATTGATGTTTTGGAGCTGGGGATTAGGATGGGATTGTAGCTTAAATTTAAATGTCTCATTCTATCGATGAATTCACCTATGGTTGTCATGCCGAACGTTTCGTGTATCTCCACAATAGTGGTTTTTCTTTTAAAATTTCCTATTATTCGTAGGAATTTATTTTGAATCACTTGAAGATGATTCAAGTGGATTTTCGCTGCATTGTGCCAGGTGGGACAACCATAGGTGATTATAGGTCTGATCAATCCTTTCTACAAAGTAAGTTTTAGGGATTGGCTAAGCGCAGGAGATTTTAGCTAATTATATAATCTTACGAGAATAATTTTTGTTTTCAGCTTAACCTCATCTATGTGTTTTTTCCACAGGAGTTTGGAATCAATACGTAAACCTAAGTATTTAACAGAGTTTACAAGGAGTGATTTTATCGCTACGAATAGTCAAGGTGTGAATGGCCTTGGAGCTAGTAAATAACATTGCTTCTGTTTTGGCAGTATTTACTTGAATTTTCCATTTCATGAGCTCACTGATTGTAAGACCAGCTGCGTCTTCGACTCTTCTAACAGCTTTATTTATCGATCTGCTAGCTGAGTACAGAGCGATGTCATCAGCATATCCAGCGATGGATACATTTCTAGGAATTCTGCTAAAAACAGAAGCAATGTACAGGTTAAATAGTACGGGGGAGAGCATCGACTCTTGTGGGACCCCCACGACTATTTCAATGTCATCCGAAAGCGAAGTTTCGACTCGAACTCGAATATATCTATTTGAAAGATATGATAGTAAAATTTTACATAAATACTTAGGTAGATTTAAGCTGTCGAGTTTATAAATAAGGCCTGAGGGCCAAACAGAATCAAAGGCCTTCTCGCTGTCCAGGAGAAGAAGAACGGTATCTTCTTTCCGATCTTTCGCGGATTTTATGTCGTTTGTCATTCTGACCAGCTGGTGGCAGGTCGAGTGTTCTGAGCGGAATCCAAATTGGTTTTCAGGCATTAGTTGTAACTCTTCTATAGGTTTTTTGAGACGAGCTAAAATTATTCGCTCAAGAAGTTTGGCCAATACTGGCAAAAGGCTAATCGGCCTGTAGCTCACCGGATACGAGGGGGGCTTGCCAGGCTTGAGAATCGGTATGACCGCCGCTCCTTTCCAGAGTTCCGGGAAATATTGTTTGAGGAGGCATGCATTATATATCTTTGTTAGTAGGCTTATTGCTTTGATCGGGAGGTTTTTTAGTGCTATGTTGGGAATGTTATCCACACCCGGGGCTGATTTGTTTTTTAGTGTTTTGATGGAGGAAATGAGTTCACGGGGATTTGTGACGAATTTAATGGGACTTTCGATAGGGGCTTTGAGGATCGTTTTTCTCACATCACCTGTAACTTGTTGTTCAAAAGATTTGTTTCCTCGGGAGGCCGATAGTTCGTGTATATTTGCGTAGTGTTTGCAAAGTGTATTAGCCTTATCATGGTCTTCTGTGTGGAGTGTGTTGTTTGACTTTAGTGTGGGGATTTTTCTTTTACCGGTGTTTACGGTTGCTACGCGCCAAATAGAGTGATCCTTTAAGTTTATGTTTCTGAGATTGTTGTCCCAAGATGATTGTTTCCATTCGGTTAATTTAAGTCTGATTTCTTTTATCAGCTGATTGAGTTCGGATTTAAGGTAGCGATTTCGCGTTTTTTGCCGTCTTGACCTAATGTAATTTTATAGTTTTATTAAGGAGGCTATTTCGGGTGGGATAGGAGTGTGGGTGGATTTGGTTGAGCGGATGGGAGTGGAGGAATCCAGGGCTGTTTGAATGACTTGAGTGAAATGTGTTATGTGTTGATCTAGTAGGGTTTGGTGTAGAAATCTCACCATTTAAGATATTCTTGAACTTATTCCAGTCGGTTTGTGCGTAGTTTAAAATTTTTGATGATTCTGCGGAGGTTCGTTTGCCAAATAGGGAGAAAAACAGTGGTAGGTGATCGGATGGGGATTCGGAAAGTGTGGTGAAATTATTGATGATAGAGATGTTGTTTGTTAATAGGAGGTCAATAGTGCTAGCAGTGTTAGAATTATGAGGGTAGTGTGTAGGAACCTCTGGAAAGAGCAGATTAATTTTTTGTTCCGTCAAAAAATTTGAGAGAATCTTACCTGATTCGTTCGGCCTTGCAGAAGTCCAAGCGGTGTCCTTCGCATTGAAGTCTCCAACAATAATTGTTGGAGTACTATCGGAGAGTCGGTGCCTCAATAGATTTGTATCTAGTGAAACATCCGGTGGATTATAAATCGAGTAAATCCTCGTTATTCTGTTGTCGTAAGACTTACGTCTATGCCGTAAGTAAGTTTTATGCCGTAAGCTCTTGTGGATCGCTACCGCAACACCACCACCTGCTTTGGCCGTTCTGTCTTCCCTGATCAGCGAGAAGTCTGGAAAGTTAATTTTCTTCGTTTTGCTGTTCAGTTTAGTCTCTGAAATCAGACAAATTTTAATGTTATTATTATGGACGATGTATAATAACTCGTCCAGATTGGGTTTGAGCGCAAAAATATTAATTGCTAATATGTTGGTTATTTTTGCGGGGGAATCGTAGGTGTGTCTGAGGAGGGTGAGAACAGGTGAGCATAGGATGCGATGATTGCGATCCTATCAATTGGTGTAAGAGCTGTTTGGAGTTTAGAGCTCATCTGTTTAAGCTCTGAAAGGATTTCGGGAATTCTAAGGGTGTTTAGCTCGTCAAGGACTTGCTTCGCTGTAATTATATAGTTTTTACTGCTACTTAAATAAGATTCCGGAACAAGTGTTTCCATTGGGATGGTCCTAGGTTCAGCAGTGGGTGCTGTAACGTTCCTTCTCGAGGTTTCCACCGATGAGAAGAACGAAGCGTAGGTGGGCCTGGACGTGTTGGCAGTGGAGATAGGGGTTGGCTCAGGGACTGCAACAGACTGGAGGAACTGGGTGTTCCTTTCCAGATTCTGGATCGTCGCCGAATGAGGTGTAGAGGACAATTCCATCTCGGCTCTCCGTGGTGGTGGTGGTTGGGCTCTTTGATTTTGTGCCTCCACAAATTTGGTTCGTGCGGCGCACTCACGATAGCTCGCTGTGTGAGCTAGACCACAGTTTGCACAGTTCACACTTGACAGAGTTGCACGTGCAGGCTTCAATGTCGTGATTGCCTGCACATTTCACGCATCTGGGGTTTAGGTTGCAGTGCTGACTGGCGTGTCCAAATCTTTGGCAGCGGAAGCACTGTGTTGGTTGCTGGGTTTTGATGAATTTCTCTATCTTATATGTATGATAGAAAATGGTTTTAATAGCAGCGAAGCTGCTCAAGGTAACATCGGGCCCAACCGTTATTGCAAACACCGGTAGTGGCCTATTTTCCTTGCTGTCTCCATCCTTGTTTGTTTTCACAAACTGCCGGACTGATAATACCTTTATGCCGTGTTTGGATATTTCGGCTTCAATTTCGTGCTCACTAAAACTGGCGAGAAGACCTTTTATGATAAATTTCTTTGGACGCTCACTTTTCAGACCGAAGGTGTAAAAATTGTAATTTTGCCTTTTCAGGATACTTACAATTTTATTGTAGCCCTCCGTCGTTTGCAGATGGACGATCGTTGTGTTTCCGTTAAACTTCATCCTGAAGTTTTTATCGGAGGCGTTGACTTGCAGGAAGTTGATTAATTTTTTGGTCTCCAGTTTGTCATTTTCAATGACTATTGGAGGCACTGCGGTTCGTTTTTGAGCCTCTTGAGGCCCGTCAGGCGTGTTCGGAGGATTGATGAGGCGAGCAGGGTCAGAGCTCGCGCTGATTGACGGTTTGATAACGGTTTTCTTCGTTTTTTTTGGGTCTTCCAAAGGAGGACTCATCTTGGCTTTCCTTTTTGGAGCCAAAGGAAGTTTGAGAGATTTTATGTTCGACACTTTGGTGCCAGAACTTTAACAAGGCTCTAAAAATTCACTGTACTATAATCGCCGTACGTTGGAATTTATATATCGTGGAGAGCGGTAGACATGCATCCGCACGGTACCGACTCAAAACAAATACTCGCCAAAGCCCCGACTGATGGCTGTGTGTGTGTGTGTGTATATGTACGTATGTGGCCAAAATTTTGGCACACGATTTCTCACGAAAAAACGACACGATTCAGGTCATCGATATCGAAATGGAAGCGTCTTCATGTCACTTAGAGCTCATTAGATTTTGGATAAAATTGATTCAGTATATATATTTTTCTGCCCTCCGGCCAGAAAGCGGTAACTTTCGGGCCTCTGTGCTAAACGAAGTTACCGCTTTCCGGCTTCGTCGAGCAGAAAAATAGTATACACACCTCGGCCAGCAAGTAAGAAAGCCTCAGATCACATTATTGTCGACCTCGGCTTCGCCTAGGTCAACAACTAAATGTGATCTTAGGCATTCCTTACTTTGCTGGCCTAGGTATGTAATCTACTAGTTATGGACAATTTCAATTGTTTATAATGTTCTATTTCATACACTATTGGAGTTAGCGTAAAATTTATATAAGAAAAGTTGTTCCCCATATAAAAATACGTATTTTATGTAGAATGACTTTTTTCGACAATTTGCATAATTAAGGAGGTATGACCGTCTCAGCATTTATGTTTGTAATGAGTGAACGAATGAACACAGCACTGTCATGACAGTCCCAATCGAAGCGTTTCCGCGCAAAATCGAGCGGTTAACCATTTGGATGGGATTCGTGCAGTATATGCAGGGTTATGAACAATCGTAATTGTTTATACTGTTCCACTGGGTAAAATATTAAATGTATCGGGAAACTTCTCAAGAGAGAATCATTCCTTATATGAAAATACACCTTGTATATATAATGACTTTTTCCATAATTTGCATAATTAAGGAGGTATGGTTGGCTGAGCAATTCAACATGCGGGAACAATGCATATCACCAGGGTTGTTCCTTATACAAAAATGCACATTCAATGTGACACTTTTCCATATAGGAACATATCGCGAGTTGAATTAGAATATACATGGCAAATGGATATGTTGATAATTGCGGGAATGATGTCAAAGAGCGTGATAATTAAGAAAGTACAGAGGTAGGAAGGGTAACTATGCGGATGAATTCCAGTTGAATATTTGTATGGGGCTTAAAAATCAAACTGAATCGATCGCGTGCAGTAATTATTAGATGCCAGTTCAATTATTGATATCACTGTTGGGTTTGTTCATCACCATGGTTGCGTTCTTATGTTGTGCTGAAATACCAAATCGGGAAGTTTTGTTTGTGCCCCGTACGGGGCACACACATTTGCACACCACTAGTTTAGTATCTAATTTATCCCTGAAGAATAAATGAGAATGTCGCAAACAGGTACGCATAAACTGGAGTTATACAATGTATTGTTAATCAAGCCCATTACAACTAAGATATTATTCTATTGTTACTAGAGACGCAAGTAAGTGTGGAGCAGGAGATCCAGTAAATTGTTTTTCGTCCTTTCGTAGACCTTTTCATTTTATATTTCATTATAATTCCGCGGCAGCTTTGAAAATCTTAAAATATAATGCAGAATTAACGCGTATCCACAGGTAGACTCTGCGGCTGGTTCTTGCAAGCTTAACTGTTGCGCGCACTACGCCGCATTACCCATAGGTACTTGAATTTGGGCAAATTTTTGAAAAAAAAACAGGTTAGCTAAGGATTACAAATCGGTAACGTTTTGTTTTGTGTCTCCCACCGGGACACAAACACATTTGGCCCACGAGTTACTGTTTGTATTCATGTTGCTAAATCGCCTCTTACAACCAGAGAAAAATATTTCCTAGACCCACGTTGATCATCACGATAGCTCCTCCTATTGGTTATTCCTGAATTTTGTTTTTATGTACAGAAATAAGTCCACGAGATTCTTCAGTAGCCCAATTCTGTGTTTGGTGCGTGCCGTTGGTGATTGCAAACAGCGAAATTTTTATTCAATGTGAATTCATTAATTGATAACTACACCAATAACTACCATGGATAATTTCCAGATCAATCGATATTCCGATACTTCATCAGGTCTGTAAATTCATCATTAAATTCCACTTTGGTTCCCCTCGTTGGTCTATTTGAAGTCGCGTTCAAAAAAATGTTGATCGATTTTTTTCGACTTCACAGTGAGAAAAAAAATTACTAATATTCAGCAATTTGGATGCTTTTGCAACCAAAATGCATTCATCCAATCGCAGGTTGACTCAAATCAAGACAATTCTTTTTTCATTTGAGAAAATTTCTTTGATTTGAGAAAACTTGCAATTGGATGAGAATGGTTGCAAAACGATTCATTTGCTCAATGCTAGTAATTCTTTTCCTCAGTGCATATGTCCATTCATTCGAAGAATTAATTCATCTGAGTCATTCGTGTTTATTTTTTAACTCTCAATCATTCGCATTTTTCGTTTTGATTTTTTTGAAAATTTCTGAAGTGTTTTTCAAATTTTTTTTCTCAAATTAAATAATCTGTTGAACTGCCTCACGAGAAATTCTCGAAGCATACTCAGTTGCTTGATCCAGGTGAAGAAAATCAATTTAGATGTAATGCAGTGTTTCCTTGAAAGCTGTTGTTCTAAGAAAATTCAATTCTAATTTTATGCAGAAAAGTGGAGACACAAGATAATGACGGCAAAATAATGAATTGATAAAACTCCATGACGATTTTCTGCGGATTTTCACTGATATGAGCAATACTTACTTATTAGTAGAAATTGAGAATAAATAAGAACAGTTGCAAACGAATGAAAAGGGTGTTACCCGCCGTTTTATTCAATGGCGCCGAAATTAAATCAAAAGCTTTTGATATTGAATGATTTATCCAGTCAAGGAACAATTCGATGGATTAGATAGATAGATGGAGTGGGATGGAAATTACGAGATAGTGGAGAGTGGAGCATAATGGGTTCAGCGGCTTGAACCGAATATATGAACAAAATGGGATATGGAAAAGGTTTGAACTTTTTGAATTTTTACAATCTTTGAAGCTGTTGCAATTTTCGAACTTTCGGAAACTTTCGAACCGATTTATATGTTCAGAGTTTTTCAATTCATCTGCTTTCATTGTGGGGGTTGACACTCGAGCTCGTTGCCACCCTGACGAGTGAGGTTCCACATCACATCCACGCTATTATAGATCGTGCGATAAACGAATCCTTGGAATTGATGATAAATAGATAACTAATGGCTATATTATACGTAAAAGATTGCGTTTCAAATATTTAAGGAGTTCTAGAAGGTCTATTTTTTGCGTCTTTTTAAACTCATACGACTGTTTCGTAGGTACACTCATAGAAAAGATGGAGAAGTTTGCTATTAACGAGGAGCGTTGTTTATAAACACCATTGGTTTACCTTATTTCGATTTGAACCACTTCCTCTTCTCACTCTCAAATTTTCTCTTACTCTTTTGGTCATTTTTTAGGGTTGATGTCAATTGCAGCAGTAATTTGTAATTGAAAAAAAAATTATGTTCCAATTTTACACCCAAAAATAGGTAAGTCGAATAAAAAAATAACTGACGAGAGTTTTCGTTGGATTACAAGATATTTCTAATACATATATTATTTTTGAAATTATCCCCGTAGGATGGCAAGATAAAGAATGTGAAGAAGTAGTTTCATATTGCCATCTATTTTTATTCTCGGTTCATCATCAATTCACGTTTTTTTTTCATACTATCGTTTTTCCTTATACAATGCGCTCGTACGATTACTTAGAACTATGCAAGTTAGTCGCGTGAGTACCAACAATACATCGACTGTAGTGTCCTGACAATCAGTGAGCGTTTAGACGCCGAAGAGTTAACAAATTGAGTTTCTAGCGGAGCTACCCAAGTCATTTGAACGGACTAACTTGACCAAACGTTATTTGGGAAACAAATAATAAATTTAACTCGTTAATATTAGAGAGAACATATTCTTCGTGTTGATTTCGCTTTTGGTTGAGTTTGACAAACTCACTTGACGTGCCAAGCTGATCATTATAAGCTATGAGTGCGCACATATTCAGTGAGTACTGAGTTAGAAAAAAAACAAGTGTTTAAATCCAGTTTAACCTAATATAATAATCAAACCTCGTTGTGTCACGATTTTTGTGGAAAAAATACAATTTTGAATTCTTGACTCTTTTAACAATTGAGAAAATTCGAATTATGTAAAAAACGCCAAAACTTTCCAATGATATTATTTTAGCAATTCCAGAAACTCCAAGAATTGTAGAACTTTCAAAATTTTCATTAAATAAGTAGAGAAAAAATCTAAAATCAGCTTATTTTGTCTAAATTGCAAAAATTTCACTAGTGTCCAAGATTTCAAAAATTTACAACTGTTCTTTTATCTAAGAAATGCTAGGAACTCGAAAAATTTCAATGATTTTGAAATTTTTTTTAATGTTTCAGAAGTTTCACAGAAAACTCAAACATCTGCGAAGTTTCATGATTTTCAGATAAAATATAAATTTGTGAAACTTCCAAGTTCTCAATATTTATCAGTTTATCATTAGATCGACAATCTAAGAATACATCGTGGATATAAATATACTAATGCACTTAATTGATTGCCAGCTGATCGTTGCTTATCAGATCGATCAGTGAATCACAGAAATTGACTTCTAGTTAGATTATTTTATAGTTGATCAGCAGTTGACCGCCAACTGGTCGCCGGTTGACGAGTAGATCGTTCGACTAATGATCTAATACCTTATCAACCAGCCATTGGATACCTATCAGCTACCTGTACGGAAAAAAATATATTTATCAAAATACGTATTCTATATACTAAATATAGCCACTTGAAATACCATTTTTTAGGTGGCGGGGGGGGGGGGGGGGGGGGGAGATCGATAGATCAGCTTCTCAGGGTGCTATTTGATTTCTATCAGAATTAAATTTACTCATTACAACCAAGCGGAAGTTAGAAAAGAAAGGGCAGGGAAATTAAGGTCTTTCATTATTCCATTGCTGATTCCGGTTGAGAATTGGGCGGGAAGAGTAAATTGTGAGAACTCGAGGGGATGCATGAGTGGAATGATATTTTGCTTAAATAAGCAGGAATTGTCATGTATTTTTGGAATATTTTTGTAGGATATGCATATTTGATAACCGGTCCTTTTATATGTATAGCGAAACTTCTTCAATACGTAATGATCAATGTGCCCCTCTTTTCAGGAGCCTCTACGGAGGAGAGCCTGCAGATCATCAGGGAATCCCTCGAACATGATGACATGGATAAACTTGAGGGGACCCATTTTTACGGGCATACCCCTCATACTTTCATTACTCTTGGAGCGTCGGTGAGTTTTACATTGGTGTCTTTGGAATGTAACGAAAGTTCATCCTGATTTAAAAATGTATATGGATCATTCCGCCAAGTATCGACATGCTTTTGGGCTTTTCGATTTCATCACCCTTTTTTTTATTTACTCATGGTGGATGTGAAACGGAAATTTCTCGAAAAGTTTGATGGTTCAATTCCAATTAGGCAGACTTTTGGAATTTGTGAAGTCTTCAAATTTTCGAGATTGCTGAAATATGTGGATTTTTGGAATTTTTGAAATTTCCGAAATTAAAAGAACATTGAAATTTAAACAATTTTTCACATTTGTAACAGGGGTGAAAGTTTCGAAAAGTTCTCTCAAAGAAATGCTTTCTGTGCCTTTGCTAGGGTGATTTAGCGAAGAAAAAAATTTATCCTACACTGTGGTGGCTCTTCAGAGACAACCTACTCCCAAAAACAACGACGTTCTTCGGTTACGCCAGGAGCAAATTGACGGTCACTGAGTTACGTGAAAAATGTCATCAATATATGAAAGTGAAACCCGGAGAAGAGGAGCGATACGAAAAATTCTGGCAGCTGAATTTCTACACGGCAGGATCGTACGATTCCGAGAAGCACTTTGCTTTGTTGAATGAAGAATTAGAAAAATATGAAATCGGCAACGCAGCAAACAGATTATTCTATCTAGCACTACCACCGAATGTCTTCGAATCTGTCACAGTTCATATCAGGAAGACGTGTATGAGCCAAAAGTACGTTGATAATTTATGAATTAAGTTTCCTCCAACAATTGTTTTATTTTTTGAGAGTTTAACCTTTTTCTTAGCGTTTTATTTTTTTTAAGGATTTCCTGGAAATTCAAAGTGATTTGTATTTTTGAAATGTTTGAAATTTCTAATTTTTTTTTCATTCTTCATTTTTGAATTTGCTTATCATTTTTCAGTCTTTGACTTTTCAGAATATTCCTAGCGGTTCAGGATCATGAAATTTGTAGGATTTTCGAAACTCTTAATTTGGAAAAAGATTTTTCAACTTCTAAAGTTCATAACCAACTATTACAACTTCGAAACACATTAAGAATGTTCGACCCCTATTCCTCACTTTTGTCAATTCTTTGCTAATTTATCCCAAATTTTTGGTTTGATAGCCAGGATAAAATGTACGCTTGTTCTGTAGCTTTATTCTCTACCGACTCCTAAAATTTCATTGTGGCAAACCCATTTTTCAGCGTGTTTCCTAAAATTATATGAATTTTCATACAAACGTAGAGAAAAGACGCGGACATGTGTTTACGGTGATAAAATTTCGAGCGTCAGTGCATAATAATGCTATGGACAAAGCGTCCATTTTTTCCCACCAATGGAACCAAAAATTTCGGGTCAATCGTCAAGAATTTGTAAAAAAAAGGACGAATAGACGTCGAACATCTTTAAAAGAACTTCCATAAGTCGAGCGTACATTTGCATTTGCATGGATTCATTTTTTGTTAGAATTTTATTGACGATTTTAGAATGAAGCTAATTTCTGTATTTTTCATTATATTTAAAACCCTGGAACTTTCAAATGCTTGTATTGCGTTTTGATCTTACGATTGGAAGTTTTCTAGATTCTTGAAATCTTGAAAAATCTTTGAAATTAAAGAACAATTTTCTGAGCTATTTTGAATTCCCAGATTATTAAACATTTTCTAAATTTATTAATTTATCCGAAATCTCGTGTTTTTCAAAATTCGTACAGGTTCTGACATTTCTAATAATTATTACATTTTCAAAAATTTTCATCATTTTTCACGCGTTCCTACACCTTTTCAAACGTATTTTTTGAGACAATCTCTCAGAACCTAACATTAAGTATTAAAGTGTATTTTATGGAGACTTTTCTATAGAGCTCACACAGTCCTGGGTTATACCCATCAATAGAATATTTTACATTTATTGCTGTCTGAGAAAATTGGGTAATTAAAATTGCAGAGGTTGGATCAGGATAATTATCGAGAAGCCCTTTGGTCGAGATGCTCCAACATCCGAGCGTCTATCAAATCATCTGTCAAGTTTATTCGACGAAGAACAAGTTTACAGAATTGATCATTATCTTGGTAAAGAGATGGTGCAAAATCTGATGACCCTGAGATTTGGAAACCGAATTTTTAATCCAACGTGGAATCGCGACAATATTGCATGTGTACAGATAACTTTTAAGGAACCATTCGGCACTGAAGGAAGAGGTGGATATTTTGATGAGTTTGGAATTATACGTGACGTTATGCAAAATCATTTATTGCAGATAATGTCGCTCGTGGCCATGGAAAAACCAGCATCCTGTTGTCCCAATGACATACGGTAATGACGTACCATTTTTTGAAATTTGTATAGATACTCACATTTAAAAAAAATTCAAATGTTAGTTCCTTTTTGTAAATTCATGAACTGTTCATGAATTCATTAAGAATTCACGAAATTATCGAAGTGTTTCATAATTAAATACAATTTTTTTACATTTTTAATATGCAGTTTCAAAGAATTTCAAACCTTCACAACTTTTTGGCCAAGGACTTTTTGACACATCTTATAATATATTTACACTTCCATATATTTCAAATATACTTTTTAAGTGATTCCCGATATTTTCAGAAACCTGTAGAAATGCTCTCGTAACTTAACATGATTGCTAACTGCTTTCTATATTTCTAGAAAGTCTCGTAAAATTTTAGAAACAATTGAAAAATGACTGAGAATTATGGAAACCTGTAATAAATTCGCCGAACACTCTTAAAGATCTTGAAAAATTTTCGTATCATTTCTGAAAGTCTTGGACATTCACTGACTGAAAATTACGGTGTATACGCCACACTAAAATTTCGTTGAAAAAAATATGATGAAAAATTACTTTGGACGATAAAAGTTTTTTGGTTTTGTCCAGCTTCTGTGTCTGTTTTTCATAAACATTGTGCTTATTGGTCGTCCATTTCTTGCATGTAAAGGTTGTGTGAATCCAAAGCTGAAACTTTCATTTAACCTCTTGTAGTTTCTCTCAGATTTTTTCGAATATCCTGAAATTTTACATAATTCAGTATAACTTTCTGTAAATTTGTTTTTTTTTTCTGGAACTGTCCAAGCTTTATACGGTTTTCTATAAATTTGCAAAACTTCGAATACGTGAAATATGTCGAAAATGTTATCAACCGATCGACTTCGACGCCCGTAATTTATTCATATTATCCTTTCAATTTAGAAATGAAAAAGTCAAAGTTCTCAAATGTATCAAGCCCTTGGAGCTCGATGACGTAATATTGGGTCAATATGTGGGGGATCCAGATGCTGAAGATGCGGAGGTCAGATTAGGATATTTGGATGATCCAACAGTACCAGCAAATTCGACTACCCCCACCTTTGCCACTGCAGCCTTGACAATAAATAATGAAAGATGGGATGGAGTGCCATTCATACTGAAATGTGGCAAAGGTACGTGAAGATTGGGCCGATGTTCTCCCTATATTCATGAATATTCCTGATTATCGTAATGTTAGGATTCATTCCATTCGGAGTGACATCAACTTCCGTTACATCTCCTTGCTTCTAACCTGTCCATACTTCCATTTCTTGTCGCTAAATACTCCTGATTATCAATAGTAGATTATTAAGTCATAAGAAGGATAGGGAGAAAACCATGAATCGATAAGTTGGGGACGAGACGAGCTATAAGCAATAATGTCGACTCTCCTGTAGTATTACATGCATGTATGCTTTATGAATTCTGAATAAATTTTCAGCGCTAAATGAACGTAAAGCCGAGGTGAGAGTTCAATACCTAGATGTACCTGGCGATATATTTGATGGCAGAGCTAAAAGAAACGAGTTGGTTATCAGAGTTCAACCTGGTGAAGCACTGTACATTAAAATGATGACAAAAACACCGGGGATCACATTCGATATGGAGGAAACTGAACTTGATCTGACTTATGGACGTCGATACAAAGTGAGTGTACCGAAGGAAACGGTTAAGATTTACTTACGGTGTCATTTTGTATGTCAATGTAATAGTACTATTTCGGAACTGAGTGCGTGAATTCGTTTTTTTTTTGCGATTGAGACGTTGCTGTCCAAGGCGGAGTCGTGGAATGCATTCGCAATGGCAAAAAAAATTGTTTTTTGACAGGAAGGGCGTGGGCGGGTTTTCGCGCACGCGAAGCGTGCGTGACAACAGGCTTCACGCACTGAGTGTCAAAAAAACAATTCACACACTCATGAAACGCTGTCTCACGCACTGAGCAATGGGCAGGAATTTTATCAAAAATCGAATCACCTCTAAGTTACATGTAGCTTACACACACACACACACAAGTCGGGGCTTTGGCGCAGTGGATAGAGTATCGGTCGGGCGGGAACTTAACCCGACACAGACGGGGGGGGGGGTGTCGATCGTAGGCGCCCACCTTCGTAGCACAGAGGTTCTGTGGAGGTTTACCGCAAAGAAGAGTGTGATTCGAAACACCAATTCAAAACTGATTGCACAATGGACTTAGTTAGTTTTTCTTTCATGAAATGTTTGAATCCAATTGCAATTAATACTTTTTCATTTAGGACTTGAAATTACCGGATGCTTACGAGAGATTGATCTTGGATGTGTTTTGTGGATCACAAATGCATTTTGTACGAAGTGATGAGTTGTCCGAGGCCTGGAGGATCTTCACACCTCTTCTGCATCGCATTGAGAGGGAGAAAATTGCACCAATTCCGTACAAACACAAATCGCGTGGACCTAAGGAGGCTGACGACATGGCGAAGAGAAACAATTTTACGTACTATGGTTCTTACAAGTGGACAGATCATCATCACCATCCTTGACGATTTCATCATTGTTTTCTTAATGCTCTCGTCTGTGTTCATATTCATTTTGGGAAGCTGAAGGATTACCATTCCATATGCACCTTTATACATATACAAATTAGTGTATTCATTGAAAGTAAATGGTCTCTGTGGATATTTTTAACATCGATGTTAGGAGATGATCAATAAAAGTTTATATCTTGTAAACGGGGTCGCGTGGTTTCGTCTAGTTTTAAAATTATCTCAATTTTCCGAAATTTTCAATAACCTCAAAAATTTTGAAGTTCAACAAAATTTCAGCCTTTTTGAAAATTGTGGCGCCGTCCAACGTGGATTGTGAGAAATCCCATAGAATTCTACTCATATTGGATAGTTGGCGAACACATAGGGTTTTCCTATTTCTAGGCTGGAGCAAAATGGGCTGTAGACAATAAAATATTTAATTTTATTCAAGTTTTGTTCTTATTCAATTGCATGAGGCAAAATTCATTGTTTTTACATAATTAATTACAGAATTATTGATGATTCACGAAAGTCTATCTTGCCCCACTGAATTCTATCATTCAATTATTTTTCAAACAGCTTCTCAGTCTCGTTAAAAAAACATTACTCTCTGCTGATCCTAACTATTATGAAATTTATCAGCTGGCTGACGATCGATGATAAGTTGATGATTAATCGATAAATCCCCCCTCCCCAATTTTCTATATGACAATCTACAAAAGCTATCAACAAAATCAGTGATATATGCCTTACTGCAAAAAAAATCTTGACCCTGTGCAGTGTTTTTATTCACGAAATTTAAGCAAATAATCACCGAAAAGAATACATATTCGTTGGAAATTATCGAGGTTCAAGATTTTTTTCTCGTTCCATTATTGGAATATAAAACACAAATATTTTGCGGAATATATTTACTTACCCCTAACCATGCTAGTGAAACGTAAAAAAAATTACATTAAAAAATCGGCATTCTATGAAATGATGAATGGGGCTTGTGTTTTAAAAATTCTTAGTTACTTTTTATGGGGAGACCTCACGGCAATTTAGAAATTGCATGAGCTTTTAGCGGTACACGTAAAAAAATTGGTTCCCTTCATGTAAGTATGAAAATGAAATAGTGAAAAAAATTGGAATTTGTATGGTTTCTCCTGAGGAATCAGATTTTGTCAGTCATGTCTTTGTTTTGATAAAGATTTTGCCCATTCTTTTGCGCGAGTCTAAATGTACAATGTCAATTTGTTTTTTAATAGAAAAAAGTCCGACGCTCTGTATATCTTCAGCGGATGCAGTTTAACCTTCTTGAGAGACGAATATTCCAATTTTACTTGAATAATTGGTAAAATTTGAATAAAACGTTTATAAATAACTAATTAAATAGATGGACAATTGGAACGTCTTGATCATATACAGAAATGTATTACAAAAATTCTTACATTGAGAATTGATTCAATACTTCAGAAATTTCAATTACGGATTTGGATTGCTTAAAAAAACATTGACCTGAAAAATGTGATTCCGGAGGAAAAAAATTCTGAACCGGGCTATTGATTTTTTATTTCGTTTATTTTTTTCGAGCAAAGGAAGCGTTTATTCTTCGACTGTCCTCTCCCATAATGTAAAAAAAATGAAGTCACATTATAAATACAAAAAATGCCGGAAACAGTACTTATGGTTTTTAACTAATTGATTTCCATTTTTATTTACATATATCTATATATATAACATAATATATTATACAAGTATAACTTAATGAGCTTTTTAAAAGCCCTTTTCTTGCCCTTTAAATCGAAATATAATAAAACAATATTCAAGTAATAAAATTAGGATCTGTAGAGAATTGAAGTACAGTATATTTCATAATTGCGTCAGTTGTTGAGAACACACGTCGATGATTTTTTTTTTGAATATACAAAAACGTAGCACATAGTGACGAATTGAAAAATGCGGAAAAGTATTTTTTTCAAAGTCTTTTACCTGAACAAATTTCAAAAAGAAAAGAAAAAGGAAAAAGATTGGAAAGGCCAAAAAATGAATACATTAAAAAAAGGTTCATTTAGTTCGACTTGCTTGACTATCAACTATGTCTATCAAAACTCGATCGAATATATTGTTATATGTAAACAAAAATGAATCAGGTATATGTAACAATATGGATGAATGCAAAAAAAAAGGTGAAAAGAGAATTCATTAGGGTTCATTCGCCACAGGATGTCACGAAATGAAAAAAACGTCCATGGTACTCAATCTATTGCCACATTTTTTTCACATTAGAGAAATAAATTAATAATTAAAAGCTACACTTGACAAACGTGACAGCTAAATGAGTGTTTTTTTCCAATTATTAGCTTTTTAATTGTAACCCGATAGGCAAAGCAATCGTAATCACTGCGAAAATACAAGGTGTCAGAGCGATCAAATTTTAGCGTTGCAAGAGCTCCTGACACTTCTTAGATAAAAAAGCGGTCCAGCTGCTATGGAAAGTCATATCATTTATTTATTAACAATTTCCAGATCTTATAGAGTTTTATCGTAAAAACCGTTCACGGTAGAAAAAATATTGGTAATACATATTGTTCCTGATTGAAAAATATACATTTCAGGTAGTATGACTTTTATCGCTACCACCCGCCCAAAGATAATACAAGTTGAAAGTATTATTTTTATGGATTTTATTCAGAAAATAAAGCAGTTTTTGAGCGAAATGAGAGAAAAATTGTTATAAAAAATGATACTTTCCTCATGTGATACTTTAGGACGTTTTTCTGTAAAGCCAGTCGTTTAATTATTACACGAAAGCGGAAATTCATTCTAATGTTTTCGTATGTATCTCTTAAGCAGGTCGTTCTACGGCAAAATGTCATAACGAATTCTTTGTTAGAAATTGAATTCTCTATAAAAAAGATTTCGTAATATTTTTATGTAGATCCACATGTTAACGAGATGATAGGTTTTTTAAGAGAGTCTCATTATTCAACTTTTTCTGTATCCATCGGGAAGGTATTGGCGGGAGCCATCAATAATCAGACTCACATGCCATTTATTTCGGTTTTAAGCACAGCTCAAATACAAAATAATTTTATTTGCCTTAATTCTTCTTTTGCACATATATTTGATCGAGTTTCAGTACGATGAATACAAGCCATCATGATTTGGCAATTTCGGTATGTTCTCTCTCAAAACAGTGATATAGTGAGTACCGAAACTATGCGAAAAATAAGTCAAGTCATTTTCTATTTTCTTATGCTAATAAAATAGACACTAAAACATGTCGTCACAGAAGTACAAGTTTTTCTAGTCTCCAAAAATAAAAAAATTGAAATTGTTGAACATTTTACGAACGAGGAAACCCAGAAATTTTGGTATTCCACAAATTTCAAAAAGTTCACATTCAGAATAATTGGTAGACTCGAACATTTCTAGAAATATGAAGAAATCGAAAATTTGACTAAGTTGAAAAATCTAAAAAAAATTACGAAACATCAAAATCTTTAAAATAATAAACAAATAAAAAATATGATGCGGCAAATTTTAAAAATTTCTGGGAAATCTAGAAGAATTGCCTCATTTATCAAATTTAGTAGCAAATCGGTCAACAGAGTTACGTTTATTTGTTTCAATGCACGGTTCACATTTCAAGCAATTGACCATTTTGTTACTTGCTAGAATTTCTAAGATGTCTAAAAATACCAAAATCTCTACTGCTTCGCAATTTTTTGAAATTTACGCAATGAAGTTTACAATTTATGCAATTTTCAACATGGTAAAATTTATAAAATTGAAATAAATAACGGTGGAATAGGAGAAATTTAAAAGATTAAAACTTTGAAAAATTTTAGAATTTCAAAAAATATTTTTAAAATGCTAAATTGCAAAATGTTCAAAAAATTTCGGCATTTCAAAAATTAAAAAATGTTATAAACTTCAAGTTGCGATCGTCACGCGTTGTTACCCGTGAAAATTCCAATTAAGAAATGTAACTGAAATGAGATCGACTTATTAGTCTGTTGTAACACCTTTCATTATACTGCGTGTAGAGAAGAAGGCATCAGATTATCAATTCATGCCATTTTGTATTAAACAAATCATTTCTCAGAATTTTATCAGGGTTCAACTATCTTATACCGAATATATGAAAGTTTGTTAAAGGTGAACCTCGTCGATGAAGGGTACATCTTTAGTTTTTCTAACCAAATTACTATTTCGTATTGGAAGAAGTATTATCCTTGTTAGCGTTTGTATGTTTATAGTCCTCTTGAAAAGTATTTTTTAAACAAGTATAAGAGTAATTTCAGCTCATGTAGATTAATATTACAGTATTTCCGCGTTTTCAGAGTTTTAAGGCGCTCGCTTATTAAGCTACACTTGCTCAGGTTTTTCATGAGACAACTTTTGCTTCTTTATATGGTTAATATTTATTGTACTTTATTCTGGACCAATTTTGTTAAAAAAAAACCTTTCGATTTTCAAAAAAGCATATATTTTTTATATTTCTTCAGCCATTCATGACGTGCCAATACTATATTTCCGAAAACAAGCAGGAAAATTAAAATTTGAACATTAATTCTTTCTTCGATTTTCTTCAAAAAATGCTCAGATATTCCGAAACTCGAAACGTTAGAGAACTTGCATGCAGCTCAGATTCACAGAACAATTCCATTAAAGAGATGCGTTACAACCTATGGAGTACTACTTCACAAGAAAACAAGCTAATCCCTCCCCAATATTTTTAAAGAAATAACTGAAATTGACACAAGAATTGCACTGACATTTCTATACTTTTTACTAGATACGTCCGTGGGAGTTGTATTAAAGAGTACCTGTAAAAAAAAATTAAAGATAGATCGAAAATTTAAGAGAAAAAAATCCCGATAGTCCCAGTCGGGATTCGAACCCGAGACTCCCAGTTAGGCGCCGGGCACTTTTCCAACTAAGCTACCGGGCATATAGAGACTTTCCATTCTCAAATTCGATCAGTAACCACCACCTCCCCGTCTGAAGGCATTTATTAAATTAAATTAAAGATAGATCGAAAATTTAAGAGAAAAAAATCCCGATAGTCCCAGTCGGGATTCGAACCCGAAACTCCCAGTTACGCGCCGGGCACTTTTCCAACTAAGCTACCGGGCATATAGAGACTTTCCATTCTCAAATTCGATCAGTAACCACCACCTCCCCGTCTGAAGGCATTTATTAAATTAAATTAAAGATAGATCGAAAATTTAAGAGAAAAAAATCCCGATAGTCCCAGTCGGGATTCGAACCCGAAACTCCCAGTTACGCGCCGGGCACTTTTTCAACTAAGCTACCGGGCATATAGAGACTTTCCATTCTCAAATTCGATCAGTAATCACCACCTCCCCGTCTGAAGGCATTTATTAAATTAAATTAAAGATAGATCGAATAATTCAATAAGCGAAAAATCGAACTAAAATATTCCGAAGGCATTTTCCACCTCCTGGTTACGCTCAAAAAAATTGTTTTTCATGGTGGAAATATCGGAGATGCTCGTTTAGAAAACTCGATGAGGATAGGTACTTAAATTTTGATGGCCCCGTTTTCATGAATGGTTTTGAAAAACAATTTCAAAGTATTTTTGAAAGCCGATGCAGTAACCGCAATTTTGTTTTTTATATTTCTTAAAATTGATCAACGAAAGATATGCACAGAAATCATTTTTTTTTCAATGATACTTCAGAAAATCATAGTTCCATAGTTGCGCCTTTGCAAAATTTGAACACAAAAAAATCAGGGAATGCATTTGTGTAGTTCGACACGGAATTACTTTAAAAATTGCCTATATGAAGGATTTGTTAGAAAAATTCGTTTCAATTCAACAAACTGTCTAGATGTTCGTTCCAGGGTGGATTGAGAATATTCGACAAGCAGTAATTTTTACTTGGTAAAATTTAAGTAACGATTTTGTTGGCACAAACCTGATGCTTATTCTATCTGTATGACTTGTTGAAGTGATTTCTCAGCTGGACTGTGCATAGAACGACCAGCGATACGTTTATTCAAAAATATGGTCTCACCATTGGAATTGAAGTTCAAAAGATTAAAAAAAACGTGTTTATATGTCGTGATTATCGATTTGCAGCAATTGATCCCAATCAATTGGAGTCTGGAATACTTCCTGTTGCAGCCATAATTCGTAATGTTGTTTAAATTCATCAGTTAGTTCAACGTTGGCCCCGAGTACCGAGCTTATCGAGGTGTCTACTGACTCTAACTGGTCATCTTTATTTGTGATTAAATATCGGCGATTATTGAATTGATCTACACAGGCCCGTAGGGCGCACTCTTCTGCCTGGAAGTCCCATGGTCTGGCTTCGAGGTCTAAAATAAAATTAACTTGTTAAATCGTACGCCAGTGTAATGAACTAATAATGCAATAAACGTGGAGTGAGGATAAGCCAATTGCCGTGTTGTGCAAAAGTTTGCTCATTCTTCTCCAATTTTTCAATATTTCTCGATTTTTCAGCATGGTCAAGTGTTTTGTGATTTTCTAAATTTTCGTTTCTTTTTGTTTTTTAGATATTCTCATTTTTCAAGTTCTGAAGTTTTCAAATTTGAAAGAGGAATTGAGAGTAATGGAAATTTCATATTCCAGAATAAAAAAGAGACTATGAAATATTATTGATATGGGAATAAGCTATTGTGAATGTTGAACTAAAATGATACGTTCTCGTAATTAAAGAATTTGATTTACACCTTTGATAAAATTGACTTACAGCTTTTTAGCATAGAACATAAGTCTAATCGGAATTCCAGGATAGATCCTTCTCAAACTACTACTCCGATACATGACTTTTATCAGCAACTATCGAGTTCATCAACTTTCAATATATGAAAGATTTTATGCAAATGTTGTCTTAATTTTTAAACCATCGGAAAACTTCCTGTAAATTCCAAAACTTACCGTTTCCATAAGCCCAGTCATCATTGAGTCGATGTCTAACCTTGGCATAGATCACACTAATCGTCTTCATATTACTTTTTCGCCACTGTCTTCCCAAATATTTAGTCTGCATTTTCAGTAATTTCAAAACGTAAAGTTGCATCATAGCATTTCTAACTTTCAATGTACGCTTCAGAATAGGCGCAGACTTAAAAACAACAAGCATCATAATCCTACTGTGCTTCCATTTCGTCAATTTATTGAGAATTCTCAGTAAATTGATACACGAAAAAACATTTCTCCACGAATAACTCTGACTATCTCCAATCTCAAGGCTCTCAATAGTCAACTCTGGCTGGTCCCCAATTACACATATGGGAAAATCGAGTATCGGTATCATGTTCTTGGCCTCTATATATGCCAGAATATTCTGATTGAGAAATTTGAGCACAAGTGGTATGCAATTAGCGAAAACAAGATGCTGAGACATGAACTCAAATTGGTATATATGGTTCAGTTTAAGGTGCTTCAGTAGTAGTAGCAAAATGGCAGAAATGGCTTTTACGATTATTTCCTTATGACGATTGACATCTATTCCCAATTTCATTGATTGGAGAACTGTCATTGGCATCTCCTCGGGAAGCACATCAGCCATAATGTTAATACTATCAGTTTTTGCTTTGCTCGTTGGGGCAGCTGCCAGAAGAATCTTCAGTAGGGCTATCATGTATTGGGGGAGATTCGGCAAAATCGCCTGATACAGGGCCTGAAACAAAATTTGCATTGATTTCATATCAAGTACAGAACTTATACTCAGCCAATTATAGCATATTATTTGCAAGGTGAAAGAATATAATACTTTTATATGAAAAATATTTTGAGGATCCAAAATCTGGTGCATAGAATATATACTATTTAAATCCAGTCTGACTCGATTTAATTTGATTTCATCTGATTTCAGCACCAATGAATGGAGAGAAAAAATGATGTGTCATGAAGACACGCGATAGAAGTGAAACTGAATGATTGGATCGGCAAGGATTATTTAATTTTCTATGTTTAGAGGGAGAGGAATCATTTTAATCACGTGTCAAACACTTCTTGATAGTAAATATTAATTTATTCATCATAATAATTATACTTTTTTCAAGATACAATAATATTAGTATGAATATGATGAATTAAATCTCAATCAGCTTCACCTTCATTCTCTGGTAGACTCTTCATGAACGAAATGATAGGTTTGTGCTAACTAAAATAGGTAATGAAGACTCTTGACTCCAAATTTTCGATGTAACGTGAGAAAACAGCATCGATCGTGGTACCATGGCGTGTAGTCGATTCAATTGGTGAATTGTTCATTTCCAATGACAATTTCTGTTGCAAGAACTGAATTAATGGCTTGGAATCCTCTGAAGCAAAATTAACATTAAAATCTCCACCTAGAATCATAGGTATTTTGTCCAGCTCTACTCCAACTTCTGCAGCCCCCACTGGAGTATACGGCAGCAAGTGAAGGTGAATAAACTCTATTATTTTCGCCATCTTCTGATTTGGTGAAATATAGAGTGCTATAAGCATAATCCGCTGTCCGCTTTCTGTGCGACATTCAGCTGCACACATTTCTCCAACAGATGACAACCCAATTGAAAGCGATTCTAGTTGTTTCAAGTTCAGGTCCATATTGGGTGTCATGATGTTCGTTCCATGAGCAGTATTGCAAAGTATTGCGACACCCCCTGCTCTCACATTATGTCTTTTGAACTGTACGACACAATTAAAATTGGGAACATCAATTTCTTGATCGTTTTCCTTCCACGTCTCTGAAAGTATCAATATATTAGACCGTAGAATCACCGGATCATTGAAATCTCCGCTATGAGCTCCTAAGCTTTGACAATTGAGGGTTGTTATTGATAAGCCTGGTCTGCTGATGAACTCTCGGAGAATGTCAGTCAAAGTTATCAATGAATTTGTTGATAATCTTCTAAATTCTGATTGTAGCTTGTCCATTGATTGAGCTTTTTTCCGTCCATGATAAAATTTGTTCTTTCCATCCTTCGCAACGATGTACAATCCCTGTATACTTGTGACACGGGACAAGGCTACGTAAAGGAATTGTTGTGAATGTGTCTTTTCGTATTCATAAACGATTTGATTAAACGTACCACCTTGAGATTTGTGGATAGTAATAGCACACGCTGATACCAATGGCAGATGATTTCTTTTGACGAAAATCGTTTTATTATTGTTCATATATATCGTAGAAGTTCTTCGTGCAATGGGAACTGCCGTGTGGCTGATGTTGTTTGCTTGGATGAACGCCGCAGCTTTTCTCCGGATCTTCTGTCCCGTCTTTGGTGAATCTGGAAATTCCAGCCACACACGAGTTACTGCCCCTGCCTCATCAGTTTCGATATGAACTAGTTTACCAACTGCACCGTTCGCTAAACCATCCGAGACATCCAGATTGGTTGTTATTATATACCATTTATCTAACACCAGTATTATCTCGTAGGGCAGACCTCCAGTGTCTATTACCGTTTTTTAATGCAATTTTTGTCGTACAAATGATTGTTGCTCAGCATTATGGCAGCCGGTGAATACATCAGTAGCTATTGAGACTGTTTTATTCTCTGAAGAATTAAGAATTGTCAAATTGTATTCGTTTACAGCATTATTTGTCAAATACAGCCGAATTCCATGTGGACAAAGACGATCTGCTTCCTCTCTTGTATAAAAAAGAGATTCGATTAGGTGTATCTGTTCTTGATCCAATTCTTCGCCATTTCCAATTTTAGTTAATAAAGAGGAGAAATCAGCATTCGCTTTTCTCATGACTTTATCCAATTCATAGAACTTCAAGTCACGCCAAAGTGTTGGTGCTGCTATGCGTCGTTTTGTTGCTTGATAGATGGGTGTAGCACGCACTGGAGGTAACTGACGCAAATCACCTATGAAAATGATATCCATTCCTCCAAAATTATCTTGGAAATTTCCTGTTATTTGTTTTAACCGTGCGTCAATTTGAGACAGCAATTCCACTCCTACCATACGGACCTCATCGATGAGTATAACTTGGACGTATTTGAAGAGCATTCTGTACTGTTGAGCCACTTCAATTGATAATGGTAATAGTTTGGAAAGCGATATTTTCAATGCAGTGTGGATTGTCGTACCATCAATTGCTATTGCAGCCTTTCCTGTTGATGCACATGCGATGTAAGCATTGCAAAAACCATCATTATCTGTGAAGCGGTTGTAAATTTCCATGAGGAGTCTAATGAGGAATGTCTTCCCACATCATGCTGGCCCAGTGAAGAAAACTTGGAGTGGTGATCGGTTTGATGAGAGGAGATTAGCAATCACATGCATCAGGAGTGCTTTCTGCCTCTGATTGGCCATTCTCATTAGTTCATAAAATTGTTCATTAGACATTAAATTATCCCTCTTCTTTGCGATAGCACACTAATGAGAGCATAGTCATTGTTCTCTAAGTTTGTTCTCATCGTGTTGTAATGTTGTTTATACGTGTGGAATCCTGGTTCTTCTTTCTGCATTGGTGTCAGTATAGTTGTGTATCTGCATGGCATGAATGGAGCTTCAAATCTGCATTTTTGATGAGCGTTCGCAGCTATTTTTTTGTAACATGTGAACGTGTGCTTATGTGTCTGTAGTTTGATGTTCCCCGACGATTCTGAAGTGGCCAGTGATATCAATATATCAACTAGTTCAATAGCTTTTAGTCGGTCAGCACCTAGTGGATCCGCTGGAGCATTCTCAAGCCATAGCAGAATGTGTGCATGGGGGCTCCCACGATGCTGGAATTCAATTCTTTTAAAATAATGGACAACACGATATTTCCCGAAGGGAGAAGACTTTTTGGACTGAAGTATGTTCATTATAACATTGATGAGCTTATTAAAATAGATGGCACATGTTACAGCATCTTCATTGATGAGTGTGCTCTTTTCAATATAATGGAGTTCCTGAACATCTTGTTCTGTAATTTCTGTTCCATTATTCTTCAATTTATATAATAATTATAATAATGAGGGCCAACCAACTTCATTAGCACTCATAGTTAGGAATAACGTGGGTTTTCCGAGTTGTCTGATCATTGCGAATAAGTCTCTCTTTCTTTCAGCCCAATACCAAGTCGAGTTAGGGATACAACGTAGAAAAGCCAAGTTGCTTTCTATACAATGATTTATATACTCCTCTGATTGAATGTGTTCACGTGTAATTTTTGTGTCTTTACCTACGTGTTTAAAAGCAATGGATAGACTGTCACGGACTCTAAACCTCATAATTTTCATTGCCATATAGAGTAAATGATGAGGTGTAACCCCACGTCGATCAGATCTCCTTAGCTCACTGGTAGCCATCATGAATGGAGTCACATTGAGATCTTCACTAAAGCGCCGGAATTGTCCGAGATAGGTAGTAGGGAAAGATAACTATTCTGCATGCTCATATTTATCGTCATTCCAGAGTAATGTGTGTTGCTGAGCGAACAGGCTCTCCTCCATGGGGATGTCTTCACTCAGTTCATCTATAGGTATCTGATGAACGACACAATCCTCATTAAAGAAAGATTCATCAACTTTGATGTCGTACAGTTGATACAATGGACTCGGTACTAAGCATCTTAGCCATATTTTAATATTTCTCTTGTTTATTAAACCTGTCAAGTAGCTTGATCGATGAATTTTTTTTCTCTTGATATGAACGTAAACACAGTGATCGTCGTCAATGTTCCTGGGCAAGTGATTGACCATTGTATTGACATCCACTGGAACATTGATCACCTGCCCCAAAATTCCAAATTGTCCATGCACATGACGCAATCTGCGAATTTGCATAAATGGAATTCTAGGAGAAATGAGTCTCTCGGACACTAAATCTAACTTCGGAAGATGTGCAGGGATCGGGGGATATACAAAGCCATTCAATTTCGACAATGTTGGAATTTTGTCTCTCCTTAAAGCCTGGCGACAGCTGGTGCATGCCAGCTCATTATTACTTCTGAATTCTGGAAATTTTTGTTGAATACGAATTTCATTTTCAACGGATAGAGTCTTCAAGTCATTTTTAAACCATAATCTATCACATACACAACACGGAAAACCGAATGGATTATTTATAAAATCACGGTGAAAGTTCTTATGTGCAGTTTTAAACTCATTAAAGTCTGAATATTGTAATCGATCACCACTATGTACATCACAATCAGGAGGAGGATAAGTCGAAGTCGTTGCTAATAGTTCATTCTCTGGATTATTTACACTATCGTCCACACTGTCACGTAAGAGGTTAGCACGTGTTTGCCTCCGTTCCCTGATATCTCGTTCAATTTCAGTTCTACTTTTTTTCCGTTTTCTATTCTGATCCTATTCCTTCACTCGCCCGTTTTTTCTTCCGCCACGTTTTTGTCCTTTCTGCACCCGACTTCGGCATATTTGCACAAAACTCTCGATTTAAGTAATGAAGACACGCACAAAAACAAAATACGTTGCTTATGATCACTGTGTTAGAAACCAACAGCTGTTTTCCGCGATCGCGACGCCGCCTGAACGCAGAGAATGACATGAAAGACAGAAAGTCTTCCGTCTCATTCTCGCACGATACACGAAGGCCTCTCACTCTCGCCCGATAGACGAGACGTAAGGTAGTCCGTCTCACTCTCGCTCGATTCCCGGAGGCCTCTCACTCTTACTTACTACGTTAGAGCGAGCGTCACCAAAAAGGTTGCCGATCGAGATTTCAAAACCCTCCCATAAGAAGTTTCACTTCAAAAAATGTTACACCTTTCTACATACAGTATACATATCAACTTGAAATGTTGTATGAGACTTGGTCCTATTATAATCGTAGTCTGTGGATTTTAAGTCTCGATCCTTAAAAAATAATCAACAAGTAGATCGTGCGCGTGAGCACTGAGGGCCAGGCAAAAAAATGTAATTTTCTGCACAGATAACTTTTTTTGGACGACTTTTTGAAAGAATTGAGTATCCTGCTAATCAGATATTTTATGGAAATTTAATCATTATAAATTCAAAGGAAGCCCCAAATATTTCAAATATCCAACGTCAACTTCGAAAACCTTTAGAAATTGGGAAAAATTGAAACAAACTCAAAAATTGGATTCTACAAAAGTTTCACTCGTAGATTATCAGTGATTAGAAAGGGTATAAAAATATTGCGAATGAAACAACTGGGACGACGTTTTCGCTAACCCATTAGCAAAATGCTTCCGAATGGCTTTCATCTTCCAGGTTCCGACTGAATCCGTTGCTTTTCAGGGCTATAATTCGCGAACGAATAATGCAATCGTCACTATTAGCGAACTCAGTGAAGATGACATTGAGACGAATCTTTTTAACAGTTCCAATCACTAGCTTTTGAGTAATTGTCGAACAAATCGGGATTTTTTAAAAATCAATATCTTCAAAAATATACCACCAATCGAAATTTAATTATCGCCAAATTATATGGCTTCCTGAACTCTATATTCCCTGTAAAAATCACGGAATTCGATTTGAGAGTTGAGGAGAAAATTACCAAAAGTTAACAAAAATCGCAGGTTCTGCTTAAAGTTGATGTTTGAAGGGCTATAACTTGAGAACGAATGATGCAATCGTCACCATTACCGAACTCGGTCAAGATGATATTGAGACGAATCTTTGAAGCGCCCATTGAATGAATTCGGACAATTCGTTTTTGAGTAATCGTCGAAAAACAGAATTTCAAAAAATCGTAATATCTTTCAAATGAAACGACCGATTAAAGTTTGATTGTCATCAAATGATAGCGCTCATGAAACTCTACATACCCTGAAAAAATCATGAAATTTGATGTGGCGGTTATTCAGGAAATAACTAAAATGTCTAGTCACATACATACACACACACATACATACACACACACATACATACATACATACGGACAAGGCCTAAAAACTGTGGTTTCTAACTAGCCAACGTGGCTTTCAAGGTTCAAATTGCCATTGTTTTGAAGGAATCGTAGTGCTACGTCTGGAAAAGAGCGAAAAATTCAATTGAATTGAATTCAATGCTTCGATTTGGGGGCCTAAACACCGAAAAATGGGCATTAAAAATCGAGCGATTACAAAGCTTCCTTTCGGAAGCAAAAACTCAACGACTTTTCTTAAATCGGCCAACCTTACAAACCTCAGTATTTGTTTGTCTTAAAGGTGGTTCCGACGTGCTCATAGGATTCCTCGTGATCTCCTCCTCCTTTTGAATCTGCACTTCAGAAAGTGACGTATACATATGACGTTTTAAAGTGTGAACTCCCTCATGAATTGGATGAGGTAGCCCGACAAGACTCTCACAATCTCCCTCTAGTTTATAGCCCACAAATTTCAACCGGGAACTATCCAAAAAAGCAGCAACATCCTTTTGCCTAACTTTCGGAGTCCAGGGCAATCCTTTGGTTTTAACCAATTCTGGTGTATTTGGTCTCAGTTCCAATTGTGGCTCGCAATACATGGGAATTTGCGACATGGGTACCATCCTGACACATTCAATAACTTCAACGTCGCCTTCATTTCCTCCGGAATCACCAACCTTCAAAACAATTAATGAAATTTTTATTCCAATTTTTGAATATCATTTTCTATGACCGAAAAAAAGCATCAGGTTATCAGAAACACTTGCTTGTATTTAACAAAAGGGAACTTGCATATTTTATATTAATTTCCTTGCCACGGTTCCAGCAGCCGGGTTGACTAATTTTGTCTGGTGATAAAAGTATGTACTGACAACGGAGGTCAGATGATGCTACGATCATCATACGATACGAGATATTGTGAAATGTGTTATGTGAGCAATCAGATCTTCGCAAGAATATTATGAACTTAAAATTACCTCAGAGAAATTACCTTAAGGTGAAGATTATTGATTGGAACCATAAATTTAGTTATTCTAAAGAATTTAATATTTCCTGTTGGAATAAGTAATGTCAGTGACACGAATCGCCAGTGCTTAAAACTTTACAATATTGCACATACTTGGAAATTTATATAAATTTTATTGATTCTGATATTTAAAAATGGATTATTTTTCTGAATTTGTGGATTATCGACTATTTAGAAATTTTGCAAACTTTCAAGATTATTGGATTTTTTAAACTCTTAACTTTTTAAATATTTTTTGAACTTTTCAAATTTTTATTCATTTGTTTACTCATTTATTAATGGATACTTTCGCTACATTTGCCTCCATTGTACAGGAGGTTACCAATACATTATCTTCGAAATGTTAATTTTGGTTTAATTTCCCAAGTTTTTTTCCAATATTCGATTTTATACAAAATTATGAAATTTACGAAATCTTTGGAATGGTTAATATTTAGGAATGTTTTGGTAGTGTCCACATTGGGCTTATAAAAATCTGATTTTTATAAATGTTTGAAGGAATTTTTTTACAACTAGTATTTCTTTCAATATGTGTTTTCTTAGAATGTGGCTTGTTCCACAAATCATCACAAGATTTGTACATTTTTTTTATTCGCTGTTTACAACATGATTATATTTTTTTTTTAAACGACCGCATCTCTGTAGTTGCCAATGTTCTCAGGGTAAATTTCAAGTTTTCGACATGAAATACATCATAGCTGATGAAAAACCTCTAATGGTTTGTTCATTTTTTTTCGGTCTGTTAGTTTTGTATTATCTTTGTGCTCGAAAATATCACTAAATTATTAAGTATACACACCTCTTTACCATACTCGTTTTCCATAGTTAAAGCGGGTTCATCCAATGAACTTTGTTTCATTAAGCTTCTTCTGAATGGACGTTTGTTGCTATTTCGTTTTTGTGAGTCTAGACCTTGATTGTCGATCAAATCAGCAGCACTGGTTGGTGGAGAACTGGCTCTCATAGTTCTGGCTACTTCAATTGTATCTTCTTGAGGTGGATCCAGTCCAGATTCTTCTCGGTACAATTGCTTAAGACGCTTGAGCTCATCAATGCCACCTATATCATAGTGTACAGAAATTTATATTTCTTCTTTTTATTATTATGATCATAATGATTTTTATTATTAACCTTTCGATAGGGACAGTTATGATGGTCACGATGAAAATGAAATGTTTCATATCTCTATAATTTTTACTTTGCTTGACGTTTCATGAACTGACATTTTTTTAAAATAAAATGCTGGTGTGTGTGGGGGGGGGGGTGAAAATATAGGGCCGATAAGATTTTACTAAAAAAACGAAGTATCAACATGACGAAAACATAGAGAATGTAGAGACATGGTAGATTTATCTAGAGAAAGAAGAGATTCAGAGCTAAATTAACTCCAATCTTTAATTCGATTTTTTTGGGTGAGTCCTATACTCACCTAGAGAGACCAGTATGAGCTTCCATAACAGAAGAAGGACTTTTTTCATGGGAAAATGTGGGGCTGAACCACTGCAGAAGCATGTCACCATTCCTAGGAGTTTGACAATCAATAGATCATCCCCATAGACCTGCATAATTTCTTCGTTAAAATTAAGAACATTTTCCTTGTACGGTGTTGTTTCCAGGGACTTGAATTCTTCTCGCATTACTTCAGTTATTATGTAGAGAACTGACAAAATTATTCGGAGGTCAACCGAGTCCGCTAAACTCACTGCCAATTTTCGCATTGCTGAAGAGGCTGCTGTGCTATTCTCAATTTCGATGTTTAAAAGCTCTACAAAGGCGGAGAATACACCCGCCTCGTATAGCATCATGACGTTAGTACGCGTCCAGTCCTGCTGCTCCATGTCGGATTGCACTTCTGCCCAACAACCCTGAAATTGACAGCTTGATAAATTTGAGGAATTTTTTAAGGTTGGACATTTGAGAAAATTTGAACATTTTAAGAATTTCAATAATTTGAAAATAGACGCTTTTTAATGTTATCATTGTAGGTAGAAATTTCTATGGACTTTATTGTGTAAAAAATTCTTATCGTGAATATTTTGCCGGTTCCAGGAATTCCAGAAAGGTCGAAAGATTGAAAATTTCCAAACGGTTAAAATTTGAGAAAGAATACAGTATATTTGGCACTTTTAAGACTAGGTGAAAGAAATGAAAAAATATAGAATTAGAAAAAAATCCAGTTTCAAAATCGCCAGCCCCAAAAATTTGAAAGACTCAAAAGATAAAGAAAAATAATCGAATTATCTCCAGTTTTCGAACAAATTTCTCGATAAACTTGGTATATGCTTATTGAATTGAATCTTGCACTAAAGTATTTTCAATAATTAAGGCATAAATTTAAAGCATCGCAACCTGGACGAGGTATAGGATACACCGGGCTGCCTTCATTCGGGACTGTTTGTTTGAAACCTCAAGCTGATCCAAAAGTCTAAGGATAACAGACTTTTGCTGGGATTTCTGAAGATTCGGCCACCATGGACGAAGCTTATAGTTCTCCATTATGTTCTCAAAGGCCAAGAGATTGAGCGTAAGTTCGTACTGCTCTGTATAACTGTACAATTCAGCAATTTCGTTGGTATGGGTGTCTGTGTCATCGTAGCTGAAATCCAAATCTGCGCAGTCAATCCCATCGTCAGAGTCCTGTTGACGGTTGTATCCGTCTAGGATTCGCGGCAACGACCTTTTTCCATTACCTTTGAAATTAAAAAGATGATAAATTATCTAATAAGCGTTATAAGGAAATCCTAGAAAAATTAAAACACTATTTTACAATAGAGCACGGACAGAAAAAAAATTATGGGATTCAATACAAAGAAATTATGAATGGGGCAAAGTGGAGAAACGTACTTGAAACTGTAAAAAGTAGTAAATAAAGAACAAATGATTTCGTTGATAAATGCGAAAAATGTTTGGAAAAGTGATTAAAAACAAACATAAATACTCATGAAAGATGCCATTCAAGTTCTAAATAAATATGACTTATATAGGGGAATTAACATAGAAAAAGTGTCCATTATTCCTCAAAAAGTTTCATGGATCAAATTTTTGCATTGCCATTTTGAGAGCTTGAAAATTGACCTTGAATCGTTACCATTAGCATCCATAGCGAGGAGTCTCTGCTCTATAGTCGAACCCTCAAAATGACGGGCGTGGAATACTATGTCATTTGGAGTACTCGACGGAGGTCTCTGGTAGTAATCGTCAGCCATTTATAGCAATTTACATCTAATAATTTAGGGCTAGTCCCAAGGGGAGTTGATCCTCCACTCTCGACCTATCAAAATAATTGGTTTTTGACTAATTAGTACCTGTGTTTACATCATCATGAACACATTCACCGAACTATAAGAAATGCTCGAAATTCCGAGAAAATGTTCTGAATTATTATAGATTTCTTGGGATGAAAAGACCTATAAGAATTTCTACCAAATGATGAAAAATTCTACAGATATTCCAGAAATGCATATACTTTTTTTCAGAGAAATGAAGATTTACAAAAATCCTAGGAATTTCTGAACATGTCTGGAATAATCATGGAAAATTTTTATGCAACAAAGCATAGAACAAAAAAAAACTGAAAGAAAATTAAAGTCCAAAAAAATTGTTCATATTTTAAGAGCGTTCTACAAAAGGATGTGCCTTCTGCTATTTTATAAAACTTAAAAAAGATGAAAATTGGGATTTTTTTTTAAAACATGAAGAGATGAGGAAAAATGGAAGAATTTTCTTGAAGTTCCTGATCAACGAACAAATTGAAGAGATTCTAAAATGTTTAGACGATTACAGAAAAATCTGTCGACCTTAGAAGTCTTCGGATAAGTTTCAGTTAAACATAAATAGGTTCTGATCTTGTACAAAATTGAATGCGAAGTTAAGTAGACCTTATCTAAAATTGTACAGACATTTTCTATAATACTATTATTGCCACATTATTATCGTTTTCGTTTTCTCCTTGTTTCTTGCATACGATAATTGAATAGATTTTCAGTTTTATATATATTTTATTTATGTATTTTTTTATATATTTCATTTATATATATATTGAAATTCAAGTTTAACAGAGTGAAAATGAGAGCTACGAATTTCCTATAAAGTTTACACAATCAAGAGTCGCTATTCACAGAAATACGATTGCGGATAACCAATATTCACACCTTACAGATCAATATGAGGATTTACTTTGCCAAAAGTGCCACTAGCAATGTTCAACGATATATTGAAAAATAACATAACTCGCTCGAGTTTTTTTCGGATACAGGAATATGAATAGTGCCATTTACATTGAGGTTGATCCAATTAAAAACTTGAATTTAAAATTGGAAACACAAGGGTTTGTTGAATTGCTGTCATGACAGAAGGAAATGGAAGTTTTTTTTTTATCTAAGTGCTTAAACTCAGAAAAACAGACAATGGAACTAAACTTTCGCGACATTGTTTGAACGGTCGAAGGGACACTTTGGGTGATGGAAAATCTTGTTTAGGAGCAAAATAATTAATTGTCCAAGTTTGAAACACTCACTTTGTCGTCAAGTCAAAAAGTTGATTGATGCTAACAATAATGATAACAATGGACTTTGGCTAGTCTTTTCGGAGCGCCCATTGTGACGCTAAGTTCATGTCATATGTCAATAGCGCCAACCTAGGGTAAAAGCAGTTAGGGACCCTAGGATCAATTAGTGGTTGTTTTTTTAAATGGCGCCAAAGGTCCTTATTTTTTAAAGATTTTATTTTACTTCGTTTTCTCTATATTATTTGAAAAACCCTGCTTATTGTAACAGGTTCCGCGTTGGTAAGAGCAACATTTATTATCGTAAAAATAGTGAACGACCTAATAGGGGGGGGGGGGGGGGTCCGTTCAGTCAACCACAGTCAGGGTTGGGCACTGATCTCTATCTAACACTCCCTGGACATCGGCGAGGGGCGATTTTTGGTCGAAGTAGAAACACTGGAATGACTCTGATAATGAAGAGTCTCAGAAATAGGAGAAAAAATGTGTAATGAACGGTATCCGTTATACAAAAATACACACAACGTTTTATCACTTTTCTTCATAGATGAGGACATTCCACTGGTTCTATTTTAATTGTTTACACAGCTCTATTGCACGAACGGGAAGAGTTAGATGAATAAGTTTTGAATAACAGTTGTCCCCCATGTAGAAATGAACATTTTTTTCGTATCAATTTGTTGCAATACTCATGATTAAAGCGATAGCGTTTAATTTATTCTAAGTATGTTGTAATGCTTCATTTTGCCCCATGCACCCCTATTATAATTATTCTTGATAAAAATATATTCTGATATGAAATCAATCAGAATTTGAAGAGACACTTCTCAGAATAAGTCTCACTAACACGTTACGCGTTGTTTAATCTTAACGGAGAAACGTTGATTTTATTTTCAACTATGAAAATAATTGAAAGATGTATTTTTAAAGTTGGAATCTAAAATACTGTTTTAAAATACATTTTTTCTTTTTTAAAACCGTCTACCCAACAGGTACAATATCTAGTGTATTGTGAAAACCCGTTTTTGTCAATGGAAAGGTATAAGTTTGAAAATGCAAATCATAACTCCCTTATTGTACGAGATATGGATGCGGTAAATTTACCGGATAACTGACCAGTTTCAATCACTCAAATTACCGTCCCCCACCAGGCGCATTAGCACATGCTTTAGTTCCTTAACCGAGAATACAGGCGCTGGTTGGCCCTACCTCCGTTGTACAGAACAAGCTATCCAGTTATATAGAGATCAGTGGTTTACCGCCGTATATTTGGCAAAGAATTTAGCTATTTCAATAAAAAAACGCATTGAATATTTAGGAAATCATTTAGTCATATTTGGTTAAGCGTTTTTATTATTTTGGAAAATGATAGTTGATGAGTAATAATTGAAAAACAATTAAGGCGTATAGTTGGCAAAAATGGCAAAACAAATATTTTTTTCTGCTCTCATTTATGTACAATAATTTGGCCAATGCAATAAATTTATAACTGTTGATCAGTTTTTCATTTTTTTATCATTGTTTGGGATGTGTAGACGATCATTGTTTCATGATTGATTTCATTTGTTTGACGATATTTTTTTATAACAATTTTTCAAAATTCAGCTAAAAATTTAAAAAAGATGACCCCCCGCTCTTGGAATTTTCGACTTCTGTTTTTTTTTGAAATTATAGATAATTGCTTGTAGATTATTGTTCGATTGTCAAAAGTTTCAACCGTTGATTACTTGTGGGGGAATAATTAATTTTCCCTTAGCAATCGTATATTGGCGCCTGGGGGGGGGGAGGGTTTTAACAATGGCTGCCTAACAGCCGGTGATTATTTTCTAACCCATGGCACCCATGATGGCACTCATGGCACCCATATGGCCCCCGTGCCACCCATAATTACTATGATTAAATGTATACCGGATAAGGACAAAGTATCAATCGACTTTGTTTGCAGTTTGTTTGAAAATAATCACCAGCTGTTAGGCAGCCATTGTTAAAACCCTCCCCTCCCCAGGCGCCAATATACGATTGCTAAGGAAAAATTAATTATCCCCCCCCCCCCAAAGTAAACAACGGTTAAAACTTTTGACAATCGAACAATAATCTACAAGCAATTGTCTATAATTTCAAAAAAAACAAAAGTCGAAAATTCCAAGGGTGGGGGGTCATCTTTTTTAATTTTTAGCTGAATTTGGAAAAATCGTTATAAAAAGAAATATCGTCAAACAAATGAAATTAATCATCAAACAATGATCGGCTAGACATCCCAAACAATGATAAAAAAATTAAAAACTAATCAAAAGTTATATGTGGGGGGTCAATTAAACGGACCTGATCCAAAGGTATGACTTGCTTTCATTAATTATCTATTTTCGACTTAATTGACCTTTTCCAAATTGGGCCAATAAATTTATTGCATTGGCCAAATTATTGCACATAAATGAGAGCAGAAAAATAGTAGATTACATACCTAAATAATTTTTTTGCCATTTTTGCCAACTATCCGCCTTAATTGTTTTTTAATTATTACTAATTAACTATTATTTTCCAAATAATAAAAACGCTTGACCAAATATGACTAAATGATTTCCTAAATATTCAATACGTTTGTTTATTGAAATAGCAAAATTCTTTGCCAAATATACGGCGGTCAGTGCTTTCTACCTACTGCGCCAGGAGAAATGGAGGGAAATAATTCCCAGCGCTACCATAAAAATAAAACGAAAACTGGTTGGTATTCGAACTTGCACTCAACCAAATAAAAGTGGTGGGGAGGGCCTAAGTTTCACCCCCCTGAGTGAAACGTGGACAACTGTGGGTTTGGGTATGTTTGCGTATACCCTCGTATACAGCTAGTAATTTTTAGAGTCCCTAGATGATCCATAAATGTTACTAAAATAAGCGGGAAATGTAAATACGAGTGGGGAAGAATATAAATAGATCAAAGGATAATGATTAAGAAATAGTTAATTAGTGTCTAGAATTAATTAGAGCGAGAAATCATCCTGATAGACTAGAAATATTGTTAGTTATCCTATCTTGATATTTAGAGTATTATTAAGGATAGAAGCATTTATGAGGTTCCTTTTTCACCGCAGCTGCAGCTTTGGCCACTTTTTCTATCCTACGTAAATGATTGCCCTGCAATTTGAACATGACCCTCATAAGAATAATCTTTGGTAAATCACGTCTGGGGCGACACTGGGACCATTCCTCAAACATTATTGAATTCAAGCAGTTTTCCCAGTTATTTTACTTTGTTCGTCCAGACGCTTAACCGTCATCAAATGTTAACTTCCTGCAGATGTGCGAAAATACTCCCTCTGAGTTTTACTCATTTTCTAGTTTTTCTAGCGTTAATCCCCGGATAATCATAAAATGTATTACTTTTGGTTCAAACCCTCGATCGCTCCCTCTGAGGAAGTGTGCCTCCCCGCAGTGTTGATTACTTTACAACCTGACCCTTCAGGTCCCCCACGCGACGCTCGCCTGGAAATTCGGGGACGCTTGCACCTGGATCCAAAATTTCCCCGCACATCGGAAAACCCAAGACCCCCTCTCTACCACTGAGACTTGTCACCGCCCTCTGAAGATTTTTGGGATATTTCTTGCAAATGATTTGCTAAACCCCCTCCAATTTCAAAATAATTAACGCCTCATGAATGCTTCGAAAGTTTACGATAAACCGCCTGGCAAATTCTAAAATCAGTTCCACTTCAAGTTTCGAGTCGATAACTACTTCTAGAAATAGTTAAACTAGAATAACTTAAGTCGAAGAGATAAATAGTAGTGCGGTAAAATTTCCAAAGTTTGTGTAACGTGAAATTGAACATTGAAATTAACATCGATTAAAAAGCAAAATTAACGAGTCCATAAAATCTTGTGTTCGAATATAAGTCAATTCAAACCTTCCCGCTTTCAGCGAGCAGAGCGCTTTAGCGCTCCATGGGCAACTTACCCACCGCCTTTTCACAAAGTGGGAGAAACTGAAAATCGACATACAACCGGCAACTGTGGTAGACTGAACGGACCCCCCCCCCCCCCCCGGCCCGCCGTGAGTAGAGGGCGTCGACGGGGGCGCCATAGAATTCCGAATCGGATAAATAAATTTAATTAGTTAAGACTATTTAATTGCATTCCATTTTTCAACGAGCAATAACGAGCAAACGATTTCCTATCGATTAGGGATCAAAAAATTTTAAAAATGAAAATTAGGGGAGTCAACCTAATTTCTAAAAAACCGCATTTTTCAAAAATTAAAAACTAAACAAGCAATCGTGATCAAACCTTGATTACTAGCCATCAAACACGAGCATACGACTATCAATCTATAGAAAATTGAAAAATTGGAAAATCTGAACAAGGGGGGCTAATTCAACGGACTTGTGAAAACACCTAAAAACCCCACTAAAGTCTCCGAACTTCATTACGAAATCGTGAATCAATCTTTTCTAACTCTATACGGAAACACACTTTAGTGTCGGTTATATTAATTTTGGTTGAAGTCAAATATAGACTAAGAATCATAATTATAATTTAACAATCTTTCGTTAGAATTAATTATCGAACGGTAATTCGTAAAACGAATAAAAAGTGAAATAATAATCAAAATTTCAAACTACAGTTTGACAACTGAACCGAAAGATTTATAAACCTTGATAATTCAATTAACCTACAAACGATTTTCATCGTTTGCTGATGATCATTGTAAATTATCAAATAGCGACAACCATTTTAACGATAGAAAAGTGTTAAACAATAAATCAACAATATCGCGAACAAAAGTGATAACGAATGGACAATAGTGAAAAGGAACAAACAGTGTTAACGAACGAACAATAGTAATAACTACCAAACAATTGTTGTTGCCGAACATTGACTACCAAACCCCGTTGTTGTGAAATTAAGTGTAAAGTTTATTGTTGTGATAAAATAAATGCTATTAAAACTAAATCCTATCCAATATCTTGTTGTTCACCTGCGTTTAGCAGTGATCGTTGAAAGAACCTACCTAGTCTGAGCTCCATCTACACCTGGAGTTGCGTAGCTAGAAGGAATTATTTCTACCTTACCGACCTTTAAGTCCAATCCCTTCCAGTACGTAACAGCGGCAATAGTTAAAATCAGCAAATAAGTCTAGGGGATTCACATGGGTTTAGCCGACAAATACATATTTTCGAAATAAAAAAATGTAGAATCGATTGCCAATCGTTTGCCCATGATTGAACCACATTTATTAATGTTTGATACTAATTGCATTAATTAAAAAAAAAATAATGAAATTACGGTCATGTAGTTCGCCGACAAATATTAAAAAATCACTTTCTGCTGATTTTTTTTTTTCAATCGAAAGGAAAATTTGTACTAACCGAATTTATCTCTATCATTGATTGATAATGCATTTATCTAAGTGTTATCAATCATTTTAGAATTTCACTTTTTGATTTGAAAATGAAGGGGGGGGCATATGGTGCGCGCGCATACAAGGTCCCTCTCTCTGTTACATATATCTATATATAATATGTATGCAATAACCAATAAAATGTACCAGGTGCATAAGTGCAATATATGCGAGTAAATATGGTGAATAAAAACCGGAATGCAATTCAATGCATAAAAAAAGAGCAAGCCTACTTCAGACTGGTAAGTATCTTAGAAGATAATCCTTGGAAATAACCAGACAATCTTGAATACATAACAAGCCACGGATTCAATTCCACTCCACAAGCCTGAAAGCCATGGGTGGCTGCTGCGAAGACCTGAAAGCAGATTGTTTTATATCTAGTTGAACAATCACCTAGTAGTTTTGTTGAATATTATTTTCTTCTTCGTGAAATATTATTTGGGGAATAATATTTAAAGAATAGCTTAATCTGAAAGGCTAACAAACTTTCAATCTTGGAAGAGAAAAGTAAAAAAAAATTGTTACTGATTTTCGTTTCCGGAAGGAAAAAAATGGTTTGTTTTAAATGGTGTACCGCTAAAGTACTCACTAGACGACCGTCTCCACTCCCCAAATCAATGAGCTTCCCAGTTCGTCCTTTCAGTGCCAATAAAACATTCTCTACTTGTTGGGAAGTTGCAGGAACGTAGGGCAAACATATTCTTTTAAACGCGGGACTCACAAATGGGATGCTTATAACACTCAGAGCCACTCCAATGCCTCCTACAATATTCATCAATAAAGACATTGAACTAAAATACGTCTAAACAAACTTGTATTCTAATGGGAATAATAATCTTATCTAGGTCATTTCATTTAACCCAAGTACTAGTTTGTTAATTCCCACAATTCAAGTAATTTATAATGGAGAGAGATTTCTTCAAATTTCAGTGTAAAGTCTGTTGGAAAACAGAAATTGTATAGAGAATCCGAGCTAATGAAATGATAGAAATGGCCGGGATATTCAATTTTTTAAAGTAAAAATGTAAGTTTTTTCTGAAAATCTATTTTATGCATCTAGGGAGCAAAGTACGCGATTCTAACCTCGCTTCGCTCGATGAAATCGCATTTTGCTTCCTCGATGCATAAAATATCGTGTACTCCCTGAGAGTAAAGGTACTTGCTCGCCAAATGTCATTACTACCCTCGGCTTCGCCTCGGGTGTAATTCACATTTGTCGAGCAAGTACCTTTACTCCCTAGGGGTACAATATACTATCTTTATTCGATAGTGGTTATTTGCGACCGGTTCCAAATTCATTTCTCCAAGTTCTTTACCAAAAATTGGAACTAGATACACTTCAATCAATAAATATTATCACTCTCTGAGGCCTATATTAGTAAAATTAAACAATACAATACCGGTTAAACTGATAAGAAAAATCCCGGTTTTGGATATTGTGGATGGACTGTCGTGCACTGCAGTAGTCATGTTACAGGGTTGGGCGCGTAAATTACGTGACGTAAATTCCACAGTATTTTACATGTAGAAAACCATGTACTTTACATGGCGAGTGTATTACGTATATTATGCTCAAATGGCGCCATCTATCGTTGTCGTCAGGAACCTCACGTGGCGCAAAAATTTCGAATCAACTCGCCACGTTGGGTGCCGCCCCCCTAGACATTCACATGGGTGTAGCCGACAAATACATATTTTCGAAATAAAAAAATGTAGAATCGATTGCTAATCGGTTGCCCATGATTATACCATATTTATTAATGTTTGATACTAATTGCATTAATTTAAAAAAAATAATGAAATTACGGTCATGTAGTTCGCCGACAAATATTAAAAAATCACTTTCTGCTGATTTTTTTTTTTCAATCGAAAGGAAATTATTTGTACTAACCGAATTTATCTCTATCATTGATTGATAATGCATTTATCTAAGTGTTATCAATCATTTTAGAATTTCACTTTTTGATTTGAAAATGAAGAGGGGGGGGCATATGGTGCGCGCGCATACAAGGTCCCTCTCTCTGTTACATATATCTATATATAATATGTATGCAATAACCAATAAAATGTACCAGGTGCATAAGTGCAATATATGCGAGTAAATATGGTGAATAAAAACCGGAATGCAATTCAATGCATAAAAAAAAGAGCAAGCCTACTTCAGACTGGTAAGTATAACTGTGATTATCAATCAAACGCGTCATAATTTTTTGGAGCAATTTTGCTGCCAACTTGCTGCATAATTTTTGAAGATTTTGGAACAAATGGCTGCTGCTCAATTTTCCGTTTGTTAGGTTAAAATTCAAGTATCGTTAGCAGGAGTGAACACTACATCAGTTTTCAGACATTGCTATGAAACTACCTGGGGAAAATCATGTAAAACTACCAGGGGGGAAATCATGGAAAACAACCTCGGGAAAATCATATAAAACTACCAGGGGAAAAACCTGTCAAACTATCTGGGGGAAATCAAGGAAAACTACCCGGGGCAAAGCCTATGAAGCTACCTGGAGAAAATCGTATAAAACTACCAGGGGAAAACCCCGTGAAACGACCTGGGGAAAAACCTGTCAAACTACCTGGGGGAAATCAAGTAAAACTACCCAGGGCAAAACTTATGAAACTAGCTGTCGATAATCATGTAAAACTCCCTGGGGGAAATCATGTAAAACTACCTGGGGAAAATCATATAAAACTACCATGGGAAAACCCTGTCAAACGATCTGGGGAAACATCTGTCAAACTACCTGTCAAACTACCTTTTACTTTTTGCGGATTTCGTTTTGCATTTTCTGTGAATTTTTACCAATTTTTGCATTTTCTCCTTATTTTCCTGAGCAAAATGCCCTAATTTCACTTAATATCGAATTTTGAATGTCAACACTCAATCACTTTAGGATTGATCGCCTTCAATTGACCCGCCGGTAAAACGGGCCTGTACTCTCATTCACATGGGTTGGGGGTTGGAAAATTGCCTAAAAAGTCCAGAAAATTTAACTTTAAGGTTTCTTTCTCCGGTGAGAACAACGATGAAAACTTTCCATCTTTTCAAATGAAATCATAGTTAGACCAACGTTTTGGATATAACGTCTCAATTGAGGGCAAAAGCAATTTTAACATTTCCAAAACTTCAAAAATGTAAAAATTTTCATATTTTCAGTTTTTAAAATTTTTCAAATTTTAACTATTTACAACATTTTCAAATTTGTCTAATCTTCCTATTTTTCAAAATTTCTACAGGTGTCTTGGTCAGGTTTGGATCTGGAGGACATATAGCTCGCGATGCGTTTGCACACGTCGATGTTGAAGTCCTTATCGCTTATTGGTTCAGAGTCCCCAGAAACCGCTGTCCGCCGACTCATAGGACACTCGAGTCTTGAGATGATAAACACGGAGGTCACGAGTTCCAACGAGCTCGTCTGGGTGGAATCACAGAATCGTCTCGTGGAGTTCCAGGCACTTCCATGGATCCGCCGAACCCACGAGCACATAAACCAGAGGTCCATGGAGACCATCACCCGTCTCTCCTACATGCTCCTACGAGCCCTTGTCCGGATTGACCGAGGAACTCAACGATCATGAAAACACCTAGTTTTCCTACAAAAAACGCCAAGTGTCATGTTGGATTAGTATGACCGATTTTATTGACGAAAAGACAAGTTTTGGGATTTTTTCATCATTTTTTGCATTCAAAATTAAAAAAAAAAATTGAAAATCTCAAATTCATTATTTTCACGATTGATTTTCTATTTTCCATCTCTATTTCAAATTCTGAAGAATTTAAAATTTCAGAAATATTTTTATCATTTCTTTTTCAAAATTTTTAATTTCAACAAGTCCAAAATTTCAAATATTTCAGAAACAAAAAAAAATCAAGAATTGTAAAAGTTATTCTCTCCTTCCCGTTGAAAAAATTTGACAACTTTGCAAATTTGAAAGAATTTTGAAGGTTCAAACATTTAAAAACTCAAATATTTCAAGGATTTCAAATAGTCCTGAATTTTTCAAAGAGACAAAACTTTTCAATTCATTCATAAATTGTCCATTCGTTTAATTTTGAGAATTCTGGAAGTTTCGAAAATTTCAAAATTCAAAAACATGAACAATTTTAAGAATGTGCAAAATTTAAAACATTTTGAGAATTTCAAAAATTGAAAAAACTCTGTTAATCAAAATCCCTGATAATTTGGAGAACAAAAAATAAAGAAATCCAATTGCTGTATCAGAAATATTTCATATTCGACGAATGCACAACTTTCTAATGACCTTGGACTCATCATTACAGGCCTGTCTCCGAGCAGACGCAACGTTTGCGGTCACCAGAGATTAGCTCAAGCACTCCAATGCCTACAGATGTGGACTGCAGCTCCAGTAGGATATTTCGCTCCTGGATGTCAGACGTCAAACGCGGAAGAATGATTCACGAGTACTCTCTGATTCATCTAGTTGCAAGTGAAGATCTATCTGATTACCGTAATTTTTTTGGCTTCTTACGGTTTTTGGTGAAATTTAAAAAATGAACAGAAAATTTTCAGGTATTTTTAATTTTTTTTTCAGTTTTAAAAATTTCCACATTTTTCAAAATAAGACTGAAGTAAATGAATCAAACTCAAATATTCAATGATTCTATCTTTGATTGTGATTCCAGGTGTTCATACGTCACAGCGGGAATACTCGGAGCGGTGTCACGAAACATATTTCATTCGATCTTGATTATGCGCTTCCTTTCATTCCATTTTCTGAAGTAAATAACGTTATTAATAATTTTATGTTACTCTCAATCATTTGTACATAGTCCCTTCCTTCACCGAGATCTTGATTGAATTTTCAGGGATTTTCCTAATCAGTTAATAATGGATGTGAGAGGTTTATGGCTTATCATTTCATTTTCAAGGATTCGTGGCTAATGGTAATCACTTGGGATTCTGTGCATGATTTTTGTATTCATGAAGATTTTGAGGGGATGTAACCAACATGGTAAGTAAGTTTCAGGGAAAAAATCAGTTTTTGATGGTTACTCCATAACTTTACAGACATCAAAACATTTTTCGAGAAACCTTTTATGTGGATTCCACTTTGCTGCACGAACAAGTCCTTTCCTAAGTAACAATCGCTATTACCCATCAAGTACCTCGGCGGTAACTTGTCAAAAAGAAAGAATCTATCTCCCAATATTTTCGGAATATTTCCCAATATTTTGCTAGACACCAAATTTTATTATATGGCTGAAGGCGTTACATAACTAATCTTGAAATTTCAAGTACTCTTACTACACCATTCTTGAGATATGAAAGCTAAAAAAATAAAATTGTTTTTTCCAATTTTCGACGTTTTATATCTCAACGATGATGCAGCACAGGTATTTAGAATTTTGAGATTGGTTTTGAAACATCTATATATATCTATTACATAAACTTTGTATCCCTAGCATATTGCGAAATTTTTGTTGCGGAACTACCTTACGAGATATGTTGCCAGAAAAAGAAGACTTTATTCTCAGTATTCAATCCACAGAAATAAAAATCAAAAAGCCACTTTCAATAAGCTTTCTTTTTATATATATATATATATATATAAATTAAATTAAAGATAGATCGAAAATTTAAGAGAAAAAAATCCCGATAGTCCCAGTCGGGATTCGAACCCGAGACTCCCAGTTACGCGCTGACTTACCGGGCTTGACTTGACTTGAAAATTGTTTATTAACATTTGTCATATATACATACTATATACAGTATTAATATCTTAAGTGCTACGTTCAAGATCACCAGCCGTTGGCTTTATATCTAATTTGAAAGAAGTGTAAACTAATTTTTCATTATTACAGATATTTGTGATTATTTACATGATGACTCGATATAAGGAAAAATAACTTCTAAAAAACCTTACAAGTAATGGGTGCATGAGGGGCAGGAGAGAAAAGGATATATGGAAAGGTGGGACAAAACAGGTGGTCAGCGGGACCAATTGGATTTTATATCAATATTGATGTTTTGGAGCTGGGGATTAGGATGGGATTGTAGCTTAAATTTAAATGTCTCATTTATTCTATCGATAAATTCGCCTATGGTTGTCATGCCGAGCGTTTCGTGTATTTCCACAATAGTCGTTCTTCTTTTAAAATTTCCTATTATTCGTAGGAATTTATTTTGAATCACTTGAAGATGATTCAAGTGCATTTTCACTGCATTGTGCCAGGCAGGACAACCATAGGTGATAATGGGCCTAATTAACCCTTTGTAGAGAGTAAGTTTGAGGGATTGACTGAGCGCGGGTGATTTTAGCAAATTATACAATCTTACTAGGATAACTTTAGTCTTGACCTTGATTTCAGATATATGCTTTTTCCACAGGAGTTTGGAATCGATGTGTAAGCCTAAATACTTTACAGAGTCGGTTGGTGTGATCTTATCGCTACGAATAGTTAAAGTCGGCTTGGCCTTGGAGCTAGTAAATAAGATTGCTTCTGTTTTAGCAGCATTCACTTGAATTTTCCATTTCGTTAATTCACTGATTGTGAGAGAAGCAGCATTTTCTATTCTTCTAATAGCTTTGTTGATCGATTTGCTAGCTGAGTACAAAGCAATGTCATCAGCATAGCCTGCAATGGATACATTTCTCAGAATTCTGCTAAAAACAGAAGCAATGTACAAGTTGAATAAAACAGGTGAGAGAATAGACCCTTGTGGAACTCCCGCGACAATTTCTATTTTATCCGAAAGCGAAGTTTCGACTCGAACTCGGACATATCTATTTGAGAGATATGATAATAAAATTTTACATATATATTTAGGGACATTCAATCCTTCGAGTTTGTATATAAGGCCTGTGGGCCAAACAGAATCAAAGGCCTTCTCGCTGTCCAGGAGAAGAAGAACGGTATCTTCTTTCCGGTCTTTCGCGGATTTTATATTATTCGTAATTCTAACCAGCTGGTGGCAGGTCGAGTGTTCTGATCGAAAACCAAATTGATTGATAGGCATTAGTTGTAACTCTTCTATGGGTTTTTTGAGACGAGCTAAAATTATTCGCTCAAAGAGTTTAGCCAATACCGGTAGGAGGCTAATAGGCCTATAGCTCACCGGATGCGAAGGGGGCTTACCGGGCTTTAGAATCGGAATGACCACCGCTCCTTTCCAGAGTTCCGGGAAATATTGTCTGAGGAGGCATGCATTGTATATCTTTGTTAGTAAACTTATTGCTTTAATTGGGAGGTTTTTTAGTGCTATATTGGGAATATTATCCACACCCGGGGCAGATTTATTTTTTAATTTTTTGATAGCGGAAGTGATTTCACGGGGATTCGTCAGGGATTTAATGGGAGTTTCGATGCGGGCTTTGAGGATAGTTTTTCTCACATGACCTGTGACTTGTTGTTCAAAAGATTTGTTGCCTCGGGAGGCCGATATTTCGTGTATTGCTGCAGAGTGTATTCGCCTTGTCGTGGTCTTCTGTGTGGAGTGTGTTGTTTGACTTTAGTGTGGGGATTTTTGTTTTAGCGGTGTTATTAAAATATTTTGCTACGCGCCAAATAGAGTGATCTTTTAAGTTTATGTTTCTGAGTTTGTTGTCCCAAGCTGATTGTTTCCATTCGGTTAATTTAAGTCTGATTTCTTTTATCAGCTGATTGAGTTCGGATTTAAGGTAGCGATTTCGGGTTTTTTGCCATCTTGACCTAATGTAATTTTTTAGCTTTATTAATGAGGCTATTTCGGGTGGGATAGGAGTGTGGGTGGATTCGGTTGAGCGTTTGGGAGTGGAGGAATCCAGGGCTGTTTGAATGACTTGGGTGAAATGTGTTATGTGTTGATCTATTGCTTCAGTGTTGTTACAAGTAGGGTTTGGTGTAGAAATCTCATCATTTAAGATATCCTTGAACTTATTCCAGTCGGTTTTTGCGTAGTTTAAAATTTTTGATGATTCTGGTGAGGTTGGTCTGCCAAATAGGGAGAAAAACAATGGTAGGTGATCGGATGGGGATTTGGAAAGTGTGGTGAAATTTTTAATGATAGAGATGTTGTTAGTTAATAAAAGGTCAATAGTACTAGGAGTGTTTGAATTATGAGGGTAGTGTGTGGGAACATCTGGAAAGAGCAGATTAATTTTTTGTTCCGTCAAAAAATTTGAGAGAATCTTACCTGATTCGTTTGGCCTAGCAGAGGTCCAAGCAGTGTCCTTCGCATTTAGGTCTCCAACAATAATTGTTGGAGTACTATCGGAAAGTAGGTGCCTCAATAGGTTTGTATCTATTGAGACATCCGGTGGATTGTAGATCGAGTAGATCTTCGTTTTTTTATTGTTTACTTGGACCTCTACTCCCACGTATTCGGTGAGCGACAGGAGATCATGCGGAAGAGTTCTATGTGACAAGGTTTTGTGGATCGCCACCGCAACACCACCACCTGCTTTGGCCGTTCTGTCTTCCCTGATCAGCGAGAAGTCTGGGAAGTTAATTTTTTTCGTTTTGCTGTTTAACCTAGTCTCTGAAATCAGACAAATTTTGATGTTATTTCTGTGGACGATGTGTAATAGCTCGTCCAGATTAGGCTTGAGCGCAAAAATATTAATTGCTAATATGTTGGTTATGTTTGCTGGGGAATCGTAGGTGTGTTTGAGGAGGGTAAGAACAGGTGGACATAGGATGCGATGATTGTGATCCTATCAATTGGTGTAAGGGCTGTTCGGAGTTTAGAGCTCATCTCTTTTAGCTCTGAAAGGATTTCGAGAATTCTAAGGGTTGTTAGCTCATCCAGGACTTGCTTTGCTGTAATTACATAGTTTATAGTTCTACTTAAATGAGATTCGGGAACATGTGCTTCCATTGGGATGGTCCTAGATTCAGCAGTGGGTGCGATAAGATTCCTTCTCGAGGTTTCCACCGTCGGGAAGAAGGAAGCGTAGGTGGGCCTGGACGTGTTGGCAGTAGAACTCGGAGTTGGCACTGGGACTGCAGGAGACTGGAGGGACTGGATGTTCCTTTCCAGATTCTGGATCGTGGCCGAGTGAGGTGTAGTGGGCAATTCCAATGGCGCTATGCTGGGCCTGGCCGATTGAGCTCGTTTTTTCTGAGTTCCCATGAATTTTAGGCGCATGGAATACTCTCTATAGCTGGCCGTGTGGGCTAGTCCGCAGTTCGCGCACTTGAGAGTTTTCGAAGTGCAGTCTTTGACGTCATGATTTGACGCACACTTTACACATCTGGGGTTCAGGTTGCAGTGTTGGCTTGCATGGCCGAACCGTTGGCACCTGAACCACTGGGTCGGTTGCTCGGATTTCACAAATTTTTCTATCTTGTATGTGTGATAGAAAATAGTTTTAATAGCAGCAAAGGTTACTTCAGGGCCAACCGTGATTGCGAAGATCGGGAGAGGCCTGTTTTCTTTAATATTTCCGTCTTTATTTACTTTCACGAACTGGCGAACGGAAAGTACGTTAATGCCTTGATTTGATAATTCGGCTTGAATTTCGGCTTCCGAGAAACTGCTGGGAAGCCCTTTCAAAATAAATTTCTTCGGTCTTTCACTTTTAAGGCCATAGGTGAAAAAATTAAGGTTTTGCCTTTTCAGGATACTTGCGATTTTGTTGTAATCCTCGGTCGTTTGTAGGTGGACGATCGTGGTACTTCCATTAAACTTCATCCTGAAGTTTTTATCCGAGGCATTGACTTGCAGGAAATTTATTAACTTTTTGGTCTCCAATTTGTCGTTTGCAACGATGATTGGAGGCACTGAGGTTTTTTTTTGAGCGTCTTGAGGCCCATCAGAAGAGTTCGGAGGATTGTTGGGGCGGGCTGGTTCAGAGCTCGCGCTGTTTGACCGTTTCATAACGGTTTTTTTTTGTTTTTTTTGGGTCTTCCATCGGAGGACTCGTTTTGGCTTTCCTTTTGGGAGCCAAGGGAATTTTGAGGTTTTTTAGATTTGACACTTTTGTGCCAAAACTTTTACTCGATTTAAAATTTCAATGTACTAGGAGCACGGTACGTTTGAAATTTGTAATTCGTAGGGAGCGGTAGACATGCGTCCGCACGACACCGTCTCAAAACAATACAAATAAGCTACCGGGCATATAGAGACTTTCCATTCTCAAATTCGATCAGTAACCACCACCTCCCCGTCTGAAGGCATTTATTAAATTAAATTAAAGATAGATCGAAAATTTAAGAGAAAAAAAAATATATATCATATATCATATATATATATATATATATATATATATATGATATGAGAAAATACCTACTATAGGGGAATTTTCAAAGTTCACTGCATTCTCCCCTTAAACCCCATTAACATTTTTTTATCTGAATCATTCATCCAACTGTTTGTTATAATTAGTTTCATCATTTTTGCATTGTAACAACCGTAGAATAGGTTGACAAATAGTTAAGGTCTTTCAATAGATAGATATTTTTCAGCGCAATTCAAATTTCCGCCATCGATATGGCGATCGATGTTCGTTTGTTTCTAACACCACCAAAAATCAATCATGGTGGTTTTTTGAGTCAAAAAAAAAACAATGGAAGCTCAAAAATGGACAAGTTGTGATTGACGAATCTAAGGATTATTGATAAAAGCCAATCAAGGTAAAAATAAATAAAGAAATTATAATAATGATTATTAATAAATAATCATTCACTTTGTGGAATATAACGTTTGTTATATAAAATAACAGACACACCTAACTTCTAATAAAGACACTTTTCGGTTATAAATTAATGATTTTTTTGTAACCAACATATCTTCATTCTTTCTGGTATGAAACGAATTCTCAACTCAGCCGACTATTCTCAAAATGTTCTTGATAAATATCGGAAAAAGTTAGTACCAGACTTGAACAACTGTTTCATGATATTAAAAAAAAAATTACCGTTTTGAAATTCTGCAAAAAATTAAATGTCTTTTATAACCATGATTATACTCAAAATATATCCTTTTTATCAGTTTTCTAATGAAAATATCTCCAATTCTTTGAAATAATTTCGTCACCTATTCTGGTCTAACACGCATGAAAAATTGCACTAAATTCATACTTTTATGACGGACAGAAATTTTCATTTTTATTTAAAAAATTTACAATGCTCGTTTTAAACGTAAAATAAAAAAATGAGAGTGGAGGTTCAAATCTCTCTTACTGCAATAAAACAAAATTGGTCCCTCAATAAGGGCATTATATTGGGTATACTAGGTTGATGAGTTGAAAAAATCTAAAAAAGTTTCAGGCAGTTCTTGTGATTTACATTTTGTTTCGGGATTCTTTCATATTTTTTGAAGGAGTGAGTCTAGATATACGGTAATGTATAATTCGTGTTCCCATGTACACAAAAAATCTGAAACAATTCCAAAAACAGTTTTTGAGGCACAAAAATTATGCGAAATTATTCCCGAATTTATCAACGTGTTAATTCTTTATTTTACATAAAACGAATTTATTGGCTGATGATTTTTTTTCCATTGTAGTCAGAAAAAAATGTATCTCCACTTGCATATTTTTTAAAATGAATATTATGCAACGTTCATTTTTTTAAATGAACATAAAAGTAAAAGAATATAAAACTGAAAGGGCTGAAACGCCAAATCGAGTACATTCGTTTTCGTGTTTTGTGGGTAAAATAAAGCTGAGAAATGATTAAACCAATTTTTCAATACTTCTACGGCAAAACTGGGAAAAATATAGATTTTGAGTATAATCATGTTTATAAAATAGATTTAATTTTTCGCAAAATTTAAAAAGTTCATTTTTTGTTCAATATTCATATTTCTACAGATAATAACATAAAAAATCTGAAAAAAAATCCTATTTCGGTTTTTCGAGTCTGGAAACAACCTGGACGTTTTTACAGATTTATTCAAAAAGATTTTGAAAATGGAAGACTATGGAGAATTGCGACATTTCCCATGGGATTCGATTATATAGAATTATATGTACTAGGAAATCCTACAGAAACTCTATAAGATTTTCTCATGCTTGGAATACAGAGATACAAAATCAAGGGACGTCCAGTTTCCATGATGTCATGTCTCTCCTCAATTTTGGCCTTTTCTTCTATAGAATCTTGTGTCGATGATTCAATAAGGACCTTATAGGAATCCTATAAAGAAGTTCCAAAGGAAAAAGTTGCCAATCTCCATAGAATTTTTATAGGAATCGGAATTCTATAGAAATCTTACACAATTTTTTCATATGCTGAAAATTTTACTGGTTACGTGTGTTTTTAAGTTTACGATAGTTTGCTAAGTATATTCGATAGTAGAAATTGTAACTATTTTTCATTTAAAACAGGATTATAGAATGCCTCCCTCCAATCGGCTTGATGAGTCTGAGGCAGTACGACTTCTGATCCAGAGTAAACGTTTTTTTGGAGATACGTTCCCAAAATATAATGACGAGATTTGGACAATATTGTCACGTCAGAGTGGAGGCAAGTGGAGCAAGCACAACTGGTACATTGTAAACAAGATAGGCGCAATATACTCACACGAGCTCGAGAAACACAAGGGCTAGAAGCACTAAAAACATCAATTGACGGTGATAACAGCGACAACTTGTTTTTGGAGAGGATAGCCACGAGGAGGAGGAGAAGGATTCCGAGGATGATGGAGAAACATGGTTTGATTTATTGTTAACGCCAGAAGAGTGGGCAGAAATAAAACCGGAGAATACCGACCTTGCTAGGGCCGATGCCGCTCAAGCGAATCCGAAACGATCGAGTCACACTTTGAAAGCAGGTGTATGGTCAAACATTATTGCGGATGCATTCTTCCGACAATTTCGTTTGCCATGTTCTTTTGTGTTCAAAAGAGCTGAAGTGAATGTATCGGACAATCGGGAACACTTCTTGAAGATCAAAGGCCGATGTATGAGCATAAAATGCGGAAATAAGTTTTCCGGATTTTCCGATTGCGAACCGCCCCTGCACAGTGGGTTATTCATCCAAGCAAAAACGCGAGAAACGACCTATGATAAGCACGAAGTCCTAAGTCGTCCATTAAATGGCCAAAAGAGGAAGCGAATTGGAAAAGAAGCTGTTCTAGAAGGATCCCACAATCTACAGAAGAGATTGAGACGTGAAGTTTTAAAACCAGGTGAAGTCGACGGACCAGCCATTCCCTCATTAGATGCTTTGCGTCATGCTAAGCAAGAAGCCCTGTCTGAGAAATTATGTGGGAAGGCTCGCCCCGGCGAAGATCTAATCCAAACTATTTATCGTTTAAAATACGAAAATCCGTACACAGGATCCATCCACGATATTGGTTACAGCCCATTCCGCGTCATATATGGAACCTATGAACAACGAGCTCTTTATAAAAAATACATACGACTGAATCGCAACAATTCGTCTCTTTGTATTGATTCTTCTGGTTCGATGATTAAACCTCTGATAACCCCAGTTCGAGGTAAAACGGCTCATATTATTATGTACTGCCTGGTACTACATTTCGATAACAAGTCAGTGTCAGTCTTCCAGATGTTGTCAGAGTGCGGAGAAACTGAGAAAATCGTCGATTTTTTAAAGACATGGTTGCGCACTGTAGATTATATCAAACCCAAACAGATTGTAATGGATGGTTCCCGAGCCTTGTTATTAGCGTGTTCGCTTGCTTTTAATGATGTCACGATCAAACATTACAACTCAATTTGTTTGAATGCTGTGCTGAACAATAGACCAATACCAAAGGAGCTGATCTCCACCTTTATCAGGGCAGACGTGTCTCATTTTTTCAACACGATAGTGCGATCGAAACCTTTGCTAACCCACCCTATCCCTGCAGTAAGCGACTTCTATAAACGTTGTGTCGGTCTTTTAGTAGAATGCCAGACTATCAGTGACTTTCTGCACATTTTTGTCTTGACATTGGTTGTTGCCTATCAGGAGCATGACGACTCATCTTTACGGCTCAAGTCTATCAAAAGTGCTGTCCAGACACCAAGCGATGCAAGAGCAGAACTTTTAGAAATGATAAAAAAAAGACCGCTGGATGATGACGGTTTTCTACGATTGAGCGAGAATCAGAACGAAAATAATGACAAGGAAAAGATTCAGAATGCAGAGAAAGAGGACGATTATTGGGCCAAGGAGTATGAGGCAATGAAAGACATCGTCGAGTTTTTTGAAGATCTTGAAGGCGAGGCCAAATTTGTGATCTGCGAGGGTTCCACGGTGAATTATTACTGCTTACCAGTATTCGGTAAGCAACTCATCGTTATGGGCCGGGAATGCCCCACGTGGAGTGCAGCATGCATTCCCTACTTCGCTGAACGTGCTACAAGCAGCTATGTGGAACAAGTTTTCCGAGAAATAAAACTAGAAGCCACTAAACAAATTGATCTTCCGGCAAAAGCCGACACTTTGATTAAAATCCATTTGACGGATTTGATCGGAGGTGTTCGTGGAGTCAATTCTAAATTGACGGAGTATGAAATAGAAGACACGAAAATCCCAGACCCCAAACTGAAAACCAACGGCAACGTCCAGACATCTGAGGTGCAGGGTTGTCATGCTCCCATTCCCCATACACCCCCTGGCATAACAACGAATGACGCATCTGCTTCCAATGGACATGCTTTCGACGACTCTGATTTGAGATCAATCGAGGACTGGCGTGGCAAATCCAAGCCATATACAAGATTGAACGCTTCTCTGGATGATTCAGAATCCTTCGTTGATGAAAATCATAACGAGTTCATACCAGAAATTCATGCCAAGACTGGTACTGAAACACGTCCCGAATAATTCAATGAATCTCGCAGTTTCCCCTGTGGAGTTGATTATCCGAGTGAGGAACCTTTCGCATGTCAGGGTGAGGAACCGCACGTGGAGAATGATTGGAACACGAATTTGGACCAAATTCCAACGATACTTATTCCAGATACTTCACCTCGAACGACCCAACCAACGATTTCCCACCAATCAATTCTGAAGAAGAATCCCAAACGGTCCAAGTTCTTCCGATAATTCCCAGAAATAAGTCGACAACGAGTCACGGAGGAATACTTAGCCCACAAACAGAAATTTGTCCGTCGAGTGAGCGAAAAAAATTTATTAAAAAATGGCGTTCATTGCGGAACTGTGACAATTGACAGACTTCGGTATTTGATCCGTAACACATGTCCCTTTGATTCGATGACCGCACCATTGTTCACAGCCCTCATGGATGATAGCAATTTCTATGGTTTTCTCAAACAAATAATGAGCGACAATTTGGAAAACGGAGCGACTCATCAAAACTTCCAATATTGGAATTTTCTTGAGAAATTCCTGCATGAAGGTACGTCGCCGGAGCTCTATAAAGATCAATTCATTTTGTTGAAACCCTTGTATGAGAAGACATGTGTGGTCACTGAAATGAACGGGCAAGCCATTCTTCAGTCATATGATGGCTGGGATAATCCCATCGAAGTGTGGCTGAAGTTAATGGCTGGTGTACCGTCAGCACTTCAAGTTCTGTGTTGTGAAAATTGTGGAGAGGTGGAAAGTCCACTGATGTCCCTCATCCCCAACCACAAACCATCATTCAGAAGGGGTTCACGTTCTTGCAAGAGGCTTTGGACCGGCCTTCTACAATTTTCAATAAAAATGTTGTGGTAAAGAGTATATGCGACGAATTAGGACTGGTCAGCATATATTTGTGGAGCTCGATGTTCGTGAGATGTTGAACGGTCATTCTAAACACTGCAAATTGAAGGAATTCCCTCTGACTCTGAAATTTGAATACTCATACAGGTATATTTTCATCATTGTCCATATTGTTCATTTTTTCATTCAAATCACTGAACGAAGAATATGAATTTGTGTTACAAGGGCAAGCAATTATTTTTTCGGGTTCACCTCAGGTTCTAATTCACATTCGTCAAGGAATACTTGTTTGCCGTTTAACACATGTTACTTTATGTGACGAGGCTCAACCAATCGAGTTTTTTTACAGCCCATGGGTAGGAAGTGGAGCCCATGGGCAGACTTACTGCTATTTACAACCCTAGGGCTGTAAAAGGACCAGGCTAGGTTGTGTCGAGTGACAAGAATACATAACAAATGAATAAATGCATGGAATTGAATATGTAATGTTTCCATGGAAAAACATTGTTCTTCTCATTCTTGAAAACTTAAATTCTATCCAGATTGGCGGGAATTATCACCGGTTATGGCTCTCATTTCACCGCTTATTGCCACCGGACTGGCGGACGATGGGAGGAGTACGATGACCTCAGACCAAATGTCACCAAAGGGCACGTGAACGACATCATTACTCCCGTTGCTGCACTTTATATCATGGAGCCCACAGCGGAAACAAAATAAATCCTTCATATGTATATATACAGACAACAATATTAGGTATAGATAGGAAATGTGAATAATTTTTGGCGCATGATCTGTTACAAAATCGAGGCCGTAGTGATGTAAGGTTTGCAATATTTTTATTGTTCCAAATTCTATTGTATACTAATACAATAAAAGACCATATTTGAAAAATTTCGGGAATTTTTAAAGCTTAAAAAAAATGAAAATAGGTGACAATTTCTTTGTTAAATCCACGTTTGACGTCTGACATCCAGGAGTGAAATAACCTACTGGAGCTGCAGTCCACATCTGTAGGCATTGGAGTGCTTGAGCTAATCTCTGGTGACCGCAAACGTTGCGTCTGCTCGGGGACAGGCCTGTCATGATGAGTCCAAGGTCATTAAAAAGTTGTGCATTCGTCGAATATGAAATATTTCTGATACAGCAATTGGATTTCTTTATTTTTTGTTCTGCAAATTATCAGGGATTTTGATTAACAGAGTTTTTTCAATTTTTGAAATTCTCAAAATGTTTTAAATTTTGCACATTCTTAAAATTGTTCATGTTTTTGAATTTTGAAATTTTCGAAACTTCCAGAATTCTCAAAATTAAACGAATGGACAATTTATGAATGAATTGAAAAGTTTTGTCTCTTTGAAAAATTCAGGACTATTTGAAATGCTTGAAATATTTGAGTTTTTAAATGTTTGAACCTTCAAAATTCTTTCAAATTTGCAAAGTTGTCAGATTTTTTCAACGGGAAGGAGAGGACAACTTTTACAATTCTTGATTTTTTTTTTATTTCTGAAATATTTGAAATTTTGGACTTGTTGAAATTAAAAATTTTGAAAAAGAAATGACAAAAATATTTCTGAAATTTTAAATTCTTTAGAATTTGAAATAGAGATGGAAAATAGAAAATCAATCGTGAAAATAATGAACTTGAGATTTTCAATTTTTCTTTTAAATTTTGAATGCAAAAAATGATGAAAAAATTCCAAAACTTGTCTTTTCGTCAATAAAATCGGTCATACTAATCCAACATGACACTTGCCGTTTTTTGTAGGAAAACTAGGTGTTTTCATGATCGTTGAGTTCCTCGGTCAATCCGGACAAGCGCTCGTAGGAGCATGTAGGAGAGACGGGTGATGGTCTCCATGGACCTCTGGTTTATGTGCTCGTGGGTTCGGCGGGTCCATGGAAGTGCCTGGAACTCCACGAGACGATTCTGTGATTCCACCCAGACGAGCTCGTTGGAACTCGTGACCTCCGTGTTTATCATCTCAAGACTCGAGTGTCCTATGAGTCGACGGACAGCGGTTTCTGGGGACTCTGAACCAATAAGCGATAAGGACTTCAACATCGACGTGTGCAAACGCATCGCGAGCTATATGTCCTCCAGATCCAAACCTGACCAAGACACCTGTAGAAATTTTGAAAAATAGGAAGATTAGACAAATTTGAAAATGTTGTAAATAGTTAAAATTTGGAAAATTTTAAAAACTGAAAATATGAAAATTTTTACATTTTTGAAGTTTTGGAAATGTTAAAATTGCTTTTGCCCTCAATTGAGACGTTATATCCAAAACGTTGGTCCAACTATGATTTCATTTGAAAAGATGGAAAGTTTTCATCGTTGTTCTCACCGGAGAAAGAAACCTTAAAGTTAAATTTTCTGGACTTTTTAGGCAATTTTCCAACCCCCAACCCATGTGAATGAGAGTACAGGCCCGTTTTACCGGCGGGTCAATTGAAGGCGATCAATCCTAAAGTGATTGAGTGTTGACATTCAAAATTCGATATTAAGTGAAATTAGGGCATTTTGCTCAGGAAAATAAGGAGAAAATGCAAAAATTGGTAAAAATTCACAGAAAATGCAAAACGAAATCCGCAAAAAGTAAAAGGTAGTTTGACAGGTAGTTTGACAGATGTTTCCCCAGATCGTTTGACAGGGTTTTCCCATGGTAGTTTTATATGATTTTCCCCAGGTAGTTTTACATGATTTCCCCCAGGGAGTTTTACATGATTATCGACAGCTAGTTTCATAAGTTTTGCCCTGGGTAGTTTTACTTGATTTCCCCCAGGTAGTTTGACAGGTTTTTCCCCAGGTCGTTTCACGGGGTTTTCCCCTGGTAGTTTTATACGATTTTCTCCAGGTAGCTTCATAGGCTTTGCCCCGGGTAGTTTTCCTTGATTTCCCCCAGATAGTTTGACAGGTTTTTCCCCTGGTAGTTTTATATGATTTTCCCGAGGTTGTTTTCCATGATTTCCCCCCTGGTAGTTTTACATGATTTTCCCCAGGTAGTTTCATAGCAATGTCTGAAAACTGATGTAGTGTTCACTCCTGCTAACGATACTTGAATTTTAACCTAACAAACGGAAAATTGAGCAGCAGCCATTTGTTCCAAAATCTTCAAAAATTATGCAGCAAGTTGGCAGCAAAATTGCTCCAAAAAATTATGACGCGTTTGATTGATAATCACAGTTATACTTACCAGTCTGAAGTAGGCTTGCTCTTTTTTTTATGCATTGAATTGCATTCCGGTTTTTATTCACCATATTTACTCGCATATATTGCACTTATGCACCTGGTACATTTTATTGGTTATTGCATACATATTATATATAGATATATGTAACAGAGAGAGGGACCTTGTATGCGCGCGCACCATATGCCCCCCCCTCTTCATTTTCAAATCAAAAAGTGAAATTCTAAAATGATTGATAACATTTAGATAAATGCATTATCAATCAATGATAGAGATAAATTCGGTTAGTACAAATAATTTCCTTTCGATTGAAAAAAAAAAATCAGCAGAAAGTGATTTTTTAATATTTGTCGGCGAACTACATGACCGTAATTTCATTATTTTTTTTAAATTAATGCAATTAGTATCAAACATTAATAAATATGGTATAATCATGGGCAACCGATTAGCAATCGATTCTACATTTTTTTATTTCGAAAATATGTATTTGTCGGCTACACCCATGTGAATGTCTAGGGGGGCGGCACCCAACGTGGCGAGTTGATTCGAAATTTTTGCGCCACGTGAGGTTCCTGACGACAACGATAGATGGCGCCATTTGAGCATAATATACGTAATACACTCGCCATGTAAAGTACATGGTTTTCTACATGTAAAATACTGTGGAATTTACGTCACGTAATTTACGCGCCCAACCCTGTAACATGACTACTGCAGTGCACGACAGTCCATCCACAATATCCAAAACCGGGATTTTTCTTATCAGTTTAACCGGTATTGTATTGTTTAATTTTACTAATATAGGCCTCAGAGAGTGATAATATTTATTGATTGAAGTGTATCTAGTTCCAATTTTTGGTAAAGAACTTGGAGAAATGAATTTGGAACCGGTCGCAAATAACCACTATCGAATAAAGATAGTATATTGTACCCCTAGGGAGTAAAGGTACTTGCTCGACAAATGTGAATTACACCCGAGGCGAAGCCGAGGGTAGTAATGACATTTGGCGAGCAAGTACCTTTACTCTCAAGGAGTACACGATATTTTATGCATCGAGGAAGCAAAATGCGATTTCATCGAGCGAAGCGAGGTTAGAATCGCGTACTTTGCTCCCTAGATGCATAAAATAGATTTTCAGAAAAAACTTACATTTTTACTTTAAAAAATTGAATATCCCGGCCATTTCTATCATTTCATTAGCTCGGATTCTCTATACAATTTCTGTTTTCCAACAGACTTTACACTGAAATTTGAAGAAATCTCTCTCCATTATAAATTACTTGAATTGTGGGAATTAACAAACTAGTACTTGGGTTAAATGAAATGACCTAGATAAGATTATTATTCCCATTAGAATACAAGTTTGTTTAGACGTATTTTAGTTCAATGTCTTTATTGATGAATATTGTAGGAGGCATTGGAGTGGCTCTGAGTGTTATAAGCATCCCATTTGTGAGTCCCGCGTTTAAAAGAATATGTTTGCCCTACGTTCCTGCAACTTCCCAACAAGTAGAGAATGTTTTATTGGCACTGAAAGGACGAACTGGGAAGCTCATTGATTTGGGGAGTGGAGACGGTCGTCTAGTGAGTACTTTAGCGGTACACCATTTAAAACAAACCATTTTTTTTCCTTCCGGAAACGAAAATCAGTAACAATTTTTTTTTACTTTTCTCTTCCAAGATTGAAAGTTTGTTAGCCTTTCAGATTAAGCTATTCTTTAAATATTATTCCCCAAATAATATTTCACGAAGAAGAAAATAATATTCAACAAAACTACTAGGTGATTGTTCAACTAGATATAAAACAATCTGCTTTCAGGTCTTCGCAGCAGCCACCCATGGCTTTCAGGCTTGTGGAGTGGAATTGAATCCGTGGCTTGTTATGTATTCAAGATTGTCTGGTTATTTCCAAGGATTATCTTCTAAGACTGCATTTTATAGGAGAGATCTTTTGAAGTTCGATTTGAGTTGTTATGACAATGTCATCGTTTTTGGAGTCCCACAATTGGTAATTATTGAGTTCATGAGACATCGGGAGAATGACATAGGACCACTTATTTCTTAAAGCGCTTTGTTTCAGATGGAAGAAATAGAAGAAAAATTCAGCGCAGAACTGAAGGACAGTAGCACAATTATAACTTGCCGCTTTCCCTTACCAAATGTTAAACCAATAGGAATAATTGGCCAAGGTGTTGATACCGTATGGATATATCACTGTCCTCGAAAAATACAAAATAAAGTCCTCCAATACTGAAAATTGTGTGATTTACTCTGAGTTTTGAAGACTTCGAGAATGTTTAACCCACCTAAAGTTTGCATTTCTGTGTTTTTTTTACTATACATGGTTCGGATGATTGAATTAATTTTTATACAGAATTGAAAATAAAATGGACATAAGAGGTCATGCAGAAATAAAAAAAACAGGGGTTCATGCGAGAAATTGGCAACCATCTTATTTTTAACCATAATTTTATTCTTCAGTATACGACAAAGGGCTGCTCAATCATAGAAAAAATAGCGATAAAACAATAATGGTATGATTTATACGAAAAGCTAGTCATATAAATCTCATTACACTACAGCAAATCTTCCATTTCTTGCATAAATTGCATGTACGCATCGTCCTTAGTTTTAGGCTGTGAAGTTCTGACATGTACTTCCGGTATTCTCTCCGGCATCCTAGAGACGTTGCTATTTCCGACTTTCTTCTTATCTTCTCGTTTTACCCTCAAAGATGTTGGTAAAAATCTTGTAACATCCGCAGCCAAATTTCTAATTTGCGGTTTAGCCTCAATGGTGGTCGAACTCTTTCCATCTTTGTCATTACGATTGATCAGCTGAGGTGCAGCGGATAAGACATTGGGTTGTTTTGATTGAGTAGTTGTGCTGTTGGCTGATTGCATATGAGAATTGGAAAGGTTTGGCATCCCCGAGAGATTGTGAAGTTGCATTTGTAAGGGCGGCGGCATACGAGGCATACTCGGGGGTCCAGGGCGCAGTAATCTTGGCATACCTGGCGGTGGTCCTAGTCCATAAGAGAAAAATTATTAAAATTCTTCGTGGAGAACAAAATTGAGATATTGCGTTTATGTCGCTATCCAATGTCACTATTGCTCGTTAGTGACGTACACTCGTATAGGTGAAACCAATAGCCTAGCTGTATGGTTGAGATATATGATTATGAGTTATGAATAATACAGTGCATATGATTGAGGCTCAGAGGAATTGTCTTCGAACATGATTTCGAGTTTCATGTCTATCTGGAATACGACGAATCCTAGATCCGTGATTGCATTCAGTCTGGGCGAAAGTTTCACAAAGAAGCTTCTTTTAGATTTTTTGAAGGGAATCTTCTTTACGGACAGTTGGTCACGTATAAAACTGTGAACGGTGCGAACCGAGAAAAAGTGAAATCGGTACCGTCACCGTACCGTTCATTCCCCCCTCCATTAGACCCAAGTAACGCTGCATACAGCGTCGTAGATGCTCTATCTTTCGCTCAGCTTAGAAGCGTTACCTATGTGCGTTGTACGCCAAGAAACATTTGCTAACGTATAGATCGTAGTGAAAAATTATAAAAACAGAAGATTACACCTGACTTTTCAAATTAATATGTATATATATATGTAGGGAGCGAGAGAGGAACTGAGAGATAGAAAATTAAAAGGAATTTAAAATAGGCTGCCACGTGACACGGGCCAATACGTAGAAGCTTCGCTTCTCTCGGCCGTCCCACTGCGGCTCCAAGTTTTTTTTGATCATCCTATCAGTGAAGCCCGGTGCCAAATACAAGAAAAAAGTGGATTATAACTATCACTTTGTTTAACTGTCATTTCAAATTATTTATATATGTGAATCTAGATAAGTTAGCTGGGCGATGAAAATGTAGCAAAGAAAAACCAATGGCTAGAAAAGATATGAAAAACCGATATTTCAATCTCATTTTGCGTTTCAAAATGTCATCGTGCTGTAGGGAAAGTCTAATGAAAATATGTCTAAAAATTACAATGTTAAGTATTTTTGTGAAACTTTCTTCCATATTGAATGCGGAGGCGAACTTACAATTCGTTAGATTGCAGATAAAAATGAGTTTGGAATAACTATTACGTCAATAGGATGAATAGTCCTTTCGAAGAAGAGACTGAAACATCGCACTACTTTTCCTATATTTTACGTTTCTTCTATGGTTTTCTTTATATCAATATTATAATGATTTAAGTCGACCATAAATGTTCCATGAATTGTTCTGATTTTGAGCATTCCAACTTTTGTGCTTCGGTAGTTTTTGAACATAATTTCTAAAAGTAATATGACTCGATTTGTTTCTATGAGATCCTATTACTGACGGACCCATCACTAATGTTCCGGAGAGTTTTAGCAAATAGTTCGGGTTATGAAATAATTTGAAGCGTGAAATGATTTTAAACTTTCCGTAAATGCTCTCTTTAGCTCAAACTGCGTCCTTACTTGGGCAATTCGAATGAAGAATGTCCCCCCCAAGTAAGTTGTTATGGAAAATATCCGAAAAAGCGTTCATTTGAAACATAAAGTGATCTCTTCCATTTTGCTTATTATTCATTGTTCAAGATGTTCAATTCTTTTTTAATTTTATCACCAAAATTTATATCCGATATTTTTTTCAGAGCATCGAATGTAAAATCTAATAATGTCATGTGGCTAAAACCAAAGAGGTCATATGCTATGATGGCAACTATTGTGGTTAATTATTAAGAGACGAACAATTTTAAAAACATTCACATAAACTTATTTCAACTATTTGAGATATTTACTATTCATTACAAATAAAACCTCTTATTCTCAACGGACACGTTGGAAATGCGCAATAAATATTGTATTGTGTATTCCTATAATCAATATTAATGCTCAAGTATAATTATTCCCCAGAGAAACACTCCATGCAAAAAAAGTTTCATGAAGTTTAGCGATTAAAAATCAAACAATGGGTTAAAAAACATACATTTTATATAAAAAAAAAAATCCTTTACGCAAGCCTTTCCAGTTTATCCGTAAAGAAAAAATGTTGTGTAATTTTTATCCAAGCAACATGACCGACACTTTTATGTTCAGTTTAAAATACATTTCCGGTGTTCAAACACATGTTAGTTGGTATGCGGATATCTTTTTTAGGGCATTCTTTAAAGCCATTACCTGGAGGAAGTCGAAGTCCCATTCTGGGTGGAGGTGGTGGTGGCATTCGTAGGTGCATGGGCGGAGGTGGTGGTCGATAGAGCAGAGGTGGTGGCGGTATTCCCATAGGTGGTAATCCATGTTGCTGTTGTAAATGCACAGCTGATTGCTGAGAACTCGGTGCAGATCTACTAGTCTCGGACGAGACTTCGGAATTTTCTGTATTTCGAAAAAAAAGTGAATTGACCAAATAGAAACTACCGACAATCTCAAAAATTATAAAAGCAAAAAGGAAATGAGTTTTGGATATTTCGACATCTTAAAAATTTCTTAAAAATTTCTAAAAGAATTCTTAAAAAAATAAGAATGAAAAGTTATTGGGATTTTAAGAGATTCGAGGATTTGTTGTTTTGCAATTGTCAAAATATTTGAATATTAAAACATTCCAAAGACTCGGACACTATCACAACTGTGGAAAATTGAAGATGAAATATTGCAAGAATTTCAGTGACTCAAAAAACTTCAACAAAATTTCGCAAAATAAATAAATGTCAAATTGAAAACACGGTAATGGCTTACGACAGTCGGGTAATTCAAAAAACTTGAAAAAACGGCGAAGCTTTCAACAATTTCATATTCTTCAAATAATCATAGAGGTTGAAATTCTGAAGATCTCTAGAGGCTCATATATTTAAAAAACAATCATTTCCATTTTTTACAATTCTTATCAATTGTAAAATGTTCTAAATCTCCCAAACTGGACAATTGTAAGAAATTTTAGAAATTTAAGAAAAAATGTGCTAATCGTTAAGATTCTCAAAGGGTTCAATTCGACCTCTCAAGAATTACTAAAACCTTACAAAAATGTTAAACATCAGAATTGTGTATAGGTGGAATGCGACAAAAAATAGAAACGAAGGTATTTACCTTCGTGAAATGCACATGGAAAAATTCTAAAATTTGAAAAATTTCAAAAAGCATCAAAATCTTCGGTACCTTCTGCATTTTCATTGTCTTGTCCATTCTTAGCTTTAGCTGATGACTTTCCATCGGAATCAGAATCGAGTAAGGACAATCTAGCATTAAGATCTTGCGCCCTTTCAGTTTCTCTTTTCTTATGGACAACCTCCATCTCCCGCATAAATTGATCTATATCCTGTCCCGCCATAGCCAACATTTTTTGCTGCAATGTTGTCGGTTTAACTTTCTCCAGTTCTCTCTCTTGGCCCTTTTCCTTCTGGTTCTTATGTTCTTTTTCGGAGGATTTATTCTCATCTTTGTCATCCGCAAATCGTATTGTTCGAGGCTTTTGCGATGAGCTTGACAACTGAAAGCAATTCCATTTACTTGTAATTACGTGTCGACAAATTTGTAGGCTGATAAAAAGTACTTGAAAGACAAGCTTAAGCTAGTATGGACCAAGAGAAACATCATCAGGTTACTAGCACTCACATGTCTACATTTGTCTCGAAAACGTGAAATGTCAGTGTTCTCTAAACCAACCCGTTTACGAGATACTTTCCTTTAATGAGACGTTATTGTTTTAACAGCGAAATAGAGGAATCGATGTTCTATTAACCTATGAGAGGTCGCACTATGAGCAAGATGCCATTGTCCGTTTATTCTTCTAATTTTTAAGCAAATCAGGGTCGATAGGAATTGGAAAAATTGAATTTCCCTTTCTGTTGTGTTCACAAATTGATGACGGCTATACTTTTACTCTTTATCACAACTGAGAAATATTGTGTAATTTCTTGCTCATGGAAAATTTCTGTATTTAGCCTCAAAACTTATATATTAAACTAATATTTTTGATACAAGGAAGTCGGAAAAATTCGGAATATTTTGGGATTTTATGGTTTTTAAATTCTATATCGTGATATCACTAATTTTTTTCAATTGTATGCAGCACGTATTGAGATCCGAATAGAGAATTTTCATTTCTCTGGATTTGGTAAATATACGGTCGGGGATTTGCTATAGGTGTAACTCAAAGGTTAAATTCTCTGAGACATTCAAGAACTACGGCTTCAGAGGACTCCGGACCGATTGACGAACATGGTTAACCTTCTTTTTTCTTCCTAATAAACGATTTTTACTTCGTCTTTGTTTGTCTTTTGATCTACAACATCGAGCTTTCCGTGTAGCTCCGATGGATCACACGTATTCAGTATACTAGCTTACTCACCTTTTCTGATGAGTCCTCATCATCATTGGTGATGTCAGGTGGTGGATATGGTGGTACACCAGGGGGCTCCTTAGCAGGTGCCAATTGTGACGCTGTTGTTATTGCGGAGTATACACTCGTTTTCTTGAGAATACTGGGTGGTATGGGTATTGTCAACAATGGATGATGCTGAGGTATGTAATGTGAATGCGGTGGATAGAGGTGAGACGGAGGTTGAGGCAAATCTGGCAATGGTATCTGTGCAGTTATAGCGCCTGAAAATAAATTTTATTAATTCATCAATGCTTGGAGTTAACATTTAGCAGTGCCTTGGATAAGTGAAACGTCGGGGGCGAGTAAGACGATAGTCTTCGCAAAAATCATATGATTTGAAGGTGAACAAAAATATAACCTCGATTGAGCATATTTGTTCATTTACGTGGGAAAAAAATTCAAACTCATGTTTAAAATTCAATTAAGAAGTTGATTCCGTTAAGGCGTGCCTGGGTGTTCTAAGAATACAAAAAACATATAACATATACTTGAATTATTGTCACTACGACAAAAGTTTCTAATTACCTTTCAAAAAGCGATGCTAGATTTGAACGGTATACATGTGATATGGATTACATTCTCTAAACTTTCAAAAACCCCAATTCTTGTAAATGCTGGCTCAAAATGTTACTCATTCGAATAATTTGAGTTACTGGGAAAAGGCATACTGTTCCTGATATTAATTTCCCTATATATATATAGGGATTTTCATTTCCCGCCAAAGTTTATTAGACAAATATTGAGTGCAAAATTTTGGTGTCAAGACTTCAACCAATTGTAGGTCATACGAGCTTAGAGAAAAGGTTTTGTTTCTTTAAATATGCAAATATGGGCTATCGCCAAAATCGCTTGATGTTTTTCAGCAGTTTTCTAGATCAACCAACACTATATCTATCACCTCACCTGGATATATTCTAGACATGTCGGTATTCGGTGATGGCAATGGAATTTCATCGACTTGGACCTGTTGAGCATGCTTAACCGCTTCAAAATAAGATACTAAATCAATACGTCTTCTCTCGTACTGAATCAGTTGCTCCTTAAGCTCTCCCCATTTTTCGTGATCATCTTTGGCCTGGAATATTTACACCCTGTTCTTCATTTGAAATATGTGTGGCAACGTGATGAGTTTCTAATGATTTCATCTTTTCTTCAATCACTACATAAGATTTGATAAAATCATTCATTTGCACATTCCCTATTATGAAATTTTCTCTGTTTATACTAAGTGTATCATTAGTAATTAAAATTTAGTTCCAATCAACAATGTGGTTAACTCCTTTCCGAAACCCGCATAAACCATCAATGCAACTTCTTTTAGATATATTGAATTTGTTGGAATCTAATGAAAAAGGAGTATGGAATAAAGAGTCCTCAGCAATGCGATTTGAACAACACGAGATGTATTTAGCGACTGACCGGTATACAACTAATTCGGCACGAGCTATCAAGGTGTGAGTGTGATTGGATGTGTGTATAGAGTGAACGAAACTGTATGGATGTTTATCATACATATAACGACATTGCCATATATTGCCAACACTCTTCCTCAATGTCGATTCTCCTCTGCACGCCATATCTTCAGTTCAATGCCCAGGATCAGTGCCTTCAGCCTGGTGTTCCCAGTTGGTTTTGTCAAGAGGTCAGCTAAATTATGCTCAGTTGCACAGTACACAACACGAACAATCCCTTTTGCAATTAAGTCCTTTGCATAGCAGTACCTAGTGTCAATGTGTTTGGTACGGTTGCTGACTCCACTAGCACGATGAAATTTGATGCAACTTTGGTTATCTTCGAATATTACCGTTGCCCTTGCCTGTATTTCATCACAGAAATTGAGGATGCGGCGGATCCAAATTGCCTCTCGACAGGTCTCTGAAAGCGCCACGATTTCCACTTCAGTGGATGATATGGATACACAATCCTGTCGCTTACTCTTCCTGCTTATAGTTCCACCAAATAACTTGAAGAGATAACCAGTATTGGACTTTCTGTCTTCTCTTGCTTCAGCCCAGTTGGCATCTGCATAGCCAAATAATTCAGGTTTTGACATTTTAGAGTAGCTCAGCCTGAGCTCATAGTGGCTGGTATTTTTCAAATATTTGCAGATCCTCTGCACTTCCTTCCAATCAACTTCACGAGAATCTTTGATATGTTGACTCAATATCGAGACTGGAGCACTAATATCAGGGCGAAAATTGACGGATACATACAGTAGGGCCCCAAGAAGACTTTGGAACTTTTGACTTGGTATTTGTGGTGACGTCGCCCTGAATTTTTGGTAGCCTGTGTCCATGGGGTAATTGGATCCTTTCGCATTAGTCAATCCAAACTGGTTCAATAATTTCCTGATATAACTGGACTGTTTGATGTAGAAGTCTCCATCATTATCTCGTCGTACTTGTACTCCAAGGTAACATTTGAGGTCCCCAAGGTCAGTGATGGAAAATTCTTCATTCAATCTCTTCCTGAATTCGTCGATCCTCTTTCTTGACTCACTGGCAATGATCATGTCGTCAACATACACAACTAAATACACTTTTGGTCCAGTGTCTGTTGATTTATATAAACAGGGGTCTGATTGACAAGATTCGAATTCATGGTGCTTCAATGCTCGATTCAATGTCTCTTTCCAAGCTCTCGCTGATTGTTTCAGACCATAAATGCTACGATTTAGTTTGTATACTAAAGTCTCTTCCCCTCGTAGCATTAAACCAGGTGGTGGCTTCATGTATATGTCTTCTTCGAGTTTTCCATTTAGAAATGCGGTTTTCGCGTCGAAATGTTTGACAATGCAATTCCTTCTTCCAGCAATTGATAACAATATTCGCGGGCTTGTGTGTTTAACGACTGGAGCAAACACCTCGTCGTAACCGACTCCGTACTTTTGACTAAAACCCTGTGCGACCAACCTGGCCTTGAATCGTCTTGAATGTTCATCTGAGTTTTCTTTAATTTTAAATACCCATTTACACCCAACAGTATTCTTTCCCTTTGGTAGAGAAGTTGGGCTCCACGTCTGATTGTCCTGGAGTGATTGTAACTCCTCTTTCATTGCCTTTTTCCACTTGTCAGCATCAGGTCCCACTAATGCTTCTTTCAATGATTTGGGTTCATGTGGATTAGCACGAATTGCATGAGCTTCGTCCATCTGTTCGACAGACTCTGACATCCGCATCCTTTTATTCAATGGCATGTCGTCAAGTGATTCTCGTATATGTATCAGTCCTTCACGTCTTATAAACGCCTCGAATTCATCAATTTCTTCCTCCGGTTCAGGGATTGGCGGTGGGTGAAGCTCATTATTTTCTTCCTCGATCAGGTCGTCGATCTGTGTCGGTATCAAGACAATCTCTTCCTGGATTATATTATTTTCGTCGAGTCCAAAATTAAGCAGTTGTTTCTTGCCACTTCGGCTGTCCTCCATAAATTTGACGTCCCTACTAATAGTGATGCCCCCTGTAGAGCGATCCAGCAATCTATAGGCTTTTGACTCCTTGCTATAACCCACGAGGACGTACTCCCGTGCTTTGGCATCTAGCTTTCTCCTGTTTTGTTTGGGTACATGCCCGAAAACTTTGCATCCGAATGGTCGAAGATGACTTACATCTGGACTTTTACCAAACCACAGTTCATAAGGGGTGTTTCCTTTGGATCTTGTTGGCAAAAAATTTTGGATGTAGGCTGCTGCCACTGCTGCCTCTCCCCAGTACGTATCAGGCAATTGAGCGTCGATCAACATTGTCCTTACTGCCTCAATCAACGTCCTGTTCTTCCTTTCAGCAAGTCCATTCTGTTCAGGCGTGTATGGGGCAGTCCATTGTACAGTGATCCCCTTCTTATTCAGGTACTTTTGCAGTTCATGGCTGGTGTATTCACCGCCTCGATCGGATCTGAAAATCTTTGGGACTTTGTTGAACTGAGTTTTACTGAATTGGATGAAATCTTTTATTACCTGTGATGCCTGTGATTTATTTCTCAAAAGAAATACTTGAGTGAAGCGGCTATAATCGTCAATCATTGTCATCATGTAGCGTCTTCCCCCCGGTGTCTGAGTGGGCATGGGCCCACACAAATCTGTGTGAATCAGCTCCAATGGTTCGATTGTCATGTCTCGTGATCGTTTGGGGGATGGTTGACGATTCAGCTTCCCCTTGATGCAACTCTCACAAAGTTCTTTAACATTACAGGGTGCAATTTTTATTCCTGAAGCCAAACCCTTCTGCTCCAACTTCTTGATCGCCTGTGGATCTCTGTGTCCAAAGCGATGATGCCAAGTGTGAATACAATTGTCGGTGTGCCCTGGAGTCACTTGAAATGCCTTTTCAGTCTTCCTCAGTTGGTACATTCCTTTTTTGACATCTGCAACTGCCAATTCTGCTCCATTTTTATTTAGAGTCATGACACCATGTTCAACCAGAACGTTGTAGCCCTCTTCGTCTAAAATATTGATTGAAATTAAACCCGATTCAAAGTCCGGTATGTATAGAACTTCATTCAAGGTCAAAATATTTCTATCTCCCGCTCTGGTGACGCACTCGACTTCTCCAGACCCAATGCCATAGGCTGTACTCAACTCTCTATTTGCCACACGGACTGTAGACCTGTACTTAGTGTCCAAAATTTGGAAAAAATCAATATCGTTGGTCATGTGTCTCGTTGCTCCTGAATCGAAGACCCATGTTGACAAATGTTTCTTCTGTGTCACGATATAGGCTGACTCCTGGTATGTACTTGTGTCACTATCAGAGTTCGGTTCTGAATTATCTTCATTCGCCTTTGCGACGTCGGCTCTATTTCTCCATTTGTTGATGTTCCGGTCCTTTTTCTTTTTGTCTAGCCATCTCTTAAATTTCTCACAGTCCCTTCGAATGTGGCCTTCCTTATGACAACAATAACACTCAATTTTCTTCTGTCCTTGTTTAACTTTAAGAGCTGCGTCCTGGCTCGCCGTTGCCTGTCCTTGTCGTCGCTGATACTCATTCAACAGTTTATTTTTGACTATAGAAATAGTTAATTGATCCTCCGGTCTTACCTCTAAGGCCGTAACTAATCCCATGTAGGATTCTGGCAAACTATTTAGTACCATTGCCACCAAAAAATTCTTTGATAAACTATCTCCCAGAGTTATCAATTTATCAGTTTTGTCCTACATTTCCGCTAGATGAATCTCCATGTCTCCCTCCTCAGGAAGCCGCATAGTAAGTAACTACCTCAACAACATCACCTTGTTTGTGAGCGTACCTCGTTCATGATGCCCCTTCAATGCATCCCACATCGTCGTTCATGATGCCACATCGGTCCCGGCTCACGGTTGCACTTCATGGATACCGCCGATAGTACACACGGATGTTCCTGCCATCGGTCGGAGTCCGTGAGAAAATATTTTTCAGAAAATATATTTGCAGTGAGCGGGAATCGAACGCGGGACCTTTAGAATAGTAGGCAGACGCTCTACCCACTACACCAAAGCCCCGTCACTAAGCTAGCAAGGTGTGAGTGGGATTGTATGTGTGTATAGAGTGAACGAAACTGTATGGATGTTTATCATACATGTAACGACATTGCCATATATTGCCAACAGAATTTTGGATACTTCCATAATCTTGAGAAGTGTGCAAAGTTTTTAACACTCGAACGATTTTTAAATGCCAATAAATTACAAAATTTCAAGGTTCAAGAATTATGAATGTTCAAAAAATTAAATAATTCAAAACTTATTTAATACGTAATTGATGAGTAATAGAATGTATTAAATTATCAATTAATAAGTACTTAATAAGTAATAAAGACCAATATTAAATTTTAACCATTTTGATAATTTGAGATATTTCGGGACTGTTAAAAGTGTGGAAATTAAAAATTCTCCAGGCTTCAACAATTTTTAGAAAGGAAAAAGTTTAAGTTTCGCAATTGTTTCAGAATTATTAACATTTATTAAATTGGAGATGAAAATTTAACGATACTAGATTTTCGAACCGTGGATTCAAATTTTCTCCTCACTAATGTCAGAAATTTTGAATAATCCAAGGGTTCCAAGAATGTGAATGATTTTACACATTTGACTTATTTAGAAAATGCAAAAAACTTTAAAACCTCAATATTGTAAAAAAAATTAAAAAATTTCGGAATATAAAAGTTAAAAGAACTTATTAAAAAATTATAAAATATAATAGGCTCAGAGAAAACAACATTACAAGCGTCCACATCATCTTAACTTGATTGTTTGTTTTTCTATTCCTGCTGAACAGAACTATGAGATTTTCAATATCAGGGGATTGATAATTGATCTGCAACTACTTACATACATTTTCAGCACTCGATCTAATGTTTCTTTCAACTTTTTCCGTTTGTCTTTGAGTACTTTTTCGTTGAGTGGTGGAGGTTGCATGACATTGTACTCTGCACAATAGATATAAAATGTGGAAATAATTTGAAATTGGTGATGGACAATACTTGTTCAGATCATTTCTAAAAATTTCTTAAGCCTAGTTCTATCATATTGAATCCAATTTTCGTACCCATCTGATCTATTTTCTCCATTTCTTCGATAATTTGAGCTGGATCTTTGCCCTTCAGAACTGCTGCACGAACCAATTGTCGTTGTTTTTTATTTTTCTTTAGTTCTTTCTTACGAGCTTCTTTTCCTGTAAAAGCCGAAAGCATAAGTAGACAATTTCGAAAAAAACTTGAAAATAAGTTCGTAGCAAAGATATATTCGGAATCTAGATTGAGAATGTAACAGTTATAAAAAATATACAAAAATTGAAAGATACTTCATTTGTATAATTTCTTAATTTTGTTCTGGAAGCTTTAGAGCTTTTAACAATTTTATGATTTTTCGCAACTGTGCTAAACACTTTTCGGAACCTGTAACTTTCATCTAGACTTTTCTAGGCCTATTTAAAACAAAAATTTCGTTCGAAAATTAACTTTAAACCTATATTGAAACATGTGAATTTGTGAAGAGAAGTATATTTGATTTTTCAATTTTTTCGCAGTAATAACAAAACTAATCCATACCAAAAACTCGAAAAAGATATCTACAAGTGAGCCATCAAAAACTTTGATAACATTGTACTTCATAGACTTCACAATGAATTTTAAAATTTCAAGTACTTTCAATTTACCTTTTTACATATATAAAATGTGAAGACATAAACATAAATATTTGAATTTTTGAACTCTCATATAGTGCAGGTACTACAATAAATTTCTGGAATTAGTTTAGTCTATCGTACAAATATTATCGAACATTTTTGGCCTTTATCTTATGCGAGAAATTTGAATTTTTGCTATTCATAGGAGATTGCATAATTTTATAAAATAATATTAAGTCGGGATTCTGTTCGATTTTAGGTTAGGAGGAAATGCTTGACGTACGTGCTTGATCAGTGGGATTCATATATTTCCCACTCTTAGTGGTATTTATGGAACGTCGACCCATTTTTCCTTCAAAAAGTTGAAACTATTAATGGGTCACTTCAACACTGTTCAACGGAATTCTTTTATAATTTTTTTTATACAAAATCTACCCAATTACTGGACATGGAAATATGTACAACTGTGTACAACAATCGATCGCCCTCTACATGCACTACAGTCTACAGACGAATACATATTATACATAAGTTCCACGGCGGTGACCTTTCTCATGCATTTTCAAATTTATGCATTTAGAAACTCTCCAATTTTGTGCAAAATTTGGTGAAACTTCTTTTTTTTTTGTTTTGATAGCTTTTGAAATTTCTTGAGGCCTACTCTCACTTTTAATGAAAAAAAATGATTTTCTAACAATCTTTTAAGTTTTAAAAAATTTCAGTAATTTCAAACGTTATTACACAATTTTTTTTTAATTTTAGAAATATATGAAAAATTTCTAGAATTTCGAAAATGTCGAAAACGTCGAGAATTGAAAAGGAATGAATTTGCACAAAATTTCACATTGAAAAAAAAAAACAAAAAGATTCAATACATTCACAAATCTCTCGACTGTTTTACGTTCTTGAACAATTTGCAGAATTAAAAAGAAAAATAAAAAGATTATAAAATATGAATTTCAAAAATTAAAAACATTTAAAAAAACCAAAAATATTGTAGAAATTGTGAGATTCCAAAATAAGCAAAAATGTCCCTAATTTTGTTGTTTTAAAATTATATAAAATTTAGAATTATTGAAACCCAACGAGGGTCGCGTACACCCACTGTGAAACTTTAGCATGCAAAGTATATATGTACACGCATGCATATGTATAGGTTTATGAAGTGGTGGGGGGATGCGTGAGTGGCGTCCCTTACGCTCAACATCACTCGAACTGCTTGAGCCCTCTACCACAAATTCTCCTAAATTCCAGAAGGGGGATACGTACAGAACCGACCGTTAACTAGAGAGGGGATATTCGCTGAAACAAATACACTTTTAAGGACACTTTGCGCCCCTCAAGATCGACTCTTGACTCTTCATACCCTCTGGAGCAGGCTCTGAGTAGTCGGTAGAATTTTTTTTCGCGAAATTGGGCAAAGCCGCAGAGTAATGTTCATAAATACAGTCATCATATCAGTTGAAATTACCTCGACGCTTTCTACAATCATTCCCAAAAAAGTGATTTGAATAATGTTTTTCGAACACCAAGATTTGTTCTAAATCAATTCGGTTTATTTCACAATATCTTGGAGTAATCGATCGAGACACTCTTTGTCTTCAATTTGTGGCTAAGTTGTTTTCTTAATTTGTATTTTTAATTGTCGTCAAAATGAGTGGAACGATAATTGAAAATTTAAGCGGCAAAAAACTGTCGGTGCTTGTTGTCATTCTTATTATCGGACAAATAGCGTGCTTCTTGATTGGAGCACTCGTGGGTAAGAATCTTTATTTTTTGTATACTACCTCGTCAACATGCACATAAGTAAAATAAGAGATATGCGCAGAATATCACATATTTTGGTATAACATCACATTTTTTTGGATGAATCTGTCACATTACTGCATCATCAATAACATTGGATTTATCTCATAATTTGTGTATTTTCATCTCATGCACAAATGTATTGGAAATGATAAAAATAAACACATCCGATGTGCGAATATCATACAATGCCATGAAATGTCAAATTTGGATGGTATTTGATGAATTTGTACATAGTATATCAGCATTCTACAGAAACCTCATAGAATTTTCTGAGAAAATATCGTTTTATGAAAAAATCATAGAGATCAAGAACGCGATTCCCATGAGACTATTTCATTTACTAGGATTCCTTTTTTATCTCAATGATGACCTTCATTTTTAGCGCCCAGACCTGCTACAAATCAGAATATTCTTGGAACTCCATGCAAGGATGTGAGAACTAATGGTTCGAATCCAGATATGATGAAAATGTATTATTCACGAGGAGCAGGTGCCTGTCTACCTGAAGAAATGCACAATCTTGATGTTGATAGTCAATATAAGGCTTTCCAAGTGGTCTACACATTCCAGGTGAGATGTACTGCTAACCTTTGTGATGTTTAGTTAAGTAATGCAATTACATGGGAGCAAAAATCCAGGAGGTAATATTCTCAAGGCTATATAAAAAGAAAATCGCCATGAATACATTTCAGAATTCTAGAGCATCTTTTACAACTAAAAATATACGACTCAGTTCATTTGGGCTTTACGATAGTTTTCTGAGGTAAGTCAAAACACGGGGGAGAAAGCATATATTTTGTGTAACGGTTTTTCGTAGAGAAAAATATCTTTTATAAGAGAACAACTTATAGAACATTTGGAACTTTTTTATCCTGGCAAAAAATTGCCCTTAGATATCATTTAAAAAAAAGGGTAATTGGAAAATGGGGGTATTATGGGCGTTCACCCTTATTTCCAGTTGGTGTTGCCTTCTTTTCAATTGGAAATAAGGGTGAACGGCCATAGCACCCCCATTACCCTTTTTTTAAAAATAATATCTAGGGGGAATTTTTCGCCAGGGTAGTTAAATCCCAAATATTGCAGTACAGTCTAAATGGATTTATTCTAGTTTACCCCTTTGTTACTGAATTGTCAATACAATTTGGAAGATTATTCCACTCGAATGAAAGAAAATTTTGTTGTTAATTGTATTTTCAGTTTTTAGTACTTTTCTGGAAATAATACGAAACTGAGTTAGAAGATGTTCAATTCATAACTGAAACTATTTCCGTTATATATGAGTATCTCAAAATTTGAGTGTCTCAATGATATCTGTTGTGTATAATTTGAAGATAATACGAAAATAGTAGATATATTATGAAATGTCAAAATGAATTGTACGAAAAAACTCAAGTACAAAATGATATGTCGGTGTTTGCTAATTGGAACATTTTCATTGAACAATAGAGTATTATTATGTTCCTGATGTTTGTGAAGAATAATCGTGTGAAATATATTTCTTTTCTCTTGATTTAACAGATGCCGGTCCCCAGAGGCGGACAGACCCTAGACTACTCTAGATGGCAGCAGAATTTAATCGGCGTTTTGCAAGTCGACAGTGTTTACCATAACGACGCTCAGCCGGGGCCCAGGACACCTATAGTATTAGATGCAAGGCTAGCATACAGAAATAAAGGGGATCCTGACGATGCATGGAAGCTCTACGCAGCATCGAAAATCGAAAGATACCTGGAGTGTTCAGTAGGCGACGCAATCGAACATTATAATAATAATTGTGGTATGATACCACTCTTCGAACTGGGATCGCTCTATCATGACTACTATTTGTTGAATATTCGTCTTCCAATTGATAAAAATGTGAATCAGGAGTTGGGTCATATAACCGATCTACACTTGACGGTTATCAATCAGAATGGAGGATTTACTAAGGTTTGTAATACATAATTTGAAAGTATTTCAACTATAACAGCGACAACAAATTATTGTATGTCAGAGGGACGAAATTTGTGTAATATGTAGCTGGATACGTTACAAAACAATCTCGGTATTTGTTTATTTTCAAATATAAAACATTCATTTAACCACGCGCCACGACCCAGACCGACAAGTTGTTCCTATCAAATTCATGCGACGTGCAAGAAATAGTTGTATATAAGATGTTTAATTAACCGAAAACAAAAAAAAAACGAAATATCTTCAAGTTCTGCTCTAAAAATTGGATTTTCACTAAAAAAATATATATATGCAGAACCTTGGAATTGGCAAATACAAAAGAATGAAACTAAAAAAATCCACTTCCTGACAAAAGAATGAGCGAAACAGATTCCGTTCATAATTTTTTTTTTCTCGAAAACAGATAAAGGTTTTATTTTTCTGACGTACTCTTCTCTTAGTGTTAGCAACTTTTTGCAGTTAAAAAATTCTTTTTATTCTAATATAATTACAGGTTTGGGTGAGCCTTAAAACGGTATTCTTTCCCATTGTCCTATGCTTCATGGCTTGGTATTGGAGACGAGTCAATTCTATGTCAAGGCCACCTGCTCTATTGGAGTACATGCTTCTAGCCCTGGGATGTGCTCTGTCGTTTTTGAATATGCCATTGGAGTATCTGACTCTTTCTTATGATATGCCCTTCATGCTACTACTCAGTGATATTAGACAGGGAATCTTCTACGCTGTTTTACTCTCATTCTGGCTGGTTTTTGCTGGTGAACATTTAATGGTAAGTGACTGTTGGAAAATAAGGCACTTGATGTGTTTATCAATTCATTCATCAAGTTTTGAATTGTATTGTATTGGTGTATTTAAAAACATCTCTCAAGATATTTCAGCTGATGCCTCAAAATACCATAAAAATAGAAGAATTTTGATATAAATCATTTCTGTAAAGTTCAGTAATATTTATCATGGGGGTTTCATCAAAACTTTGATTAGTCTGTACGATTTTCAGTTAATCTCTCATAAACTGCCCTAGCTATGTTTCAATCAAACTTTTTGTTATATCTTCCCATTGTTCTTCGAATTAATTTTTTATAAACCAAATTCACACATTACATTACTGCAAATGGAAAGCAACTAATAGCCATAAATGATTCATTGCAGATTCAAGATGGTGAGCAGAAGAATGGCCTGAAGTGTTATTGGCGGCACTTGAGTGCCGTAGTTGTTGGTTGTCTTTCTTTATTCGTATTCGATATGTGTGAACGAGGAATTCAACTGCGAAATCCGTTCTTTTCCATCTGGGTATCACATATTGGAGCCAAACTCGCGCTAACATTCATAATTCTTGCAGGGGTATCCGCCGGAATGTATTTATTATTTTTAAGCTACATGATATGGAAGGTATTCGTGAACATAAATGTGAAGAGATGCGCATTGCCAAGTATGAGCTCGGCTCGACGTTGGCACTATGAAGGAGTCATTTATCGTTTCAAATTTTTGATGATCACCACATTATTGTGTGCTTCTTTGACGGTCATTGGATTTATATTGGGACAGGTTGCAGAGGGCCAAGGAAAATGGGACGAAGATCTCGAGATTGAACCTACATCTGCTTTTTTCACTGGGGTTTATGGAATGTGGAACATTTATATCTTAGCCCTACTTTGTCTCTATGCACCATCGCACAAAAAATGGCCGGTTGAGCCCACTGATCAAAGTCTCGGTGAGGAAATTGAATTTGCTAGATTGTCTACCGAACCAAATGAAATGCTGTCACTCACTGCATTCGCGCGCAAGACTGCTATGGATTAAATCAATGAGTTAATCTAAAAAATTGTATTGTTAAGTCTCGAGATATGTGAGCATCAAAGTCGTTCAAGTTTTGGAAATTTTGAAAATTACAAAATAGCTGAAATTTTTAAAATTTCTGAAATTGTTACATTTTTTTCGTTTATTGGGAGCTTCAAAGCTCCCAAACGTGCACAATCTGCGAATTTTCTGAAGGCTCTGACATATGTAGTATGATTGACATTTGCAAAATTCTTAATTCTTTATTAAGCATTTTGTTTTCAATTCTACATTAGGAGAATTTTTCGTTGAGTTTTTAGTGTCGGATTTTTATATAATAAAACTCGGGTGCACTGTGACGTGGATGCTCTGCACGGTAGTCGTTTTTTTGGGAGAACTTCCCATACCATTTGCAATTTATTCGTCATCGCATAACATGAAACATGGATTGATGTGTATCATTATGTGATGTCGCCCGACCATCATATAATCTAAGAAAAAATTTATATGACTTGTAGTTGCAAATATATGGTTGTACAAATTTTGTAGTAAGAAATGTTGAAAAATCTCGAGAACTACTTGCAAATGTCTTACGTCGTAAACCATATTTTCTGCGTTGGAAGAAATAATTGTGTCAATATTTCCCCCAAAATAGTCTTCTGGAATGATTGACTTATCATTAGTTGTACATTCAGAAGAGGTGATATATTACCATAAGTTTATATATTTATAGTAATCAACATCTTAACACTTTCAATTTTTATAAAAATATGAAACATTCCGCAAAACTTTCTTCTCCTCTTTCGATTCTCTTAATTTTTGGTACATACTTTTATCACAAAAGCGAAAAGAGCGGTGTAAAAAAAAAATTTCTTTCTCTATTATTCTTCATTTTGGTACATCCTGCAAAGGCATATGTGATTTAAATCAATATGTATATTAAACAAAAAATAATATAGGTTTTTCCTCATATGTCATTCTCTGGTAAAGGAAAAAAACAAAATTTTGGATGAAAACCGGAAAAAATGTAAGTTTAGGATTTTAGTTCACAAACGAATGCAAGAATAAAAGAAATGTTAACCATTTGGAAATTCAATTTTCTCTAATCGCCGGATTAATTTTAGAAAAAATGGTTTAGTTCTTATGAGACATAGTTGAGAAGAAGTTTTTTAACTTTAAATTTTGCTTAATAGTTTTTTCATATATTGAATAATAAAAGCAATTACTAAAAATAAAGAAAAGATGAAAAACGAAGAAAAATTGTGGAATCTCTCATATATTATTTGACGTCATAGATGTATCTGTGAAAATATAGCGTCATATATTCATTAGAATTCAATAAATGATAATTCATACTCTTCCACGTAATATTTGTGATTGACGTAGGAATTTTATTCAAATAATCACTAGCGACCAATAATAAGTTATTGAATATTGCACATTAGTCATCATACTGATGAGAACGTAATACTTTACACCATAGACATGTAATATCCATTTATTATAGATGCATTGGTGCCATTCATATATTCACATATATTATAAACCACTCGTAGATATTGGAGTACTTCCGTATGTAGAGAGGTTTTTTGAATTTTTTTTTTCTTATTTTTTCCGTTTTTATTTAAACTGTTTGTGATTGAGTCTTGTCAATGATAATGCACATTGATATTATGAATGTTGCAAAGTGTATCGAACTCGTGTTTGCACAAAAAATATTAATTCATAGTACTACATTCATATACGGCTGATGCATTTTTTTATGATTCATCGTAATTTGTTTACGATTTCTTTATCACAAACAAAGGTTCAATAACTCGATGGAGATTCTTTAAACGTATCAACATTTTGATTTTTTTTTCTTTTATTTTTTAAAGTCGCATCGACTACTCGGTCCTTAGCGGCTTCATATATTTGGTACATTGGAGATTACATTATTAACTTGATCTTTATATGTCAGCAGGATATGACGGTGAAGCATATCCTGCTGGAGTGCCAAAAATTCAAGGGAGATCGCCAAAACCTCAAGTTACCATCCGAATTACCAGAAATACTAAACAACAACGGCAATGTGGATAAAGTGATGAAACTAGTTAAAAAAATGAACATCTATCAAAGCATTTTGATTTTTGTAGATGCGAAAAAACACGATTTTTTTAATAATGAAAAAAAAAATTGAGAAAGTAGATCGGAGTACTCGGATATCTTCGGAATATTCTAGTAGTACTAATCAACCAGATACCGATTTGTATTATTTTTCATAAATTTTTCAAATATTCAAACATACAATGTTTTTTCGAAACAAATGTAAGGAAATAAATGACTGATTTTTTCACTTTTAAATGTGCCGCCTTTTGAGTTATTGACCTTATAATTAATTTCTTAACTATTGTAACGAGTTTGGGCGAATGATTAAATGCTTTCAAGTGTAGACGTTTTTTGAAGTCGTAAATTTCGTAACATTCAACTGACTTCATTAACTTTAATTAATTTAGTTAAAATCTCACAAAATTGGGGAAATTTTCTGAAATTCTCTAAATTATAGAAAAAAATCACAAATTTCCGCGAATTGTGCATTTCCCTCGTTCACAGTTATTCCGTAAAAAAAATTTCCACATTAAGGGATCATCAAATAAATTAAAAATTGTGGAATTACCCGGGTATGCAACGCGCATGCGCGACATCTATGCCTTTTTAAAAAATGGCGGCGCTCATTCGCGTTTCGATATCATGAGAAAGTGTATAACCTCAAAATCAAAATATGCTGCTTAATTAAAAATATTGTTAAAAACATGTTTAATTATTTCATATAGCTCCATAATATATTATACGTCACAATTGAATTATTTTTATAAGAACAGTACTTGAGCAGTCTGCTCCAGATAACTGCATAAAACATTGTTTATTTCTTTATTTCGATCAACAATTAAACAGGAAACTAATGGGCCTTAAATCTATCCTTCGTAATATTCTATTTGGAATTCCAATTGGAGTGACATTTGTCAATACCGTGGGATATGTTGCTCGAGTTGAAGGCGTCTCTATGCAACCAGCACTCAATCCAGATGCCAAAGAATACGACTATGTTTTTTTAAATTGCTGGACTATACATAATTATAATATCAATTACGGGGATATTATTTCTTTTAAATCCCCAAAGCATCCTGATCAAAAGTTAATTAAGAGAGTTATTGGACTGGAGGGCGACGAAGTTGGCACTCTTGGATATAGAACTTCAGTTCTTAGGGTAAGATTTATTTTGGACCATCCAAAGATGCAGTATCTCCTGCAGCAAAATTTAAAAAAATATTTTTTACTAAGTTATATTATCAATTTCTAATTGAAACATTTGTACAATTCTTGATAGTTTCAAAATTTATACTCTTAATTTTTTTGTTCTATTTTAATATGATGGTTTTCTATTCGTGGCTTTTGTAATAAAGTGCGAAAGATTATTGAAAAAATCTTGCGGACCCCTGAAGAACATAAGCTCTTTAGGGATAAGGTTCCAAACATAAAGAATCTCAATTTAAAACATTTCAGAAAGAACTAATTTTGGGCAATTAATGTGTTATTCTAAAAGATTTCGAATGGTTGTTAAGCTGTTCAGATATTTCGTGAGTGGATTAAGAATTACGTAGACTCAGGATAACGTCACAATACCTATTATACTAAGTCTACATGTAAGTGGGACATTTTGCCAATTATCTGTTTTCAAATTTTCCTGTCATGTCTGTCCTAATTAAATTTGGGGCTTAAAAAATTAGGCCAATTTTTCCTTGGTATATTTGGGCTAAGTGGAAAACATTTGGATATCAGTGAAATTTTTGGAGCTGAAAAGTATGCAGATAATTGGTGCAATGACGCAAATTGGGATCGCCGTTAGGCTAGAGATGTAAGCCACAGTACTAATGCGAACGGATAATACAATCTTAATGAAGAAAATTTGGTTGACACTATCAAAATAGCAATGACTATAAGGACCATTATCCTAAGCCCTTACATAAATATATCGTTAAACAGATAACAGGGTAATATACGTGCCAGATAAAAAATGAGGCATATTTGTCTATTTCTGTTTTTTCTTCTGGTTACTTGCAGCCTTTCAATAGAATTCTCGAATTTGAATGCTTACATGAGTTTGTTACTGAATTATTGATGTTGTGGACTCCTCCTCATGTCCTCATATGCACGACCTAACGTAGCTATTGAATATATCCTACATGACACTAATTTTGGACGACTTTGGCAGAATCTTGATCATATTTACCTAAAAAAAAACAAACAGCACTTTTGAAACAAACTTTTAGTAAACGCATGTGGGTGTGTATATAATTACTGTGTGGGTGTGTTAGCTTGCTCTTAGTTTTTATTGCATAAACGTATGAGATACATTTTGCAGTAAATTTTAATTCACACATATACACACACGCGCGTATTTTTCATTCATTTTTTTCATTCATTACCAATAATTATTGATACTCAAATTATTAATTAATTATTTTATTTGAGTAGAGAGAATAGATTAGTAAAGTAATGTGTTATAATTGCAGATACCGGAGGGTCATTGTTGGGTTGAGGGCGATAACACCGGGCACTCAGTCGATTCCAACACATTTGGTCCACTATCATTGGGTCTTGTGATAGCGAAAGCAACGCATGTTGTTTGGCCACCAAGTCGATGGCAACATCTCAATCCATCGGTTCCTGAGCATAGAATCCCATTGAGAGTATCAAAGCAGCCAAACCGTGCATAATTGCGTCAATTAAAAAAATCCAATAGCAATATAGAGCAAAATGAGAGCTGTAAATTTCGTTGATAGACTACAGTGGGATATTTCGGGAAATATATTCAGACATGGACTTGCCATTGGTGATGTAGATAATGATGGCAATAATGAGCTAGTTGTTGGAACCTCCAAGGGAGATTTGATCATATTCAAAGTAATTATGTCAACCAAACTGTCTTATGCATGTCAATAGTCTGCTTATTGAAGATTTCAAAAATCCCTCAACTTGGCCCATTTTTTGCTTAATTGTTGATGGGATTCGCGAAAAATTTGGAGTAAAACTTCTCAATATTTATAATTGTACTATGTTTTGATTGCTTTTGACAGACATCTTCGGCTGCCCTAATATGCCCGATAATTAACCGGATACATATCAATGAAATCAATGAAAGCAATAATGAAGACGTTGATGCGTTTTGATTGATACTAACTATCTTTACGTGCCCATCCATAGATTAATATCGTTCTTATCGTAGATTTGGAAATTAAATCAGTTCTAAATTTGGATCACTCTTTCAATATGTCAACCGACTCGTATCAAAGGTATTTTGGCGTCAGACTTTAGAATGAAAATCGGGTAAAAACCATAAACTGAGTGAAAATACGGTGTAATCGATACGATTTTGATTTCCATGTCAGGTTTAAACATAAGTGAATGGAAATATTCGATGAATTATAATAGTGCATTTCTCAATGTGTTTCGATCAATTTTGATGAATTTCTTAATGAGTTGATGGAATAGAAAAGAAACTTTCGACTTCGAGTTGCATGTTTTATGGATATATGAAATAAAAACTTCCAATTTTGAGATACCTTGTATCACAACCGATTGGGTTAGATGGTTTTTTTGTGCACCATAAATTTGGCAATAATAACCTAGCTGATGATACGTTCGAGAAATATTTATATATGTTGAAAGTACTTATAAAGTTCCGGTAACTTCATGACTACTGATAGTTACATATCCACTTACCAAAAATTCGCATAGTAAGTCAGTTGGAGATTTGGCGCGATTAGTCGTCAATAGTTTATGACTTCCATACAGTAAAATCTATAATTGCACTAGGTTCTGATTACTTTTGGCGCTCTCTTTCAGAGCCTTCAATATATGCTGCCATGAAGACTGGCTTTTTTTAACAGATGTATTGTTTTAGGAATCTGAGATTTGGCATAAAACGAGCGGGCTGGGACTGATCACATGCGTTGCCATAGGTGATATTTTTAATTACGGAAGAAATGCCCTAGTGGTCATTTGCGGAGATGGATGGGTGCATATTTTTTACAGCCCCCGTTCTGTCAATCCTAGTACGGGGAATTCCATGATGCTTCATAAGGAGTCGTTGGAAGGTGTCAAACTGGGTATTTTACACATTTTTCCTTTAAACTTACATGACATTGAAAACGTTCAAAAATCAAAGTTATATAACTGTTCTATAACTCATTTATTTATTTTTCCGTTGGAATGTCGACTAATGAAATTGTCTCATTTGATGGCACCTGAGAATTGTTCGAAGGGGGGTGGGGGGGGGGGGGAGTCGACGGATAAAATTTTGATAAATCTGCTGGTAAAGTTGAATTAAGGACAGTAAATATCATTTTTGTCTTAGGGCGAAATTTCATTGGCCGTACTTCGAAAGGAGAGAATTATTCTCTGAAGGAGATTATAGCTTCCAAATTACTCACAAATCCGTTCTAAGGATGTTTGCAAAGCGAGGAAGCTGGTATTTCTCCCTAAAACATTACTCGAGCTTTGCGCTTTGCATTCTTCAGCCTGGAAAGTTCGACAAGCTTTCATTTTACTCTCTTGATGTTTTAAGATGAAACGGTTTGGAGAATATCTGTTACGTTCAAATTTCAATCAATGTCGCAATGCTCCTGTTACCGACGTTTTACTATAGTAGTTTGCATTGAATAGTAGATTACATACCTAGGCCAGTAAAGTAAGGAATGCCTCAGATCACATTTAGTTGTTGGCCGAGGTGAAGCCGAGGTCGACAATAATGTGATCTGAGGCTTTCTTACTTGCTGGCCGAGGTGTGTATACTATTTTTCTGCTCGACGAAGCCGGAAAGCGGTAACTTCGTTTAGCGCAGCGGCCCGAAAGTTACCGCTTTCTGGCCGGAGGGCAGAAAATTTGTATTTCTTATCAATTCGGATAGTCACATATTGAAAATATATCCTAGACTTTATGGACATTTCGAAAGTTCTCAAAAAACCTGTTTGGCTAATCATGATTTTAACGGAATTATACATACTAATTACTTACTGAGTTGATACCCTCATTTATAAGCAAAAAGCGTTACGAAAAATTCTCAATAATTTTGATAAAGCATACCTTGAGGCATTCAGTGATTTTCTCAAAAAAGTTGACAAAATTAAATTGAATGGAATGTTTCAAAGAATGCAAAAAATTATGATAAATATTATAGCAACTTTCAATATGTCGCAAATTTGAAAATGAAAATAGTCGAAAAATGACTCATTCATAAAAAAAGTGTGGGATGATTCAGTAACTAATTCAATTGAACTCTTGCAGGTATGAATTTCGAACACAATCCAAGTGACGACCAAATGTCTGGCAGAATGGAATGTGTTCACCTGCAACGAATCCCCACAAATACGAAAATTGTCCTAGTAGCTGACATCGATCGAGATGGGTCTAATGAAATGATCATTGGATTGACAGATCGTGTTGTGAGATCCTACAGATGGTCGAGTTATGCAGATCTGGGTACTGGTAAACTTATTGGACTCAATAAGTGGGAGTGTGCTAATCAGATTGGAACAGTGACTTTGCAGGTGAAGAACGCCAAAACGATATCAAACGTATAGGAATTGTCACTAGGTTGCTCAATTCTCGCCCCCAAACACGTTTTGTAATTTTTGTCTCACAGGATTTGACTAGTTTTTTTTCCCAAGAGTTCTAAAAATCCCAAGTAACACTGACACACCCTTTTACTTGTGATAACGTCTTAATTCCTCAAGTGAGGAATAAGATCATGCAACATAAAAGGTCTATGTTTACATGAGAGACATTTTTCCTTCGGTACAGTTTTCATTCCTGTAACGCTTCCTGACATGCAGGGTTATGGACACTTCAGATTGTTTATAATAATAGAAGTATTGTAGTGATTTTATGCAACATTTAATGGCAATACAATTTTTAGAATACAATAATTTTCGAATTCCCCTTAATCGCATGATTGATATCCGCCCGTTTGATGTTTCAGCACACCAAAGATGGAACACCGACTCTGCTTGTGGCTCAGCCTGGTGGTACATTTATGCGAATAAAATGTAATTCCAACGATTGTCGTTCAGAGTGCGATTCGGCACATAGTGAGACAGCTGAGGGTTGCATAGACTATCAGACCCTTGGCATATCGCGAATGCGCAACCCTCACATTTCGACTGAGATAATCGGCGATCTAGAGCCTGGAAAAATCACAACTTCAACCACAGCCGATTCTCCCCCAAAATTAATTTCCAAGCAAATCCACATAAAAAAGTCAACTTTAACCGACGAATCGAATTTAGAAGCATCAAGACCAGTTGGTTCTCCTGGAATTGATCAAGTCGATGGGAATATGCTCGGTGGAAATATTGTTCTTGGAGAGTATGACACAGTTCATAAGAAGACTCTTCTTCCGACTTACGGCGATTTTACGAGGAAACATTGTGACGAGAGTGAACAAGTCCCAGAAGCCGAAGATAATGATAATGATGTGCCATTAGAGAGCAAACCTTATGCAATTGCTACGTTGGATGGTACCATAATGCTCGTTAAAGATGAGGTAATAACGATACGGAAAAGGATATGTTACATAGCTTAAACAACTTTCATGGTTTTTGGATTTGTAGCAAACCCCTGGTTGAATGAACGCACAGGAGTTAGCATTGCTATTTTTCGTTAATTGAACTTTGAATGGAAACTTTAGAAATATATCAACATCTATTGTTTTTTCCATTGTTATTCTTTGTACTACTGCAAGTATTAGTGAACTGCGGAGCTCTACAAAGTGTTTGTGAACTAAGTACTTATAAATGAATTAAATTGGAGCTTGTATCAAATGCAGGATCTCTGAGTTACGAATTCGTCGCCTAATTGACCAGGCCATCACAGGGACCGTCATATTTAAAACGAATATTTCCAGTAATTTCAAATGGGGACACAAAATAAATTGCGAAAAAAAACATCTGTAGGATCATCAAAATTCATTACGAGACTCGTGTCTAATACTTAGGAAAATAATCAGAAAATGTGATTGTCCTTGAATCACCGAATTAGCAAGTATAAAGTTTGTATCGAAAATACGGACTTTAACGGTATGCAATAGTTTTCCGTGTTTTTCAGGCAAGCAGGATTTGAATTTGAATTTTTTTACTCCCCTGCAAACGAAGCAACATGTTTACACGCACAATTTGCCGGAACTCGAATAACTATCTCATTTAAAAAATCGTGAAATAAGTGGTACTAACGCGCCTTTGCTTTTATGGGAACGATATGTATGCATATGCTTTACATATTGCATGTTTGATCATATGTCATGCATAATGTGTCCCATATAACACATACTCTGTCGAATTCGAGACTTATATCTGTCATGGACTTGAGAGGCTGTTAAAACGTTACACGTCGTTTTCCCATTTGAAAAACTCGTTCACAATTTGCAGTATAGTTTTCCCTAATTTCACGCACTAAGCTCACTATTCTCCCTTGAGGCGTGTTGGGTTCCCACCCGGTCTTGCGGTCTCATTTTAGGGATACCACCAATAGCACACACGGCATGTTTCCGCGAGGGGTCAGAATCCATAAGATTTGTTTTTCATTATGAAAATATTCTTGGGAGGCTGGGTGTAAATCCAGGATCTTGATGTAGTAGGCAGAGGTATGCACTACAACAATATGCGACTCTTGACATGTGTGTGTGTGTGTCTGTTTGCGGGGGGGGGGGTCCAAATTGAATAAATGGTATGTGGGTATGACCCTCTACGGGTCGAACCAATAACTTCCCGAACGTTCCGCCGTATATGTTATATCCACAATTTCCGTTCATGCCTCAAATTATGGTCTTTATAATGTTTTCGAAAATTCTAAATATTAAAAAAATTTATAATTCTTAATATGAATTAGTTAAATAAATAGTACAATTTGTTACTAACAATTAACTATGGGTGTTGGCAAAAAAAGTCTTGGAACATCAAGTGTGTATTTTTATGTGGGAACGACCTGCATTACACCCTTTGTTTCGTATCTCGAACTGTGCTTGCGATAGAGCGATCTAAACAGTTGAATTTGTTCATAACTATTAACTATCGGTGTTAGCAAAAAGAAGTATGCAACATGAAATATGTATTTCTGTATGTGAAACAGCTTTCATTGACTAATTTGTTCCGTATCTTTAGGGGTTTTCATGATGCAGCGATATAAACAATCCTTTTTGTTCATAACAATTAACTATGCCTGTTAGAAAAAAAGCCATAACACTACAAATGTGTCGTTTTACGTGTGGAGCGACTTTCATTCAACACTTTGTTTCGTCTCTCCAACGGTACTTGCGATGGAGCGATCTAAACAATTGAATTTGTTAATAACACCTAACTATCGGTGTTAGCAAAAACAGTTATACGACATCAAATATGTGTTTTTGTGTGTGGAACAATTTTCATTAACTGTTTCGTTTCGTATTTTCAACCGTTCTCACGCCGCTGCGATATGAACAATCTTTTTTGTTACTAACAATTAATTATGGGTGTTAGCAAAAAAAGTCATAAAACGTCAAATATGTATTTCGTGGCGGGGAACAACTTTCATTAAATACTTTTTTTCGTATCTCAAACCGTTCTTGCGATATAGCGATATAAACACTGGAATTTGTTAATAACAATTGAACGAAGCGGTTTTTGGAAAAATCCCTCCCTTCGGACCTGGACACCACTGAAACGCGTCGATAAAAAAAACAAAGGGAATCCCTCCGGTGGTTCCTCCGGAAATGTTAAACAAAGTTTCGTCCACACATACACACACACACACACACACACACGACCACTCCTCTGAAATCGTGTCGGGATGATGTGAAACGTCGAGAAACGTGAAAATTTCATCGATCTGGCACTTTTCATTTTCGGGGTCATTACAATAACTTCCCTAGATCGGGAAATTAAAAATACATAAAATCGTAGAATGGGGATCAATTGTGCTCCAACTTTTCGTGGAAATAATTTATAATCACTTATAATGTTTTCATCTAGGGTATCCTATGGGCAATGCAGGTTGACCATCAAATCTTTGCCCTCAGTCGTGTGGATGTCACTGGTGATGGTGCTGATGAGATAATCGTTTGCACGTGGGATGGACAAACGTACATCCTCGATCAAGATAGGAATAGTGTGAGATTCCAGTTTGAGGAACCAGTGAGGTCTTTCTGTACGGGCAATTATAGTCTGACTCCCGGGACATCTACGCCTAGTTTTGTTTACGTTTCATTCACGAATAAGGTAATTAACTTCCCGATTATTCGAGAAGTTATTGTAATGACCTCGAAATCGATACTATTCCTTTCATCCTGTCACTGGGGTTTTAAGTATACAAAAATGATGCCCAACAAATTTTGGATCGATGTCTGTGTGTGTGTGTTTTTTTTTTTTTTTTTTTTTTTTTTTTTTTTAGAGAGAAAAAGAGAAAGAAGGAAGTCAACCTCCTTCCTCACACTTCCTTCTTTCTCTTTCCTTCCTCTTTTTCTTACTTTTTCCTTTATTGAACAAACTTACAAAATTAACAAATAAAACATAACGTGCAAAGGACAATACCCCTTGTCACATACAATACAGTTCGGTTGGTCCCCGGACCACGACGGAACATCTGCTGAGCAATACTTCGTTGTGTAGGGGACGATAGCCTTGGCTTCCTCAGTAGCGAATCCTTTCCGCTCGTTAACGGTAAGAAGATCCTCCGTTTACTCTGGATTTTTCCGCAACTGCTCCTCGCGGCGCAGCTCCAGCAAAACCTCCATTGCAAAGTCGCTTGTCGCGTTCCATGCCGCCTCTGATGACAGCATAACTTCCACAAGATTTCCACCGTTGATGGATTTGCCTGCGCTATTTTCCCATACAGCTCGTTGGACGTCGAAACGCGGACACGTAAAGAGAACATGTTCCGCGTTTTACTTCATTCTCGGACACTTTGGGCAATCCGGAGAATCCTCATGCTTAAATTTGTGAAGATATTCCCGAAAGCACCCGTGTCCTGAAAGCATCTGGGTTAGGTAGTAATTGACTTGTCCATGTGGTCGGTCAAGCCAAACATCTAGCTTCGGAATAAGTCGGTGAGTCCACCGGCCTTTGCTCGAGGCGTCCCACTGCAGCTGCCATCGCTGGATGCTGTGGTTTCGTTCTTCTGTCCTCAGTTCCACTGAGCTCAGCTCAGTTGATGTTTTGCGTGTGTAGAGTCGCCTACGCTCTTCCGCTAGCACTTCAAAAGGTAGCATCCCAGCAATGACACACACAGCATCGTTCGATACTGTGCGGTATGCGCTGACCACTCTAAGGGCACTCAGCCTGTAGACTGGAACAATTTGCCGCCGAGATGCTTGGCTTCGTAATGCATCACTCCATACAGGAATACCATATGTTAATACCGACGTGACAACTGATGATAGCAGGAGCCTTCTCCTCTGTTTTGGCCCTCCAACATTTGGCATAAGTCTTGCAAGAGCAGTCTTCACTGCTCCTGCCTTACTGCTTGCATGTTGAGCTTGCTGTCTAAAACTAAGTCGGGCATCAATCATAATTCCCAGGTACCGTATGTAGGGCTGGGAAATTATTTCGTGCTCACCGACTTGCAGTGTAATTGTCTCTATTTTCTTCCGGCTCGTAATGAGGAGTGCCTCAGTCTTATGATCCGCAAGTTGTAACCCAATCGAGTCCATCCATTGTCGTATCTTGTTAAAAACATTCTCGAAAATGAGCTGGAGCGTGGAAAGGTGTTTGCCCACGATGACTATGGCTACGTCATCCGCAAAAGCTACGAGTTTGGCCCCCGCCGGTAATGCTATTTTGAGCAAGTCGTTATATACGATATTCCACAAAAGAGGACCCAACACTGAGCCTTGAGGTACCCCCCCAGTCACCCTATATGTTTTAGGACCAACCTCTGTGTCATATCTGAGTACTGTGTCGGTAAAGTAATTACCCACCATCTTTTGCAAATATGCCGGTACTTGCAGCTTCGACAATGCCGCGAGGATGGGATCCCACCGTACCGAGTTGAAGGCATTTTTGATGTCCAGGGTAACAACCAAGCAATACTGCTTCGTACCTCCTTTCCATCGCCTGCCATCGATTGCTTTTTTTGCTGTTTTGACCACCAGGTCTATAGCATCCAACGTGGATCGTCGTCGTCTGAAACCGTATTGAGCTTCGGCCAATAGGGGTTCCACCACTGCCTCAATTCTCTGATGTATAATGCGTTCCAGGATCTTGCCCGCCGTATCCAGCATACAGAGTGGACGATATGATGATGGCTCGTCCGGTGGCTTTTTCCCCTTGGCGATAAGCACGAGTCTCTGTTGCTTCCATCTGCTGGGGAAAATACCTTCCTGGATGCATGTATTATACATTTCGAGGAACATGCCGGGTGCTGCATTGATCTCGGCTTTCAGCGCTATATTTGGCACACCATCGAGACCGGGGGCCTTGTTGTTGCCCACTCTACTACAGGCCTGCAATAGTTCCTCAGCTGTAATCGGCGGTATTCCGTCGATAATAGCACCCTCCACCTGCTTTTCAGTCACACTCATTTGCTGGGGGAATAAGACTGAGACAATTCTCTCCAGGAGCCTAGGACAGGTTGGTGATGGCATCGGCTGGCTCTTGAGCCGCGTCATAACCACCTTGTACGGTCTGCCCCAAGGATCCTTCTCCACTTCCTCCAACAGTTCGTTCCAGCAGTCTCGTTTGCGAAGCTTTATGGCCTTAGTAAGCTTACGCTTAGCGGCTTTAAACTCCACTTCGAGACTTTCGGGGTTGGACTTCTTCCTTGCGCGTTGCCAAGCTTTCCTCGCTGCGAAACATTCCCTGCGGAGGGTCGCGATTTCACCGCTCCACCAATACACCGGTGGCCGTCGGTTTCCACTAAATTTCCTGGGCATAGTGGCATCGCAGGCGTCGGTGACTCTCCCCATGGTTTCGTCTGCTTTTCCTGTGGCATTCTTACTGTCTAATCGGGCAGTCTTCAGTGCCCTAAGGAAGGTGGCAATGTCAAATTTTCGCACATTCCAGCCGACTCCATTTGTTCTTTCCGGTGTGGGTGCGGATCTCCAATCAACCGACACCTCCCAGAGTACTGCCTGATGATCACTGGCAGTGTAGATCTCGGATACTTCCCATGCACAGTTGCCTTTCATCAGGCTGCTGCTGACGAAGGTGAGATCTATACATGAGCTCGCTTGTCCTCTGCGAAATGTCGGTTTGTTTCCATCGTTCAATAGGACAACATCTAGGGTCGACATGGCTTCCAGTAAAGCCCGTCCTCGTTGATTTGTCTCCTTGCTGCCCCAGTCGACTTCCCAAGAGTTGAAGTCTCCCGCAATTGCCACTGGGGAATGCTGTTTTGCATCCACGACGAGTCTATCTAGGAATGCTGTGAAGTCTTCATAGCAAAGGCTTGGTGGTGCATAGCAGCTATAAAGATAGATACCATTCACCTTGGCCACAACGAATCCAGACTGTTGGTCTCCGTCATATGCTTCAAGCGGCAGAGCACCGCAGGACCAAATGACGGCTTTATTGCTAGTATCAGTAACCCAGTTTTGGGTATATAGGTTCCTGTAAGGTTCCGAAATGACGGCAACATCAATTTTCAGGTCTCGAACCGTCTGCGTCAGCAGATCGTGTGCTGTGGTGCAGTGAGCCAGGTTCACCTGTAACACCCGCACTATGACTGTGTACGGATCTTCTGGAGTGCACCCTGGTAGACTGGACATTTGATACTACCAGTTACATGGGCATTGTCTTTCGTGGGCTCCAGTTCTACGCATAGAACGCATTTTGGAGACGCTTTACAATCGGCGCTTCTGTGCCCTTTTTCGCCGCATTTGTAACACAGGTCTGATCGGTCAATGGAGCTCTTGCAATTGACGGCAAGATGCTCGTAGTGCCAACACTTGAAGCATTTGATGGGCCTTACCACTGTCACGATGCGAGCATATACCAGGCTTATTCGTATTTTACTACCCTTACTCAGTATATTTCTTGCAGTAGCGTCAGGGAGTACCACCGTAGCAGATTGTGTTCTTCTGTAGGCCTTGCGAAGAGACTTGATGGCACTCAATGAGATATCACTATCTGCGCCATCAGCTTTCCTCAGGGCATCAAGTATGTCTTCTTTGGTAGTGACGTCATCGAGGTCTTTGATTTCGAGTTCCTGTTGAGGTCCCTTATTGAACACCTTAGCTTCGTTTTGGAGGGCTCCAACTAGTGCCTTCTCCAGCTCAACACCTTCGTCCTTCTTTCCTTTCGCTAGAATTAAAAGAACATCTCCGGAGGCTGTTTTACGGATTTTGTCCATGCATGAGCTAGCCGCGTAGACACCTTGGTCTTTCTTTATACGTCCTAATATTTCAGCGTACGTATCCTTCCCCGTGGGACGAATAATTAGCGCATCAGGGCGGATTACTGCTTTCTTCTTCATCCGAGGCTGATTCTGGTGTGTCTTCGCCACTTTTCCCTGCCTTTGGACCTTTGTCCAACTGGAACTTTCGCCCGTATCCGAGGTAACGTTCTGGATAGTAGGGTTTCGAACTACTCGGTCATTCTCCGTGGCCTCGGTTGAGTTTGCAGTCTCAGAGTTCTCCAAGGTCATTTCCTTCCTTCTTTTCACCTGCCGTGGAAGTTTTCTCTCCTCCAGAGGTGAGATATCTTTTCTCTTCGGCTGCCCACTTAGGTGAGGTGAAGTTTGGGCGTCAGCAGTCTGCACCATTGGTTGTGGGATCACTTTTTTGTCAAGTGCCACGAAACGGTCATAACTGCTTTTCATCTTATTGACCTGCAACTTAATGTGCTTGTGAACGTTTGCCTTCGGAGTGATATACTCCAACAAGTCTTTTAAAAGGTTATCAATCTTAACCATTTCAGCTTGCCTTTTCTTCAGAAGTTCTTCACTTGGGGTAGTAGACCCATCAGAGGCCAAGTGGTCCACCTCTTGAGGGCTGCAGTAGTCGGATCTCGACGAGCTCGAGCCTGCTTCGGCACTCTCATTTTTCCGTAATCATTTTTCCAATGGTTGTACTGGCCATGGTTTCTTCTTTAATATGTAGGCTGTTATAGGGAGCCCACCCTTGGCACCCTTGGTTCCGGGAGTTAGGTTTCTGCCATGTGTGTGTGTGTGTGTGTGTATGTCTGTATGTATGTCCCACGTCGGAAACGCCGATGCTCAGGAAACGGGCCAGGGCTGGCACGATATTGGCTATGCCAGGGCTTGGTACCCGAGGTTGGCCCAAAGTTTGGCCAGCACTCGTACCCCAAGAAATGGAAAACTTTGGGGGACAGGAGTTGTCTGCCATGGTCCACCCGAGACTGGGCCAGCCCTGGAACTCATTGGTTGCCAGAGGCGATTCATTTGCACCAAGATATGTAGAAAATCATCATTCTAGGCGTCACCTCTTAAACTGATACATAAATCTGAGCACATATATTGTGAATAAATGAGTCCCTCTATCCCTGGTAGGAAACGCCAGTGCTCAGGAAACGGGCTGGCTCTGGCACAGACTTGGGCTGTCAAGCCTTGGGCCCCAAGCTTGGGCCAAAGAGTGGCCGAAGTTCGTAGCCAGGATTTGGTGGAGGCCCTGGTTGCCGCATCTGGGCCAATGTTGGGCTGAGGATGGGCGGCCAGGGCTTGATTATCCACTCATTATTGTATTAAAAATTTCAATTTAATCACAACAATTTAATAGCAAATCCATTCATTGCACTAATCGATGGATAAAATTAAGAAATTGAAAAATAATGTGGCTAAGGGTTATATGGGGATTTTTAACATATCATAACAAGGGTTATGTGGTGGTTGAGTGGTAAGGTGTGCGACTGGGATGAAAGAGGACCTGGCAAGGGTGCCAAGGGTGCATAAACACGATATGTTCCTTTCCAGATTTCTCTGTATTATGACGTTCATCTTCCAAGTCTAATCGCCAAGAGCTTACCATCCTTGGACTCGGAGGAGGCGCATCGAGAAGAAGAAATGAAATCTGATGGTTTAATAATTCCAGAAAAAATTAAAAACAATAAGCAACTTCGAGAATATCTGCTGTATGGAATGAATAGTCTCGACATAATTACTAAGGATATTTGGGATATATCTTAATGTTATGTGATTCATGGGATTGTAAATTTATTGAGAATGATTGAAAATTGCCTGTTCAATTTTATTTCAATTACATGCCCCAAAAATCATAGAGCCGGATTTTTTAAGATTTTCAAAATTAATATATAAAAAAATATATAAAATATATATATATCCCATTGGCTGGTTCTATGGAAATCGTGATATGTTTTTAGTACCGTGGTATCAAATCCCTCCTTAGTTTCAACGATTTTTATTGCAAGAAACCTTACGAATGGCCATTGCTCGAGGGCCTTCAGCCAGTAACTCAATTACATTGCTAATCGAACGCGTATTATGCGAAATCATTAGCGCAGTATATCCCGCAGATTTGGGGTTACTAGAAGTTCCGTCAAATAAGGTATGACAGGTAGGCATTCGAGTCTACATTTATCAATTTTTATTCATCTATGGGATTAAGGACAATCGCTGGTGCAGACTGTACCCAGTAAAAAATAATACTCATATATATAGCTGCGAGAAGTTCGATGTTCAGTAACATCTCAGAGGTCGCCTTCTTTCGCTCAACTTCTGTGCTCGCACCTGTGTAGCAGATTGCCGCCAATATCAAATGAAAAGTTACGTTGTCTTCTCAAGTGAATTATTCTCTCGTCCGGTCGAAAACGGATATTTCATCAATTCCTGGGTATTCTGGATAACAATTTTCGAATTTACGAAAAAAACTGACAATGTTGAATCTTTCGAACATAATTTTTTATTATTCGAAAAAGTTTCAAATTTCCAAAAAAAAAATCGAATCTTCTTTTTTTTTTTTTTTTTTATCGACGCATCAACTACAATGGTTCTTAGCGCCGGCTCTGGACTTATTATAGTCGTTAGACGCTCACGACTTTTTCCCTTGTAACACAGTTACGGATGTTATTCATTCACAATGAGAGCAGGAACATTCAGTTGTAAACAGTATTTGGTACTCGTCTTATAACTTTTGGGGGTGAACTGTTTTGTACTTTTGTGGTGCCCATTATTTGACTAAATCGAATCTTCACATTCCTCATTATCCTGAAAATTTCCAAAATTCCTGGAATAAAGGAATGGGTTCATACATTTTAAAATACGTTATGCTACATGTCGCCTTTATCTCTCTTCACCATCTGAACTGAAACATCAAGTTAAAAGGAAACTTCACTCCTGCATTTAAAAATTGAGGAAACAATCTACACAAAGTAGATGATGGCATTCCAATATTTTCACTGCTTGCTTTTATTGGCCCCATAGGGAGGGTGTCAAATGTATAACTCTGCACTAGTAGACACGATAGGTCCAACTGAGCCCCCATGGTGAGGAGAGAAAAAAAGAAAAAGAACCAAATAAAAGAGGGCCAACTATATTGTTGTCAACTTGACATACTTTTGACAGATTCAGTGTGAGTTGGTGTTGAGTGACAAGGGCACTGACGTTACGCGTTTCCTAGGTCTGGCCATTGAGAAAAATGAGGATATGAGGCATAGCGTACTAAAAGGTTAAATGATTGACCCACATCCTATTTTCTCAAATTTTGGAAAAGCTCAATTTTTTATTTGCCTCCGAATCCGAAAAATCGATTTTGCATAGAATCTCTACGTGTCAAGGCATTTTCAACAGAAAAATTGCTGATTATTTTTGTTCACTAGAAATCAAATTCCACACATTAAATGTTGAACACATTTTTCGAATACCCGTAGGTCATCCGGAATTCCCTTGTCTGTGAATCTCATTTAAGGCGTGTTCGACACAAAATTGTAATATGTAATTGGAAGTAACTTCCGACTTGGTAGTAAGTAACCAATTACTCGTCCCGGCCCTCTTTTCTGAGGCAAGCAACTTTCATATACGTTTCACTCCTTTAATAACCAGCACCATTGAAAATTCCCAAGAAACGAATTTGTTGTCACAACGAAATTTTACTTGATGAAATCGTTTTCTTCTATCAGTGTGGGTCGGCATTAATAATTTTCTGGGTGAAAATTGAAATAGGTGATTCTTCATGTTGCCGGGGAAAAAAAAGAACATTTTCCGCTAAACCTACTCACGAGATATGTTGCAACGGAGGAGTAACAAGCACATTCTCAATTATAAGATCGATGAGAATTTTATGTCAATTATTTGTTGTTAATGATTTTAACATTTGTCACTTGGTATTTCAAGAGTAATTTTCTTACGGTGCAATTTCATAATTTGATGATTTTTTTATGAACTCCATTTTCCGGATTTATTGTTGCCATACTTCAGTTCCTATGCTTAATTTTTTTCCCGGTGGACTTGTATTTCCATCGTATTATTTCCGGCGTGGAACAACCATTCCGTTTTTTAAAATATTTTTATAAAACATCCATTATTTCTTAACAGAGGCCACTGACAGTTATTTCAAGCTCCATATGATAATTGCAGGTATTCTGAATGTATAATGTTTATATGTATTCTGAATGTTTTTTGGATTGTTCTGAAATACCCTATCAATATTGTAAAATTTGTAACTTTTTTTGCCCGAAACTGTATTGCTGACGTACTTTAAGTGAAAAATCGGTGAAAATGTAACTCTATGTTGTCACCCGACTTGCCCGGCCCATGTCACATATTTTTTCAACAAAAGCACGATGTGGGATACGGCTTATTGGCGACAATGCCAGTGTGGGTCCAGCGTCACGTCTAGGGCACATAAAAGCGTATAATGCCTCTACGCTAACGTGAAAATTATCCTGTCAAACATTCGCCCGTCGGATTAGCTCCACCATTTCTCTCCCTCTATCTCTCTTTCTCTCACACTTGGGACATACACATGCTAACATTGTACACACGATGGGCAGCCTATGACGATGATTCTTGCAACCTTTCGCCCGTCCGAGTTTGTGGTATGCATGTATACATTAGGGGGCCAGATGTTCGGTTTTCCATGAACAGAGAAGTGCACGCTTAGTGTGTTCAAAAGCAAATAGTGCAGAGTGTGATTATTGGTAGGTGTTGATTTTAACGGGGAAATATATCAAACATGTTTCAATGAATAACAGTTTGAGATGCGTGGAGGCTGGGAATTTTTTTTTTTTGGTTTTTAGCATTATGTTTTCATGTTTAGCATTATGTAGGCGTGCAGGTGTGTGTGTATGCGAATTTCAATTAGTGCCACTCTATATGATTGCGCTTTACATTCCTTAAGGTTTTCTAGGGCCGTCCGTCTTGTTCTGTTGACGCAGCGTCTTCTGCATGTGGAAAACGGTGTTATTATAATCAAACTGTTAGTTGTTCCAGGTAGGACTTGTTGAGCGCCAACCACGCGTTCGGGACGTGCCCTAAGCCATTTTAAGTATTGCTTAATGAAGTTCTCTCAAACAAGGGTCGTTTTTTATATGTTTAAATGTTAAAAATTTCGTAACTTTTTATATTCGCTATCCAGATATGATGATTGCCTGCGTACATAATCGCAAATAATTAGTGATTGATTTCTAAGTAAATTGCAGATCGAGAAAAAAAGCTCTGCCCTCGCAGTACTAGCAAATACGTAGTGCCAAAAATCGGTATTTTAAAATACCAAGCCACAAATTGCGGATGCGTTGACCAGTGACAAACATTTGATATTATTATGGGACGTTTTCGAGATAACTAACTCCGCTAAGTAAAATAAAAAAGTCGATTGAGCAATGGAAGTTCGGCACCGGAAAATCGTGGCCGCAACAGCGCAACAGAAATTCATGGAGGCGTTCTGCTCATCATGCGGGCAAAGATATCGGGTAGAGAGGCGTGGGCAACCAAGCGGTAAATAATTCAGATAGACGAAAAGGCTGTAAATTAATAATCTTTATTCCAGAGGGAATCATTAGGGATTGATAAAGTATATCGGAATGAGGAATACTTCCCGAAAAAAATGGAGGCTGAATATCGGATGGGATTCAAATTTGATTTCTCCCTGTGCATATGTCCTGAAGTATGGTGTAAAGTATTGGAAATGCGAGGAAAATCAGAAAACTTGACGATATTGATGATATTTTTCATACCAATCATTTGGTGTTGTCAATATTCTCCTCTGCGTCTAACGTGCTCCCCAACCGTAGTTGCTTTTAACAGTTTAAAAAGTTGTTACCACAAAATATGCGTTCTGATGTGAGCAACATTTGGTTAAACTTTGTATCTCTATCCTTTTGGGCAATATTTTGTTATACACACAATTTATACATAGTAATTCAACCAAAATCGGTTTCGATCCAGACTGTGTTGGAACCTTGTGATCGCATCAGCATTGGCCTTGATTGCGGAAGTGGTGCGTTGAGGTGACACTGTTTGTGTAAAAATCGAGATTACATGTGCACATGCGCACACACACACACCATTATAAATAGTCTAGAAATGTCGAGATCTCATTTAATTTTAAGCTTCAGGTACTAAACGATGCAAAATTTATCTATTGGAAAATTAAAAATTTGGAATTATTTGCCTTATGTACAAATTCTTGGAGAAATTATAGCACTAATTGGCAAAGTCGTTATCCCTCGTTTTCAATTTTTTTTTCATTGCCAATCACAATGAGACCTCCCAAATTCTCACGCCTAAACTGTCCAAGTACTGCTCTGAAAATTCCTACATCTTTGATATTGAGTTTTGATTTTAAAGTATCATACAGCAATTATGCTTCACACCTCTTTTCTCTGTCGATATCTTACGATTCATAAAAAGGTAAATACGAAGTAGTGGCTGTCAATGATCAAGGAGACGATGTCTGAGTTTGCAGTGAACTGACCAACGGTAAAAATTAAGTTGGAATCAACTTCATTTTTGTATCGAATATGGGGTAAATTACGGTTTTGGAACAGCTCATTCCTTATGAATCCTTCACTCAAATATTCATGCTACAAAGTATGTGTGTGTGTGTGTGTGAGAGAAAGAGAGAGTGACTGCACTGGAAGTTGTTTTCGCGATTCATCGCGAACAAATTGTATGTTCTACATTTTCTATGCAGCAATCGAAGAACCTTCACGTTATGCAGAGCTACTTATGATTACAAAAACAAATTGTCGAGAGAAGTTTAATAAATTGTTTTTCAAACCATTTCTTAAGAAGAATTTTCATTAACTAATGATAAAAAAAATTAGGAAAATAATTGTTAGCTGGAAAATACAAGCTGCGAATTTTTTTTTTCATCACTAATCCAGCGATCTCAATTCGAACCCCCTAAGATACCTGCTTTCTATGGGCTTTCCCCTATGATATTCTGCACCATGTTCCAGAAGATTGCCACAGGAATTTCTCGTTCGTATTATTTTCTGGAAAACAATATTTATGCAGTGAAAAGAGCTCGTTGAAAAATAAGGACCTATGAATGTGATTCGTCACCCCTCGTTAACGTTTGTAAAATCTTGACATGAGACGAAGGAATGGATCAATCCCCTGACCTGACGACTGCCCTAGGCTATTTTCAGTGAGTATAAACGAATTGTGAAGAAGATGGGTATCGTCTCGTTTTTTTGAATTGAATCCTTTTTCATTATCGTATTTGGAGTGACTTGGTTGGGGATATAGAAATTTTGGAATACATGTTATGGCAATATCAACAAAGAATTTTATTTTTTTGCTGTCTATCACGGGCGCCCCAAAACTGAGACTCTATTTTTGAGGGTTAGAAGCAAATTCCAGGTCGAAGCTTCCTCTCCAACTTTCCTATCTAAAGCCCCTCATTAAGTTATGGAAGTCTGAAGTTGAAGAGTTTTGCCACTGGACCAGTGCTTTTCGCTCCTAGAAGGGTTCCAGGTGAGCGAACAGTGCCAAGAATTGTGTCCCGGCACAATTTTATTGAGCTCGTGTCTGGAACGGTTTTCAGGACGGAAGTTCCACCTGGAGCAGTGCCCAGAACGGACCCGTTACTTGAATCCTGAAAAATTATAGCGCGTTCTTTTTCAACTCATAAAAATTTACCATGTGTTAAAAACTTGTGACATGGTTGATATTTTCACGGTGTTTGATTTAAATTTGTATTTTTTTTATTTTCAGAATGTTTCCAAATTGTGATAATTTTGAAATATTTCATTTTTCTTCAATTTCCAAAGCTTTGTGAACGGTTAAAACGTTCTAAAATGAACAGAAATATTGACAGTTTGAAGTTTTTGAATTTTGAGAATTCGAAAATCATTTGAGATTTCTCAGTCACAATTGTACAATTACTAACATGGTTTTGAAATTTTCGAAATTATTGAAATTATTATCCGTTTCAAAAAACGTTAAATGTATAGAAATCTTTGACATTTTGAAGGTTAAAATAAAAATTATAAAGAAATGGTAAATGATTCTTCCGCATTTGCCCATTTTTCATAGCAACACCCTAATTTTTCCTGCTCCCCATTAAGCCCGTAAAATAAAAATGTTATAATAAAAACTTTCGCTTCCATGTGGCCTCCTTGATGCACCTCTACAACTTCTCTCTGACTAGTGCTTCAGAACTCAGATACAGGGTGAAAAAGTGCAGAAGAAGGTAAAAAAAGAAGGATCTACAAAACCTCACGTTGGAATCGGGGGCCAATAAAAAGGCTCTGCTATTCACGTCGCTTCACTTTCTCGCACTCTATCTCGCCTCAATTTTTCTCCCCCCCCCCCCCCCCCACCCGCCTCCCACCAAACCTCCTGCCATTTCAAGGGCCCCTCACAAATCCACATCCCAACGGATCCGCGTAGGGGTGAGTTCTCGTCGAATATAGTCGTCGTTTGCAAAATAAAAAAAAACGTGGGGTGGGGTGAAGGAGGGGGGGGGGGGCGGAAAAAATAAACGGAAAATGAAGAAAGGACGAAACGACAGGCCACGCCCAACAGCCAAGTCCGCTCCACCAATGGCATTACGTAACGGTGGCCATTTTGGTCCGCAGCTGGGAGGCTGCGCCGAAGATGTACCAAGTACCCCCCTCCGTCCAAAAGTTTACCTCTACGCGTCACATTCCACATTTCGTATTATGTGCTCTAAGAGTTGAACTATTCTCCTCCTGATACTCGCCTAGTATTATTATTATTATTATTATTATCGTCATCATCGGCACAGCCTTGTTCTTAATATTATAATTATTATTATCATTATGATAACTTGATTTGGATGATTCTTATTTCCTATATGAATATTTACTGGTTGATCTTATGAGATCTCATTATGTAATATTGAAAATTTCTGATGGAATTTTTACATGGAATGTTATAATTATTGGAATTTTTCAAATACGACAAGAATACGTATTAAGTTGAGTTGAAAATCCGAATAATTATGATTCCTCATACTGATTTAGAGTTTTTGGGAAAGTTCTTCACTACATTGCTAAACATACTTGATGATAGATTTAATATTACATAATTATAGAAATTGTATTCTTATTTCGTATTTTTCATTATTTTCTATGAAAGGTTTAGTGAAAAAAGTTTCTAAAACAAATGCGAATTTGGGAAGAGAATGCACAATGGTACAGAAGAAATCAGTTTCTTTAGCATCGTCATCACTTCAGAGGGGAATACCTGAGATACAGCCCAACATACTGAAATTTTTCCCTCACTGTATATTACGTAGTGGTACGTTGCTTTTTTCCTGTAGGGCCTCGAATTCATAGGTTCTTGATGAAAAAAAAATTCAGAAAAATATTTGGTCTGTATTAAGATATAACGATTTGTCGCCACGATATTTTTGGCCTTCCAAATTTTCTGCTTCATTTTTTTTAGAAATTTACAATAATTATATTTTAATTGAAAATATGAGAGAAAGGCGATTGAGATGAAGTGAAAATTTACATAATGTTTATTCTTTATTGTCTCTTTTCCATTTTCCTTCGCCTGTTATTATGAATGGGGGTATTGATAGGAATATTGTTAACATCAAGTTGTTTAAATATTTTTGTGACAATTCTACCGAACAATTTTATTGGAAAAAATGGGCTAGAGAAATTCACAGAATGTCATGAATAATTTGTGATATTCTTCGGAAACGAAATTTTTGGAGAATCGTACAGACTCGTCTTTACTTTGGTATACCACCGCACATAGTGCCTCAACTTGCCCTTAAAAAAATGTTAAATTCTTCGCAAAGTTGAATGCTGTTTCCCAAACATGTGGCCTTCACTTTAAATAGTGGAGAAATGGAAAAAACATTGGCGCATTTTGCTGAAAGTTGCAAATATTTGCTTCATCCATTATTTTCTTTCCAATTTCCACTTTTTAAGAAAAGAGATCAAGTAAGAGAGTATCGAGAATTATAAAAAAAAATGCAAACAATTTTTTTTTCCTATATTAAAAAAGGTCCTGAAAAATTAAAAAAACTTATTTGTCAAGTTGAAAAATGGGTATATCGAATTTTTTCTCCAAATTTCCATATTCTTTGAAAAATTAGAATCTTTAACCATGAATTTGGGATGTCATTTAATATCGCTTAACTTGGGAAATTCAATGTGTTCAACAGCAATCCTATTGTTAACATTCAGGATTTCTTTTAAATATTAGCAAATTGCTCACATTTTTAGAAAAATTTTCGAAAAGTGGAAAAATTTTGAGATTACAAAACCTTCTAATTAATAAAAACCTTCCAATATTTTTTTTTTGCGAAAATTTGTGATTTTATATGAATATAGCCCGTAATGTGTCAAACTTGCTGTAGACTCCCCTTAAATTTTATATACCCCCACCTCACCCATTGAGCCACCCCTTTTGCCCCTCCAACCTTCGATTAAGCGGCCGTGGGACGGCGGGATGGCGAGGGGGTGTTCGCGCAACAGAGACAGAAAATAACGAGTTGTAAAGCAGCGCCACATGGGACCCCATAAAGCGGCGCTACCAAGAAACAAAAAACCGACGCCGAATCAGAAGAGATTCAATTCGTGAGAATCCACTCGTGACACGACATTGCCTCTCGGCTTCTGCATTTATTTCGCGTGCAAAAAAAATAGGAAATTAGAAAAAAAAACACCACCCATAATATCACCCCAAGAATTGAAAAAGAACCGCGGAACTGGAATTGCTCGCGGATTAAAAAACAAATTGTATCGTGCCTAAATTTGAAATAAAAAAATTGCGATCTCAATGAGCCGAATTTTATTTGAATAAACCACAACAATCTTCGACTAAAAAACCAAATTTCCAATAATCGAAAATATGAAGATATTTATTATATCGTCTCGAGCGATTCATTGAAATTTCACTTCTGCGAATATTCTTGTTTTGAAAAGGCGCCATATATATATAGATAGTATCAGTTCATGTGAACAATCGCTGAATGACTGACTATCGTGAACATTATCGGGAGTTTAAGTATTGGGTGTGATCACTAATTTTTGGGTGTGGTGGGGGAAAACTGTTGTGCAAACGATTTTTGTGCGGGGTGGGGAGTTAAGGGAGTGAGGGAGATAGATATAGATAAAGAGGGGAGTAAAGGAAAGAAAAAGGACAAAATATTTGACTAGACAGCGGTGTATGGAATATATTGTTTTACAGCGTAACGCGCGCGTACTCTAACAAGTAGTGCACATTTTGTTGGAAATTTTCACTGAAAGTTAATGCCCGTTGAATTAATTTGTCCCTAAAATCGTGTGTGAGAACTTGGTGATTATTCAGTGATTCGGTATGAGCATTTTGTAATGTAGTTCACGATATTTTGAAGACTCTTAAGTGCCACTTGTTGGGATTGTTTTTGTGCATCAACTTGTGAAAAATCACGAGTTTCCAATCACAAATCACGGAAGGATACGCATGGTCGGAAAGGGTGAGTCATTCAAGGAGAATTTTCATTGATTTGTTATTCTGTTTAATGATCTGGTGCTCAGTATAGGTCCAATCCAATCGTGATAGAATTAAGGAGAAAAAAAATATAAGACGCTTTAATTCAATTGAGAAGACTGCGCGTGAGGAGAAGGAAATTTGGCAAAAATTCGGGGGAGAATTCCTTGAATTCCGGATGAAATGTTCAGTGGAAAAATACAGAATTGAATTTTTTCGTGAGTTACGTATAATTTTTCTATAACATGATGTAAAATTTATGGAATGATTTGACTTTTGCGTTATGTTTTTGCAACTTCAAAATTTTATCATATATTTAGTATATAGATATTCTAAGCATATATTTAGTATTCATATCCTTCTTTTGCGATGAAAATTAATCGCAATTTAGTGATGTAGATTTTTCCGTTCCACTATTATCCATCCATTGTGGATTTTCATCATCATTTATCTAGTTAACAAAAACAATTGTTCGGCATTATGGAAAATGAGCGAAAAGTTTCATATACAATTAAATAAGGTGACTTTATAAATAATCATGCAATATGAAACAGGAAATTTTTTGATGCAGTGGTTGGATTAATTGGTCAAGAATGTTTGAGAACATGAAAAAATTTTAACATTTTTGCAAATTTTACCATTTTTGCCTAGAAATTAATGAATGCTGATGATGCAATCAATATCGATGTTATGAATTCAATTCTATTCATGAATCGCCACTGTCTCCACTATAGTACATATCAGACAAATCGATAGTGACAATGTCAACAAACATTTGTGGGAATGAGCGAGACTTTGGAGCGAATTTTCAGACTCACCATTATGATTGATTAGTTTCAAGCTTTTCTCATTTTATTTGACATTTTCGAAACGTACGAAATACTTGGAATTTTTTTAATTGAACAAAAAAAACTTCAATTTTTTTGTATTCAGTGGATACAAAAATCATTTTTTGTGGAATTGATCTTTCAAAATCTTTTTCAACTTTCTGAAAGTTATCATAACCATTTGGAAAATGCAATATGTCAGACCCATGAAATTCTTACTATTTTTGATGCGCCATCACCTCCTGATAGTTTTTCAATGAGCTGTTGGAATTTGTGTGTGTTTTTTTCTCCATCCATCTCGTTTGTACTCCCCACGGTCGTTGCTGTTTGAGCACGGGACACCCACCCATGTGGCTGGGGCCAATTTTCCGTCATTTAGACCATCGGATTTCAAAACCCAGGGTAAACCTCTAGAAACCCCTGTTACGATGGTGGGAACCCATGATTGGTTGGAGCTATATGGGTGGCACGCGTCTGTGTCCGTGCAAGCATGTTTTGCACACACACCCACGCACACACACACACATACATAACCCTAGGAATTTTTTTTTCTAAATCTCTGAAGTTTTGATGAATTTTCAAAATATTCTTTTTCTCAATTCATGAGTTCTCAGAGTTTCTGCAATTCTCAGTTTCCGGAAGTTATTGAGATATTTTTTTTCCAAAAACTCGAAACGATGGAAATTTTTGGGATTTTTTGAAAATTTTTTGATTTTTTTTTAATTCAAAGAATTTGAAGATTGTTAACTATATTCTTCTGTGGAAATTTTCGCATTTCATTATCGCCCATTTTACAGAATAGACCTTAGATGTGACTTTTTGTAGTTGATTATCAAGCACGCGACGGCTTATGAAACATATTCGAGATTTTTCAGGGCCTATAGACTACCACGGATAATAACAAATAGTCAATGATGGTCATTAATTACTGAAAATTGTGAAAACATGAAAAACAAGCGTAGAAAGTGAATTAGGAATTTTTTTTTAAGATACTTCACAAAAATACCCCGAGTATATTACCTGACCAGATTCGAGTAAATTTTATTCCTGATACGAGAAAATTTTATTCCTGAGAATAGAGGAAGGTACAACAAAAATGAAAATAAAAATGAAAACAAAAACGAAAACAGAAATGAAAACAAAAATGAAAACGGAAATGAAAACAAAAATGAAAACAAAAATGAAAACAAAAATGGAAACAAAAATGAAAACAAAAATGACAACAAAAATGACAACAAAAATGACAACAAAAATGACAAAAATGGTCAAGTTACGTCAAAATTACCGGGATATCGTATATTGTGCACCTAGGGCGGAAAGTTGAACATTCACGCGGCCAGTGTTGGATGTTCGAGGTGCCGAAATGGGTCCACAGCACGAGGGCCGAAGGCCCGAGGGCGTTTTGACACTTTTTTTCGCCGGCGGGCACCCGACACGCTCCGTAACGGTGTTGACCTTGATGTCCGAGGTGCACATACTATTTGCTTTTCTCACTAGGCCGCTAAACTGCCAGTCCAATCTCGCTCTGCTCGGTTAGATCGCGCTTTATCGGACGAGGTTATAGAAAAACTTGTTCGCTATTCGGTCTACGAAACGTTTTTGAGGAGGATGAAGATTCGCCTCGGTCTGCAATAATCCCTTTTCAGGCTTTCATGACGAAAATTACTATCCCACCCCTCACCGGAAGTTCACTTTCGCCCGGAGCACTTTTATGCACTTTTCGCCCGAGGGCAGAAAGTACGATCTTTCCAACATGGTCCACAAAAACGAGGATATATCAAAGTCATGTGACTCCTTTTTATTCATTTCCTGGTAAATACATGAATTTGTACAGGTCTTAACGACTTCTACATTCTCTAGTTAACCTTGTTAAACGGGCAAACATCGTATTGCTATACATTTACATGCGAGTTGGTCGCTTCTCTTAAAAATTTTCACTTCCACTGCAATATTTCCACATTAGAGTTGCAGATGAAATCCTTATGTTCCAGCAAGTGTTTGAACTTTTGCCGATCTAATGCACTTCTTGAGAGATATATATAATGGAACATATCGCATTGGTCCAAATAAAATTTCTCTCTTGGTGTAAGTTGCCGGGAAATTTCTAACTTTTGGTATATGGAGGCGAATAGAGGGCCTACATAATACATTTTGAATAAATTATGTCCCAAGAGAACGTCATTCTTATATGGGACAGAGCGAGGTTTGTGGCATATTGGGTGTTCATCTGACAAACACTCACTGCTATAAATCTGGAGTTGGTTCGTTGTTGCATTCATGATTTACGAGGCTGGGTCCTGTTTTTAATATATAGTCATAGCTATACATATCGGCCTCTAAAAAATGTCTTTCCCGAGGACTGAATTATAGACTGGACATTTAATTCATAATATATCAACAGTAAACTTGCAACATTTAAATTGCGAATTATTTAAGCACCTAGTTCTGCGAATTAATAGTAGTAGTAGAAGTAGTAGTAACTTATTTCGATTATAATATTTGCATTACATAAATGTTCTACGTTAAGTTACGCAAAGCTCTATAGGAAAATTACGGACGAATATAGACATATATATATAATCGCAAAAACTGATGGTACACAATAAGGCGAAGCTTTCACAGTATGAATAAAGTAGTAGGCTTGCAAGGGTGTGACTGAGATTTAGCTTGCGATGAAGGAACAGACAAACTAGTGGCTGATAAGCAAGTTGTTTTTCAACCCGTTATGTGTCAATCTGAAGCAGATGAGAATATTGAAGCGTATGTAAAGTTTAGTAATATGAAACACTTTGGGCTACGTAGATTCTCAGAGTTAAGGAGTTAGATTGATAATTGAAAATGTTGACAATGAATATGTACAGGGCCTTCAAATAGTTCAAGTTGAGTGAGTTCATTAGGCGGATGAGATTGTTAGTTGCTAATCTAATTTGGATTTTTGCGCGAGCAAGATGGATTGGACATCGTTCGGGGTAAAATGATGAGTAGTTCTTCGGAGACCATCTCAGAAGTTGAAACTGGTGATGTATGTTGCATCATTTCGGCGATTTGGCAAAGTCGATATATCTTAAAATCGCTGTCAGCTCCATTAGTTCTGTGAATTATTTGGTTCATCCCGAAATTTTGCTTGGTATATTGAATTCAGGATTAAGGGATAAATACCATTACTGGTCATTAATGTGTTAGATGGTCAAGTACCTTGTACTTCGAGTCATTAAATTGTGTCTTCAGAAGTAAGGTTCCAAATTGTGTGCATTGCATGAGCACTGTGTATGGGTAACACTTTCGACGTTTTCAAAATTTTTGAAATAATCGTTGCAATTTTTGCTGTGTTTTTTGAATTGCTTACATTATTAATATTTTTGCAATTCTGAAAATTGATGATTTTTAACTTCCCGATAGGGAAGTTATTGTAATCACCCCGAAATCGAACTTTTTCATTTCGACCTGTAATTGGTGTATGAAGGGTACCAAAATGATCTCCGAAAAATTCTGAGTCAATGTCTGTGTGTGTGTGTTTGTATGTATGTGCCCTACATTTTGGTCAACGATTTCTCACGAATGGATACACCAATCGAAGCCGTCGAGGTCTCAATCGACGCGTCTTCATGTAACTCAGCCCGATTAGTTTTCGATGGATATTGGTTCCGAATATATATTGTTATTAACAATTTCAACTGTTCATAACGCTATATCTTGTAAACGGTTGGAGTTAGGGAAAAAATTTGTTAACATAAGTTGTTCCTCATCCAAAGATCCACATTGAATGTTTATTGACTTTTTCCCATAATGCGCATAATGAAGGTTGTAGAGCCGTTAGAAAAAAATAATTCATGTGATGACTGCATGAATGGGGACTAGATGGTATCGGCGATCGCCAAAGTTGGTCTCTACAGCATACATGGACCGACGCAGAATGTAATACTTATATATTATGTATTATTAATCAATATTTTGAAAAGTTCGCGAAAATTCTCCAAATATTCAGAATTCTTGGAATCGCTAAAAATGCGAAATGTATATGGGAAAAAAATTATATGCAATGGAAAAATAAAATGAAGATGATACATTTTTTCAAAAAAAAGTCATGTGTTTGAAATTTTCAAATTTCTATTCGTTCCAAATTTGCATAAAAAAATGCACGAAAATGGCGTGAATGAAAAATTTTCCTATTAACAATAAAAATATAACGACATGAAAAAAATGAGAAATAATGTAGCAGAAGATATGAATGAAAATAAATATAAAAAAAAATCTGGCCAAAGTGTGTCGGCTCCAGCACATTCTTCGATCATTGTTCGACACTTCGAGCCTTCAAGAATGCCGCACTACGTCGTGTGTCCAGGTGTTCCAGCCGACGGTCTTTCGAAGGTCCCGAACCCCCATGGTGTTTTACGAAAACCGCTAATTAGGTAGCTATAACGACAGACCAACAACCAACCAAACTTGCGCCTCCTTTCTCCATTTCTGTGGTCAAGACTTCTCCCATCTTTTTTATTTTTCCGTATTTTATTTCCCCATTTTGTCAAATTGTTTTGCTTGAGCATTTAGATACAGAAAGTTGGTATTGGACACTTTTACAATTCTAGAAGAATTTATTAATTAATTGATTAAACAATATAAAAAGCATATTGTGCAGATATTTGGAGTTAAACATTATCGGGTTTCATTCTGATGTGATTACAATAATTTTCCCTATTGAGAAGGGTACAGAGGAAGTGATGAATTGAAAAAAATATTAAATCTTCTTTTAAAGGTTCAATTTCTGTTCCACTTCAATCACAAAACTTTCATTCCCATCCTAAAGTAAAATTATAAAAAAAAATGCTCAATACTCCGAACAACTTATTTCCACCACCGTGATTTTTTTATTCCACCAAGCTCTCACATTTGACGCATTTTTCATGGTAAATATGTGAAAAAAAAACATTCAAAAACTGAGGCAACAAGGTCTATATATTATATTCATTATAGTGTTCCACACTCGAGTTTTCGTTCGCGTCGGCACTTTTTACAGTTTTTTTTAACGATATTTTTTTCCCGACTGCCGCTATCACTTTTCAATTATTCTTTTTTCAATTCATCTATTTTTTTCTCAATTTTTGTTTTCATCTCACGGGTGGAGAAAAAAAAAATAAACTTTGAACTGCCGTCATTGCCGACGCGCCGCCACTTGGTTTTTTGAACGCCTTTTGCCAATGAATGTATATATTAAGAACGGGTTTGTTGGGCCTTCGACCTTCTCACCAGGAATATGATTCGGACGACTTGTCCCTTGCAGATTGGAATGAATGTGGCCTGGGCGCAGGCATGCTTGTCTCATCCTCTGAATTGTATCCATTCGGGGATAGACCTTATAATATGTTACTCACCCCCAATGGACATTATCACACATGAAAATCAGTCGACGTGTGTCACAAACATCCGCCATGCCCTTATGAATAAATAAACTACCGATTTTTGTTGTGTTTCCAAAAGCGCTTAAGCAAATCGATTTTTGATTAAGTAAATTTTTTAGAGAATCATAAATTTGCAGAATTTTAAATGAAGCGGGAAAATTTGAGAATATCTTCCAGGCCGGTATTTGCAGTATTCAATTTTTGAAGTAATAAATATTAAAAATTAAAAAAAATTATTTATAAGATGATTTTGGCAAATTTTGTGGTGCCGCATTGAATGGGAAAAAGGATAGAACGATTGTTGTTATTGCCCATGCCTGTCCTAGGTGGTCCGCCCTATTTAATGCAAAATTAATTGCTAACCTTGTTAAATTGCTTAATGATTGGTGTCATTTTGGGTGCGCCCGTATATAGAATGAATCTAGGGGAAGTAGACCTTTCAGCGATACCGAGGATATGCTGGGTGCTGGGTCTAGCGACACAGAAGCGGTGAATTTCATCTATTTAAATATTTACGAAATTTTTTAAGATTTTGGAATTTCAACAATTTCAACTTTTCAACATACGAGATATGTTGAACAATTCCAATGAACATTAGTCCACAGGTTTTAACTATAGGCTGAGAGTATGACCTATTTGAATTGAATAGGGGACCGACGGCAACGGCTATGTGGCTTTTGGCACACGAGGTCCAAGCATCGAAGCCCCGTACGGGGAGTCTCCTTTCGGCATACTAGTGTGGAATTGTCCAGGTCATTTCAATTTTTCACATAGAACTCATCTCACATAAAAATGTACGAATATTATGTTGGCAAAGAGCGAAATATGTGTGTGGTGATTCTGGTCAAATCGAATTTTCTAAAAATTCTTTGCTGTAAAATGGTGTAAAATTTTGTTGTAAAATGGTTAGCTTCGTAAAAGGATAATAAACCTACTCAAACATGAATAGAAGAATTGGTCACGAAGTAAAATATCGGGATATGCATTTTTTTTTCTTATTTCCGAAATTTTGAACACCCACATGTGTTTCAATCTCTCATTTTTCTGCACACAAATGGATTCGAATGCTATGAATCTGTGAAAAGAGAGACGATTTGTTAATGCTTGAGCGGTCAGCAAGCTGGATTTACTGAGACACACCATTAAGGCACTCTGTGGGAGTCTTATTCCATATGAACTCCTGCGGTATCTTTTTCGCGGGTACTAGCTACACGGCCGCGCATTTTTTATATTTTAACAAAATTTCTGCAAGTCAAAAAGTAACAAAGTCCAATTTCTTCGCATCTTTTCATTTGGTAAATCTTTGTAATGTCTTGAATTGTTTGAGATTTTTTTAAATGTTCAAACAGTCACAAACTTTCCAAAATTTTGAAATTTACGGTATTTTTTCGATGTGCAATTTTTGAAAATTTCTGAAAAGTCACTGTCCCGTATTTTTTGCTAGTCCTAAATTTCATTTATATATCTTCAGGTTGAGTTTTTGATGAATATTTCCCAATCTCGGGAAAAATGGCAAAATGTGGAAACAATGTTTTTTGTACAAAAAACTAAACGCTACAATGAAGGTTCTTATGAAATATTGATTGCTGTGTGTGGTAAAGCTGTAGTTTATTGAGACATTTTTAGCAATTTTATACTCGTTTAAACCAGGTGTGTGTGCGTATTTTTTAATGAAGAGAAGCGAGAGAACGAATGAAGCCTCCAACCTCCTTCCTCGTACTTCCTCCTCGCTCTTCCCCTCTTTTTTGTATTAGGTGATATCTCTATTCATTACTGGACATCCACATATATTTTATTCAGCGGAGAGTTGTGGCACTCAATATCAGCCACGTTTTCGTACCGAATTCTGTGTGTCACCACACTAAGTGCTGGTGACGATTGATAGTGCCTCACCACTGTTAGTTTTTCGCAAGTCTATAACCTAAGAAGTATTATAGGAAAAGAAAACTAAACAAGGGCCCCTTGGCCTATATTTAGCAGACTAATAAAACCTTCCCTACCCTTCCCTATCGAAAACGAGCTGGAGCATGAACAAGTGTTTCTTAACAATGTCTCCGACTACAGCATCTGGCAATGCCAGTTACAGCAGTTCGACATAGCATCACAGAAGCCCCAGTACTGAGGCTTGACATACGGCTCCAATGGCCTTGTCTTTCAGGATCTACCTCCATACCATACCTAAGAATACTCTTGGTATAGTACTTGTGTACTATCCTTTGAAGTATGCTGGTACTAGCAGTTTCGCCACTGTCTCCAGGTTGCAATTTCGCGCTGTTGAGTTCTTGGATTCTCGAAGGCTGGCAGTCTGGCCACCAGGTCTATAGCGTCCAGCGTAGATCGTCCTCGCCTGAAGCTGTATTTGACCATCAACCAACAGGGGCTCCACCGCTGCATCTATTCCGTGGTTTATTATACGTTCTATAGAATCCGGCCCGCTGAGACCAGCAATACGGAAACCGGTGACATTGTTGGTGCCCACTCTACTACAGGTCTGTAACAGTTCCTCTGCTGTAATCGGTGGCATCTCAACCTCCACAACAGGCTTCAGGTGGTTTACAGTTAGTCCGGGTTCTTGAGAAAACAAGACGGAGATGATCTGCTCCAGGAGCCTAGGGCAGGTAGGCTCTTGAGTCACACCTTGTAAGGTCTGCCTCACGCAGCCTTTTCCACTTTCCTCAAAAGCTCCAGCAATGGTGTTTGCTCAGTTGCGGAGTCTCGGCGAGCTTACGTTTAACCGCTTCATATTTTGCTACAAGGGTTGCAAAATTGAACTTCTTCGTTGCTCGTTGTTAAGATTCTTTCGTTCTACGATATTCCTTGTGGAGGGTCGCATTTGCGTCGCTCTTATTTTTTTCAAATATGTAGAATAATCCTGGTATCGCCTCATGGTAATTTACCTCGTTTACATAATTCTAAAAAGATATAGATGCCAATGTATTATGAATTTGAAAATGTATCCTTGAGATAACTAATTAGGATTATTAGCCCGAATGAATCTGACCCATCGGGGGCCACGTGAAAATGTTCTCGACTTATAATTTTCGCAAGACTTTTTGCAAACACAATCCCGTTAGAAAATGGGTCTACGGAAACATATTATCAAACATTTTTTGCATTATGTTTTTTCATCAAACTCTAATCAGGTCTAAGTTATGGGAAAACCTCATGTTGCCGAAAAATTCACTTTCATGCGCCGTTAAACACACACACACACAGTTACGCTAATTATCTTATAAACCTATAAATGTCGTCGATAAAACTGGCTAGCAATATGAAATCTCCCTAGTGCCTATTATGCGATATAAATCAAATTTCATTACTGGAAAAATATCTATATAAATGAAATAGTGTGCGACCGTATGCGGAGTTTCTCCTTAAGGAGTTATCTACCTCTGGGCATCAATAAAAAGCTACACATACATACGTGCTTGTGCTCATATGGACATCCTCTTAAAGTGGTCTGAAAATGTTGGAAACACCACAGTTTTTTTTTTTTTTAATGCGGAGATAATCTGTCGTTGTCGCCGCCGAAACAATCACCTCTCTCATTGGGCAATTAATATTATTTGAAATACGCTTCCTTTATTAGGAGGAATAGATTTATCCATTGAATCCTTGAACACCATCTGACTCTATAAAAGCTAAAAATTCCTGGAGCGAATAGAAACAGCGGAAGGAATGGAATGTTGTACACAAAGGTGTTGAGGCATTTCTACCGCGCATATGTAGATTCAAAGGAGTATCTTGGTCGTTCGGGAAAAAGGAAGGACGGGGAATCGATATATATTGCTGGGTACTGGTGTCCGGAGGAGGGCCCTTGAGTGTTAGTGTAAAAAGGGTAAAAACGAAGGGGACATATTTTATATTTATGGGTATTTGCCGCTACTGTGCTCATCGCAGGATCCGTCGCCAGGCGGCAACCAAGAGGCCGAAAACCTCTTCCTCCATCTCATTCCTTTTATTCCTCTCCCTCCCCCTCCTCCTCCACCACCTTATACTTTTTTTCTTTAACGGGCTATCTCTGTATTATATTAGTGTATATATGAAAAGAGAACCATCAGAACGACAGTGGACTACTACTCGCTTCTCTCGCACTATAACCCATGTGTCATCTAACGTGGCTGGAGACCATTTCGTTTTCATGATATGCCTTGGCCGATCTTTTTCATTCCACGGACTCACCATCTATACATATATATAGGGTGCAGGTTGAGTCAGAAAATCAGGTAATTCGAGATATTGATAAAATATTCCTTAGCCTGATTATATACATCGACTCGAGAGTTGCAGAAAATGCACCATGAGAAATTTTCGTCAAAAATTACCCAGAAAGTTACGTAAAAATTACATTTTGAAAAGAATCATGCACGGGTGAAATGGAATTCAATAAACATTACAGAGATAAATGGAGGTGTCAAATCTGATGGACCAGTCTGTAAAAATTTGACCACGCAGGAGAAAAAATAATCGGGTAATAATTTCTTTCTGGACCGCAATTTTGTCATTGTATATCGTAATTTCTTCTAGAAGACTCAGGAAGAGTCAAATATTTTACATGTACGACGATGAGTAACACCTGTCAGAAAGTGACACCAACACTATCGGTCAAACGATTGGACTCATTTTATTTATTTCTGACTTCTACATAGCGTTTAAAAATCCCGGTTCACTCTAGTTGGAACTAGCGCATCATTAATTTCCAGCGTTTATATCGACTAAGGTTGTAAACACAACCACTTCACCCCTTACCTGTGACCAAAGAATGTGCATCAGTAGCGAAGTAAGCTATCGGGCCTGTTTTTGACCTGGCTTAAGTTTGAGATGAATATATTAAAATTTACGAAACATAGCGACAACTTCGTAAGGACCTTTCTTGTAGAGGAAAGTGAGATGTGCGAATTTGTTATAATGCAAATTACGCCCTGTTTCTCAGATTTTGAGAAACGTTGCAGGAAGCTAAAAGAATGTTGAGTCGATTGGCCCATTCGCTACTGATATGCACTTCTTATTCACTCATAAGAGGCAAAGTGGTTCGGTTCATAATTGAACAGTCGAGGCGAACGCTTGAAATCAATGGTGTGCTAGTTTCGATTGAAGCAAACCGGAATTTTCAAAAATTATGTAGAATTCAAAAGTAAAGGCGCGGAATGCATAATTTGCACCAGTAGTGTGGTCTGCTCTCGTTATCTTCTTGTAATTGTTCAATCCAGAAATGATATGAGAAAATGTGCTTAGAGTTTGTGGTGAAGGTGCAGTAGGTTCTTTCTTTCCCATCAGTTTGTTCCTCTTATGAAATACCAACCTTACGGTGAGCTAACATTTCGCGTCACTGAACTATTACGAAGATATCTAATGATTTTCGACTTAATGTATTGTTGTGAAAAATTACGTAATGGTCAAGTAAAAATTCAGGAACGCTAAATGTACTAAGTAAATAGTTCCGCAATTTTTATTGAATGTTTACTTCTGTGTGGGAATAATATGATATTAATGAAAATAATTTCTAATTGAATTTTTGTTTTAAATTTGCAGAATTTCAGGGATTTTAATAAGTTCCTCGAATTTACTAAAATTTGGAAAATGAGATCAAAAAAATTTTGGGATTTTTGAGTGGCCTTTTGATAGCCTTTTACAGTGGTAAATATTTTGGTTCAACAATCGCGGGAATTTTTCAATTTAAAATAATTCATATTTGTGGATAATCATTCGCCAACTCAAAAAAATCATGGTCTATGGATAAGTACAAGTGTCAGGAGCCAGTTGGAAATGCCATCGATTTTTTTCAATTATTCAAATTTTCGTCGGAGGGGGCTCAATATTATTTTGTTTTTGTACGCTCCTTGTCATTCGACGGACTAACCATTTATACAGATGGATAGGGTACAGGTGTTGAGTCAGAAGCTCAGATAATTCGGGAAATTGAAAAAAGTTTTTAATCGGGAAATTTGAACTATTGTATATATATTGTTTCGCGCGTTGCATAGGATGTGATAATACTATGTTGATTAAAATTTGGTGAATATGTACAATATCTTTGATAAACAAGATGGGCGTATGGACCTCGACGGGCTACATCATTGCCTTCCCGAAGTATGGGGAAGGCATGATGTGGTCTATACGTGTGATACTGTGTCTGTGTGCCTTGCATAAGCTGCAATATACTTTCATACCAAATTGAAAAATTACTGTAAGATCCGGTGTATGAATCACATCTTCAAATTGTATTGAAATTACCAGGAATAGGGAGGAAAATTGTTATCCTGTTTTTGCTCAAAATTCTGCAGGACTTGATTAGCATAAAAGTGTCATGTTCCGCTGCATCGTTGTATCTCCATAACCCAATTGAATAAGTAAATAAATAAATGAATGAATAGGTAAATAAATAACCGAATAAATGAATAAATAAATAAATAAATTTTTCCATAAATCGCAGGTTTCAATTACGGGATTTCAATGTACATAATAACGTTATTTGGTAAATGAAGTACTGCAAATATTCACCAATGTGGGAACGAAATTGGAACCCAAATGGATTGTCTAATTTTTTTTCAGTTTTTGAGAATATTTGAACGTATCATGGTTCGATTATCAGAGATATTCGTTTTCATATGCATGCCTTGGGCGCTCTCCTTCGGTCCTGGATTTAACCATTTATATTTATAAATAGCTTTCAGGCAGCGTCATAAAATCGAGTAATTCAAGAAATTGAAAAATACTGGGGAGATAAGTTGAGGTGGCTTAATAGCCATCTACAGTCCAGTACTGAATTTCCTATGGATTTTCAGTGGTTATATTTGTAAATTAAATTCCATGATAGACGGAAGTTGAAATATCCTCTTGGTTTGGAATTATATCTAAGAGCAAAGAAATATGAAAAATTTGAAAGATTCCAAATTTTAAAAAATTATAAAAAAAATGATAATATGAAAAATATTAAAGAACAAAAAAATTGGAAAATTTCGAATATTCGAAAACTATCAAAAATGCAAAAATTGAAAATCTCAAAAATTACAATACCCAGAAAATGTAAAACATTCCAAAAATTGAAATATTTCGAAAATCCCAAAAACATCAGAAATAGGAAAAAATCAATTGTATTTTCGAAAATGAAAATTTCGAGATGTACAACAATTCCAAAAAATCTCTCCAACATCTCATATATATCAAAATTTAAAATTCGAATGTTTCTATAAATGAGCAGGTCATTTCCATTGTATATGGACCCCTATGGAACTAGTTTACATAATGATGATTAGGTTTTTTCATCGTTGGATTTTTTATGGGTTACTCACCATCAGGTTTGTTATTTTGTCCATTTACAATAAAATTCCATTGGTGACTCAATTAGGGTGGACGAGTTATTAGCACAAAATTTCAGGTTATTTCGCACTTTCAAAAATTCCACAATCTAAATTATTCAGTGGAAAATTGGCAAGAAAATATTGATAGCTTTGTCAATAAATAGCTTTCTAGAGGAAGAGAAAATGAACTGGCATATTATTTTATGGGAAATTGTCCGATAGTATTTCAAGAATCCTCAAAATTTCTAAAATCCTCCATGATTTCAAAATTTCGAAAATTTTCAAATTCAATCTATAGACAAACATTGCTAAAACTGACGTAAATGAATAGTTTTTATCACAATTTTTTTTGTGCCTCCTGATAATGAACCTTGCGTCGTGTCCTTTTAATCGGAAAAATATAAGAATTAAGCCTTAATACGTGGATTTTACCACTCTGTACAAGTATGTTCATCGTCTTAATTTTCTTTGGATTTTTCTGTACTCTGTCAAAAATTCAAAAGCTCAGTAATTTTTAAATAATATTTTTATTTTCTAATTGCAACCATTTCAATAGTTTCAGAAGAATGAAAGATTTCAAAATTACCTCAAATTTTGAAAGCGTTTACAATATGCAAGAAAAATTAACTGAATTAACATTTTAATGCTTAAAAATCTGCAAATTATAGAAAAATAAAAAATCAGACAAGAAAGAATGAAATGTGGAACAGAAATCGCGTTGGAATTAATCAAAAATTGCAGAGATTTATTTTTTTCAATAAAGGCGATTACTACATTTTCGTTGCTGGAATTTTGAAGTATCATTCAAAATCCGTTTTATTTCATTTTTTAGTTGGCATTACCTGAATGGCGGATCTTTCACAGGTCTCGGTCCTGGCCTACTCCGTTGTCCATAATCAAAACTGTCCTGCTTGAATAGAATTGAATTAGGCCAAGAATGTGCTCTAAAAGCTTAATAAGATTCCTTCGATTTGAATGGATTAGTGTGTTGACTCCATTCATGTCGAGCTTCAGTCATATTCACCATACTAATAGTACTTTACTATTTGATTTCCGTTCATTGCAAATTCAACTTCATTCAAATTCATTGCAAACGCGATTTCGTGTACTGACTGACCGAAAATGCTATGGAAGGCTTGCGATAGATTATCTTCATAAAAAAAACCTGCATATGAGTTGCGCAGTGTACTTAAGCGCGGTCGCTATGTGCTCTGATCGGCCATCAACATCTTCCACTGAAGTTAAAGAAATGCTATTTGAAAATTGTGGCTTATATTTCACATAGATAGGCGCTGAACTTGACGGGTTTACGGATTAATTCGTATGATCTAAACTCTTCCCAAAATTTAACTCAGCACTTAGACGCATTTGCTTTCAGTTGATATAGAACGAGAATTGAAGCTGATGCTAGGAAAAATCTTTCGGCGATGGGTTTATTCGTGGGCACAGGGGCATTATCCTAGGAAGGACCTACTTGGGCCGTGACACGATAAAGTCAAATAAATGCGAGATATTTGTTGGTTTTAGAAACCAATACCCGGCACTTTTTGACAGAATGTAAGCAGAGCGTCGACTTGATTCACGCCGATCAGTACCGAGTCAAAAGACACCACTGATGTACTCGTTGCGCTTCAAGTCAACACTTCATTTGATTCAAGTCGATGTTTTATTCAATTCAAGTCAACATTTGACTTCATAAGGTTTTGAGAGAAAAATATTTTTTTTTCTAAACAAAATGGGTCATACCTCGGATTATTAGACCATATCCATCGTACGTGAGTCAAGCAGAAGAATTGTTCCGGCTGGCTAACTGAAATCAAGAATTTTTTTTTTTCATCCTATAATTTGTCAATCGCCTCCAAATCTTACGATCTGACTGTACATATCGAGAACTGCGTCACTCAATTCATGAAAAAAAATCCGTTTGAATTTTTTTTAACGACTGTACTTTGATATTTTCGTGTTTCTGCTGCTTCTCGCCTCATTCTCCCGCCCACATCGTCAACTCTTTTATATTTCAACATACCAGCACATATACACACCGGGTGTTACCTCTCTCAAGCTTCTGTATACAAAATTTATGAGAGTAGTTTTGCGATCTCTGTGGCGAACTCCGACGTGCCTTCTACTCGTTAATTAACGATTGTGCCACTGATTTTTTTTCGTATGCTGATTCCTTTTCTCAGCATTTGTGAACCAGCATCTCATATTCCTCGTCATTCACACATTCCTTTTTTGCGGGCTTTCGAGTAGACCCTAATGATCTCTGGCATTTATGTCTATCATTATAGATTACATAATTTAGGAGTGTACGAATTTTATTCTTCACAATTTATCCCTTTGTTAATTTTTCGATTGGTGTTGTTATTGTAATCACTTCTCGTGGCCAACTTATTTTTCGGGTGCTCAACTAAACGACACCCAGCAAAAATCATATAAGATGTTTAACATAATTCATTTTGCACTGGCCAAGGCTTATTACTTGATGATTACATTACATTTTTCATTTACACATGGTCTACTATTAATTGTCTGTTGTTGTATCCGGTAGTATGCCAGAGCTTGAAGATGCTAATATTAGTAGCGCAAAGTTGCACCTATTGACAATTTAATCATCGTTCTTAGGATTCCTTCAATACTCCCTGATATTTAATTATTAAATGATACAAAGTTTATATTTTTTGTGAAAAAATTATCTAAAATGTTGACATGTACTGATTTAACAGATTCACCTAGAGAAATCTATCTCGTGCTAATCACGTGTAATCATCTCATTGACCGCCGGCATGAGCATGAGCGTAAGCGCCGGACTTTGACGCACGAGGTACAGTCACATGTGGGACATATCTAGTGAGGTAGAACTTAGTTTTATTTAAACCATAATAATGAAAATCTTCTGTAACCCAGAGTAGCACACATATATAAGTGCCCGATGCATACTGATGAGACCCCGGTTCGAATCCCGACTCGGGCTATCGGTGATTTTAGTCCTTCAAAATTCTCATTGATTTGAGTAAAAAAAAATGTTCTACTGTCTCACTCCTACCCTATTACATCTGTAGCTTTTTCATCTGTGCACTATGAATAAGTGAATATTTACTGCGGCACTGGGTGAGCCACGCGGTACGATACCGAAGGGTACGAGTAAAAATGCATCGCGTGAAAACGTTCATTGGAGCGTTAAGGGGACATGGCTGGAACGACAAAAGGTATTTGAAGGGGCGTCGGTTCGTTGTAAAGGCGATGTAGAAAGTGAGTCGAGAGGGTAGGGGAGCTGGATATATCTAAGTAGTCTTCTCGCACTGCAGGCATCAGGCGTCAAGGGGCCGTAACGCTTGATACTCGAGATTCGCATCTTCGATGCGTAAACTGAAGAGTCCTCAGTTTACATCTTTTCCCACTAAGGAGCCACAAAAACGTTTGTAATCTTTCCTCGCTGTCTCCTTTCTGTTTCCCTCTTTCTGTATAGCTTTTTTTTTCTCTTTTCACCTTTTTATTTTTTTCTCGGTCACCAGATTTTCCCCTGTACAAATGCGGTGTACACCAACAAGAGAATCTTGCTCAAATAATATGTTTATTGAGAAAAAAGTGTCACCGCGATGGAAGGGAAAATCATTGGGGTTGGGGGGCGAAGCAGAGCATAAGCAGCTTGCGGCGCATGCGCACATTGAATATCTTACACATAGGGATAGGTGATTTGGGAAATAAGGTGAACCGAAGCATAATTGGCTATTGACTGGGGTCGATTATTCATTAATTATCTCGGGCTACTGTTTTCGGCTTCCTTGAGGTCCTTATGCAAGATATTGATTCTTGAGATATTTATGCAAAGACTCGTAGATATCGAAAAAAGTAGCTAGTCATTGTATAAATAAACGCACATTTATGTTTCACAACTTTCTTCCATAACCCTCATACTTCAAGAGGTATTCTTGAATGAATCTTAAAAGGAAAAATATCAGGAATACATTTGTGTATTGGGTTCTATACGACTCTATTGTAAAAACTATATGGCATACAACAGCACAAACCATCCTCTATTTCTCCAATTGCATCATTTTTGGTAGCGAAATAAAACTAAATAAATGAATTCTTCACATATGCTCAGAACGAACTCCGCGCGGTAGGATGAAATCTAACCATTTAAAGGCTTCATCGCTCAAAAGAGATCGACGCTTATATAAAAATTTGAAAAAATTACGCAAGAATATTGCATACAGATTTGTTGTAAAATTGATGTGCAAGCCCGCTGAATAAGTGTAATCTATTTTGTTTATTTGAATTTGTAGCTAGGCTTTTAAGTATACCAATTATTCGATAACGATTTGGGTCACACACGGGTCAAACGATCTGGGTCATCGAGGTCTTATTCGGAGCCTCATCATGGAACTTAGATCAGGCTAGTTTTTGGTTTAAATTGACCGAGCAGTTTTTTTGTTATTAATAATTGAATTGTTTAAAAGGTTCCATTTCGAAAACGGTAAAAGATACGATGAAAAGTGTTAACCAGAATTTGCTCAACAAGGGGAAATGCATATTTAATTTCTTATCACGTTTTTTCCATATTTGTCATAATTAAGGAGGTATGACGGGTTTAACCCTCGAGCGTTCGCACCCCCATTGGCGTCTCACTCCCACTCCCGTAACACGTATAAATCTCGGCCTCGAGCTGACTATGCGGCTAGTCAAATATTCATAATTATCTAGTTGATATATGGGATTGAAACCGTTAATTGACGTGTCGGAAAATTTAGGAATGGCAAACAGAAATTACAAATCGGGAAGTTTTGTTTATGTTCCCAATGGCCACACACACACTGTTATCCCACTAGTTTTTCTTCATATTAAATGAAAATTAAAATCGGCGTTGGTGGTCCCGCGCCGCCATTATTCATATCCTATAGTAAAAAGGAGAAACGAAAGAAACTATCGATATATAGCGAAATTATCGAAAACCGTAAGACTGAAATCAACGCCACATCAATCAGTGTGGCGGAAAAAGGAAATGCCCATGCGAAGCACACGCCACCGGTCTCGTATATACAAAAACGTTGCCAAACTCACTCTACAGCGTCTGAGCGCGGTTAGCGATTTTCGGCAACAGCGCGCTCCAGTCAAGTCCATTCAACGCAGGAAACCCTCATCTAACTTCCAGAAATGATTGTGTTTCATTAAGATCTAATTCACTGAGACAAATATCATAATATTCCAGGCCGTTCTACTGATATATGCAAATTTGATCAAGTTTTCCCCTTTAGCTAACTAGCATGGTCCGGCGTTGTCGCGCGAATAGGAGAATCAACGACGGGTTTAAGTTCAAATTGCAAACTTTCGGTCATGTGTTTCTATAATAATACTAGAATGTTCGAAGTGTCACACCCACCTTGGAAACTATTCAATTTACGTGATTTATTCATATTATGGAATTCCAATTTACTTCGTCATTGTAGGTTGGTGTCAGTGAACTTGAAGGTGTTTCCTTTTTACCTTAGGCGAGGCAACCTGACCCCCACAGGAAATATAAATTAATTCGTTGCGCCCCGTTTTCGGCCGCTAGGGGTGGGACAGAACCATTTGTCCATTTGGTATCCATTCATTTCTCCTTGGCCTATAAATTCTAGGTTGGAAGGTGCTTCTTTATAAGTAAAGGAAAGGAAAAAATGGGTGAGAGCAGCCACTTTTCCCGTGAGAATCCCAGAGGTGTGTGGGTGTATGTGAAGTACAATTTTCCCCCTATTGAAATTCATTTCACTCTTGGAATGAAACTTTTCAACACTTGTTGCCATACATATAGAATCTTTTCAATGAAAGGTATAAAAGAAAAATTTACTGTGTGAGGCTGAAAAATCTGACAAATTAGGAAAAAATATAGGGTCCGGATTTCATTCATCGATACACCAGGAAAAGAATAATTTTCCGTGATTATGGGGATATGAGCTGAGAATATTACGTAAGAATCAGAATTAGCGACTAAAAATTTTGGTCACAGGAATCTATTGGTTATTTACCATTCGATTTATTTAGATCAATATCTTAAACGTGAGTTGAAAGTGCCGGTATTCGATATCGTAAATATTGCAATCAGTATTACCGAGAGATGTTGAAACGATGAGAAAGTATCGATGTGTGGCACTTCGAATAGTCGCACACTCGCACACACACACACACATGGTGGAAATCGATCCCAGTTGCATGGATCTTTCTGTCCGTGATTTCACCCATGAAGCAATATAGGCTTCTCGACGATTCTGTAAATGCACTGAGAGAAAAACGGCTTTTTGGCCACAAACATTTCTTGTGACAAGAAATTCATGCAAAAATTGCCGTGCAATTCTCCCAATTTTCTTGTCACAAGAAAATATTACTGGCCAAAAAGCCGTTTTTCTCTCAGTGTGGATAAGCGGAAAGAGTCACGAACAACACATACACACACACACCGTCGGAACTTTAGGGTCATGGGTAGCGTATCTGCCTAATGGGCCAAAGGTACTAGGTTCGCGTCCGGGGGGGGGGGGAGGTCCATTATGGGCGTGCGTCACCGTAGCATAGGGATTTCTGGGGGTTTACCCTGTGTTGACAAGTATGATCGCTTAAATGCCGAAAGTCGGCGCAAACACACATCTCTATATATGAGAAGATATATATACAGATATATATTTATGTATGGAAAAGTTGGAAAAGGGATTAAATCTCATGTATCTCAAGTAGATTGAAAACCACATCGCACGATGAAAACAGTAGGGGAGATATGTGTATGAGTCCGCTAATAAAAAAAAACTGTGGATTCTATTAGTAGGGAATGGAGGTTGTGAAGGGTCGAGCCCACTCGGCGGAACATTCTTGGCAATAAACGGCTCGTTTGCCAGTGATTACGTGGCCATGGGGATGAGCAACCCGTAGGAGTTCCCTCGAGAGTATATACCCAAAGCCTCCCCTTCAGAAACCTCATGGGTATACACAACACGGCATGGGGTTTATCATCTTGTGCATTTCGAGGAATGTCAGAGCCCCCCCCCCCCCCCCATTAACATGGTTGTTATATCGAAATAGTGATTGCCATTAATTACAGTTTTTTTTTCAGTCGCGATCCGATATTCATTGACTAACTTCTAACGAAAAAATATATCTAAATAAAGTCATCGAAGTGGTCGAAGTGTGGGAGGCTGTGATTTTTCTTGAAAGTGAAAAATCATTTTAATAATATGAGTTTTCAAAAAATTTCAAAATTTGTTTTCTACACATATCTTTTTTTTGTATATACATAGATATAGATATATTGCGGGCCAAATTCTGGATGATAAGAAAATCTGTGATTATATATAGATCGAGTATTTCGAGGCTTTACAATCTCACCCTTAACCGGAGTGATGAATATTTTTATGATATAGAGAAGATCCCCTTTTCCGATATGAATTTCGCTAACGCTATTTCATGGGTTGACGATTGCAGTAGATAAATTGTTTGGGGAACATGAGATAACGGAAATTGGTACAACCATTGAATTTGGATTGTGTTAGACGGATCTAATTGAATGATAGAAGCATTAGATTTCTTAGGGTGAACTTCATATTGCGTAGGGCTAAAGTTAGTTATTATTTAACAAATGTAAATAACCTGAAAGAAATTTGACAAGAAAAAAATACTTGACCGCTTAACATTTGAGAAAATTTGGAGAGTTTTCCCATTTTTGAGGATTTCCAAATTCGGAAATATGAAAAACTCCAAGATATGTGTACTCAAGGATTCAATATATATACCATATATATGCCATATATATAACAGTTCGACTATGTTTCTTGCTCGGGTTAGGGATTGGAGATTCAGTGTATTTACATATAGTAAAATCAACGTGTAATTTTTTTTCTCTCCGTATATTCTCCGTTGATTATATACTAAAATGTCACTCCTAAAAAAATGCTTATTCAAAAACAAGGCACATCAACAAGACACATCAACCGTCTCCAAGTATGCTGTCCATATCTCGTGGTCCATAGATTAAAAAAAATCGACTTCCAGACTCTCAAATTCCGAAATGAGCGTGTCACGAAAAAGAGTATAAGCTTTTACCTTTTTCTTGGAGGCAAGGAGATTTGATCTAGAGCAAGGAGAAAAAAAAAAGGTGAGATGGTGTCGAATGCTTAAAAGGCCTTAGTCCTCACATTGTCGGATTTGAGATCTGACAGCTCGGTCCAGCACTTCCGTTAGAATAGTTTATATATTTTAGAAACCGTCGTTCATATCCATTCACATTTTGGATGAAAGGAGCGACAGCCACCTCTGGGATGTTAAAGTCGTGCTTGAGAATAAAAGGATATTTGGGATATCGAAGACACTCTACTTCCATTGGGGTATCCTGGCATGTTCTGGTGGATAATTGGCTTGGGTTCTGTCATTTGGATAATTGTGACACAAGTATTCGATAATAAATATAAGCTGTGCCTGTCAACGATTAGATAAATGCCGAGGCAATCTTGTAATTTGTCTTGTGATGAATTATGTACATGCTCATGATACACGGAGAAGGGAGTTTAATGATAATTACGGAAACAATCGCGTACTGCGCTAGAGAAATTCACTTTTCACGATTTTTTTTTGAAAACTGAGTCGCTAGAATCGGTGAAAATGACGGAAATTGAAAAATGTATCGATCTTTGCATCAGAAATCGTGTCTCCGATTGTAAAGTTTTTGGAAAATTTCTAGGAAATTTTTACACGTGTTCTGTAATTTTTTATCACCCCTCAATCATTCGTTAATCATCGGATATGTTCGGAATAGTTAATAAAAGAAACGGGTCGTGAGCAGGACCCTTGGTAGCTCTATAACTATCGATTGCAATCGATTACTGATAATAAAAAAGTACATACCCACGCTCGCAACAAACACGCATGCGCACACACTGTCAGTTCGGCTAGGCGCGGAGAGAGTGAAAATTTGACCTTTTCGATCTGTTTCATTATCGGGGCCATTACTATAACTTCACTATCGGGAAATCAACACGACTTGGTGTCACTCAATGGGTTATTACTGCGGGTATAAACTCAAAAATTGGGCCATGCAAGAAGTTGTGTGTTACGATTTAAATTTAAGGGTTTCAGGTCCGCCGTCCCCGCTGTAATGTCAAGCGTTAGCCGCTCGAAGTGGGGGGGGGGGGGGCGCGCAGTCAGGACCTTACGCGGGACTGTAACGCGCGAATGTCACAATTTGGAGATCACATCGATTTGAGAGTACTAATTTTCGTCACAATCGCTGACAAAAAAACGGGATCATCGTAATTTGTTCTAATATAAGGTTCTGCACGTTTCTTCTAATCACTCAAATTTTGTCAAAAGGTGTTGAAAATGTTTATCCAGATTTATTGAAAATCTGTTTAAAGTTATCGGAATCCGCTTACCCCGTGCAACTTTGTCAAACGCTCCTAATTTTTTTTGGAAATTTAACTATTTCAAAGTTCTGTCAATTTTTTTTTTTTCGGAATCGGATAATCCATTTTTTCAATAATTTCAACATTTAGTAGAATTTTTTAAAGTTCGCCAAAGATTTTCTTTTTAATTTCATAACGAGTTTTTAAATTTGTCAAAACTTGTCAAATTTATTCGCGCTGTTCCCAAATTTTTGTACATTTCACTGAAGACTGAAGAATTGATTGTAGAAGTGGCTGTTCCCCAATTATCCGAACATGAACAATTGGGTTCCTTTTAAGACATAAGAAACATCGACTGAAGTTGTGTTTGAGCTGATTCCAGCAACTAATTTGCTCCACATGTCTGAGCGCCAAAAAATAAATCGTAGCTATTCTTCGTGGTGATGAATGTATGTGATAAAGATGGGAGAAATCCAAAACTGGAGATTATGCTAGAAATTTTCGTGATATATATCTCTAGAATTGATTTAGTGCATGTGATCCTGATGCGAACTTGGGCGGGCCATAATCCCTGTTACTCCCATCAATACCTCAAATGTGCATACATTCATGCACTTAGGGAGGGAATTGAAATTAGTGTGGACTCAGCCAATAGGATTGTCTGGGGAAATGTGGCACTTTTGGAGATGGCGAATGAAATTCCGCCTAGTTGTTTCTTGCAAATTTCACAGAAGTTATTCAGCTCGTCTTTATACCGAAATGGTTTTTCCGGCCTCGTCGTCTACGATGGACGTTTCGGCTAGCCTAGGCTTTGCCCAAGCATTAAACCGGCGGTTCGAATTAATGCAGGTTCTTGACGTTCTAATAGGCACCCCCGTCGCTTTGCACGAGAAATGGATTATCCTGCCTCGTCTCACAATGTGGGGAATATGGTGTACTTCATGTTATCAAATACCGCACCCTGTATTTGATGCTGACGGAAGTAATTCGTTTTTGGGCAGATTGGCTTTTCTTCAGATAAGCATTGATTTTCTTTGACATTCTAGTCCATGAGCTTTGTCAATAACATAAGAAGATTGAAACTTTTTCTTTTTTTTTCATAAATAATTAGTAATTTAACAAAAAAAAATCGAAAATTTGAAAAAAATTATGATTCTAAAATCATAGAATTTTAACAGAATCAGTATTTCGTTGAAGTTTCAAAAGTTTTAAAAAAATTGAAGCTTTCAAAAAGTGTAAAGATGTCAAGAATTTGAAAAAAAAAACAGCGAGAGACAATTTTCAGAAAACAAATCAATTCGCTCGAGCAGTGCACGAAAAACGGTGAGCCAAAAAATCACGCATGGCGGACACACACACACACATATGCAGAACCCTTAGGGAAAGTGTATGGGAATGATGTCAAATCGTTGACTTTTGACATTTCATTTTCGGGGCGATTACAATAATTTCCCTAGATCGGGAAGTTGAAAATAAAAAAAAAAAAACTAAAATGAGCCGCCAATTGTAGGAGGAGCATCTGCAGAATCTCCATTACATCCTTGCGGACGATACCCCCCAGATCGCCTAGTTTCCCAAGACGTCGGAAATAAATAGCTCAATTGATGTGGTTATGTGTAGGAAAAACAGAAAAAGGTCATCCTCATAATAAACAGCCGGAAATGAAATTAGTCACGTCTCAAATGCTTGCTAGGTATGCAAGCATATGAGATAGAGGGGGACCGGCTTCTGAAGTACCTTTCGTTACAAACAAGAAAAAAACATTTCGAAATTTCACAATTTTCAAATCTTTCGGAAAATTTTCGAAAATCATTACATTGCAAAATTCCAGAAATTTGCTTACAAGGATTACCAGTTGTTTATGTGAAATAGATAGAGATCGAGGGTCAGTTCTTGACGTATGTCTCTCAACAAATCTATAAAAAAAAAACAATACGGAAATTTCGGGCATTTCCGAAAATTTGTGAAATTGATAAAAACTTAAAATTTTCAGAAAAGTCTAAAACAAAAATCGATTTTCGTAAGGTCAAAATTATCTGAAAAAAAATGGTTAGGGTAACATTAGGATCTCCAAAATATCAGAAAAACCGATATCCACTTTTTTTTCCCAAGACATCCGAAATAAATAACTAAATTGATGTGCTAATGCGAAAAAAATCAGAAAAATTTCTTTCTCAGTTGAATAAAACATAATAAACACCCGGAAATGAAATTTGTCGCGTCTAAAATGCTTAGTAGTTGTGTACATGAATAGGAAAGAGAAGGGCGGCTTCAGAGGTATCTTTCTTTACGAACGTAAACGATTCGTTACAAAAGCGTGTATACACGGGAGAGCGTATCCACGCTAACAATGCCCATCTGACGTGTTTATATAGCTGCTTGGCGGCTGTTGTGTGCCACCTAAATGCTCCCACCAAAAATACTGTAAAAAAAAAGGGAAAATAGGAGGGAAAAAGTAAACCGAGTGTTGAAAAATTTTTGGCCCCATTTTTTTTTATATTCGTGTTTTCTTACCTAACCTTTGCCCCCTAGAAGCGTGTAATTTAGTTATAGATCGCTTTTCTACTGTTCGATATATTTACTTAGGGACTGATGATGGATGAGTCAATACGCTTTTGTCTAGATGATAACTTTCATCTAAACTTGGATTGTCAATTTTATTTTCCTCTATTGACTGGCTTTTGTGCCAGAGGTGCGAAATTGTGAAAAACTTTTTTTTCCTTTGGGGGGTTGAAATGACGAAAATTCTGGAGATCTGTTTTGTGTTGTTACACTAATCGAGTTACACTAGTCATCAGCTGATAGAATTTTTTTTTTCATCGACGAAGATTATTGCATATAAAATCGTTCGTTACTTGTGCGTAAACATTTTTTTTCTCGCGATTTTGACTGCATTCCTCGACTTCGCCTCGGACTAGCACCTCTCGACCCCCCCAGAAAAAAATCTTCACGTACTCAGTTATGAAAAAATATTTGGTACGGGGTTAAAAAATTAAAATTGGCGCTATAGTCCGCATTACGACGATGGACTTAAAACTTGTTATTACTTATATAGCCATACCTTGGACTATAAAGTATAAATATAAATCTGAGAGTAAATGATAAAAATGTGAATCGTAAATTTTAGATCTTACTGGGAGCCCCATATGCCCTCTGCGATGCCGTACTTGCTAACAGGTCCTTTTTTGTTTAGGAAAAATTGAGAATGTTCTGCTACTGCAGAATTCAGGAACCCAAGAGCCGGAGAAAAAGTCGAATGCTTTAGAGTTGGCTCCAAATCATCGGAATGGAGTTCTCTTTGTTATACATTCGTTGTTTATATTTTGACAAGATTCGACAATTCTTCATAATGGACTTTTCAGCTTTTCTCCTATATATCTCTAACGATTCTCGTCATAGAACATTTTTAGCATTTCAAATTGTTAATGACAATTTAAAGAATTTTTTTTCAAGATTGACACTTCTGACTTGAAAAGTCGCAAAAATTTTGGTTTCATCAATTGTGAGGGTTTTCAACACTGTAGTGAATTTTTCATTTTAATTTCCATAAATTTCAAAGCATATTTGATCTGCACGAAGTTATTAAAATTTCCGAGTTGAAAATTTTCTGATACTCCTGAAAGTCTTCAGGAAATGGAGATACAATAATCGAATAGTATCGATATGATTGAAGCCTTTAGTCATTCCATTACCAGGCCTTAATGACATCTAAATGTTGCATCTCAAGGCATTGACGTGCCTCAATTCAAATCATCCGGATGCCTTAATTTAAGGTAAAAAGGCGCGCCTTATATCGAGGTATAGGGGAGGCGGGCATTGTACGGATAGGCTTGTTGGACCGATAACCACCGTTTACAATTACTAGCAGGCAAAAAAAAATTTTTTTTTGCGCAACTGAAAGCATGGCACATCGTTTCCTACTATCCATGATAATTTCAAAATTATATTCGTTCAAAGCCGATAAAATATGGGCCAGCACATTTGACGTGATTTCGATGTAAGAATTTGCATCTAGAATTTAAGCTTTTTAACATTTTTAGTCACTAGCAATTGGCAAAAAATTATGAAATGTCAACGCGCAATTCATTAATCTATCGTTGGGCATCCACTTTTTTGTGAAATCTCTGCCGGTAAATTAATTATTCATTATTTATCAACAGTCCGCGTGTGTGTGTAGGTCCGATATGTCAGCGCGTGATGTACCGATTGCTCGGTATGTAGTACTGCCGGTTGAGTGACAGCTGAGACCGGTGAATGAGTGAGCGGCCGGGCGGGCCGGGCAAATTAAAGTGAGGTTACCAAAGATTCTAATCATTATTTAAAAAATCAATGCGTTGGGCTTTTTGTATTTAATATGATTAAGTGATAAACACAGTTGACAAAACATTATTTATTAAACACCTCGTGGGAGAAGCGGCTAATCAGAGAAATTACGAACTTATCGGTACTAAACACGGCATTATCGGTACACCACACCACTGCGCGCAGTACCGATAAATCGTAAATTTTTAATACATTGCAATATATTGTAGAAAAGGGTTCAATGAAACTAATTCAATAGTTCATTGGCGCTTATTTGAGTTAGAAGTTAGACATATCTATGGTTTTCCTTAGCCTATCGGTGCAATGCCCGCCTCCCCTATAGATGTGTCAAATTGAGGCATTCGAAGAACTTATTTTAAGACTTTTCAGATCTCAAATTAAGTTTAGTCTGCTTTGTGCATAGTAGGCATCTGTGATGTCTTTGTCCTTAAGTGTGGCCAAACATAAAACAGTTGTTCTACCATTGAGTGAAACTCGCGCGTCATGGGGTCATTTCCTTAGCAAATAATGAAAAAGGGATGTACATTTTGAAAGAATAGACGAAGATTATTCCACAACAATCAAGGGGGTCCAGTTATTTTTTGACCATTTTCAGCCATCAATAGCTGTTTCGCAGATTCTCAGTTTAACCCTGGGTTTAACCAATTTAATTCATAAGCTTCTAAGCTTTAAGCCTGGATTTGTGGCTTAGTACTGATGGTATTTGCTACCACGCACCATCGTCAGTTTAACAGAGTTGGCGAAAGGTGTACACTCTGGTACTACAAGTATATTCGGCCAGGTAAAATTACCTACAAATGCCCACTGTAGATGCGCCCTATTGCTGGAGTCACGTGTTTCCAGTGTGGGTTAATTCAACTGTCGCTGGTCCACTAGAAGAGGCTGATAAAGTTATGAAAAAAAGCATTTGACAAGTTCTTCTTGTTGGATTGTTAACTATAACTGGCTCAAGGAAATTGCTTTATTATTATTTAACGTCGCTATATTTATTCTGTATGAAAAAACACTTAAACTTGAACATATCTAACCCCATAAAATAGTTAACGTGATCTATGACGCTACTCTGAGAGCACTGTCCAGTAAAACGTCCCGAACTGGTCACGTGATGTATATGATAAGAAATCTCTGTTGAATATCGAATGGAGATTTGTTTAAAAGTTTTCCATAATTTTCACGTGATGTTTTTGTATTTTTATTTTTTATGGAACATCCATTATTCGAGAATCATCAGATATTTTCGGAATAGCTTGATGACGAGAAAACAGCTGTGTCGTGCCATGGCTTGCATCTCCTGAGGGGGAAAAATGAGTAAAAGGAACCTACAGCGCACCATCGACAAATTGTGAAGACCATGTCACATATGATTTTCACATTGATTAGAAAAAAAATTGCCAAAGAAGATTAGGTGTCACTCTATAGGTAGTCCATGTAGGAACTCATAAAATCAGCCCAGGTAGAGGTTCAGTTTGCATGTTCCAATAATTCTCCATATAGGTAGCATAACAAATTAAATACGTTTAAGATTTGTTGTATACGCATGTTCATCGTGCATATCCGCAATTCATCCATTTATATTTTCCACTATTGACTCTCATATTGGCCTAAAAAGGAGGGAGGTGAGGGAGGGGGGGGGGGGGATGAAGGGTGTCAGGTATAAAAGGCGCGTGTGACCCCCGAAGGTTATGGAAGGCGGTAAAGAGGCGTGGGGTATTACCCTCAGACCACCCTTGATGCGGAACCCACATTTCTTCTCTCCCTTTCGGTATGTAGTGACGTTTCTCCCTTACAAATTATTTGTCCTATATATTTTTACCCCCCACTGGTGTGGTTAGTGCTTTGTCCACGCTAACTACCAGGGCGTGAATTTTGTTTATGACTCGGTAATTGTCAAATTGATTGGCCACAACCTGCCAACATTTGTGGTTAAACTTGGCACTTGTAACATTTATGAAATACCGCATGAACAGGCGGAAAAATATGAGGCCTGAAATACTAGGTGGTCATAATCTATTCCACTGTACATGACGTCATGAGTTTCTTAAGGATGTTACTCGTGTAGCCACTTGATTTTTTCGTTGCAGATTTCTGATGAACTGATGAACCTAATAAAACTAATAAATACTATGACAAATATTTGTCGGTTTAGCGGTCGTAATTGCTAATTAGATCTCATCACTCAGACAGGCAATTAAGATATCTTCTTCTTGAGAATAATAACTCTGCAATCTTGTAATTCCTAAGAGTAAGAATTCAGATGTCACATATGGTAATTATATGTTTGACTATTGAAAATATGTAGTTGAACATAAAATATTTTTTTTGAACATAAAATTGTATTTTAACTGACTATAAACTGAGCCCGGAACAAGTAATTTGTTGCTTACCACAAAGTAGGAAATTATTCTCAATTATTACAATTGTGTATCAGACAAGTCTTAAATTGCATTCATTTAGAAGAAATGATTAGGTGGCTTTTCCAGTAATAACATTTTTTTTGTTTATAACAGAGTATCTTCAGAATGGATAAAGAGAGCGGGCTAACTTGAATAAATTTAAGAACTTATTGTTTAACGTTCATAATTTAGATCCCAATATTGGTGGGAGGATCGCATATGAGGGGGTGCTAGTGACCTGCGCGAACTCCGTAGCTTTCGTTAAGAAATTAACCTTAAAATATTAAAAATTAGTAAAATGAAAAACATTGGCCAACAATTTTCAAATATTCAAAACCTTTAACATCTTAACAATTTTCGAAAATTGGCGTGAAGTAATCCAGGAGCTTGCAATCGGTGTGTTTATAGAAAAAGGGAGATCATATGATGCCTCAAGTGAGAATCATGCATGTTTTTTTAGCCCTAATCGCTCCAAAACACAAACACCGCTCCTACACCAAAACGTGCAACAAACACGCATTCCCCTCTGCGTTCCTTTCCCCGCTGAGGCTAGGAGACTAACGAGAAGTTTGTTAAATAAACCGTAATAATTTACCAGCGTCTTCTCCGTTGGGTCAAGTGCGTCAATATGTTGGTCAAATATTTTCCAGAACCAGATTTAATTTTCGATCCACTATGGACCAGTATTGATAAACCACTGAAACCTATTTCGTCATCTTGGTACTAAATCATCTAGAGTGTATTATTGATTTTTTTGAATCTATTACCTATCCCAAAGTTTGATCAAATTTTATGTTGGCTTTCTGAACTTCCTGATAGGGCAAATCTTTCTAATCACCCCAAAAATGAAATGTGTCATATCCATGAAACTTTATTTTTTCTCGACTTTGCGTGACCTCTTGACAGTGTTTGAGAAATATGTATGTATTTGTTGAATATATGTTTTTTGTTTTTTCGTTCATTCCTATTCTATATCATCCATAAAATCTCTGCTATACACCAGCACGCGTGTACGGTGCGACCTGCCCCCTCCCCCTCCGTTTGGTTGGGTTCTCGCTCTGCCTAGCGATCTCATTTTATCGGTATCACCGATAGCACACACGGAGTGTTCTTGCTGTCGGTGGGAATGCATGAGAAATCCGGGTCGAAGTGTCGAAAGCAAAGTGTGCTCCTCAATAACTCCATCAAAAAGTGACTTGGCCCGATACGCTACCGCGTATCTTGATTAATTCATAACGTTCTATCATGAAGACCGTTGGGGATAAGTGAAGATGTTCGCAAACAAACACACTTCTTAGGACTTCTAGCACACATCATTGAGGAGATATTTCAGGATGAGAGTATTATACCTAATTACTGGTATGGGTTTCGTATCGTAAATTAATAAGTTGATAGACCAGTTTTTTATTTTATAAGTTTACAGGAAAATTACATAAAATATTTGGTGCTGCAGACCGAATTCTCCCTAAAGAATGCTTGAAAAGACTTTTGTGTTAAGCCACTTGTTAATCAGATACTTCAGTTGTTGATAATATCTTCCAAATGAAATTCTTCAACTTCTATAGGGAAATTATGAGGACGATCCATAAAGGTCTTTTTTTCGCAATCAGAAATAGAGACCATCAGTAAGTATTGTGTTGTGCGTAATACGGCTCTAATCCTGGCTCTTAGAAATTTGTTTCTCTCAGTATACTCAGAAATTTCCTAACAATTCCTCTATCAATTGTGGCACATAAAAGTGTTGATGAATGGGGGATAAATAAATTCACTGATAGACGGCAATTCACTATAGCCGAATGTCGGCGTATATTACGTTATAAACTGTGTGCAGCATCAACATTAAAATATAAACGAAAGAGAGACGAGAGGTAGGAATATCAAGTTTTACAGATGCATGAGTAAAAAATAAGTGTAAAAAAAAAAACGGTAGAGAAAAATAAATAAAAGGCGGTCTCCTCTCTTGGCAGCCCAGTTGGGCGTCTAATGATGATCTACGGTTCAGCTACCGTGCACAGCTTCTATAAACCTCCTAATTTCTCCTCTATAAATTCGTTTGGTTACACCCGGTTTCTCTCATCCCATATATCCATATATATACGTACGTATATGTTGCTTCTTCATCTTTTATTCTTTCGTTTATACACGGTCTTTTCACCTCGATCCTGGGCGACCTTGCGCACAGCCAACTCTCCCTCTTATTTCGTCTTCAAGAGCATCATCATCCGAGATGCCAGCGACGAGTTATACTCGTAAATATATAACTGTGTTGTGGATATTCTATGATAGACAATAAAAAAAACTAGCCAAGGGGAGGGGGCGGGGGGTTAAACACTTGTAGTAAATGATACGAACAAAAATTAATGCACACAGACACACAAACACAAAACCGCTTTCCTAAAAAGGCGTTAGAATTATTATACAAATATTTAGAACACTTTTATTTTGATTGTGGTGTCGATGATAATAACTTCCCCTGTCAAGAAGTTCACAAAAACGTTGGTGATGGTTAAAAGCAAAGTTAATTGCGAAATTTTTTCGGTTCAGAAGGCATTTGGAAGAGGAGCATTAAATGTATCGTAAACCATTAGGTTCTTTTGGGGAGTTCCATACTTTCAGATTTGTTCGGAATTATGACACTGAATTGTAGAATGAAGTCGTTAGATTGTAAACATTCAGTTCACATACCGACGGCAATGGTCATGTTGTTAGAGCGCTGGCCTTTGGCACACCAGGTCCAAGGATCCAAACCCCGTACGGGGAGTCTGCTCTAGATATGGTACAGTGGAATTGTCCAGGTTCTAACGAATACGGAATCATCGTCGAGCGGGAGCTTCGTGAAAGAAGCGGCACAAATTGGTATTCCGGCACAAATTGGTATTCCGGCACAAATTGGTATTCCTTCAATGCCAGGGTAAACCAAGGAATATAATGATCATTGGGTATTGTGCTCATTGGTATATTACATTGTGTCAATGCTGCACAATTGGGAAAAAAGTCGATATCCTGAATCGGATCAAAGCTTATAAGCATTTAGGAATGTCACAAATTTCGAGGATTGCAAAAAACTGAAAAGATGGGAAACTCTAAAATTTCATAAATATCACAAATTTTGATAATTTGAGTAATTTAAAGAATTTTTAGTGGACGAAAAATTTCAGAATATTCGAAACGTTTCAAATACTTCACAATCTCGAAAAAAGTTAGTCAAAAATGTATAGAATATCGGAGATTTCACACATTGCAAGAACAGTTGAAAAATCGTGGGAATTTGGAAAAAAATCGGAAATTCCCATTTTATACGAAATTGAGAGTATTCTCAAACTGTAAAAAATAGAAATTGCTTTATATTTCATAATGTTGCCAGCTTAATACTCATAAAATATAGTGTCTGAATTTTTTCGGACTTTCGCCGCTATTCCGTAACACGTGCGTATCGTTGATGTGGGATGTGGAATGAATTCTATACACGAAAAAAGAATCCCCCGACGTAAGAAATCTTGGACAGTCCTGTTTGACGAACATACACCACGCTGCTGACTGAAGATTGGAGTGTGATGGATTTAATTTTCGGTTATAACTCAAAGGACAAACTGCATGCTGGGGACCGATTAGAAATTGGAATGCGTCAAAAATTGGTGTACTACTGTCCAAAAACTAGTGTAAGAAAAAATTTTTTTTGGTGGAGTAATTCACTATTTGAACTTCTCGGAGTCGAACCGAATTTCTCATGGGATTTTTTTTCCGTCTCCTGTTACTGCGTTAAATGTGGCGGAAATAAAAAAAAAATTATGGTTTGTAAATTCTGAGTGTTTCAGATTTTTTCCAGTTACTTTAATATAGAATCGCTTTTGACAAAATTTCTAATTTGATCGGATATTCCATATTTTTTTAATTCGCAACTTCTACCATTTTTGGAAATTCTTTAAATTTCGAATTTTTGACAAGTCCGCTGTGAGGAAACCGGTTTACGCCGGAACCGCCTATAGAAGTTTCACTTCAAAAATGAAATCGTGTGAGTTATATGATTTGTTCGAATCTTTCCTTTGACTGTTGGTGTGTGCGAGTTGAAATAATGGTGTTTGCGAGGTGGCGAAATATACCCGGATCAGGTATAAGACGATGATACGACGCACAATGGAAAATGTGGGTTTTCGATTATCCCGAAAATTGACTCATTCAATCCGAAAATGCATGAGAACACGGACAAACAGTTCTGTGAAACGTTTTAGTGTTAGCACTGGGAACTGAGTGCAAATGTGCATAGAGAATAAACTAACAGTGCCGTTGGCGAAAATTATGCTCACATGAATTTTTCTGTGGTTTTATGTAAAATGTCCACTATAATCGCCTCAACTTTTATTAATGACCGCATCATAAACTTCCTAATGTGTGTGTGTGTGTGTGTCAATTTTTTTCGCAATTTCCAATATTTTGGAAATTCAATATTTTCAAGATTTCACAATGTCCCGAAATATTCCATGTTACCAAAAAGTTCAAGTTTTCTAAGTTTTAAAATTTTTATAATTTTTGAAAGTTTTACAACGTGCAACATTTCTATAATGCCAAATTACCCAAACATTGAAAAAAAAAAAAAATTGAAATTGGACCGTTCCAGAATTTTCAAAATTTTCGAATCTTTAGAATTTTTAGAAAGTGGCAATTTTCTTCATTAGCTCATTATATTTTGTCAGTTACAGACTTTTTAAGATTTCTAGAATGTGGAATCATTACAACTTTATTCCAAACTACACTCTAAATGGCAATTAGTAAAAACACTATTGAAAATGCCCATAATATGCAAAAATTTCCTGATTTCTCGAATTGAAAAAGAAAATAGCGTCATCAGAAAAAGCATAAATTGTCGAAATTGCCACTTTGTGAAATAGGGGATTGACTATTTTCAAATTTCGAAAATTTCCTTCTCTCAAACAGCTCTTGGCACGTTTTCCGTAACTATAGACGACGGGGGCTATGAGCTTGTTCCGCATGTGTGGTGGAGCGAAAGAAAAAGAGAGCGAAAGAGAGTGAGTGAGATAGGGTAGACGGGAAAAAAAGGAAGAGCAGGGATCGTAAGGGGGGTTCGAAACTTGCCGCCGCGACAGAAAGCACCAAGGGCGGAGCCACACTCGACCGTCATGGGAGGAATATCTACACGCATGAGCAGCGGACTCCACCTCCGCGCTCGTGTACCATCCGCAATCCACCCCATCCGGTTTTCCACACATTGACCTCGAACCACCTAAATTCCCATTTTTCATTGTCTCAATATTTCATTTCTCCGTTCTTCAGATATTTTGTTTTTGTCATTTCCACTCTTCTAGGTGATATTTATTCTATTATACATATTTGAGGTCGGTGGAAATCTAATCCAAAAAACTTTCATAGTGTTAAGCGCGTGCTATCGCGATTCTAGCGTCACTTCGATCGGTTAAGTGTAGGTATCCCGCCTTGAAGACGCAGAATGGATTATGCCTCAAATACGTCAAATATGTCCCTAAAATTCTTTCCAGACCACGGTATACTATCCACAAGGCACCTCATTCGGATTTGCCCATACTGATCTCGAACCAACGAAGTTCTTAATATTCAATTTCTCCGTTCTTCAGATATTTTGTTTTCTCCATTCCTAGTCTAAAGCCCACCATACACGAGCGAACTGTGGGCGAACCGTTCGCACGAACATGAGGAGCTGGAGCCACCAACGAACGTAGTTCGCTTGTGTGTGGAGCCAGCGAACCTGGTTCGACGAATCAAGTTCCTCGTTCACCGTTTTTCGAGACGGCTTGAAAACGGCGTTCGTCGAGTACCATATTCGCTGCAAAGTTCGCCCGTGTATGGAGGCTGCGAACATAATTCGGCGAACCTACATGATCTGCGCATGCGCAATTGAAAAACTGGATTGGGCGAATCTACTAAACAAATTATTTTTCATGATTTTATTGACCATAATGATGTTGGTATTTATGATGCAGATTGAGCACGTGTATGCATTAATAGATAACTATAGTTTTTTCTTCTAAATAATCCCCTAACAATGTCGATCAGACACTTACCATGAAAATTATCGAAAAAATATGAATATTCTACTAAAGACACATAACTAAACGTAGATCTCCAAGGGGTTTGGTTTCAGGTTGCTCCTACATGCCCCACATCCGTATATGATCCAGCTGCGCATGCGCAGATCATGTAGGTTCGCCGAATTATGTTCGCAGCCTCCATACACGGGCGAACTTTGCAGCGAATATGGTACTCGACGAACGCCGTTTTCAAGCCGTCTCGAAAAACGGCGAACGAGGAACTTGGTTCGTCGAACCAGGTTCGCTGGCTCCACACACGAGCGAACTACGTTCGTTGGTGGCCCCATTTCCTCATGTTCGTGCGAACGGTTCGCCCAAAGTTCGTTCGTGTATGGTGGGCTTAAGCGACAATGATTTTTTCATGTATATTCGAGGTCTGCGAAGATCCAAACAAAAGATTTCCTCCGATACTGGGGGGCGTATAATCACGTTCTGAACTTCACTTCGTTTGGGTAAATTGTAGATTTCTAACTTGGGGCGTCATAGATTAATAGTCGAGTTTTTCTAGCTTTCCTAATCCTATGCTTGCAGTAAGAGGATGAAAAGTGTCAACTCGGGATTTTTTGCCCATGTCGAAACGTCAGTCCTCTACCAGTCAAAAAATTGATCCGATTTTATTTATAAATCGCTCTATCCTAGAAATACTTTAGGTTAATATTATTATGAGAATTATGGGATGGCAAATGGAGGGAGAATTAACTTCATAATACTGAAAATAACTCCTGTCCCCCCCTGGGACAAAATAGCATAATCCAAATATTGTTCTCCAGAAGGAGAAATGAAAAATTGCGGTAACCTTTACACAATACCAATTGATTCTTCAATAAGATCATCGCACAGATAACAATGAATATTAGAGTTAACTATTCAATCGAAATAGCATTTCACCACAATAATAAGGCTCGTGGGCCGAGCAAGGCCTGTCAATATTTTCCTAATGACATACCCAAGCAGGGATAACGAAGGTATGAATTTAAAATCCCGACAGTACCTTCACAATTGGCGCCAGTCGTACATCCTTCAATTTCCCCGTGTATAGACATACGACCCACCCACCCATTATCTCTAAGAGGCCCAGTAATCCCTCACACCTTCACCAAAGGACACGAGCCCACAAGATGGGGAAAATCCCACGAGAAAATCTAACACGGGTCAAATGATATTTTTATATCTTTTTCTTAAAATCGGGATTAGGCGTATCAAATGATGGGACCCCATGGGGAAGGGATCCAGCCTAAAATGATTTTCCTATTATAATCTGAAAATAATGAATTGGTTCTAATTTTTTAATGGAGTTGCGTTTCCAACGTATTACACCCAATCGCACACACACACGATGAATTTAATTCTATAATTAGACGGATTAAAAGAATTGTATGGGTAAATGCCTTTCAAATAAGGATACCTATTCAAATACACGTAAAGTAACCATTGTAAAACTAAACGATAACCCAGTAAGGTGAATTATCTATGAATGGAATAACTATTCAGCCATCGGTGATTAATGATTGTTCAAGTAATAAGATCATACTGGTTCAATATCACTGAACAATATAAGACCGGTAGCTACACCTACATACGAACAAATATTATACAAATACCGATAGGAATTTGTATAGATATCCCACAGGTACTCGTGGTTTCCTGTTCTATGTCCAGAAGGAAACGTTTTATATTTTATTTGATGAAGAATTCATTTTTTGTTTCTGTAATTGTTATTCATATTTCAATTATTTATCACAGAAGACCTATGTGTATAAATGTGAAATTTGGGAAGTGTGTTCGTTCATTGCAAACATCCTCTGTTGGGTACATTCCTACAGTATGCAACCAAAATATTATTAACAGTGGGAAAACAAATTGCAAGTTTTATCGATGGGTGGATGGAGATGTCAGCTTCCCCTATTGCGAAATTAGCAAAGAATGTCGGTGTTTTTAGAAACACCTCCATCTTTCAGGCCATCGAATTTCTAAACACAGGGTAAACCTCCAGAAACCCCTGTGCTACGATGGCGGACACCTATGATGACCGCCGCCCCCTCCCAAGCGTTGCGTTAGGTTCCCGCTCAGCTTCGCCGGCTCATGTTATGGGTTCCGCCGAGAGCTGATATGCAATGTTCCTACTATCTCTCCGGACCCATGAAAAAATATTCCATTATGTGAATGATTCTCCGGAGGCCGGACATGGCCCGAGGACCTTTAACGTAGTAGGCAGATACTTTACCCACTGCACCAAAGCCCCTACAATTCCAACAGTGTGTGGGTGTGAGTATGTGTGTCCAAAGATGTTATTTCTCAAAAATTCTATTATTGTTTCTGTTCGTTTTTCAGACATTCATTTAATTGCGCATGACTTTATCAAATTAAACATATTGGACCATACTTATTTTGTTTTCAAGTTTTCCATTCCTGGTATAATTTTTACATAGTAATATCATATTATATGCTATATTATATTATAATCACATAGAATATTCCTCACAGATAATCCAATGATCTCATTTTCTTTTGAATATCTAGTTACGCGTTGTTTGATTCCTTCATCTAGGTGTCTGTATAGTTTGCGTCTTTTTGGCTGAGCTGCAAAGATGTCGTTCCCATAAGAGAGTTCCCGTTGAGAGTTGTTGAGTTTTCAGGGTGTCGATAAATCTTCCCATTTTTGCATAGCTGACTTGAATGAGTTGAATTTATGGTGCTAACCTTCGTTAGCAATAACCTACGTTATTGTTCGTGAGTGGCTGATCGTTCAGAACCGACGAGTAATTATTGCGTATCTTTATTGCAAAAATTAGTGGCTGTTGTGCTTTTCATTGCATTCTATAACAAACGAACGTCATAACCAATAGTTTTATTAATTAAGTAGTGAAGTGGTAAAAGATAGATTCTATAGATGCCAATACAGCAAATCGGCCTTATGGCCAAATTCACTCATCTCTTTACAACTCCGCTGCTGAATAGTACTCTTCTCCTGAACATGTATATGTATAACGAAAAGAATGTACCTGAGCTGTAAGCTCCCCTTTGTATAAGTGCAATAGCACAGATGTGATAAATGATTATTTATCCATCTACGGTAAGCTCCGCAGTGGCCAGTGGAACACCGGATAGGTTCAGGGTTTTAAAAGTACATTCATTGCCATTGATATAGGCGATACTATCATTCAACTAAAACTAAGCTATGTTCTATGAGCTCGCATCATTTTTTTAGTGCATAATTGCGGACCAGAGGCGACAGCATTGCTCTATGGTGTAATTCATTGGATGGCTCACACAGTGATGTGAGATATTGATCCTATTGTTGCTCACTGCGTTGTTGTTATTTTAGGTGAAATTTTTTCATGGGGCTTATTAAAACAATGGCCCAATGAAAAAAAAGTCGGGGAAACTTGGCAAAAAATGTCAATGCCACGTAGTATGGCAAGTGTCGCATTTTTACGTTCTTTCTATCTCATTTTCCAAATGGCTACACCCGGGTTGCTTAAACTTATTTGTGAAAAATATAGCCAATTTTTAAAGCATAGGCTCATTTTTTTAGGATTTTATCGATAATAGCTTGAGAGAGTAAAAACAAAATACTTTGTGGCGCTTATCCGCTGAAGGGACTAACCTGAAGTTAAGTAGTGAAACTGTTCGACTTTTGCTATGGAAATGGTTTCGAGGAGGTAAGGGTTAGGAATGATAATGAATTAAGCAGTGTATTATTTGGAAGGAAACAGCTTACATCTGTTTATTATTGACATATAGAAGGAAGCGCTGAATAATGAAGGTTGGATGCAGACACTGGCTCAAACTTGTGAATCGAGGCCGGGAAGATTTGGCTTTACCCCAAATCAAGGTACCAAAGCTTCAGGTTACCTGGGCGTAATCCATGGGCAGAGGCTTCATTGAAACTAAGAATACCAGACCTGAGCATCTGTTGTGATAACTATCTTAGAATGTATATCAATGTTATACAGTAATGTTTATATAATTTCACATCTGTGCTTGGAAAAGACTCGGTTGCCAATTGTAGTACGTAAAATGAATTTGTTGTAACTTTTCATGATCGTAAACACAAAATCAGCTGTCTTACGGTTTCCAGCAACTCATTTTCTCTTTAGTACTTCGATTTCCATTTCTTGCCGCCATTCACCAAGTGGCGCGGCGGTAAGATTGTCAACCAATCATGGATAATTGAAATACGTTGATGAAAACATCGGTCCACTCGTGTCAGTTGTGGCAGCCATCATAAGCGTCGTTATTTGCAAAATAAAGCCAATCAATTATTTGCGAAAAATTGGAAGCTTGATTACCACAATTTCACACTCCAAACTATTACAAAAATTGCGATGGAGTAAACGGAGTGCGAAAATTGTTGAGTTGCAAGAGCTAACTTTTCCCCACGCTTATGTCAAAGAATTGTATACGTTACACATGTGTAAAGGGGAGAATATCCATTGCCTGTGGCAATATTTTTATGAAGACTTCAGGTCGGTCGCCCAACGCCACGCTTGCCTTGCCACGTGTTGCACTGAGCTGGACATAGCCAAGAGTTTTCATAAAAACATTGCCGCACTCGTTGCGATATTCCCCCTTTTACACACTTGTAACGTAATATACTATTTTTTGTCTCTGCAAATAAATGCTTATGGAGTTTTACACCATCTCTTCGCACTTGACATATATTCAGAAGAAAACCAATCTGTAAGTACCTTAACCTATTTCGTTTTACCGTTTCCCAACAGACATTGATTGGAGAATTCCGACCTTACCTTCGGGGAGAATTCCCTTCGGGGAACATCGGTTTCGTATGCATCACCATTACTCGAGGCAATCGGGCAATGGGAGGCAGAGGATTTCGTTCCTCAGTCCGATAGTTGTCCTGTCGTCGAAGCTTGTTTGGAATTCCCTACTTGGAATTCCCCACTATAAGCATTATTAAGGGCTGATTTCTATTCAACGGCTAGTTCTTGGTTAATTAGCATCATATTTAATCTTCGGGTTGAGGCTACTTAATAGTTAAAGATTTAATCCAGACTAATCACAAGACTTAACCTCAATTGACTGCTGTTTAACTGCAGTTAACTTGAAGGAAAGGTAGGCCCAAGTACTTTAAGTACTTTAGGTGAGTTATTTTTTGCTCATTAGCAAGAGATACATTGTTTATTTTACCAGCTTCCTCGGTTTGTCTGATTAACTTATATATTTTAAGGTTATTCATCAGGGGCGACGTTGCAGATGAAGGTGGATTATCGCAAAAATGAATATGGAGAATAGCATAGACTATTCGTGGAAAGTTATCTCGTTTGATAATTTAGGTTACGAGCCAGAAAATTTGAGAGAATATGAAAGAAGTTTGTTTTTTATGGAAAAATAATTATTCTGATCTTGTACTCTCTGATAGAATTGCTCCAAATTGGGAGCAATAATCACGATAATGGTAGCACGGTTTCTCGAATTGATTTTTAAAAAAAAATTTTCTAGCTGTGCTCGAGGCCAGAAAGCAGTGTCAACCTTGAGAAATAATTCCTTCAACTGTTATTAACTATTTCAATTGTTTAACAGGCTGCATCCCGAGAACTGTTTGAGATTTAAAAAAGTGTGAAACGGATGTTATTCCTTGGGCAAAAATACACATATAATGTTTTATGACTATTTTTCATAGCTCTCATAATTTAGGAAATGTAATTGGTGGAAGCTGAGCAGGAGGTGTGTTCTTCTTGGTGACAAGGTAAGTTGACTCATCTTCACGCCGGTATCTTTCTGTCCATTTTGAAACTAAATAGGTATTAGAAAAACTTGCATAACTTATTTTGCAGTTAATCAAGTTGTACGAGATTTTTGTGAAGATTACCTTGATTTCTCTAGGTTCTGAGATATTTATGATGAACTGAGGGTATCGATCAATGCACTTAGCTCGTGTTAGCACTTAGTGACAGAATTACAACAACATTTGAAGAATTTTAGAAAATTTTGGAATATTCTGAAAACTATGAAATTCGTAGAGTTTTTAAAAATATTATTTCTAACGTCGCTGTATTTATGCTCTCTTTTAAGTGCCAATCAGCTGAGGTCTACCATATCGCAGTGGTTATATAAAAAGTTATGTAATATGAATTCGTTGAATCCGGAATCAAAGACATTAGAATTTCTTGAAAAGTCTTGGACAATTTTACAGGATTCGGAAACAAGTGTCAGATTTTTTAGAAAATTGGAACTACAGTTATCCTAGCAAAGAATCGAAGAAAAAAAATCACATGAAAATTTAGCGCTCACTATTTTTTACTTGTATTTTTTCCCATTTTTTAAACTCAAATTTGGAAAAAATATCGATTTTTCTACAAAATTGAACATGGGGAATTTTACATGGCAGTAGGAATTTTCCAAAGGTAGGTAAACTTCGAAAGAGACATTCTGGAAAATTAGAAAAAAATATTCTATCACAGAGTTTCTGAAAACTCATATTTGTTCTATTTGAACTGTAATTTCGAATAAATTTCACGAAAATTTTAGTCAATCTGTTCACATTCCATGGAATTGGAAAAGGGTCGAAAAAAAAATCGGGGAATTCTATAAAGTCAAATTTTATAAAAATGTTTGAATATTTTAAAACATTGGGGAAAACTACGCTCAATTCTGAAAATTTAATTCTGTTTGCCCGGTGAGGCAGAGGGACGGAGGGGGTTTCTCAAAATTGGTGAGAATTGATGGGCGAGGCCATTAAATTTGAAATCGTGAGTTTGTCGCCTGGATCCTGGGAACTGAAATTTTCAGAAAAAAATTGGCCAATCTAGACATTTTAATCTTAAAAAAATTGATAAGGATATAAAAAAATTTGGAATTATAGAATTTCAACAGATTTTGCAAAATTAAAATACCAATCCAAGCTTTTTAATTATTGAATTCCATGTAATTTTAGAGGATTCAATGAAATTGAACACACAGACAGACAGAATCTGTCTTTTCTAAAATCGTGTACGAATGATGTCTAACAAAAACTTCTCTAACTCGAAAGTTGAACAAGATGGAACACCAGGGAATCGTAAAAAATTGCCTAAAATCTAACAAAATTCTGTCAAATGTTTGACATTTCATATAATTTTATTAAATCTGGGAACTTCTAGAGTTTTATAGATAATTCTTTAAAAGAGATTCAAATTCCTAAAATGTTACGGAACATTTTCCTTCCTAACTAAAGGTAGCACACCTGCTACGAATCTTATAGTATTCTAACAAGAGTATTTTTATAAAATTTCACAACACTCTGAAAAAACATTGTAAAGTCGATAATATTTTAGTTGAGTCTAGAACACATTTGATTATTCCATAAAATGTTAGAAGAAAATACTAAAACAAAACAACGAATTTATTCAAAATGCTAAATTGTTGTTGGTAACTATAAGAAAAAATTCTTAAATGTTATACAATTATCCAACCATCAAGGACGATAGAAATACTATGACATTCTATAAACTTCGATAAACTTGTGAAAAGATTTGGGCAAGGTTTCAAAAGGTGGTAAAAAATCATAAGTTCCTTTACCAAATTTTATAAAGTTTTCAAAAAATTTGTTGTCTAACCATAAACTTTTTTGCCTAACCATAGAAATTTTACTGAAGTTTATAGGATTATTTTAAAATGCCTAAAAATTTCGACGAGTTAAATAAATTGAATATCTATCAAATGAGTTGATGTTTGGTTCTTCCAGAATTTTTATTTAGTTCTTCATTTTTTAAAAGTTTGGTCATGCCACTCAGAATCAAACAAGTCCACTAGAACCATCAAATTGCACCGTAATCTCCCCTTAAAATTACAATATAATCCATGGCAGCACCATGATCGTGATGATAACTTACATTATGTATTATGGATTATTGTTGTCTGAACCACGTTAATTATGAGATGGATTAATAAATTTTTCATTTCGGGCCGAAAGCAGAATAATTTAATATGATTTCATAGAAATAAGTGAATGGTGCAAGGAATAATTAATGATTAATCAATTAATTAATCTCTCCCCTCCCAGCTATATTGGGGTTAATGGGGATGATAGAAATGAAATACTCAAGAGATCTAGTGAACAAAAAATTGCCAAGGTTTCGACCACTGAATATGCTCCTCCGTAAGTTTACAAGTATTTCATCTGTTGTGAAATTTTTTTCAAAACATTTATAAGCTGTTAACATATTGTATTCTACTTTAAAATGACGTTAGTAATGGAATGAATGAAGTATTGTGATATTTGGAAATTGTAGTGAATTTTAGATCTGTACAGTATGTGAATCCTCTTGTGCTAATTTACAGTGCAATGCTATGAAGCTTTTCATACCGGGATATTGTAATATTCGATACTTCAAGTGTAAATTCACAATACCGTGATGTGAATGTGCCACAGTTTTGTAATGTTTGGTACGAGTTGTGGAATATTATATTTCAAACGTATTATCGAATTCGCGGAATCCTGATTCTATACCGCTACAAGACTCTTTTTCACCAAGTTCAACATTAATTATTTCTGGAATCATCACTGCTCTAGGATCTGTTTCCATATCAATGAATGCTGATGGAATTTCGAATGTTTTGAATCAAGAGACTTGATCTCTACTTGCTACCTTTCTTGGACTCTTCTGGAGAATTGATCATCCAAAAGTATATAAAAAATTCCAGAAGCACCATCCAGGTTAAAGTCTGCCTACTGTGCCCAATGTGCTGGGTTCGCGACCAACCTCCAGAGACCATGTCTCATGGTGAAATATATTCTCATGGAGCGCCACCATTAGCAGGAATATTCCGTGTGTCACCGGCAAAACACACACACACACACACACTGGACGATTTATTTAAAAAGTATCAGGTCATGAAACATCAAGTCAGGTAAAAACATCATCGATCTAACCATTCTTTGATCTAACCGTACTTTGGACTATTATACCATTATTTAAAAATTCATAAAACTTCGAGGAAACATTCTAAAATTATGGAAAAAATGGTAAAAAATTGGGAATAATTTCAGAGAATTTGATAAAATTCTGGAAATTTTTTTATCCTTTTCCCCAAGTGACGCCAGCGCACCCGCTATAGTGGGAAATAAGTCTATGACAAGCCCTACCGACAGAGTGGCGCAGACTGTGTAAGTCCCCATTTGGAGACACCTTAAGGCCCATTAATGGTACACAGTTCCACGACAAAACCTTACCAGGTAGGAGCCGAAAAGCATTGGAAAACTATTGAAGGAGTAGAGGCTGTTAGAGATGCAGGATAAAACTGGTCACCGACACCTTGTAATGATGTTTACTCGTGGTTAGTTAATACCTAGAAGGAGTGTTCCTAGACAAGGTGTATTTTAAAATACTCAAGCTTGGGATTTCCCGGTCATCAATGATCCTTGTCAGGGTCACCTGCGGGGGGCTAGTTTCAAAAATTATGAAAATTTTACTCTTACTTCGGGTCTTCCTTCAGTTTCTGTAAAAAACTGAAAATTTCAACATTTCAGAACAATTAGCATATTTCAAAACTTGGCCACGTTTTTAAAATGTGAAATTCACAAATTGGTAATATGGTAATTTTTGTATTTCACATTCTCGTTACTTGTATGCTACTCGTATATCATCAGCAAAAAGGCATGTGTCAAAAAATTACAAACATCTTATATGCAATTTTTTTGCAAGTTGCAGTTTGCAACTCTATATTTTGTGTATACATGATCTGTATGATGAATTCACATGGTGAGCATATATGTAAACTATATATATAATTTCAACTAAATATACTTGAAATAATATATTATACTATATAGTTTCAACCAAATGTAGAATGAAAATAAATAAAATATCAAGTTGTAAAAAGGTTCAGTTTAAAAAATTACGAATAGGCTGAAATTTTAAAATTACCAGATGAATATAAAACATTAGTATTAACTCCGCTTATCTCCCGAAATAAGAAGTTCCGTCCATTTCTTTCCGATATTCACCGAATCCTTAATCTCATCAACTTCTTAAACACAAAAAATCGGTTTTTCTTAAGTCCCTAACTATCGACATCTGGTAATTTGTATTCAAGTACTTTGACACGATATCTGCAGATAAACAAAGTTTGTATTCTAGACGAATTTAGCTATATCTCACTCAATTTGAGCCTCATCCGGCCATAAGCGGATCGACCGGCCTTTTAATGTCCCGGTGTGGTGGTTATATATACATATCGGATCTATGTTGGCCTCTTGTGAGTGTTGCGCACTCAACACTAGTGCACGAAGCCTATAACAAACATTATCCGCCATAATGCCGCCGTGTAAACATATCTACTCACGTGTTTCTAGTCCACAATCCTTCAATTTCAGGCCGTTCAGCCCCCGAACAAAAAAATGCATCCATTATGATCTGTGCTCACTTACAGCTGCTAAGCGAAAGGGCGTACGCATTTACCCAGATAAATTTGCTTGTTAATTTTTTTCTGCGTGAAGGCGAATCGAATCGGACTTCGCGCTTTTAAGATTATAGATCACACAGTGAATTACGATTTTGAAAATTGTAAATTACGATTGTGGAAAGTATCGTTTCAGTTTTTTTAATCCCGCTAGCTCAGCTGAAGAAGCGTTTGGGCTGTGAATGGGTCGGGTTCGAACCCCGACTAGGATTATCGGAAGTTTCTTCCCTTTTTTAACCTGAATGGTGTGAATCTTCCGAGTAATTTCAATATGTTTAATCAGTGGTGCGTCTTGAACAATTTGCCGTTGAATATCCACAAGTGTAAATGTATCTGTTATCATTGTTGTACATCTCGTATATCTACCTCACATATCGGCTTAAAGGCAACATTTTAAATAAACCTAACATCTACGTTGATCTTGGTATTGCATTAGATCGTCGACTTACGTTTTATCCATAATAGAGTGTCTAATTGTCATCAGGGTTCATCCTGAGAATTTCTCAAACCTTCTCGATTTTCACAATTAAGCTTTTGTATGATACTCTAGTTTAATGTAAATTGCAATATTGTTGCAATATATAGCCTTATTATAAAAAAATATTCATCAAAGATTGACGCTATCCAGAAGAGATTTGTCAAATCCGTGCCTTGGAATATTGATCACGTCTGTCCGGGAAGAGGCTGTAAGCTTTGCACCAGATTGGAGTAAATTTTGGACTGCAGCGATTGTGTACTGTCCCATTGGTTGTTATTCAGATTATTCGAGGGAAAATTGGTTGACCAGTCTTGCTGGGGCAGGTATCCTTCAACATCTCATCTAGGAGCCTTCGTGTACATCCCCCGTTTTCTGATCAGACAACCTAGCATTATCATCACCTGTGTCGCGTGACACTCTTGGTCTCAATATTTTAGCCCTTTCTTAATAGATCGCCTTTTTCCATTTCTCATTAGACATGATGGAGATACGTGGACACGGTTTGGACATGTTTAGGACATATATCGGAGAATACAAATAAGGGATGTAAGAAAATGGTGTATACTGGGTGTTACTATAGTAAATATGGGAGAAACAATTGTTTCAAGGTTACCATCGAAAAGTCTATTTATTTTGCCAGATGAACATTGGTAATTTTGACACTGGAATATTGAGGCTTCAGGAAATCGTGCGGAAATCTCCACAGTTATAGTTCAATCCCTGGACTGCCACCAGAGGGCCATGAAACCGCCGTTACTTGAATGGGCAGAACGATATAAGTATTAAAACTCAACCAACGGGTCACCGTGATCCGAGGAAGGGTTACTCTGCAGGAATGTAATTATTGAAACATGTACGGCATTTCAAAAATATTATTAGTTTGTTCCATATATAATCCGGTGCATGATGGTTCGTTCGGTCATGACATATTTGTGGCCTATTGGTCTCATTGATTGATACGGCACCATGATAATAGAAGGATCAATACAAATTATAGAGCAAAACCTTCAAAAACTCGGGCTGACTTTGGCTCCCTATAAAATTGAACTTATACACTTCAATAAAAGGTGCAAACTTCCTGGCGATACTACCATAGCAATTGGAGAGCATGAAATTAAATATAGTCCAAAAGCCTACTTTCTAGGATTGATTTTTGAACATAAAGTAACGTACAAATCTTACCTAGAAAATGCGTTGAGATTATTACTGAAGAGTCTCGACAGTATTAAATTTATTCGCGGTACGTGGTGGGGATGTGATCCATTGATTCTCACCATGAGGTACAAATTCGTTGTCCGTTCAATCATAGAATATGGAATTTTCATATACATTCCATCCGCCAACACTCATATGGATGAATGGGAAAAAAATTCAATATGCGACCTATGATTGGCTATGTTAAGTCGTCCGTCTGTGAGTGCGATGATCCAGGTAAAGACGTACACGTCCATGGATCATCAAATGGTCATGGTACAGTCAAATGTATGATCAATATCGTCGGAAAATAAATTGATGGCCTTCAAAAGCTAGGATTCTCTCCCCCCTATTCCATCAGACAATTACTAACAGCTTTAGACATTAAATCCCTCTTACGGATGGACACCTTCTTTAAATCGTGTAATTTGAAGATTTAAGAAGGCTGTCAAAATACTCTGGTTAGAATTAAGACAATGTGATGTTTTTTTAGTAGAATTATCCATGTAGTTGAAATGCTCAAATACAAGGAAAAAATGTAAACCAATTGGCGCAACTTTCGACAAAACCAGTTTGGCGGTAAAAAAAATCTACCAATGTGCGGATATTACTATACAATAGTTTCTTAAAAATTTAGTAGAAGTTATTAAGGAAAATAGTAAAGGTTGATTCCACTTATGCTGCGTGACGATTTTGAAACCTCCTGCAAGAAAACCGTGGAAAGGTTCGATATTTGGTATACGTGTAGTAACAAATTGAAAGGTTGATAATTACCCATTTCTTCCCAAATTTGGGTTGAGTTCGCCCGCGCGGGCTTCGCACGTGAGATTCATTGTTCCGCCGCACCGGCGGGCGGCGCGTCGGTTTCGGTCTTACGCTTTTCGATAGTTTCTGTGGTCACTCTTTTTTACTATAGAAAATGGCTTCTATGCAGTTTGAAGTTTGCTATTTTACCAAACTATGGTGAATGGTTAACGGGTCGACTACCTTGATAGTGAAGTTTACTTTTCCACCAAGGTATCTTCCGACTTTTTTCCATTTTCTCAATTGTGTACTTGTTCCTTTCTGTACATTGTCGCCAATGCTGCAGCATCATCGTATGCTTCATTTATCAGTATCTCATAGGAATTACCACTGAAATAGTGTACTGGAGATGTACCTACGAGGTGCCTAAGGCGCTTTACATATAATTTGTTTTTGCTATAATCGTTGCCCAAGTGATTTCAAGCTAATAATCAGGTTCTCAATGCAGATCCAATAGCTGGACACTTTTCACACTGACTAATCTCAAAATCGGAGTCCCCATATTTTTGGTCTCATAGATTTTTTTTAAAAGTCAAATATCTCGTTAACATAATAGTTTTATGGATAAATGTTACTCAACCCTTTTCGTAGCGATTTCCATTATCGATAAAAGTGTCAATAATGTTCATCTGGATTGATTAATTCTTGATATAATTGTCAATTTTCAAATTGCAGTTATGGATACAATTTTCGTTGACATCGGAATTTGTGATCGAGTGCTCTATGCTATTTTATGTTCAGACGTGCCGAAGATGAGAGGACTGAACGCCGCCTGGAGCGCGGCATTGGATGAACTCGACTTATTGCACCTCGTCACATAAAAACTCATTGATATTGAATCCACATTGGAGTTCAATGGCATAAAACATTCGTGCCAAGTTTTCGTATATACTGTCACCCCCCCCCCCCCCACCCCCCCCCCCCCCCCCCCCCCCCCCACACACACACATACACTCATTCGTATGTGTTATCGGCGGTACCCATAAAATGAGACCGCACAACCGGGCGGGAACCTAACCCGACGCAGGTAGGGGGGGGGGTGGTTTGTTTGGTGGTTATATCATAGGCGCCCGCTATCGTAGCACACAGGTTTCTGGAGGTTTACTCTGTGTTTAGAAATACGATGACCTAAAGTAGCGAAAGTCGGTCCCAGCCGCATGGGTGGGTGTGTCCGACACCCCCCCCCCCCCCCCACCCTGAAGGAATGCTCAAACAGCAACTATCGTCGTGAGTACAAACGAGAGGAACGGAGAAAAAAAACTCAACCCAAAAAGATCTGGAAACGTTAACCAAAATTTGAAGTGTGGAGTTTCAATGGAAAGTCGAGACAATAACCTCTACAGGAAAACACTTTGAAAAAAACGTAATTGCAAAAAAAAATGTAACACGTACAACTTTGATAGAAGCAATATAAAGAATAGTCATTCCACACAGGAAACCAAATAATACCAGGAGTTTGGTTAAACGTTTAACGGAGAATGTTAAGTTTCCAACGGGATTATCCTCCAGAAAGTTTACAGTGGGTTCCACTTCCGTTTTAGCACGCGCCACGTTTTGTTCTTTCTACGTAGGGTGCTAAACTACTATGTTAAATTATATTAAGAAGTTATTACTTGTTTTACGAAGGTAAAAAATATATTTTTTGAGTACCCGAGTCGAATATTTAGACTTTTTTTACTTCCTCCTCTCAATCCTATCGGGCCTAGGTAGCTATCATATATGATGGGTAATTTGTGGAAGGGTCGATAATCTTTCACTGCCGAAAAGCGAAAAATTGACGGGCAAGAAGTGTTTGTTTAGAGAAACACAAAATGATTAAGAATGCGTTATTTGAAGTAACAACTTATCCAATTTAACAATGGAAATAAAATTTCACAAAACTATAGAATGATCACGGAAACAAATACTTGATTCGGGTATATTGTAAGACCAAGATTGGGTATATAGAAATTCCCGATAAAGAGTTCCCTGAATCGGGTATCGTATGTGATTATACATAAGTCGAGTTTATACGAAGAGATAATTATTATTACTAGATTTCTATAAAAAAATCAATGTAACAGTGACCTCCAAACGACATGTTCTTCCACATTTTTCACGATACAATATTGCCCAGGTAAGAGCTACCTTGTTATCATGCTTGAGTCGACCTAGGATACCTCAACCTCGGTATGCCAAGCTTCGACCAAGCTTAAACCCATGGTGACATCGAGGTAAATCCAATCTTGGCTAAGTCAATAAATCTAAATGTCTGCATCCACGCTTGTGACGTTTCAAAATTTTATATGGAAAAGACCTACAACCAGTCAAAACAAAATGATAACACATGATAGTTAAATTGATAATTTGACTAAAATTGGCTTGAAAAGTGGTGTATTTAACACCCAAAACGACGGCAGAACTAATTAAAAAGCTAGCTTGGAGAGATTTATTAATACCACTGGAATCAACCGTAAGAAATGGCCGGAAGAAGAGGACAAATTAATTAATTAAAGCTATCAAAGTTTGAGATATCAAGAGTGGTCCTGCTCCCATGGTCAACTTAAATTCGACCTTAATCGTAATGGTAAACCGAGTGGTTATTTAGATCTTCGTAGAAATATGCGTGAACCTGGGAGGTCATGGCAGAGTAAAAAAAATGAGGTTCCACATTTTGCAACCTGCTATATCGCTCATATTGCCCTGGAAACGCGTCACGGGGACAAGGCCAACCCAGTGACCATTAAGTTGACTATGTATATTGCAGTGTTCTATTGTGGTTGATTCTTAGATCCCCGGTGTCCCTCATGCCTCCATATTCGGTGAAGTAACCAATCCACAGAATTATGGAGGATACTAATGACTTGAAAACAATGACGTCATGAGGAAAATCTCCTCACCAGCGCTTAGGGTGACCAACGATCATAACGTCCATGGTATCGAGTCCAATATATTCCTAGTAGCGAGAAGGGTGTATCTATCTAGATGATGAGTTCACCCACATAATCTCTGGTCATTTTCTAGTACATCTATATGATGAAAATCTTTAATTTTTGGGGTAATGACTTTTGCATAGACCAACGATTATGAACATATTGAATTCAAACTTGAGAAAAACAAGGAATAAGGTACAAGACTAATTTTAAAAAATGTTGTCTGCATGACGGTCAGCTTCCCAGTTATGGACCACCTTGAGATACAATCCCACAAGAATCTTTTAAAGCATAATTCTTCTGATAATTGAAAATTTGTAGTTTCCATAATACCTAACACAGTATAATACCCATCATTTAGATGTGATTGTGGCTGCAGTGAATGAAAAAGCTAGTTAACATTAAATGAAATGCAATCGCTGTTCAATGATCTGGTTTTTTCAGCCCGAAAAATGAGTCGTCCTATGTACATCAGTTCAACTGCCATGTCTAATGGATATTTTTCGAATGTTTCCCACTCAGAGACTCCGAGGAAAACATACCATGGGCATCCGCAAACCACAAGGCAACCAACACAACTTAATCTCTTAGTATTAGAATTTCGATAAAAACAGGAATTTTATTTCTTAATCATTAGACCGATGGGTTCCATAATCAATTGAAAATCGGACACCCCCTAACTAGTCAAGCTATTGGAGACCCGAGATGTGCTAACTGAATGTTGTCTGATATCGGTATACACACCGCCAAACGTCAGTATGTCATGAATCGCTATCGTGATGACCTCAAAACTACATCTATACCATCTTTTATTGTACTATTTTTCATACGTTAACTGTGCACCCTAGAAATGGGATCTATATAGGGATTTGGAGCTTGATGAAGCAAATATCAATCTATGCTCACAATTCCAACGAAAGCCCTGACCAAGCGGTGGCCAGTTGAACAATTGAGATATAAATAAAAAATGGAAACCAAACTTGTTGAACACCTAGGGTCTCATCATTTTTTTTTTTTATTTACGTTTCGATGCGATTATGCATATGTGGCGACCCTCCCACGGTGCCGATGGAAACCGAATACTTCCCAAACTGTACAGCATTCAGTTAGTTTGACCCAATAAATGCAATGCCTACCAGACTTTACATCGCTTGGGTCAATCTACAATTGAAGGAAAACCACGGAAAATCTCAATTTGTACAGCCGTTTCTTTGACGAAACTCCCGTTCGACTATGAATCCCTATGAACTCGAACGCTGGACAATTCCACTCTACTATACCAATCGGAGAGTCCCCAAGCGGGGACTCGACCCGTGGACCTCGCGTGCCAAAGGCCGGCGCTCAGTCGGTAGGTCTCCTCATTTCTTGGGTTCCGGACTTTATTTTGCATTTCCAATTTATTTTTCGAAGGACGCTAAACCATGAAGGTGTAAGTGTCCATCAAAAAATCTATGGAAGATGTAGAATAAGCTTGGAACACCCACTCAACTCAGTTCTGCTTTTTTAATAAATTTTTATGATCGACCCTTATATCTCCACCATCTAGTGCGTTCTGAAGAATCAGGGGATAACGCAAAACAAAGTCAGGAGAACACGAGAAATCATGCGGCCCTGGTCAGTCCACGCCATTTGCTTTGCACTTTTTATGTATATTTCAAGTTTGCAACTTACCACCACTTGCTCTGGGGGTTTTTACTATTAATTCAGTTCATTTCGTCCCTTTCGAATGCTCCTGATATCATCATTTTGTTATTCGAATTGTGTGGCAAAAACCCCGCTACACGGAGAGAATAGTTCTTTAAAAATTGTGTAGAAAGTTCCGTAATCCGCGAGTGAAATATAATTCAGTAAAAATTACAGAACGAACCAGAGTTTTTACGTGACATTACAGAAAAATTACGCGAAGGTTGCGTAAAAATTCCGGTACGTTCCGTAATTTTTACTGAATTGTATTTCACTCTCGGATTACGGAACTTTGTACGTAATTTTTAAAGAACTTTTCTCTCCGTGTATTCTAGGGTTTACTAGAAATTTTTCTGCCTGCCCTAACCCTAATCAATTCACTTACGGGAATTCAATTTTCTGAGCATAAGGGGACACTTAGATGGAAAAAAGGCTCGCACGTGCACACTTTGCTGCGAAAAGAACGTTACGCTTGTAAAATTTTGATTCACTCAGCAATTTTTGGACAAGTTATGCAGTTTTGTAGGCGGAGCCGTGAGTCAAAACATCACTGACATATGAACACACACACACCCACCAACCCACATCCATCTACCCACCCACACCCACCTACCCACCCGCCCACCTACCCACCCGCCCACCTACCCACCCGCCTACCTACCCACCCGCCCAACTACACACACACACACACTCGCGTATATTATTTACGGTACCCATAAAACGAGACCGCAAGGACGGGCGGGAATCTAACCCGCCGGAGGGGGGCGGGTTCCATCATGTGCGCTCACCATCGTAGCACAGGGGTTTCTGGAGCTTTATCCTGTGTTTAGAAATACGATGGCCTAAAATGTCGTATGGGTGGGTGTCTAGTACCCCCCCCCCCTGAATGCTCAAACAGCAGGTATTGTGGGGCGCATAAACGTGGAGGATCCAGACAAAAAAAACATACCCACAAAAAATTATCAAAATCTTCGAAATTGAAACGATGAAATTACTCGAACATCATGAGTAAATTAATTCCTTATAAATAACACGTTTACGTTCCATCGTGTGTTTGTACATTGAATAATTTTATTGTATATCCTTTTTCCATGTATAGTACTGTGTGCTTTGCCATGCGCTAGGTACATTTTCCCCAACCATATGATTCCTCAGTCGCAAATTGGAGTTCCATCGAAAATTGGATTAACTAATCGAAATAATGAGAAGTAGGCCGTATTTGCGGTTGATACGGCCATTCATCCGAGCTCTAGGACGGCCCCTGTCTCAACAAAGGCCCCTTTTTCACTCAAAAATCCCCCACCCCCGGTGAGTTTTTTGGAAGGGACCTCCATAGGGCCTGGAAAACTATTAAGGTGGAAGGTACACGGGGTGGGGGTAGGTAGGAGTTTGACCGACTCTCCTCTGATCTGCTCCATTAGTCGTGTTCCGTTTCGGCTCGGTCGAGAATGCTACTTCGTAGCTCAATTTACAAGCATATGTTTATGTAAAAATTGTGTAGTTTTACCAAAAAATTTAAAAATACGTGTTGTGCGCGTATGTTGTGACGGCAATTTCAAATTTGGGATTATAAGATTGACCTGTTTTGTTGGTCAGAATTTGGTGAGTTTGACAAGTGCAGACAACACTTCAAATCATTTGTTTTTTTTTTCTATAAAAGATGCAATTTTTTTCTATGAGAGAATAAGTTTAATTGTGAAGTGTCCATGCGCCTCCACTTGTATGGAAAGTTCTGATATTTCTATTATATCTACGGACTACGCGGGAAAAATATTGACGTATATATGACATGTATGTGATATACACGTGACTTATACAACATGCGAGATATTTGTGGAGTTTATGTACGTACATGGAGAAAATATTTACATACATCTTTTTACCGTCGGAAGAAGTTCATTTCAATACACGCTCATTTTTATTTTCTGGAATCTCAGTATTACAAAAAAGGATTCGACAGAAACTGTGTGGTTTTGGAAAGTGGAAAAATACAAACAAATGTAGAAAATTCGGGATGCCCCCCCCCCGCCCCTTATCCGTGCTATATTTTTTTTTACCTGCCGAACTTGCCGAATTACTTTCATTTCATCAGAGATTTTCAATCGCGGTTACTTGATTCTGTTTCTCATTTTTTCGATAACTTTTTTTTATTAAAACGGTGGAAGTGACTCAACTTTTTTTATGATCGAAGTGTTCAATACACATATATATATGCAAAAATATATATTTGAGTAATGAATGCGAAGTAATAACGAAAAGTATATAAGGAATTGTTAGTACGGAAAGGTAAAACGCGAGTGTTATTTTGAAATTAACTGTCAAATATCACTAGATCACCGTGCTCACCAGATATATTTTGAGAACCTTTTTAACCTCTGAAATTACTTCTTATATCAATTTTTCCGAATAATTGGCATTTCAAATGTACGGAAATGTATCTAGGAGTTCTCGCGGTGATAGATTTCATTTGCGTGCCGAAATATGGTTTCAGTGACTCGGAAATCAAGCACCAAAATTTCGAAAAATTTTCAATAAGTGAAATTAATTAGTGATAGTTGTGATATTTTTTCTTCCGCTTTTAATTTGTGTTATACGAAAAAGAATGGTCATTCGAAAATAACAACGTGAGAAGAGGAGTTTCCAACGTTTCGCGCTTCGATCGTGCCATAAGTGTCCCGAGAATTTTACATATTGTTCTTCAATACAAAATTCACGTAAAAAGTTTTAAAAATGACAAATTGCATATTACAAGTAAACAGAAAAGAAACATTGAAAATTAGTGACTATAGACACAATACTTGCGAATATTATTCAAAATAATGTGCCTTGTGATTAAAATTTATATAAACGAGTGAATTTCATTCGAAATTAGTATATCAACTATTCCCCGGAAATGAGTCAATATAAACAATTTGAAATATTGTTGCATTCAAAAACTTTAACATTTTTCAGCAAATCAACATTAGTATAAAAGTATAAACCGTATAAGTAAAATTTGACATTTGAGTTTCGTGTTTTTGCATGCGCATGTATAACGGGTGCGCTTATTCGCATGCGTATATTTTTGCGCGCTCACATTCATGCGCATGGCTGATTTCAATTCACTCAAGTGTTAAAAAACTGATGTAATAATTTTTCGATTTTTCTCAGATGTTTGATGAAGTATCGATTGGATAGACGGGAAAAAGATAACGCTTGGGCGTTTTATCATTAGTTAACGACAAACAGCGGTTTTTACCGTACAGCCATTTTTATTTTTATTCTTGTTTTAAGACTTTTATTACAATATTTTTTATTGGCATTTTATTATACACACCAAGTGAGGTTGGCTAAATTTTACCCTACCGTTCTTCGAAAAATTACTATACCGCGAGTATTGACTTACTATAGAGGCCCTGATGGACAAATTACGAAACTGGAATAATTGCAATATTTAGCCGCACAATAAAAATTTATCGTAAAATTAAATTTGCTTTTAAACGAAATGAAAAGCGTGCTGAAAATTATCCGTCAATTTGATAAAGTTGCAGTATGCGCAATGTATTTTTTTGTACCCAGAAATACATGGACTAATAATAATAATAGTCAAAGTGATATTTTTTACTCTGATGGAGTTTTACCATACTGAACGTGAAAATTTCGTGTGTTTATATATCATTTGTTTTATAATAATATTATAAAATAATTAGAATTCAATTTGAAATAACTGTTATTGAGATATGAATGGAAATTTTCTCCCAGTAGACTAAAATTTATCCGTCCGTCGCTATAATTTGTATGTCACTTTGAAAAAAAATTCCTTGTCGGAAAGAAAATTTACTGTGCGTGAATATACAAAATATTAAACTGGGAATGGGCGAATACTTTCACCAAACTGGTTGCTAATTTCTTATTAACTTTTTTTTTCCGAATAGCACTGTAGTGAAAAGGATTAGGCGCAAATTAAATTTTATGTGTCGCCGATGAAATTGTGTTTTGATAAACGGAAAAATTGTGGCTGATTAATAATTCATCTATTGAGGAATACTGAAATCGATTTGACACAACCGAACTTTATATGGAACTGTCAATAATTATTCTAGGCATGGTTGGGTAAAATTTACCTCGCCAGTTGGATTAGAAATGATAAGAATGACCGCACTAGTACCCAATGAAATTAAGACAGAACAATTACAACACTGTGAGAGGTCATGGAACAGGCGGCATATGTGTGTGTATGATGGGGTGTGGGACATACCACACACGTGACATTCCATTTTGCCCCAGTGGCCCATCATGCACGCTGCCTTACCTAGAATTTCTCTCAAATTTTAATGGAACAACGGCGAAATCATTTATCATTCCTCATTATACAAAACCTCAATCTGAGCTACTTTTTTTCCTATATGACTTTTTTTATCTCAAAACATAACCAGTGGCTCCTCTAGGAGTTGAATCAAGAATTTCTCCATGTGTATAAATTTCAAGATGGCATACCTATATACTGTTATTCGCCTTAAGGTGGTAATATAATGGTCATATAATATGTAGAACGTAGTAAATAATAGTCATAATGTAAAAACTCTGACTATCTAAATGACTCTCGGGACATTGAATAAACAATATATTCTATATTCGGGCTGTAAAAAATTATAGATTCAAGCGCAGGAAGAAGTGTGTTGCACTCTCTCAAAATATTAATGGAATTGCAAAAGACAATTTTCTATAGTTGTATCACATTTTTATGAAACCTCTAGTCCGTCTCTAGACGCGCTATGAAACTGTCTTTTACCTCAATGTTCGTATTATCAAAAATACGGTCAAAATTCTAGATATTTCAGCGACGCTTGGTTCACACCTCGAGTAACTCTTTTAGTGTATTTTGGTGAAGATAAAAAGTATTTATACAATATAGTTAAGTTGTCCGTAATGCGGAAATTGTGTGTTAAAAAAAAACAAATTCGGAAACAGACTCTAAAATGATGAAAAATACTCGCAACAATTTTTCCCCCCGTTTTTTCAGCTTTCTGAGGCAAACCTCGGGAAGTTGTTGTAAGACCCAAACATGAAAAGTGCCAAAAATGGGAAATTTTCCCTTATCTCGATACTTGACATCATTCTGACACCTTACAGATAAGGGATCTGCATGTGTGTGGGTGTCAGTATGTGACTTGTCGTGAACGGATCGACAAAATTGATTCTACTTTTTCGAACTTTAATTGTTCAAAACGTTCCATCGCGAGAACGGTTAGAGATAGACGAAAAAGTGTGCAACAAATATTATTGTTTATACAAAAATACACATATAATGTGTTATGACTTTTTTTGATAACTCTCATAGTTTAGGATGTGTCATTTGTTCAAGCCGCACGGGTGAAACGCGCTCTTTTTCCGTGACGGGCGTGTACCCCCGAGTGTCTTTCGCACCCACAGTCACACGCATTAATAATCGCAGGGGGGGGGGGCTCCGCCGGGGTTCATACAAACACACACGTGTATTGATAATGCGGCCCGTCGAGGTTCACACACACATGCCGTTAATCGAATATTCAAAATGACTGTTTTTCCAATCACCTGAAAACCGCTGTGACGTCACGATAGTGCCGGCGGCAGCCAATCACAGGCCGTTTGTAATATCACTCTAGCGGACGCATCCAATAGAAAGAAATTGAACATCAGGAAAATCTGATCGGTTCTAATTATACTTATGAATAAAATTTGTGATTTTTTGAAAAAATAATATTGCTAAACTCAAAGGGTCCCACTCGCTCCACATTTATTATTATTATTTTAATTGTGCACATAATAATTGAGTGAATTTTATCAATAGGTGGAGGACTACGCGGAGCGTGTGATACCGAGTATCGTGAAGTCATCTTGTGATAAAACAGCAGTTCCACTGGATACGAAAACAGGCCAATTGTCGTTGGGCTTGCGTGAGCCTGAGTACTGGGGGTGTGAGAATTACGTGAATAACGAAAGTCAAAGAGATAAGGGTGCAGCGGTGGCGGGTGAACTGGCTTGCCTCGCGGGTTATATGGCGGGGTATCTGAAGGCGGCGGGCGCAACATGCGCCCCAACCGGAAGTACCCAATATCATCCCCATGGTCATCCAGCCATGGGCGTTGGTACACATCCCCATCCCCACGCCCACGGGCATCACACGGGGCCTCATCCAGGATTACCATCCCCATTTGCGCTGGCAACTCACGGACACCCCCATGGACATCCACTTGATCATGGACTCGGACCATATCCACAAGGTAAGTCCATCATGAATATCAATTTAATTCTTGAAGAACGTAGAACTGTATCTAATGCTCTATTAGTATGAACCCACCATTTCACTTGCTTCTAACTGGCTCAGCGATTATCCTTAATTCGCCTCTTAGTCGCACGTGTGGCGGAGGGAAGCGCTCATGGGCAAGGCACTTCTAACTCTAATAACTAGTTCTTCGTCAAGTGAACGATGGTTAATATCGCCATTTTACGATTTCCGACGATCAAAAGAATCGCAAAACTAGAAATGATCCGAACACTGACAGACGGGACAGTTAGTCTCGATAGTCTTTCATACCACACCTGTACCTCGTACTGGAGCTGTTAATCGAATGTGGTTCCACTTTTATGGTTTTATTCATATTTTCTCATCGTCGGTGTCAGAAATTGTAAGTATGGCAGATCGATCAAACCGGCGGAATTTGATTGGGAATGGAATTTCGAATGATAGCAGTAGCCGATAGTGCCGTTCAGGATTTGAACCCGGGTCTTTTGGTTATGCACCGGATACTCTTCAATACAAAACAAATTGAATTACAAAAAAAAAAAACAAAAAAAACCTAGATATTCTGGAATTAGTATTGATCGGTGTTTATTTTGATTGAGTTTTGGGCTTTTGCGGTCCCTATCTCACAAGTGTGAGGATTTATCATATATAGATATACTTGATGAGTATATCTATTCACTGAGAGAGCATTACAAGTGCGCAATGTTTCGCTCTCAGTTCAAAAACAACCACCCGGATAGTGGGAAAACCCGGGTTCGAATCCCGGTCGATCGCTTCGAGCATTCCTTTTTCTGATTTGTGCAGATTGGATTTTTTCATTTAATTATTAATAAATTAAAAATTTTTCAATTACCAAGAAACTGAGAGCGAAACATTGCGCACTTGTAATGCTCTCTCAGTGAATAGATATACTCATCAAGTATATCTATATATGATAAATCCTCACACTTGTGAGGTAGGGACCAAAAAAAAAACCCTAGATGAGTGATTTTTTGAAAAGATGTTAAGGAACATTTTTTGTAGAGAATTTCAGTAGAAAACAAAAAGGTTCATAAATGTAAACTAGAAACATTTCAAAAAATTTAATAAAAGATCAAGTACATGGAATTCTTAAAGAAATAAAAGAACAACGAAAATTTGCAAAACTTTTAGACAGTCTCAAAATTATCTCAAGAATCTCCAAATCCAAACTTAGAATAAAAAAGCAATAACATTACAGCAATGTGTTTACGATTTCCCAACGAAACATTTTTCGCTCCATAGAACTTGCACGCGTATCTCTTATCGATTATTACACAAATCAATGCATCGACGGAAGCCATATGCGCCGGTGGTCGTATGACTTCTCAACTCAGACAAATTTTCGTGTGCTCTTTTCTCCATGACAAAATACCTGAAACTCATATAGTTTTTGAGAGGTCGCGTATGTAAATGGAAATAAAATAAAAAAATCTGCAAGTGTAAAAAAAACCTCTGACCTGTTATTGTGATACGGGCGAAAACTTCTTCCCCACAAAAATTATTGGCAGTGTCTATTCAGTATGAAAAAAAATTATTGCTGGAAATTGAACCAGTTTTGTATTAAATGAAACCGACTCAGTTCCACTGTTGCTAAACCTCATTGATCGCACTCGGCCGGTGTAGAGTAAATTTGGCAACGTTTTCGTATATATAGATAACCAAACAACGTGGCAGAGTGATCACGTGACTATAATTGCGGAGCCGCGTGATGCGACCATCGACGGGTTCTCCAGAAAAATGGTAATTCTAATCAAAATCCGAATGAAAAGTCAAGCTCCAGTTGCGTACATTTTAGCCTAATACTTGAATAAACACCAAACGACAATTACACTTTGGCAGCAGAAAAAATTATTGCCATTATTATTACTGTTATTGAGATTTCAGTAAAACGTCTTGTTGCTTAGGAATACTTTCCTTATATCCAGTAACTTTTTTTATGCCTGCATATATAAAGATGGCGGAAGTTACAGCTTTATCAAAAAGCTATTTTTTGTTATTTTTTTTGCACGGACTGTAGAAGATATTGAATTCGGATATATTTTGTTCCGTACACTTCAGATACCACTATTTTTCGTGCAAGAATTTCGTGATAATTATGGACGAATGTTGGCTTCGGATGCTGAGAGAGTGGCTGCGTTATAACACACGGGGCGTATATTCATCTCGAGGGGAGGGCTTCATGTAGCCGCGAAGGGGGGGGAGGGCAGGGGGAGGGGGGTTGTGAGAGGTATACGAGAGAGGAGAAGGAAAGGCATATAGAGTAAGCCGCTTATCAGGGTGGCGGCAGGCCGTGCGGGACCAACCAACGCTTATCGCCCAGAGAGTTTCCATGGTAACACACGGCACAATCCCAGTTCCCTCTGAGTGTCTTCTCCCCTCAGTTACTGTCTTTCCCTCTTCTTTTATCGTTACCATATAGCACTTCTATACGCATCCTAGCCACTTTTAAAGGTCCGCAAAAAAGCATCCATCTTCACGTTCAGCAAAAAAAATGGCATAAAAGTGTCAACAAAAAATGGCAATATCATTTTCAAATGTCACGAAATATTGTCAAGGAGTGATTTTTATTTTTTAGCGGGATAATGTTAAGACTATCCAGTTGATGCATGGGAAGAAGAGTACAGTTTTGTAGGAAAATATTGCGGGGAGGGCAAAGTTTTTTAAAAGTTGAGCCACCGGTTGAGAAATTTATGGTTCAGGTCATGTTGTAAAGTTGGTTATTAGCTCTACAAAATGAAAATTGGTTTTCACGAGAACAAGATATTGTGTGTGTGTGTGTGTGTCATTATAGTACCGTGGCTATTGGATTTTTATATCGTCCATAAGTTTGATTTTCTCTTCACTCTCGGAACGGTAGACGGTCAATAGATCAATCATGGAGCACTTTGACTTTGTCGAAATCAAAGGAATTGTTCAATTCAAAGGTGACCTCAATTACGGAAGTAATATCGCGAGGTTACCGTTGTTTTTCATCCCAATTGTTAGGATCAAAAATCCCAACAATTTCAACATGAAAAATGTAGAAAATACCAACAAGTAGGAGAAAGGAGGCCGTCCATGTATATATCGAGAGAAATGCAATAAAAATTACTCGAAAAATTACGTAATTCACGAGGGAGAGTCGTTCAGTGAAGAATAAATCTGAATATTTTCGTGAGTTTCGCGTCTAGTTTTCAAGTGAGTACACGGAAAAAATGGAGAACGAACTTGAATTTTGGCGATATTTAGGTGTGATTTTTCCGTAAAATCACATAAGCCTTCAGGTTTAGCCTGCTGTGTTTAATCGAATTTCCCCTCCATGGATGCCACGCCAAGATAAAGAGGAATGTATCTAAATTTCCTCGTTCAAAAATTAAAAGAATAAATTCGAAAGCGATCCTCAAAATTCGACAATGCTTTTGAATATAAATGATGCACACAGTCAAGGGTAACCTGTCGCTTCTGTTGTGGAGGCAATCACTCAATTACCTTTTTTTTTTCGTTTCGTGGACGCGTGACTCGGCGCGTGTCGAGAGGAGAGGGTAGCTACTCAAGTTGACCACGTAACGAAAACGAAGGCCCTTGTACTAACGCAAATATACCATTTGGAGTTTATCCACGAGACGCGTGTCGATATCGGGTGGGTGGGCAAAAGTCCCCCTTAATAGAAGCCGAAAATGAAAGATGAGGGGGGGGGGGTCCTCAACCAAATATAAATCTAGGCCTAATTGTTGGATAAACACTCGAGCCTGAGTGAAATGTTGCGTTACTTTTTATTGGATGAGACCTAGCGACGGTACGTAATTCAACTATCAATTTCCGGGGGATATTATACAAACATTTGCGTGCTGTAGACAATGATTTCCACTTAAGGGGGATCATCAGTGAAAATGAGCTGATTTTCTTAACGTTTTGCCTTCAAAATGGAAAATAGATTTTCCAACAGTCTGGCTGCTGTTTGAGCATTCCTTCTGACGGAGTATTGATGGACACCCACCCATGCGGCTGGGGCCGACTTTCGCCATTTTGCCCATCGTATTCCTAAACACAAGGTAAACCACCAGAAACCCCTGTGCTACGATGGTGGGCGCACATGATGGAACCCACCCCCCTCCTCTACGTTGGGTTAGGTTCCTGCCTGGTCGTGCGGTCTCATAATCGCCTTTCACGTGAGCAGATACTCTAGCCACTACGCCAAAGTACCGACTGTGTGTGTGTGGGTGCGTAATGGTGTAGAAACGCAAATTTTTGTCAACGATTTCTTTATTGAAAAATCGCAAAACCTTCTCGTATTCAAGTTGTAATTCTCTTCAAGCAATGTTCAATCACGTTGTTCTGAGAATCATTTAACGACAGAGTTTTCGCAACGCAAATATCCGGATGAAATACCATGAACAATATTTTTGGCATATTATTTTGGAGCATGATTTGTTACGAGAGAGGTGGCTTATTTAGTATGTACCATGCTCTATTGAAGCTGCTGTAGATAGAATGGAAGCAAAGTCAGTTGTAACAGGGATTTATTCTCATGAATTACACAATAGTTTGACTTGCCCTAATTGGCTGTATAAATTGTAAAGGTAAATATATCTTGAGAATTGCAGTTCTCGAAACGGAGTATTTTTGGGGTAGGCACAAAAATTAAAAAGCTAGTACTATTTAACTTCCCGTCGGCAAATCTTTGGTCAAAAATCGAAATAGTATTTCTGCTGATAGGAATGAACAATAATATTTAATTTTATTGAAGACTGCGACGAAATTGCCCAAAATGTAACTCCAAATGTTCCAAAAAAATTTCAAGAATTTTCAAAATTTCGCAAAATATCTATCGTAAATTTTAACTCAGTACACGGGCGACAAACTTTTGTTTTTGGCATTATCACGGCAGTAGCTGAGCTGACCAAATGTTTTCATAACTGATGGCCTTTCGAAAATGGTTTTCCGCTTGTGTGTTACCCACGACCCCCCCCCCCCCCCTCCTTCACCCAATCCCCAAGTGTTTATGTCGATGAGGGAGGAGAAAGGGACGAGCAACCGCCACGTGCCCGTCATCTCACGGCTTCTCTAATAATCCCGTGCCATGGCGGTGCGTTTTAGCTTTTAATTAATTTTCGATTCTCGCCTCTGACTCCAGAATTTCACTTTCCCATACAATGAAAAATTTGGAAGAAATGAAAACTTGTGATTCCTTGTAACAGCAGTTGCGAACTTATTCGTTTACTTATGTATTCATTAATTTGCTTATCCACCCATCCGTTTATTTATTGTCATTGCTTCATGCAAGTCTAACCATCGAAGCCAGTGAAAATAGGTAACAAGTATGATTAGAAGCAAACAATTTTTACAAATTTCGTATTGAGTATTCAGGAAAGAGCCTATTAGTGGCTTCACTTTCTGTGATTGGGCTGTATGCAACTTCTCTATTTAACTTACAAACGACGCGTAAAAATGCCATATAGACTTCCTTTGGTGATCGCCGGGGGTAAAAATAAAAGTGAGTGAGATTGACTCCAATGTATGTGAGCTTTCGACTTATCATCCCAATGAGATATTATCAGATTATAGAGGTATTTTTCAATAGACCAGGAAGAGCGGGGATTTTGGAAGAAATCAGATTTTCCGTAATTTTTCTCTGAACTCGTGCTTGGGATGATTGTGCAAATTCCGAAGAAAATTGCATCAAGTAACTAAAAAATTACTCTAACTAAATTTGAAACCCACACACATCATTCATGAAACATTTGAAGAATTTACCACTTTTTTTTCGGATGGTATTTTCACGACTGAAAAGCGGATATAACTGGGCAATATTACTTTATCAATTGAATCCACAATCGAATTTAACTACTCCTTTGATTCTGTTTGACAAAGTCAAAAGTGATTCAATGATTGAATTATTGGGCCTAGAGAGTTTAAAGAATGGGGAGAAACCTAGGCTCTTATAGACGGCATAAAAATCCAATAAACATGGTAATGAAATGAAATATTCACTCTCGTTATATGGTAAAGAGGGATAAAACCATCATCGTCTGATCTCATTGCAGGCCAATGAGCCGCATAGTGACCCCCTTGTTGTCTAGCCCTCAAACCCCGTATAACACACGCGTCGACGATAACAAATCGAATCATACTAGTAGTACTCTACGCCAGCGGGTGTTTACCGAGCCATTAGGGGTACCATTTCAGGAGTCAAGCACACATCTCACCCGCACACACGCCCCTCATCAATATTTTTCACGCCATTTTTTAAGGGTAATTTATTATTGCTTAGGATATATATATATATGTATATATGAAATACATAGTTATAATAATACATGCAGGAAAAATATTTAACTAGGCTGAATTAATGTGACGGAAACGGGCCACACAAAAATTATATATCAACTATCAAACCGTATTTATGGTCAAATTATTTTCCACTTAATATTTTTATTAATAATATAGACATGAAATAATAATAATACAGGTATCCAGGTTTAACTTTACCTGATATTTCCGACTGCAGAAAAATTGACTGTGCAATGTTGTTGAAAGTTTAAGAATTTCATAACTGTACTTTCCATACGTCCCCATCTAGAGAAAGAATATAACATCCCACACAGTAATCAGTCGAGCCATGCTTTTCTGCTTAGAATAGATAAATATCGTAGATAAAGCGATATCCAGATATGTATTACTTCTTTTGTCCTCTCAAAATCAATCCCATGAATATAGTCTGTGTAGTACATCCAAGTATCCGTATCTCAGTAAACAAGTTCGTTAGTCAATCTTCAATGGATTTCTTCATACGAGATTTCTACAACTTTTGCTCTTATATCAGATTTTTTTTTTGGTCTCTCGTTTCAGTAATTTTATGATTTTTTCATATTCAGCAACACTGGAAAAATTGTGCAGCCCCTTCATTTGGGAAATTACATTGATTTCACGTGTAAATCACAGTTTTTTGATTTTGCAAAATGTATCTCATTTTCGCGGTTTTCAAAATTTACGTTCATTTTATTTTCATATTTCTATTCAAATATATGCCGGTCAGTGCGGTAGGAAATGTTGGGTCCCAGAAAGTATGGAGCCAATTATGTCTCAATTTTTCGTATCATATTCCTCTGCTGTGCTTGCAAACGTGAGCATTGGCACGCGGTGTGATCACCATCTTCTTCAGAAGCAAGCCATGCTATTCTGCTTAGAATAGATGAATATCCTGGCTCGCTTCAGAAATTCCCGACCACCTGTAAAGTCATTTCATGCCAATTTCTGCTAGATCAATTGCGCATTAAAGGTACCTTGATTCAATTTTCTCGAAATTGGAAAAAATCCAGGGGACACGGCGCTCCGCTCATGATGCGAGTGAGCGCCTTCGGTGTAGAAACGCGAGTTACAGAGGGTTGAAAGCCAGCATATACCTCCTGGAAAGATAAATATCAGAGATGGGGTGATATCCCAATGCTGCTGTTGTGCTCTCAAAATTACGCCTATAAATCTCATCTATGTGATATACCAAACTTTTGGTATCTTAGTCAGCAAGTTCGTTAGTCGATCTTCAAGGTATTTCTCCACACGAGCTTCACACTTTATGCCTTTGTATTATGCCAATGGGTTTGTTCCTTTTTTCCTCTTCTTATTTTCACTATCCAATGCCTCACAAGAAGATAACCAGCTGAAGGTGGGGTAACCAACATGGCCGCAGAAACCGGGAGCATCGATCGACCCGTAAACATTGCCATTGTGTGGTCCTCAGTCCTCGCGTTCGTTCCACTCATGCCTCACATACCATAAGCCTTATTATTACTCTACTACTGGCCATATTTTTCAACACAGAAAAAAAGAAAATAAATTTCTGTGCATAGAAAAACGAGTTTGGGGAAAATTACAATGGTAATAGTATTTCGACGCTGATGATTTTTATGAGTACTCAAGTATGCTAGTGAGTAATGGTTTTAGAGATAATCAGATATGTTTTTTTACTGAACAAATTTTTCAGATTTGTTAGAGGTTGGCTCTCATGTCAAGAAGTTTCGGGAGGGAAACTTGCCCAAATAAAAGTCTTTCGGTTCAAATCCAAAACTTGATAGTAGACCCTGAATAATCCGTAAATTTCACTTCTTTCCGGCAAACTTTCAGCTCGCTTCTTTCGATCCGATTGTGTCAAGACAGGTGCATTAGCATATACTTATACACCCACTTCATTCAGACCTGGAGAACCCGCTTAATAAAAACATCGCCAATGACATAGTTCCTATACCCAAGAACTCCGTCGATTTTCTCTCGTTGATATTGATCATCCAGCCAAAAGAAAGTAGGTTCAGTACTCTTCCGCATATAACCAACTCGAATGAATCAAAAAAGATTTCAATGCGAATATGTTGAAATCGGGGAACAACCGACTTGGGTGCAGCCCGAAATTATGCGATCGATTAACGACTTCCTGATTTCTTCCTTTATCCGACATCTTTCTTCACGTCAATTCGGGTCGACCTCATTCCATCGGCCCTGGAATCGTTTTCCAAACTTCATCTCGGGTGTTGGACTTCAGTAGCCAGACGATTCTGGCGACTTGGGTCAAGTTGATGTTCGGACTCATCCCTGTCGAATTGGTGCTGTTTATACTGACTCAGGCCTCCTCAACGCAATGCCATTAATATCAACTTGTTTCAGTCCATATCCTCTGGGCCCGGTGTATATCGCTCTGATCGAGTTTATATCAACTTGATCCAGTTCATATCGAGTTGATCTAATCCAATCAACCGATTAACGGTCCTTCAATGGAGTATGTTCCACTGTGTTCCTGGAAACTTCAATCACATGGATTTTGGTTGTCATTGACAATGATGTGGGTTAACTCGTTAAGACAGACTGAATAAGTCCTTCCTTGTTTTTCAATGCTAACGCAAGTAATTTACCCTCTCTACTTTTGTTCAAACTTCTAAATGATAGCTTCTAGTGCTACGGACATTGTTCAACAGTAATGTTCAATTTGCTTTTCTTGCCGATCGAGGAGCCAAATGTTGAAGAGCAGCTGCAAAGAGCCCTACGAGAGATCGTACCTAGAGTGACCCTACTCTTTTTTTTTCTTTTTGTCTTCGAAGCGAGAGTTACCCCCATACTTTGTTCCCCCCTTTTCCTCATAAGCGGATTACGTGGGATCCGAAACGACCAGAACAAGGCTCGATGGTGCGTTTGGGCAAAGGGACGTCGACTAAAAATTACGCTATCGCGACCTCACCACGCTCTTCCTCCTCGCCCCCTCTTCACCATACCTAATACTTTTTATACTTTTTCATGGGAGTCGTCAACTATAAAATATATCAGAGCTTAGACATGCCCTCATGCCACGTTAGATGTAAAATAATGATATCTCTCATGTTATAAATCTATCCAATTTTATGAATCACATCGTAAATTAATCATTGTTGATATATAGCATAATTGTTTTAATTTTTTTTTGTTACAGGTGTAACGCAAAGAAAACAAAGGCGAGAACGCACAACATTCAGTAGAGCACAATTGGATGTGCTTGAGGGGCTCTTTACAAAGACTAGGTATCCTGATATTTTCATGCGCGAAGAAGTTGCTATGAAGATTAACTTACCGGAATCAAGAGTACAGGTAATTATTTTTTTATTTGTTAACTGATAATAATGATAGAGTGCAGAGGGTAATCGGCAACAATGTTGTGTTGAATAGTGGCCGCAAGTATTTGAGATTCGTGTGGATGTTTATAATACGGTAGAGAAGGGAAAATTGTAGATTAATCTGTTATGGGGTAAAACGACTGCGAGATAGAGGATAAAATATTACTTTTTTTTTCAACGATGCAGTATACGAGATCAAAAATTTAACGGCATTTATTTTAAAAAATTTATAGCTTTTTACAGTATGGGTCGGGAAATCTCGTATATATATATACACTGTTATTCATACCAGTACGCTTGCACTATTGTTAATAATATCGATGAAACTTACGCTGACTGCATAAATCACAGTATTGTTCTATAAGGGATAACCCCTATCAGACTGACGATTCGTGCTTCGGCAATGGATGTCGAGATTTGAGGTATTTACACAAACCTCGAACTACTCATCGTCTCACACCCTCTCTATTGTGCCCTATTGCAACAGTGGGAGAGCCGTTGATAGATGCCTTGACCCCATGTGTCGTTTTCTCGTTGACATTTTTATTGCGGTCTCCGTAACATCTCCATTTCAGAGTGGATTTAAGGGTGTGTAGTTTTTATAGGCAGCTTCTGGTCATTAGTAGACAACTATATAATTTTTTTTTCCTGTCAAATCCTGTCTCATCGTTCGTCTGAGTTTTAGTGTCTCCATTCTCCATATAGGCAAGGCATTGTGATAGTCGCTGAAATCGCAAGTGTGATCCTCATGAAATTTCCACTCCTTTCCACCATTTGAATCATCGCGACACACTTTCCATTAGAGGGAGGTCTTTGAAATCCTTTTGAATGATAAATTCCTCAGCTGCGACGATTAACATACTTTCCGCTTCTTAACTTGCCAATTAGGTTACCAGCAAAACTGCGAAGAACGTGTCTGCATGTGTGTGTGTGCGTGTGTAGACGTGTGGCTCCAAGCAACGCCTCTTGTAAGTAGTCAATGTGCAGCTTCAGATCAGCCACCGGAAAAAACACAAAAATCCAGAAGGATTTCTACAAATTTCATACAAACCCTACCACTGATACTGATGGTATCGTGACCAATGATTCCCAATTTTGTATGACATATAAGAAAAGAACGGACTGGAAACTGTTTAAGCGCAAGTTAATGTAGCGAAAAGTGTCAGGGTGCAATTCGGAAAAAATCGGACTTGAAATTGCATATTTTCCATAATTTCGCTGTCAATCAGAGTTGATAAAAATTGGATCGACGGGAGGGAAAGGCAGCTAAAATCAAGAAAACCCAGCCCCTCAATTTTCAACTCGCTAAGCCGCCATGAATAGTGCACAACTAGAAAAGGACCATCCACACAACATATACGATACATTAATATATATAGGGGGATGAGCGGTAGGAGGCGCAAAAACGTGGATATATCGCCCAGTAATACACATCTTTGTGCTCCAACGTACGACCAATTGTATTGAAGGCTCACGATAGGTTGGGGGGGGGGGGGGTAAGGGAGGAAAAAACAGCGAGACTGAAAACGTTAGGAACGACATATAGTCGATTTGTTTGTGGATTATAACCCTCCCATCGGCTCCATACCCTCCCCCTCCCCCTCGTAGAGGGTTTTCAGAACCGCGATATATAGATGCGAGAAACGATGCAGCTGTGTTCTCCTGGTCTGTGTATTTTCCATCCCGGTTGTTGATGAAGGGAAGCGTCAGGCATGTGTGACATTTTTCATTGTTGAAAAAAAAAATTATCTGTGTACACACATGTATGACAACGCCTCCCTCCATTGCTTGGAAAATTTACGTTTTGGGCGGAATAATAAAATTTAGGTGATAGTTCTGGGATGGTATTGATGTGGGATCATCACTGTTTGCGTACTTTACTACAAATTTGAAGATTCAATCGGTAAATTTTTCCCATCTCAACCGACATTGGATCAGCAAAGTTTGACGTTAATAAGAAAAAAGCTTATTTGAGCATAGTTAATCTGGTAAATTTACAAATGAACAGGTTAAATTGAATATGTTAACTCAAGAAGACGAGATTAAGATGATCAATTTACCAGTGAGCTATTGATTTGAGTACTATTGATTATTGAATTTTCAACTGAACAAATGATTCCTCCATAATGAACATAATCCAATTAAAAATTGTCCATATTAACCGATGATTTGAACCATCTCACTTGGATGCGAAAATTGCATTTCACAATTTGACCGTGATATGTCATTATGTGTCATCGATAATAAACCCGTAACTGTGATATTGATATGGAAGATGAATTGTTATCGCGCGATATAAACCAGATGGTGGTGGCAATTTGCACCTCACTATAAACGAAGGGGGAAAACTATAAGTTGTGGACTGTGCTAACATGGGGTGAAAAATATGCCCCTCAGGCGGTGTGTTTATTTTTTTAGGGGACCGAGAGATGAGTCTTCTACACTTTGGCTTTTGTGATATGCAATTTTGCATGTACCAATCGTTATTATCTGGAAATTTCCCTCAGAATTCACTAAATGAGCGTTTTTCATTCATCCGATGATATAAAATTTTGAATTCAATTTTTTTCCGTGTAAAAACTGTCGAAAAATCTAGGGACAACACTTTTAACTTTTTTTCCACAGAAAGTTCTGTCATAAAAAAATGTCCTGACCGATCCTTCTAGAAAAAATCAGGACTTGACTGTACGGAACGCACCAGTATAGAAGAAAATCTACAAAAATGTTGCCTGTGGAGGTCAAATTCGCTAAAAAGAATGGCCCATTTAATTGCTCCTTGGTACCACTGATTAATAAAATAATTTCACCGACTTTTCATGACAAAGTTCAGAGTTGAAATGAGAGTCCTGGTGTATATCTTTCTGTCTTTAGGATTAAATAAATCCCCATAAATAATTTATTGTGGGCAATCGATCCTCGATCTCCATTCAATAACAGTGATAAATAATAATAATAATTTATAGATCCGGTTTTTGAAGGTATGGCATAGATTCACGACATCGCCCCTCTGGTCACATTGTATTGGTGGGGATTATGCCCTAGGGGAAATATAGTGGCGCATTTCTTGGTGTACATGATTGCGGCATACATATATAGAGGGTAGAATTTGAAAGAGGGAGGGGGTTACTCGGTTTTTTTTCTTCTTCATGCCCTGTGTACATGAATAAAGGCGAGTGGATTTAGCGTCCCACATAGATATATCCCGCCCGCCCAATAGCGAAAGCCAGAGGGGGTAGCGTCTGTTTGTTGTTACACTAACGCGATCGTGTGGTTGTGTTGGGTTCCCTTTCATAAACGCGGAAGAACTCACTGTACGACGACAGCGGCAGTCTTTAACTCCTTTTATCACCGTCTCCTTTCAGACAAATTTTTACGTTGTCCCGCGCTTTTCGGTTGTCCCCCTTTTTCCGAGCCTAATGTAACGTTATGATCATCCACCCTCAACTTATTCTCCATTGATGACTATTGCATTGTGAGGCGGTAAAATTGAAGAATTTTTGGAAATTCTCAATTATATTTTCTCTCAAGTTTTGAAATTTTTTTTTTTCCACTATTAACTGCTAATTTGATCGAATTCATGCACTCGTTATTGACAAATCGCAACGATACTTTAATGTCTCCGTTAACACATCGATAGACGTAGCACTCTTACAACCTTATTTGGGGGCGTATTGAGAGAATCTCTCATATTTTTTTTCGGGTCATACGGCGAAATGTAACGCCCCAAATATTCCTATGATTGCAGGTCTGGTTTAAAAATCGTCGAGCCAAGTGCAGACAACAATTACAGCAACAGCAGCAGGGCCAACAACAGCAACAACAGCAGTCCCAAGCTTCTCCACCAAAAGCATCACCGCGCCCAAGTCAACCATCAAACGTAACGAGTAAGCTATCAACCACCTCGGCCACCCCAACTCGCCGATCACCGCCAGTTCCATCGCCGCGTGCTAAAGAGACAACCGGTTCGAATTCCCCATTAGTATCATCAAACACAGCGTATCCGCGACTGGGTGCAACACCAACTGGCGGTAGTGGTGCAAGTTCAGCGCTAACAACACCATCACCACCATTGACACCAGGTTCAAGTCATTTACCACCATCCTCCTATCCACCACCCATGAACCAAATTCATCACAGCGATTACGGTTTTCCTTGGAGTTCGGCATCCCCAGGCTCCGTAAATAGCCAATGTTACCCAGGTCAAACCTACAACACCTATCAGAATCCTTACACATCCAGCGATTACTATCAGAGTCAGCTTTCTCATATGCATCACAGTCCACAAAGCAACTACCATCATCATCATCATCACGGTCAGTACCATCATAATATGACATTAACATCATCTATGTCACATTTGACGGGTCACCACCATTTAAACACTGCCTCGGTCAATGACATGACAGCGTCATCACCTACTGATTCGGAAGCTTACATACTGCCCGAACAGAAGTACCAAGCAATGGTCTAGCGACCAAGGGATACTCAGGCCCTACAAAAGCCTCCAAAGACCTATGGCGGTCTTTGGAAAACAAAACATCAAACAAAGGATGATGGAGTAATGACTAGTCGACTAGAGGAAAGAAATTACGTTTAGCATATTGTTTCTTGTTTTTTTTTTTGTATTTTTTAGTCTAGCGGGACAATGCAATTCGTGTAAATGGCTGAGGTTTCGGTTTGGGTTATGGAGATGGCTCAACTCCAAAGTCATCTACAGGCAATTGATCATTGAACGATAGATTTTTTTCAACATACTTTCTTTAGGATTGTGTAACAATTGATTCTAGACATAGTCAAATTGATATGGTGAGGCTTAATTATAGCCTGTGCATTTGGTGAAGTTTTGTCAGACTTTCATTGGTAAGGTTCACTCATTTCCACTGAATTATCAATCATTCAGGATTGCGACGGACAAATTGAATCACAACTTGAGAATCATGTTTGATGTATCGTGATTGATCAACATCATGATTGAATAATTAATTCGGAACATGCTCCAATCCATCTGATGGAGATGGAGATGGTCGGCTGCATTTGGGAACGGTCTATCACGCTTTCGTATACAGGGCATTATAATTTTTGGCAACTGTCAGGTCATTCAGAGATACACCGGGCAACTTGAACAAATTAGATATGAATCACGTGTGTATCATAATTGTTCAATAATTGGTCAACACTTATGCTACCTGATCTGATGAGGTTCGATCATACTCTGCCGGAGTTGGGAAAGTTCAATCAGGCTTTCGCAACTAGGGCTCTAGCATTTGGTGAACTTGAACAATTGTTTGACATTTATTTATGATTTATCGTGAGTGGTCGATAATTGATTCTAGACTTGCTCATATCGATCTAGTGAAGTTCAACCATAGTCTGCTGTACTTGCGATAGCTCTATCAGGCTGTTATAACTAGAGCTCTATGGTACCTGATGATGATTCATTCAGAATTCCCACCAACTTAAACAATCAGGTGACAATCATGCACCATGTGTCGCGATTAATTAATAATTGACCCTAGATGAATCAAAATTGATCTGATTGAGCTTGTTTATAGTATGCTGTATTTGGGAAAGTTTTACCAGGCTTTCGTAAATAAGACACTATAACATCTGATTGTCAATTCATCAAGGAATGGACAATTATTTTTAAATCATGCACAATGCATCGTGATTGATCAGCAATTGATTCCAAACTTACTCAAATCGATATGAGCAGCTTTGATCATGATTCGCTTCGTTTGGAAAAGCCCTGTCAGGTTTTCGTACCGAGGCGCGGATTCTCGGGATTTTTGATCGGTATCAGATTCACAGATAACTTGAACAATCATTTGCGAATCGTGTATGCCTGATTGATCAATTATCCACACCAGACTTATTCAAATTGATCTGGTAATATTTGATCATAGTCTGCTGGATTTGAGATAACTCAATCAGGTTGTCGTAGATAGACCTCTGGTGGTTGCTGGTGATTTCCAATTTATTCGAGATTACAACGAACAGCTTGAACAATTAATAGTTACTCATGTCTGATTGTAATCATCACTACTTCACACATGTACAAGAAAAGATGATCTACAAAGGAAACACTGGAATGAGCCGCGTTTTGTCGGCCCTTCGAATTTAATACGACCAAGTGCGATCTCTTAAAAGAGATATTCAATGCTCTTTTGGCATGGAATAATCACTTAGTAAACTGTGATCGCAAGTGTATGTATTATGTATGTATATGTATATATAACGATTATATATGTGCACATAGAGGATAATACCCTTTTCATCCGCCCGTAATGAATACTTGTAATTAGTGAACGTTCATTATATATATATTTTTTTTTCTTTCTCACTCCAATGAAAGAGTATGAAGTATTTACAATTGAAAGAAACAAAATAACAAACAAGCATTTGTATTTGCATAATTGTTATTGTATTATTGTCGTCGTTATTCCATTGATAGTCAAATATTCAATATTGTGGAATATTTTGATGAGAAACTTTTGATGTAAATATAGGTTTACTATTTCATGGATTGAATAAAATCTTAATTCCAAATGTACCCTGAATAGAGAAGGCAACACGAGATTTCTGATGATTATTTAATGAGGTTGACAAATCGGTGTTTACCCTTTTATTGGTTGATAAAAGTCGAGCCAAATTGTTGACTCGTTGTTTTATAAAGCGATAATCAGATATCTCATGATGATAGTTCTCTTGCTGAGTACAAAATAGAAAAACTATTCATTCTGTAAAACAATCAAATTGATTTTATTATTTCTAAAGAAAAAATTTATATCAATAATTCTCGTGATGAATCCTGTGGAATAGACTGTCTACAAATGAATATGTTAAGACTTAATTAGACTAGGGAAAATGATTAGTATTAAATTGATGAGACAGTTGATGAGTGGATGAGAAAAATTGGAATAAAATGCATAGCTTATTTAATCATCAATGTATATTTCGTGTATGCAAAATCCTAAAATTGTGTATATTATTCGTCGAGATAGAGATTTGAATAATTAATTATTAATTGAGAAAGATGAATATTAGGTAGTATAGGGCGATGCGGAGAAAAAAAAACAGAAAACATACGTGAGATTTTACAACTAATTAATCATACTCTTACGCACTTGAGACGTTAAGCATTTAATTTGTAATAAATGAACATTTACTGATTATGAACAGAATTATTGGTTAAGAATTCCACACCAATGTACATAATTGTAATCACACAAATATATCAGTAAATATATATAATACGTAACGAATTTTTTCCGTTGCGTATATTACGAGGGAAATTGAAGGAAAGGTGAAGTATCTTCTTAAGAGTTTGGAAAGAAAGATAATAAAGAAGAATAATCATTATTCATAGATTCGTTGATTGATTCATGCATTTTCTTGTCTGTTTACATATATATATAATTGTTTTTGTCTACTGGTTTTCTGATATTGTACTAACTTTAGATATATTCGTTTTGGGCTGGACGTAAAAGTTTCAGGAATTGTGGATTTTTATTTTATTTTCAGAATTTCTGGATATTTTTGGAGCTTTTGCACTTTTTGACAGGTGCAACAAATTCTAATTTAAAAAGAATTCGCAGTGTTTCAAATGTTTTACTGGGTTCTCTTCAAATTCAAACTTTGTAATATTACAATTTCCGGAAATTTCTCTCCCGTGTCTCAGTGAAAGGGGTTAGGCAACCAATTCCATTGATTGAGGAGTTTTGTAAATTCCTTCTGTGAACTCTTCGCAAGGCTGAAATATTCAGTCGTATTATAGTAAGCGGAAATGGCGTGTGTTCCCTAGTTCGAGAGATCCATTTAGAGGTAGGTCACAAGGTAATTATGCTGCACTGGTAAATTTTTGCATCCACTACTTTTCGATTATTGAGATTTATTAATTCGTTGAAGGTCCTTAATTTTTGAAGTTTTGATAATCCAAATTCTTCCTTTCGGATTTTAAAGTTTTTAAAATTTTTGGCATTTTGGAAATTCTTGAAAGTTATAGTTATATGGAAGTCAGCATTTTTGCATAAAGCGTTATAGGATACTTTTCCGTAAAACCATTTGTTCCGTCATTAGCTAAAAGCGGCGTTTCTTTCCAAAAGTTTTGACAAATTACTGTTACTACTCCTGAAGTATGAGTATGGATTATAGGGTCCATGGATATAAAAATAATACTACAATTTTCATTCAAAAGAATAGGAGTAATTCATTTAATTACTACCATGTAAATAGGTGTGGTAACCTCGGAAATTCAAATGCGGGGCGCGCGCCCATCCGAGTGAGCCTCATAACCCCACCATCCTCCAAGTATTGTCCACTTGAACGCAAGGCAGAATTTATTCTGGTGATTATTTTGAAAAAAAAACCTAGTAGGGTAAATCAGTACAACCCATGAGGGTCACAGCGAAAACTTCCCGATTTCCAATTTTCACACACACGCACGAACTCAGTCGCTTACCACGTAGGAGATTATTGCAGCCTTCAGTAGCACAGGCTCATCTCCCGCTAACTAACAGCTAATAGGTCCGTGACGTTGCCCTGTCAATTTCGGTCATTTCCGTTCCCACTTAATAAATAAATAATAACTTAAATAAGTCCCGCAATTTATTTTTATAAATGCGTTTAATTTTTGCTTTTTTTCCTGTACCTTTCTAATCTTTTTCTGAAAATTAATTCGCCAATTAACTCGTGCAATTGAGGACCCCAGCGGAAAAATTACATGCTAAGTATATGATATAGTATTATCTGGCTACATGTAACTTTGACATATATTTAAGATCCATGAAATATACGTGCGGAAGATATATCGCTGTCCATATATCCGCACATTTGGGGTAAATATATGTGTATATAATTTGGATATATCCCATATAATATATTGTATTCAATGCGGGGCCACTGGGTAGCTTTTGCGCTTCAATTTGAAAATCTTGTTGAAATTTCCGAATTCTCAAAATTCTCGGAACTTTCGGAATTTTTAAACAGGCCTTACACAAATTTCTGTAAAATTTTTTTTGTAGACCTTCAGTTTCAAATTCAAATTTTCGAACAAAAATCGATAAAATTAATGCATTATCTGATTATCATCATAAATTTATGATAATATACTTTATCATACTCATTTTTCAAAATCTGATTCAATTAATTTAAAATGCTGTTTAAGAAAAACTGTAGACGCTTTCTTTGAAATTCTCCATAGGTCAAGTAGTGTTTTAGATGGTGTATGTGTGTATGTGAGCGCCTGTATGTTTGTCAGCGAAATCTTGAACACGGTTCCCTCACGAACGCTGCGTACCATTGAAACGATTGAGGTCGAAATCAAAGCGTGCCCACGAACCCTCGCGCTAATTAGATTTTCGTTAAGATCGGTACATTCGATCAATTGTTGTGAACAATTTCAATTGTTTATAACCCTTTTTCGGGAAAACCATTAGAGGCACATAAAATTATGTATAGGAAAAGTTCCTGGACGTATAAATATGCATATTCTAAGTTATATCACTTTTCATGCTACCTCGGATAATTAGTGAGATATTGCAAATTGTTGCGACAAAAAATCAAAAAGATTAATCAACTCGAGCCGGTCTAGGGATCCATCTCTGTGTTCTTTTGCACGTCATGTGTTGTTGTCAGGCAATACACCGCCTACACTATAACTACTCTATTGATTTTTTAAATCGGAAAGTTACTGGCGCATCGAGTGACACACTTACACTTCCATTTATGTTATTTCCCTCAACATAGAACACTTCAATGAGTGGAGGATTTATGCAACCAATTCCGTTGATTGAATAGTTTCATAAATACCCTGTGTTGGCTTCACACAAGGTTGCAATGTTCAATTGCATTATGGCAAGTTGAAATGACGAATGTCCCATGGCCCGAGGGAACCATTTACAGGTAAGTCACAAGGTAATTGTGTCGTACTGGTAAATTTAGCTTACTTAATCAAACTGATGGTTTTGAACGTAGCTGGGAGCTATCAATTTCGCTAATGCAATATTTTGTTAATACATGTACCACATTGTTCCCAATAATCAACAATTTGTTGGGATAACTGATGCGAAATCCAGAATATTATGGGAACTTTTCGGGTTGAAATAATCGTACAGCTTAAAAAGTGATGTATAATATTTTCCGCCAATAAAAATCGTATATTGTGCACCTAGGACGGGAAGTTGAACATTACCGGCGCGTATGTTGCATGTGTCCGCGGTGCCATAAAGTATCAGCAGCGCGAGGTCCGCAGGGTCGATCATTTAAAATTCGGCAAATTTCCTACTTTCCTTTGATTCAGCATCACTTTGTTCGACGATCTCGCCTGGTGGTGGTAACGGCATGACGACCAACTTTTTGCAAAAATCAAGCAAATAATGCAAATCATTCAGTGAAATGCGGAGTTTTAATAAAAGGTAAATTTTGAAAATTGCCGGGCAAACTAATAACGTCCCCGCTGGAAATTCAAAAAATATGAATTTCGCTAATCACTGTCCATGCGATTTAATTTGGTGAGTTTTGACGAAGAGAAAGCCTTCAAAGATGAATGAGATGAAAGTTCTGTTTGGTCCATTAGGTACGAGTTTCATAAATGGCCCCTGACTCCTCTTCTTCCGTACGATTTTATCTAGTACTGCTTACGCCCGTTCATTAGCTCTATGCAGGTGGCCCGAAGGGAAACTTCCCCTATAACTCCCTCGTTCCCCATTCAATGTTTACTAATTGGTGTGTTTATATTATACCAATGAATTTTTGACATCTCGTTGTTTGGATTTTGCTTAATGAGGTGCATCATTTAGCCAGCAGAAACGCGGAATATTTTTGTGACCATCGAATAATGATTTTGTTCGCATTTCAAATAATCAGTTGGAATTTCGGAGACATTGAAATTTTCAATTTTTGTACTCTAAATTTTTCCAAAATTATCTAGATTGTGGATCTCTATAAGCTTTTCACGTTGAAAATATTGCATATCTTTGAACATTGAAATTTCTCATAATATATAATAATATTCCGAAAATTGCGTACGAGTTAGATAAATCCAAACAGAGAGGTGTGCTGAAGACCGTTTGAATTGGATACCAATCTTATCGATCAGTAGAGATAACAAATATGTTAGTTGAAGCCAATCATATCTACCCCATCTACAGGTGCTTGGAATGTTTAACCATGATAATTTTCCTATGATTTTATCAAAATCAATTTTCATCGGCGATAAATCCAAAGTGATTATAATTATCACTTATAATCAATAGTGAGTATAATATCAAGTGGTTATAATTGCAAAAAAATGGAAATTTGTTTACAACTATCAAAGGTTTGAAAAAGTCATAGTTTTCAAAAATTGAAAAAAAATCAAAATTTCAAAAGTTTCAACAAAATAGAGAAATTAAAAAATGTTACAAATTTCAGAACTTCTTCCAAGTTATGCAAATTGTGAAGGGTGGAACGTTTCCAGAAGTTCTCGGAGTTTTTAAAGTTTCACAGAAAAAAATACAGCAACTCAAAACGTTAAAAAAAATGAGTAAAGAGTGGTTTGTTGTATGGTTGGTTTTATGAAGCGATTTTAACCATAATCTAATTAGCGCGAGAGTCTGTGGGGAGGCTCCGATTGCGACCTTATTCGTTTCAATCGTAGCCTGGGTTCGGGAGGAAACCGTGCTTAAATTCGAAAACTTAAGCTTAAAACTGAAGGTCTTCAAAGAAGATGTTACAGAACTTTGTGTCAGGCCGGTTTGAAAATTTCGAGAATTGGCAGATATAGATTTCTTGACGATATGCAATTGACATGGAAGTATTGGGGTACATTTGATATGATAAAAACAGGATAAATACGTAGTGAAAACTGAACAAACAATTAGAGAATTAATATCATGAATTAATATCATGAAGAATTCTTCAAAACTAGAACTTTAGCTTTAGCTTTAACAAAGCAAAGAATAACAATGCCGAACGACAAATTAGTATAATTGAATGATAATAATTGTAAGCCTTAGATTTGCCAATCGCTGTCAATCGATGGAGTCACTAACTCAACCAACTTTCGCGTGGACTCAGCGAGATAAAATTCAACCGGTGCTGGGAAAAATTCAATTGAGCCATTTTTTAATCACAAAGAGACCGCCGACTTGCCCCTGTTCTATTGGGGCGCTATCCACTTTGATCTTTCGGGGTTTACCGTATGGTGGGAGCGAAACCGAAGAATCAAATTGTCAAATTTTGCAAAATACGGAACACGCTACAATTTTTTGCTAAATTTGAAATGTCTGAAATATTGGAAAATTTTGAAACCTCGGAAAATATTTAATTTATGAAAATTTTGCGATTTTCAAAAATTTTTAAATTTTTTGGAAATTTTGAAAATTTTAGAAATTTTGGAAATTTTAGAAATTTTGGAAATTTTAGAAATTTTGGAAATTTTAGAAATTTTGAAAGTTTGGAGACTTTTGAAAATTTTGGCAATTTTGAAAATTTTGGAAATTTGGAAAATTTTGTCTATTTTAGAAATTTTGGAAATTTTGACAATAGTGAAAGTTTGAAAATTTTGGAAATTTCGGACATTTTGGCGATTTTTGGAATTTTTCAGGTTTTGACATTCATGATTTTTTCAAAATTTTCAAACCCTCTACATTTTAGAAATTTTGAAATCTATGGTTTTCAACATTTTCATGTAATTGTTGCCCTTTGAATGCCGTCAAATCTTTCGGAATGACCATTTGAAAAGCCTGAGATGTCTTCAATATCTGAGTTGTTCTTGATTATTGAAACGTTTGAAGCATCGTCAAATTCACAATCGTCGTAGTATATTACGACGCAAGGCCAGAAAGTTTGATTTCCTCGGCTTCGCCTCGGCCTTCATATCACGTACGGCACGAAATCAAACTTTCTGGCTGTGTGTCGTATGCTATTTTTCTTTCTCCCCACCCGAAAGTACGTTCAACAATAAATGTATCAATTTTGAAATGTTGACGATCAATCCAACGACGATGAATACTTTTGTGGCCTGCCCGCGCACGCCTCTCGTCGGTCACCTTGCGAACTACATGCCCGCCCGACTTTTGCAAAACCGAGGCGAAGCCGAGGTTTTTGCTGGTCGGGGCGGGCAAAAAGTAAAAATGCATGAGAAAACATAAAAACGTCGAAGAAAAAATTAGAATGCTGAAATCACTTTTTATAAGCATATTTTCCTTCCAACTTTGACCTCTTTGTCGAAATTTCTAAACATCGCGATGAAGAATCGCTCATTTTTCAGGTTAGGTTAGTCTCTTCATTCGCCGACGGGGGACAGTTTTAATTTACTCTACTTTTTCAAAATCAACTCGTTTTATATTATATAAAGTATTTTTCTTCCTCCCCGACCCGAAAGTACGCTCTCCACTGTGGTCTGAAACGCCAGAAACAACGGCTTTTCTGGAGTTTTTCGACGGAGAATCGTTGTGATTGGCCACAAAACTTTTGTGGCTCGCGTTTGCAGGCGAGAGTTGCTAACGAAAGAGTAAACTTCGGATCTCCACCCGAAGCTCCCCGACTCTTGCTTACGCATGCGCATGATATATTTCAGTGCCCAAATCGCGACCGAACGTGTCAAATTCCGAAGCCACTTTTTCTCTGTATAATATATACGCATAAAAGGTTCATGTCGCCAGTGCTCCTGTGGAACAAAATTTCTTCAAATTATGCATTAATTTCTTTAGTGGATCAAATAATATTGGATAAAACGAGTTGATTTTGAAAAAGTAGAGTAAATTGAAACTGTTCCCCGCCGGCGAATGAAGAGACTGACCTAACCTGCAAAATGAGCGATTCTTCATCGCGATGTTTAGAAATTTCGACAGAGAGGTCAAAGTTGGAAGGAAAATATGCTTATAAAAAGAAAGATTTCGGCATTCTAATTTTCTTTTCGACGTTTTTATGTTTTTTCATCCATTTTTACTTTTTGCCCGCCCCGACCAGCAAAAACCTCGGCTTCGCCTCGGTTTTGCAAAAGTCGGGCGGGCATATAGTTCGCAAGGTGACCGACGAGAGGCGTGCGCGGGCAGGCCACAAAAGTATTCATCGTTGGATTGGTCGCCAACATTTCAAAATTGATACATTTATTGTTGAACGTACTTTCGGGTGGGGAGAAAGAAAAATAGCATACGACACACGGCCAGAAAGTTTGATTTCGTGCCGTACGTGATATGAAGGCCGAGGCGAAGCCGAGGAAATCAAACTTTCTGGTCTTGGGTCGTAATATACTATTCTTCCGCAACTATTAAATTTTTTAATAAATGTCTGACTTTTCACAAATATTTCTTCCAATATTCAACAGAAAATCGCGATGTGTTTGTCACAGTGTAAAGACTCCCAACAATTGATAAATGTTGCATTGCCCTAAATGGTTCTTCTATATAATGAAGATTCATACTATACTGAAAAAAGTATCGAAATAAATGATACGGCCAACCAATCCCCCAAAACGCCCCTTGAAGTTGCCCTCGACACATCAATTTTACAAAACCTTAAAAAAAAATTTGATTTTCTCAAAATTACATTCTTTATTTTAGAAAAATTTATTTATTCTTCTTTTTATAAATATATTTCTATAAATGAAAAAATAAAATATTGACTTATAGTAGGAAAAATTATTTAACTATGGATTATCCATAGTTGAGCATTGACTGGAACATTAACCATATTCAGCGAACGCGACTGCGTCGGCTTTCGCCACTCAAACTATCAAATTTTCTAGAAAAGTAAACCAGCCACAAAACCTGAATTTTTCAAAATTTCCTAATTTCCCGTTCCGGCTGGAACAGTGCAATGTTCAAAAAGCCGTGTAACGAGCAAGTCAGGAGCGATTGATCAACCTCAAACTTCCATCAATAGATATTTCGTTTAGGATAGAAATCGATACTACAGAAAAAAATGATCAAAGAAGAATCATACGGCCAATCAATTTCCCAAAATGTTCCTTAAAGTAGCGGAAGTCAGGGCTGCAGGTATGCACACGTGAGAAAAATAAAAATAGCCATAATGCAAGGATGAAGTAGATCAGAGTGAAGACCGCCAGGAAGTCAAGGGGGCGCGATAGAGTGCATTGTTGGGCTTGAACCGCCCTTTTATCCGAATAAACACACACGTATAGAACATATAGAATACATTCCGCCCTCAGTATTTTCATCGGTCCACATTTTTTCCCCCCGCTTGGTAATCCTAAAAAATGGACCTTCAGTTTCCGCTTTTCCCTCTTGACTACATGGCTACACTATTCCGCTTTTTTTATATTCACTTTTATTTCATTTCCCCATCGAGTGCTCTTTCGATTTGGTGAATCGATATTTTTTTTTACACGGACGTCATAAATTCAGGCCCGAATAGTCCGATTTTTACAGACTCGGTGCTGAAAAAAATTTGGTGGAACCCTGGAGATAATTGGCCTGATTTTGAGACGAAACGCGAAAAAATGTATATACATTGTTATTAACAAATTCAATTGTTCATAGCGCTCTATATCAATAACGGTGAGAGCTGCAGTAGAAAGTGTTCAATAGAACTTGTTCTGCAAGTGGAAATGTACATTTAATTTTTAATCACTTTTTTCCACAGTTCTCATAATTAAGGAGGTATGACAGATTTAACCTTCAAGCGGTCACACCCCTATTGACATCTCACTCGCACTCAAGCAACGCGGATAAGTCTCGTCCTCATGCTCACCATATGTCTACTCAAATATTCATAATTATCTGTTTCATAAATAAGTAAATTTAGAATTCTCAAATGTGCAAGTTTTTGTTGTGACCCTAAGGAAGGTAACACTGATTAACCGTGATATATTGGAGAAGAACAAATCCAGTACGCTCCGCTAAGATACCATGTCGGGAAGTTCCGAATGGGGCGCACACATGCTCACACCACTACTTTAATAATTAACCACGATAATTGAAATTAAATAAAGAACTCAAATAAAATTCAGATTTAGGAAGAAATTCCGAATGAGATCCTGTTGCTTAGAACGAGTAAATACTGTTTTCCCAGAATCTTCGTTTTGACTCAGTATATATCATGGGTGTGCCAGTAATTGAAAAAATTGGAAAAATAAATAATTGTCGGTTTCAAATAAAGATGGTTTTTTAATTAATTGAAAATTGATAAAAAGTAAATAACTAATTACATCGCAGATACAACATCCGAAGAAACAGTCGACAGCTAAGATGTCAAAGGTACCGCAGCGTTGGATGAAAAATCATGCCAATTTTTGTTTTTCTAATGCCGCCGCGGTAGCTTTGTCCACGGAGCAAAATGCGTGTTACAGTTTACTTGAGTCCTATGCAATGACACGCGTTGAGCAAGGAACTCATTAAACGACAAATCAAAACTAAACCCCAGTGACTGAATAAAGATTTAGAAATTGAGAACCACAGCAGATGGTTGCAAGGAGATGAAAGGCAGTACTACAAAAAATAAGAAGTAGAGTGAAGTGAGTTTCTACCCTGGTATATACACGAATGAGACTCACGGTTACTTCCTCTTTTGGTTCTATATCTTTTCAGGATATTTCACTATTGGATACGAGAGGCAGAGCGCAGCCCAGAGGGTCCTATAAATAATTAGCGAGGAGTCGCTTTCCGCTCCAGAGCGGGCGTAAGCCGCTTACGATTTCCCCTCTCCTCGTTACTCACCCCCGAGTCACTACTTGTTTCTGCCTTCGCTTCTATCCCGACGACAACCGACCCTCTGCCATCATATATAGCACTACTCCACTCTCCCTCTGCCTCAGCCTCCTTTATGTCGATCTGTACGTATATATGGTTTATGAGCCATTGCTCTATCCAAAAGTACCATACCAAATGATGCCGTAGAGAGAAAAATGGATAGTTTCGCTTTTATCAAAAGTCCAATTTTTATTTTTACGACATATGATATTAATTTATTTTATCAAAATATGAATTGAGAAGAAAATGAAAGAAATAAAAAAAATCAGTAGCTAATTGTTAAATTACCTAACATGTTGAATAACATGAATAAAAACCACGTCTATTACTTGTGACAATGTATTATGTGATGAAAATTTATGTACTGGTAGTCAGGAAAGGGGAGCAACAAGCAGTTGAATTTCAAGGCCCAACTAGTTTCAACTAACTACTATTGAAACCATGAAATTTCAACAATTGAGTTCCATGAACTCCATTGGGGATCCTCGAGTTATACCAATTAGTTGTTGCATTTCAACAATCCGTCGTCCAATTTCAACATACGGTTCTACAGTTTCAACATCAAGTTGTTCAGTTTCAACATGCAGTTATTAGATGTCAACAATTTACTGCTACATACCAACAAACAGATGTTGAAATTTCGTTAACCAATAATTAATAAGCAATGAAAATCCAACGCCACGATGGAAGATTTCATGAGCCGTGGAAAGTCAACGACCGCGTAAAAAAGGAAAACATTAAACAGATGTTGAAGTTGAAGAACCAGTTATTGACTTGCAACAGCCAATTGTCGGCGTTAATCACTCTGCACAAGTATTTCGATTGTTCAACATATTTCTGATAATATGAAAATTTTGATGACAGAAGTCACATAAGGCGGCTACTGACGGGTTGATGGGTCGTCGGGGAAATTTTTTTAACGTGCTAGGGGAAATTATTCTTCTGCTCGCGAATCCAAAAATCGTTTTTCAAAGTATCTTCAAAGAGATGTGTGTATGTGCGTATCTCTGTTTTTCTCTTACTCTTTCTCTATTTTTATTCACCTATAGGAGCTGCCTTTGTTTGTATGCAACACCGCAGAGAAGATTATCCACCGAACGTAATATTCAAGTCACCGTATTTTCTAATAACCGAGTAAAATACCTAGAAATCCCCTGGTACGATAGTGGACGCCTACGATGGAAGCTGCTCGTCCTCCCTCTGCCCTGGGTGGGTTCGCGTCCCTCCCATCGGTCAGAATCCTCCAGAAAATTCTCTCACGCTGGCGCAAAAGGAAGACACTGGCCACTACATCAAAACCCTTATGGATGTGTGTGTGAATGTTTGTGGAAGAGAGAGATCCAACAGATCCAAGAGAGTAGCCAACATCCTTCACCAATTATTGCTCCCGAAGGAATTTCCCTAGTGAGATGACCTTATTTTTAAGTTCTACACAAAATAAAAACTCAGAAAAACATTGAAAAGGTATTGGTAGCACTAATGGATCACGCTCACTCTTGCTTATTTTTTCTTTTTCAAACATTCTGATTAAAATGTAAAAAAGAGCAACAAATAATAATTGAAAAATTGTCAGTTTTTTTCATTCCAAAGGGATTTGATCCACCAACTCACGGTGCACAAAGTGAATCTCGGATTACGCAATCTCTGGGGATACATAGAAACCCTACACCGACTCGCGCGTGTGTGTCCCCGTGGCGCAAGTCGACCCACAGGCAGATTTTTGTTTTCTTGAACACATTATTGATAGGGTGGTGGCCCATCTCATTCCACCCCTCTTGTGAAAAGTCCTACTGCATGGCTACACAGCATTGTATTAATGGCTATGTAATAGCCTATTTGTGATCGTTAATAGCCAAGTCCCATGGGAAATCTTGGGGGGCCCCACCGGCAAATGGAATCCGTCTGTTGCTTTATTTCTCTTCTGTAGTCTCTCATTACCTCCCTGCGGTACTTCATCATTTTCTTCTGATTTTGTGGCCAGTTATTGAGTTGCCGTAACACTATATCACATCACATTTTCAATTCTGAGCATAGGGAAATTAAAACGTAAAGTGCGGGGCTCCAATTGATGAGTTTGTGAACTTTTATACCTTTTCAAAAATCCGAAGTTTCCCAGCTTTTTTAGCTTTGCTATTTATTCACAATTTTGCGGTTTGAATTATTAATATATAGCCCGTTTTTTTTAAATTCCCCACCTAGAAAAGTTTATGTTATGACACCGAAAATAAAAATTTGGAAAGATCGAAAATTTTCATTTTTCTCGACACATTTTTCATAACGGTTCTGGATGTGTGTGTGTGTGTGTGTGTGGGTGTTTCGGCTCATGGTTTCTCGGGTACGGATCAGCGGAATTGATTTTTTTCCCGAAGTTGAATTAGTTTGGGTAAACCTTCGCTGCTGAATATAGCTAATAGATAATATAGCTATAGCTATAGCTATAGCTATATCTATATCTATAGATAATAGATCTATTATCTTTCTTGTTGGCAAAAAAATTGATGTTGCCTCCAATTTTTTCACAATTCTTTCCACTTTTCCAAAAAATTTTTATTATCTCAAATTTCGCTCAGTGTTTACGAATTTTCCAAATTTTCTCAATTTTCCCTTGAAAGTTTTCGAATTTTAGTACCTTTTGATTTTTTGAAATGCTGGAAATTTTTCAAATTTTGCAAATTCCCCGAATTTTTTCAAAATGTAGAGGTGGTCATCGATATTTCAGTTTTTCGATTGTAAAAATTGGACGAACCCTAAAGATAAACTGTAAATTTTGAAAAGTTCACGGAATGCCTAATAACTTTTTCATTTTTTTTTCGAAGCTCCATGACTACATCAAGTGGAAAATGGTCTCGTCAAAAATGAAAAAGTGGATGGAGCGCAGCGTTAGCCGGTGTCTGTTTATAGGTATAATAGGGCCTGGGTTTCACATGGGTATTGTAGAGCGATAATAGAATGGGCTGGGTATATGGCTTTGTGTAACATCGAGAGATGCAACTGCATCGAGCTTATCCCCACCACTGTGCTAGTTCCTGGACGCACTCAGTTTGGGTATAGTGAGTAAGCGTCATTCAACGATTTGTATCGAGATATCCTGTCCATCGAATGTGCATCCTAATACCCCAAGGGCTCCAAGCTCCACTGTATTTTGAGTGAATACACGCTGCTTCGGAAATGCTTGAATGTACGCGCCCATGGATGATTCGACATATATTGTTGCGTTCAAAAATGCGTGTGAACTCCGACTTCAAGCAAAAAAAAAAAGAAATTGTCAAATCTTTCAAATCTTGAAATTTCTCAATTCTTTGAACGGAAATTTTCAATTTTCGCATTTTTGACATTCTCTAAATTGATATTGTTGTTCATATCCATGGTGAAAAAAATTTTGAATTAAGTTATTTTTCCACTGAAAAACTTACCAGTGGAAATTTGTGTCTCAAATTATAGCTTAATCAGTTTACTCTTGTTATCATGTGGGAAATGTTATTATACACAAATTATTTCAATTATTTTTATGATGACTACGCATTATAAAGTCAAGGTATTAGCATGTTCTTTTCAGATAATAGAGATAGTTAGAAATGTATATATAAAAAATCGTTCATGTTGTTAAGTTCAAAGCAAATGTGTTGACAGAATAATTATCATAGGTTGGATTGGCTCACACGTTCAGGTTGTTATTATTTTGTTTTACAGAACCTGATGAAGCTTTAATAAAAAGCGAAACGTCGTGAATTGGCAATGAGATAGTGCGATTCAGTTTCTTCATCCAAGATCCCATGAAAAAATAACTTAATTCAAAATTCTCTAAATTGTTTGAAATTTTCGAAACGGTAGAAATTTCTGAATTTGTTAATTTTTTTCTTCATAATTTCTTCATTGCAATTGAAAAACAGCCCACTTAATATTGTAAAACACTTAATGTTTAAAACTTAACCAATTTTCGAATGCTTCAGAATTGTAAAAATTCGCGTAACATTTTTCACGTTTTTGAATTTTTGAAAGAGTTCTCTAGATCACTATACGGGATTCCATGCATAAGTAAAGAGTTTCACAGATTTACGGAGTTCCATAGATTCGTAAGGAGTTCCATAGATAGGTAAGAAGTTTCAGAGATAAGGAAAGGGTTCCATAGACGAGTAAGAAGTTCCACAGATGAGTAGGAGTTCCATGTACAAGTGAGGAGTGTTCCATAGATAAGTAAAAAGTTCCATAGATAAGCAAAAAGTTCCATGAACAGGCAGAAACTTCGGGCGATATGCGATAACCCAGTGGACGTCAGACAACTCACTCAACTTGTTTCCAGGACAGTGTTGCACAGGTGCATCAATTATTAATATCATCTCATATAGGTCTCGAGGAGTTCATATTATTTAGGACAAACATATCGTAGTTTGGAAGTTGGAAAACACCACGATATTTAATTCGGTTGTGTTATTTTTATTTGTTCTATTTTTGTCCCGTGTTAATTTGTCATGTACCCCACGCTCTTACAGGCATGGTCTAAAAACATCAGACCCAAGTTCGTCATCCCAAAAGTAGCTATTCCAGCCTAAAAAAATTGGGAATTTAGATTTGGGGGAAATAAGATGAAAAGGGAGAACATTCACGGTGGAAATTGATAAAAAATACTTTAAATTTTTCCAGTCTTTTCACACAATTTCGTAATTCGTTGTTGATATTATTTCGAGAATTTTTGAAAAATTGGACATAAACTGTCCAGTAAATATTTGCCTGCAACTTTTCGTATTCGTTCCATTTTAGTAGACAACGTGGCCGAGTGCCTCGAAGGCTATAATAGAAAATGGACTAATCCACCCCAAAAATCATGGGCCAACAATTCTGCTCTGTTCTAAAAGACTTAGCATCTACCAATAAGGTGTGGAGTATTTGTAACGAGATCTGATGCTCGGATTATCCTCGTGACAAAGGTCAAGAATACCGTTGTACTTGTTTAGTGCAAAGCAAAGATCTTCTCAACCTATCTATATTTCAGATCAGTTGTATTTTCTCGAATTTGTATTGTCAAGGTGCTTTTGAGCACTTGCCACGGTTAAGGATGTTTGTTCATTTCGCATTGATGACTTCCTTAGTTCCAGCTCCGGCTCGCTTGACCATTCGCACCCACAGACCTATCCCAGATACATATCCTAGAAACTGTATATAGGCTAGAGGAAAAAGGAGAAACGAGGAAAAATGTCGATATATCTCGAAATTGTGCACGAGCGCACGACCGAATTTAATTGTATATATGGAAAATGAATTTGATATGTGGACATTCGCACAACAATTGAGCGGTGTGAGCGCTACTACAATAATCTCGATCCGATTTGGCAGATTTTGAGGCAAAAATGACCGTTAGCGGACGAAATTACTCGATAACGTAACAGTGGTTTAAATGCAGATTATAAAGAAAAAACGGGAATATCTATGCAAGTACATTCTAGCAAATGGTCCTTTTTACGTGGATGCCCATGTATAAAATTTATTTTTATTTTACAAATTTTAAAATTTTAAATTTTTGACCGAGATTTTCCGAAATGTCACTGAAGAAATAGGTCAATTGAATAGATCAAGAGTGTATTGTACTGCCTCCATTTAACAGCTCCAAACTATTTTTCCATATTTGATGGAATGACTCATCGATGGATATAATTTGCAGATTAATGAGAGCAAATTAATTCTCGAAAATTTCTGTGAAAATCCACAGCATTGGGAGAAAAATCTCGAGGATTTTGGCCAACTTTACGACTTACTGCAAAAAAAAACCGAATCTCTCCGAATCGTCGACGAACACACCCAATAAATCCCACAAAATTCCACCCTCAACAATATGTCACGGAAAAACTCACACTTTTCTCGAGAAGCCTTAAGTCTCATTTTATCTGTGTCACGATGACTTAATAAAAAACAGCAAAGAAAAAATAAACGAATATTTGATAGACTTTGAAAACAAGTTTATTGCTTTGTTCGTGAGAAAAGGCCACATACAATGAGCTACTTTGACATTTGACTATTGATCATGATTGATCATAGTGAATTCTCCCGAAGTGTCACTTGCGCAGTGAGAATGTGGCCAGAAGCTGACATCATCTGGTCTTCATAGATGCAACAATTATGCTGGTCATCTTATTCCCTTCAGAGAATTCAACAGCAACCTGCCATTCGCAACAAGTTTATTGTACGTATCAATTTCAGGTGCAAATTAAAATTAATATCATTAAAATGAACATTCTGCCACAATCGAATCAAGCACTATCCTCTGATTTTAAGCGAAATTTAATCAGTTCCGGAGAAGATGAAGACGTATCCACCGCGCGATACAGCATCTCAATCGGACCACTCGTTCGTGACAAGCCGTTTGGTGATTACAACTTCACAATGGTTAAATTTTCTACATATTCGAATTTCTGTATTTTGGGGATTAGGCAAGTTTATATTTTGCAGATTTTCAAAAATTCCCAAACCTTCAAAATTTCAAAAAATTATTCATTTTTGTAAATTTTCTTATTTTCCAGTTTTCTAAAATTCCAAAATTATTAGAAAATTAAGAAATTAAATAATTTTGTTTTCCACTGCTTCTTTTGAGAGAAATTCAAAAAAATCCTGCGACTTTGCAAGTTTGGATAATTTGATCATTTGAAACTGTTTAAACGTCGGAACATTTTAAACAGTCACGATGTTGTGACACTCCGTAGCTTACCAAAACACATGGTTTGGAAGGCTTGCATTTGTCACGCAGAAAGCTTAAGCAGCAATCGAGGCGGAACTGCACGGGTCTTCTTATCACAAGGAGGATGCGAAGAAAAATGAAAATTCCATCGATGTTACAGTCTCAATAAAAAGAGTCAAAAACCACGATAAATGGAAGGATCATGCGTATGAAACTGTTTCTTTTTTCCTGCACATGATCTACCTGAATATTTATCAAATTTATACGTACCTGCACCAGACGCGGATTTACGTTAATAAAATAGATCGTTAGCCGTTGGGCTACCTATATTCTCCCCCGCAGAGGCCCCCATCCCACTCTCCATTCATGTTTTCTGCAGTGTAATACTCAGGGGATAGAAAAAAGCGATTGGACCCGTCTGATATATATACAATAACAGAAGGATTGCTTGCCTGGTCAAAAATCTGTGTAATTCCTTCGTCATCGTGCTCGAAGTAAGGTGACACTCTTAATGAATGAATAAATTCATGGACCCAATTCGTAGATACAATCAATTTTTTTCCAGTTCTAAGAGACACACTTTTCGAATGAGAAACACTGAAAAAAATTGAAATTCAGGAAAAAAAATTGACTTGAAGGGACAGTCCGGAGAGATATTACAAAGTTATCGTTTTTGAATTTTCGAATTTGTAAACATTCAGGAAGTTCTTTCCATAAAATTTTACTAATAAAAGTGTCTAGAAGAGGAACCAAATTGCGTGATTTCAATTTTTTTTTAACATTGAAGCTTTTAAAATTTGGAGTTAAAAGAATTCAAAAAACTAAACTGAGACAATAAATTTCTGCAATTTTGAAAATGCTCAGAAAATCATTTGAAAAATACTGAAAAAAATCTCAATGTTGTGGTGATATTTTCGACTAAACCAATCATTGTCACCTTGCTCCCCACAAAATTAAAAGTGTCAAATTTGCGTAAATATAGTACATCTCAAGCGCGCTATCGGTCACTGATTGTCGGTTGCATTTCATTCAACCACTGATACCGCGCACAAGCCAAATAATATCAATGACAAATAACTCAATGGCTACTGTCAGCTGATTGATATAGACAATTACTCTATTACAAAAGAACGCTAGACTAAATTGGTCGTGAATTTATGAATGGGAGATCCCCGCGTGACTAAAGTGGCGTCACTTTGGTGCAGGTTTATGAAAGCAAGCTGGTTTTAGCCTACGCTAATAGTATAGTAATACGGGCTGATCTTTTCGAAATCCCGTAAGAGCATTAACCGCTCACACGTGAGCAAGTTAAATTGCTATGTTGTTGGGTTTATGTGTATTTGGTATCCTGTATACCACTAGTGCAATTCACCACTCACAACTTCCAATATTTCCTATCAGTTGCCACAATCTTTCCCATTATGTGGTATGCACGGGGTGCACTTCGAGTCCATTGACAATCACAAAAACTTGATTATTCCTCGAGACACCCAAAAGGTGCTTATTTCAACGTAGCAAGGGTAGCGGGGTGTTCGACCGACCAACTCAGACAAATAATTGGATTTTCCAAGATAAGGGTCAATTAACTATTCACCCCGTCATTGGTCGCATCATGCGACCCTGTGACTGCGGTCACACAATGAGGGCCACGCCGCCGTGTCATTTATACTCTATACATACAAAAATATTGCCAAATTGCAAAAAAAATTAAGGCAAAAAAATTCGTTATATATCTAGAAATATTTTGTGTTTGTATGCAATTTCTATCCTTTTTCCGTGTGTAGAAACTCCATAAGAAGTGTAGGGAATCGTCCAAAAACTTTGTCATTTTTTTTTATAATTAAGATTCCATGAGGCCGAAGAAAAATTTGTAGAAGTCAAAGAAAAACTGGGTAAGACTTACTGAAAAAAATCAGTTAATTTTTTAAGTACTAGCTAGGAACTAGAGAGCTTTTGTACGATATAAGTGACTTAAATTAACATGGGTTTTATGGGGATAATCAGAATGAAACATGTAATAAGTTCAAAAGCGTGATAAAAATCAGGAACTTTTTCGAATTAGTCTACTGAGGAAAACTATTTATTATCGGGGCATTTTTTTTCTCAACATCACGAAGTTTCTTGATTTTATAATGAATAGCTTCCCCATCTCGCTACCAAACTTTCCACTCTCATTCAACGAGAAAACGCTTTGATCCATGTCCCGCGCACTGATTGAAGTATGTAATCGTTATTAAGGCTCGCTAACTATTAAAGAATGGCGCAGTTGAATGTGCTCATATTAGTTTGGCCATACAAATAGAGACAAATTTAATATACGGACACTTCGAAAAATTATTTCTCAATCACCACACCCAACAGTTCTCACTACTTTAGTCGAGAGATTGCGAGACCACTTTAAATGAAAACCCCGTTCGTTTTTTTACCACAACTTTTGATTCTGCACATTTGCTGGATCTTAGTTTATTGCCTAATGTTTTGATGTTAATCAATCGACATCGTTCAACAATGCCCACGTTATCACTTGCCACCGGAGTTTCCAGTATTCAATCAGGTGATGTTTCCTTTTTTCCTATCCTCTTCAGCTCGGCTTAATATGTGATTGTACATCTACCTTGATACACGCTTTTCTATTCATAAAACAAATTGTAGTTCTTTTACAATTAAACTGGCATCAGTTTGTTTCTCGTTTCATCAGTTATTATATTATGTATTGTGTATAGATATTCCTTTATTATTTGTGCCAACAAAAATAGCAGAATAAAAAAATATAAATACAATATATTATAACTTTTCGAAGAGGGTTGTGCCTGTGTGTTTGTTTCAACACACGTACAGATATATCGGGGAATTTTCGGATTCGTTATCTCGGCTATAGCGCCACTCTTTTCGTCAATCGAAATGGACTGCAATCGATAAAATCGACTAGTACCATGATTGGAAAATTCATCCCCTTTGATACTCATTGAGGAAATTGTCCAACACACCAAACTTTAATGATACTGTCGATAGAATTTCAATGATTATGACTTTAACGACGTAAGCGGTGCAGATTTGTCGATCTTCTTATATTGATTAAAAAATTTGATAAATCCCTTCTTTCTTCATCCCTTCTAAAAATTCTTGACTTCTCTCATTTTTTCTGGTTTAATATTTATTTCGCATAAACTAGGCTCGCTGGAAATTGTGGTGAACTAATTTCGAACTCAGCGTCAGCAAATTAAACAAGTGGGAGTCATCGAAATTTCGCTGTACCGTCTTAGCAGAAAATTCGATTATGGAACAATTTCTGATGAATTTGGTAATGATAATAATAATTGAATAACGACGTTCACAGGTTTCGACTACCGCTATGCGTGTTTCTGATACCGCTATTCGCTCATTGGTTGTGAACTCGCGCAATTCAGTGCGTCTGGACCCTAACGTATCATTAGATGGGTGTGTCTTATCCCACCCGCTTTTCCTACTACACCCCACGGCATATTTGTATTCATCACTTTTGTGGCTGTAACTTGCAGTGAAAATTGTTGATTAAATTGCATCATGCGCACTTGGCAATATATTATTTGCTTCTCAAGTATATTCCATTTTGACAAATAAATTATTTGAGGACCGGTGGAACATTCACCAGACACTATAAAGAAAATTCTAATTTTTCTTCCCAATTTGAGGTGTTTTGTTTTTCAAATTTCATTCATCAATTTTCAAATGTGCTCCCGCCAAAAAATGTGATGTATTCAAGGTTCAAAATATTCAAACTTTTTCTTAATGTGAAAGGCGAAGCAACAACCCTAAGTAAAAGAAGAAGCATAAAATAAGCATTCTGTTATTTTTAACTTGCCGATCGGAGAAAATATTCAAATGCCCCGATTTTGAAAAAACGATGTTTCAATATATGTTCACGTTTCGTCACATTTCTGAGTATTTTACGCGATTTTCAACAAGATGTATGTATGTGTATGTTGCAATTTATCGTCAAAAATATACCATTAATCAAATGCTATTGTCGTCATTATGAGTGCCACCAAAAAATTCCTCAAACAAAAAAAATTTATTATCATGTTGATAATCACTTTTATATGGAACGTTCGTGTCTATCTCTAACCGTTCGGGCAATAGAGCGTCATAATCCATTGAAATTATCAATAACAATTGGACGGATTATGGTTTTACATATACCCTCCCTTCAGACCTGGTTGCCATGGAACCGCGGTGATTAGAAAAAAAAAACTCAAATCGCATCTTCGGCTTCTGCGGAAACGTTCGACAAGTTTTTTCGTCCCCATACGGTCACACATACACACGCTCATTAGACCATGTTTCAGAAAGCGTGTTAGAATGGTGTCAAACGTCGAGAAACGTGAAAATATTATTGAAATTTTATGCAAATTTCACGCCTGTTTTCGGGTACCTAGATCGGGAAGTTAATAATGGATACACACACACAAAAGCGTGGAGGCAAAAATGTCTCAGGAGGACGTCAACCACAAACCTAGCTCGAAATTTAATCGATATTACTAGGCTCATTTTCGAAGGCCCTACGATAAATTTCTCCTATCCGGAAGTTAAGAATTTTCCGCTCGCATGCTGTGCAGCAAGCGGAAATGGAAAAACAAGAAAAACCACCACAATTTCGAATGATTGAATTCTGCAAAAACCGCATTGGGTCTGAGAAAAGTTTATAACCATTTTGAAGCTGACATTCAAAAATTTCTTCTCGAGTACGACGTAGGAGTGGGTGGAAAAAGTACCATTTATTTTGGAGTATTCCAAAACTCTCCCATCAAAAATCATGTTTTCATTTTTCAACATTTTTCCGGCTCATTGAAGTCAGTTACGAATTCTAGCAATAAAAGGTCCAGTTGCATACAGAGCTATTAATTGAAACGCATGGACCGTCTAGCTCAACATATTTTTTTCCTCAAAAATAGTACAATTTTGAAAAATCTATCGAATATATGGAGGCCACCGATTCGATCAATGTTACTTCGCGATAAATAAATAAATAAACAAATGTATAAAATAATACATGAGCCCGCGCATAATTAACTTACTTCCCTGGATTCCCTAATTACAACTTTCCATCTTGCTGTAATTGAATGCACTCAAGAATGCAATAGGTCGTAATCCATCGCGGGGGCCGAATGTTTACGAGTCTTTCGTAGGTAGTATTCCGGAACCGGATCCAGTATACAGTCGGCTCGAAATCACCAATACCCTTGGGCTCTCCTACCATCTACCTCTACCCTATACAACAGTCACATAAATACTGCGCATGCCTCCAACATCGCCGATTGGCTCCCCACCAACGACCAAAAAACTTGCGTAGTACATACCTTCAGCTCTTCCCCACGCCCATTCTCATTTTACCTTGCGCTATTCGGTTCGGGGGGCTTATACGTTTTGACGTGAAGAACAGAGAGCCCATGGTGCCCAAGGTGTCCTGCTATTGCATATATCGTTTATTACCCCCCCTTCCCCTTTCAATTCTAACCCTCTTGTGCCCACCAACAACGCTGCTGCCACCCGTAACGTAAATCGGCAACCCCGCAACGGTAAGATACCGTAACAACTAAACTTACCGTGAAAAGTTGAGCTCCTATTCACCTACGTCTTTCCAGGGATATAATTGACGATAACACTTGACAGTGCTTGTTTTTTTTTTTTTTTTCGTTAAATCCGCACCTTCTTATTTTTGGTTCTCCTTGCTTTTGATTATTTGGTCATTCTGTGGAGTTCCACCGCATTACCAAGCTTCCCTGGCAGTTCAACCTTCAACCTTTTCTGTACGCGAAGAAATTCCAGTGTTGATGAGAGCTAACTATTGGGAAGAGTTGAACTTAATCTTGGATTACGGAATATAAGGTGCAAGTTTGTGGAATAGGAACTTCTGTGTGGTGACATTCATAATATGACAGTGTCTTAAGTAGAAGATACTTTTGGATTATTTAGGGGCGAGGAGAGGGGGGGGGGGAGGGGGGATTTGTTGGGAGGTTTTTGGAGTGATAGTGTCAGAGAAATCTTGCAAGGTGAGTCTTTTTTGTTTAGCGATACATAAATTAAATATTTGCGACCGCCATTTTGTGGTGAATTTCTTGTGTTGACTTGCTCAAGTCAAATGGTGCTTTTGACCCAACATCAATAATTTACGATAAATTTGAGATTAAATGGAAAACAATAAATTGAGCAATCACTGATAATTTGACCGATAAGGGTAAATTTCGATCATTGCGATAACTTTTAATGGATTTAATCAGAAATATGCATTAAACGGCGTCTATACAATTAACGAAGTACAGCGGTATGAAATCACATGGAGTACGTTTACGTGGTTGTGGTCAGATGGATTTGTCCACTGTGGTCTCACTGTACAATGATTGTTGGATGGTTCAATAACCTTTTAATATCATGTTTTAATGGCTAGTGTCAAGCACATTTTAGTTGGTGAGTCATTCTAACTCATTATTAGCTGATTAGCTAATGAGTTAGTAGTAGATAGATATGTGAAATGAACATCTTATATAGCGTACTCAACGTCACCAATTCCAAATTGTTGAGACCTTTTCGCTCTATACATGTCAGATGCGCGTCAATTTTAGTGAGAATTACGTGATATGAAATATTTGTTCATTAAGAAAATTTGAAGATTAACTTGACTGTGTTATTATAATAGTTTTATATTACTGCCGTCAGTAGAAAAGTTACTTCGAATACTTTTATGGAAATTTTTGCAGTGTTGCGGTAATTTTCTCACAAGTAAGTGGAATATGGATAATCGGGACAATTTGTTAAACTGTTTAAGTGGTAATTTTGGGCCTAGATATGGCAAGACTCACTGCGAAAGATTAACCGAATGTGTTATGCAATTAGATTCGGGCATAACTATAGCGGGGCAATCGAATGCCTAGTAAAATGGCATACGGTGCAAAATGGTGTACGATGGACAATAGTGTGGGGCAAAATGGAATCTGCGGTAAAATGTAATGGGAGACAATATTGAGTGTGGGGAGAGAATAGAAACAGGCGGTGAATTAAATACGGGAAAAATGACTGCAAAATAACAGGTGTTAAATTACGATTGAAATGTTGAGTTTTGTTACTATCTCAGCGTGATTCAGGATCGGAGGTATACTAAACTTAAGATCCAATCTTAATTTATGATTTTTTGTTCGTAGTCCAAGTATTTATGTAGTACGACATATTTGCATTTTACTATCGTTTACAGGTACTAACTCAATTGGAATGACTAATCTATTCAGATCGAAAATTACGATTATATTGAAATTTCACGCCGATATTAACGGCGCTAGGGGAGAGTCGCAGATGAAGTTTAACGTTCATTTTCTGAATCTTTATAACTGTGATAACCTCAGGCGTTGAAACTAATTTGGGGACGAATGATTAGAAAGGCAAACATATAATTTGTGGATATGGGATGATTTTTTTTATAGTTTTTTTCTATTCTCCCCTTCCTAATATACACACCATATGAAGTGTCAAGTGTTTAAGGTCATCTCGTAGCTTTACAATGGGTAGTGTGTGCAAAAGACGCTCGGGAGTACGCGCTCGTCACGGAGAATTTGCGCCACCCGCGCTGCTCCAATCACTACCATGTCCTGAATTATGAGAGTCATGAAAACAAGTTACAAACGACAAAATTGTGGTTTGAAATACGCCAAATCTCTTTGATTATGTATTTTACAACATTGAGGAAGGAGTACCATGAATTCCATATGAAATAGTAATGAATCTAGGAAAGGAGGAGGAGGTTATATCTCGTAAATTCGGGCTCCATGGAGGCTCTCTATTGATACACCCTGACTGTCAGGATTCATCGAGAGTCAGTTGTAACAAGTTGGATCTTTACTCTCGACCACCACCCAAGGAGGGGTCGTGGTTCTGACACGCTGTTCAGGAAAGTCTCTCATGAATTCATTTCTCCACAAGACAAATGGCCGAAAATTGATTTATGTTGTCTAAACGATCTAAACGGTGGTGACCGGTGGAGAGTTCTTTACTACAGGCATATTCCGGATAGTTTTTCAATTTCGCTAAATCATTTTCCGACCTCTTCCGAAGCAAGTATTTTCGACTGCTTATATTTTTTCCCCAATGAGAAACCATATCGGCCAATGATTATCAGTATAATTTTGCTTTGCTTGTACCATGTGGTGTTGAATGGTGCAATGCTATTTTAAATTTAGTGGTCAAATTTTGCAGGGATAAATAATTACTTGATTTTTATGTATGCTATCCGGAATAATTGATAGTTTATTGGCTGAAATTTGCATGACACAAATAATCAACTAATCTTGTTTCACGGATTGGAAAAATTTGCAAACCCGTTGTTCTGAGACAATGACAAGCACAAGGCGTTTGGCCAATCGTAACGAAGTAGTTTTGTCTAAAAGATGCTGGGTAAGATCTAACTTACGCGGGAGTTGTGTGTCATATGACGTGAGGAGAGACTCGGCCAGCAGGATTTCCACGGAAATAATCAGCTTAGTGTAATCTTCTTGGCATGCCCTAGCTCGTCGTGGCGCGCGCGGTATATATTGTTGCGAGGTCGAGGTCCGCTTTCTCTTTCTGTTTTTCCTGTTGTCTTTGTTATTGAATATTTCAATGGTAAGATGTTCTTTGATCTGGAAACGGGATATCTCCTACGAAATATTTCTGATCGTAGACAAATTAAATCAATAACTTACAAATTTACTATTTTCCGTCTTTATCGAAATGTCCCCAAAACTCGAATATCTCATGAACATGTGTGTGTGTGTTTTCTGTCTCCGTCCCTTTCGTTTGTTCTCCGCCCGGAGCGGTTATTTGAGCATTCAGGGTGAACCTCCAGAAACATCTGTGCTACGATGACCGGCGCCTATGATGGAATCCCCCCACGAAACATCGTCCGGAAGCCGGGCGCGAACCTAGCACCTTGAATGTAGTAGGCAAATATTGTACCCGCTTACTACTCCAAAGCCCTGATATTGTGTGTGTATGTGAGTAGAAAAACGTCAAGTAGTTTCATTAAGAAATTGATACGTCCATTTGATAATCGTTTATCGTGAGAAGGGTTCAAGATAGGAAAAAGCATGTCCATGAAATATGATTTTTTTGTATAGAAATACATATCTTGTGTCTCTTAACTCGAACATTTTAAACGATATCGTGGTCGGAGGGTATTGACGCGACCTGTAAAAAAATCCACACATCTTGGTTATACTTACAGTAAGGGTTCGGCATATAATAAAAAAATATAATGACCAAGTGAATACTTTTACATTAGGAGTAAAAATAGATTACTTGAAGAAGCGAAGATTTTAATCAGTTCACTGCTTCGATTGTTCCAATCATCAGGTTTTTCACCTTCAGAATTTTTTTTGTCTACGTCACAATTTACTAATTTGTAGTTAATTGCTTCCGCTACTGAGCTCGGAACAATCGCCATATTATTCCATAAGAATTCGTTCTTAATGTGAAATTGATCATTAATGAAAAATAGAAAAATTAAAAATCGCTAAATATCGCATATTGTAAGAGCAAAGGAACATGGGAGGTGTTAAAAAGAAGAATTAGGTAAATTGAATCAATAATAGGGAAAAATTCACATGGGAAAACAAATGACCTTTTATTGGGATCTGAGAGTTTCTATGATTTATGCTTTCTTTCAATTCATATTTATATCGTATTGTATTATTAGTGTTACCTGTCTAATCGAGGGAAATTATTGTACGGACCCCAAAAATAAAGAGTATCAAACATCCTCTTTTGCACACATACACACACAACTTTGAATATTTGATCTATGTCGTATTCACCACAAATGCGAATAAATTCGATGCCATCTTCGATATTATCTCGTGTGAATTTGCTCTTGACTTGGAATTGGTGAATCCCGGAAGAGAGAAAAAAAAGTTAAGGAGTGCTCTAGAGGGCGTAAAAATGTTGGAAAAAGAATATAGATAAAAGGTGGGACAATAATAGGAAAAACGTTAGTGGGTCCTATGGAGGCGGAACAAATATAAAGATGAAGAAAAAATACATAAGACCCTAGAACTAACTTCTAAAAAATATACTACGGCTCTTTCATTGAATTTCCACGAGAATTAAGCTTTACGCTCAATGAGGCTCCAACAAACCAACTGGACAGGTTGAGTTGCGTTGAATTGTTGGGGACTATTGGGTGAATAAAAGAGAGTTCGTTTCGCGTGTGCTTTCAATGTCTTTCGTATTACAATACAAAAATATCTTTACATTTTTGTAGTAGATACCTATATGTAGCATTAAGCCTTCTCAACAGCAATCTTTTCAATGTGCACTCGGATACTTTTCAAATTGTATCTGTATTGATGTCGTATTTTGTCCTCAAGAAGGCAACTTCGATCGAAAAAGTCGCGAGAATTTAATTGGAAAAAAGATTTCATGCAGACTTTCATCGTATGCTGAAAAATCGCATGGCACTTAATTCGAGAAGGAAATGTTCCACCCAATTTCAGGAAAAATTCCAGAAATTGTGGAAGGGATTGGAATTTTCGAAATCCTCATCAGGAAGGTGTTGAGAATTTTTAACGAGCTTGAAATTGGAGCGAATTCTCGCTCAAATTATCAACATTTCACTGAATTTTTAGGTGAGCTTTTAACTAATTTGTGTTTGCCATTCAATATTTAGGTGATATGAGTTTGGAGGTGCCCATTTGAAGCACACTGATTATGGACTATATAACGGGTTTATATATGCATCATATATTTTATGCATCTATCGATGAGTCTGTGTTGGTGAAGTGGAATTAATTGAGTTTCACGGAAAGAAATATCGCCTAGATATATGTCTCAGAAAATTATACAGCCCATGTAATTTCTATATATAGACGAATCTGCTTATAAACGGTTATATACTCCAGTGCTCTGGGTTGAAAGATTGACCTGGAACGCTGAATTGTCAAATGCTGACTCTTCGAATTGTCCGTAACGAAATCCCCAAAATACTTCGTATCTCAATTCTGGAAATGTTGAGATAGAACGTTGAGTTGTCACATGTGGATAAGCTGTCTGTTCTTTCACAAGAGTCAGGCTTTCAACATAATTTATATAGATATTTATGTTGCAAAAGTTGAGTGACCGCATAATATTCAATAATGGAATTCGTATGCACTGTGTACATGGCCGTTAAGTTTGTTCCTGTTGAGTTCGCATTGTTCTAGTCGTTAAATGTTGGCAATGACAGTTCAGTTGTTAAATGATGATGGATACTAGCCTCTTGGTTGTCAATACTAAGATTTGGATATAGATTCGGTATGGACCATGAGTTGATAAATGTTGAAAGATTGTATCATCTTCAATCGCAGGATTCGGAGGTGGGAATTTTTATATGTTGTTATCATATGTTGATAATCTTCCCTTGTTCGATGAATGTTGACAAATACGAATCGTTCAAGGCTGATTAACTAAATTCCAAAGTAATATGTATAAGGTTGTCGAGTTTGTCCATTCTAACTTCGAAGGGGTGAGTTGTCGGCTCAGCCATGCAGAATTCCTTTACACGCATTCAATATAATTTTTACACGAATGGCTTGTTCAGTCGTCAGATTTTGTCTATTTCTTAATATCAAAATCTTAACATAATTTATCAGTTGATGCCAAGTTTGTCAGTTTGGACTTTGAAATATTGGATGGGAATATTTATTTATGAAATGTTCATAATGGGGTTTTAGGAGTGAAATGGTAATGAATGTTGACCGTCGGGTATTACAAGATAATTTTGAACAAATTCATATATAAATTTCACGTCTGTAAATATTTCATTACAATTTTGAGTTGGAATATTTGCTGATAAAAGCCAAATATTTCTCAAGCTAAAATATCAAAAATTTCAAAAATTTCAAAAATTTCGAAAATTTCAAAAATTTCAAAAATTTCAAAAATTTCAAAAATTTCAAAAATTTCAAAAATTTCAAAAATTTCAAAAATTTCAAAAATTTCAAAAATTTCAAAAATTTCAAAAATTTCAAAAATTTCAAAAATTTCAAAAATTTCAAAAATTTCAAAAATTTCAAAAATTTCAAAAATTTCAAAAATTTCAAAAATTTCAAAAATTTCAAAAATTTCAAAAATTTCAAAAATTTCAAAAATTTCAAAAATTTCAAAAATTTCAAAAATTTCAAAAATTTCAAAAATTTCAAAAATTTCAAAAATTTCAAAAATTTCAAAAATTTCAAAAATTTCAAAAATTTCAAAAATTTCAAAAATTTCAAAAAGTTTAAAAATTTCAAAAATTTCAAAAATTTCAAAAATTTCAAAAATTTCAAAAATTTCAAAAATTTCAAAAATTTCAAAAATTTCAAAAATTTCAAAAATTTCAAAAATTTCAAAAATTTCAAAAATTTCAAAAATTTCAAAAACTTCAAAAACAGCGAAAAAGATTTTTTTGATACAATGTGCGCGGGCAGGGTTTTTCGCACGCGAAGCGTGCGGAAGACGTTGCTTTGTGCCATTGTATCAAAAAATATTGTTCGGCACACGCGCGGAAGTAACTTTTCTATCTCCTGTGTTGCAAAACTCGCCTTCGGCTCGTGTTGCAAACTGTCAGTCTCCAGAAAAGATTTCTCCGCACTTGTGCCGAAATGTACTATTTTTTTAACTTCAGAATTAAAAAATGTTTAGAAGTGACAAAAAATATTTTAAAACTTTTTCGAATTCCACAACTTACAAAATTTATATAATACTATTGAGTAATGGTTTAAAAAATTAACTAGTGGGATGGAAGTGTGCCTGTCCTCGTTGGGAGCACAAATATAACCTGATGATCCATAATTTCTGTTTGCCATTCCCGGATTTTCCGACACGTCAATTAAATGTTTCAAGACTGGTTTCAGAGAAAAAAATATTGGAATCATGGTATTTGCACTGGAATACGATAGGTATCGCTACATGCGTATATGTCACGTGACGCACTGACTAAAAAGGTCTTCAAAATCAAATAATACGTTGTCACAATCGTTTCCAACCAGAAACTATTTGAAAGTGGAAGATTTTTCTTCCTTGTTTATGCAGTACCGTAGTTTTTTTCGGTAATGTAAAAAAATTACTAAACCGATTCCAATGAAACCTAGCCAGCTTTAAAGGCCACGAAGACGCTTCGATTGCCCCATACAGCATCTCAATCGCATAATTTGATGGTGAGAAATCGTTGGTCAAAGAATTTGTCTTCATACCGTTACACACACACACACATACCTACATATTGTAAAAATGTTCGGAAATGTAATGAAACGTGGAGACATATTGAAAATTCAATTTTTCTACCTCGGGGACATTTCAATAAGTTCCCCTATCGGGAAGTTAAAAATTGCGAAATAAATAATGTAGAGAATTGTCCTATCGAGCGGAAGTTGAAGGTTACATATAAGACGGGATTTCGTGTGCTCGACATATATGCATTTCCCTTGATGTTTCATTTCCTATACGGAGTGTGCCATACATGTTCATTCGCACCACTTGAGATACCTTGCTCGCGGAAGGGCTAGTCGATTACTCTTACGAAACAATGTGCCGGTGTGCAAACACTTGTGAAAACAATTGCCTTCACCAACTAACATGGCTCTGCCTTTTGTCCTCCAACCTAGAGTCTTTTTGCAATGGCTGAAGAAAAGGTTCATTGAAATTTTATAAAATGTCGGTTTGAGTGCCATATGTTGTACTCGAACTACTATATTACAGGTGTTATATCCCCTAGAATTATCCGTTAGACAATGACATTGCAAGTGATCAATTTTAAAACTATTAACAAGAAATAATTTGCCTGACATTTTCATTGATTGTATAATTAAGGAATCCATCGATAGGATATGGAAAAGTGAAATGCATCTACTACTAAAATTTCCAAAAAATTATAACTGCATACCGAAAAACCTCATTCCTAGACCTGCGATGTTAATGTTAGTTTTATGTACTCAAATTGAGGTTGATCGACCTCATAATTGGAGAATGTTAACCTGGAATTCTCAACTTACACACATTATACGTCAACATAGTGATGATGAATCACTAATGATATTCGCATTCCAATATGATTTGTACATGGAGTTGAAGTTGATAAATGTTGAAAATGAATTGAAGAGTTGGCAAGTGGAGATTAGTGGCGTAGTCCGCAGAAGCAATACTCCAATATAACTTACATCATGGTTTTATATATAGATCGTGAGTTGATAAAGGTTGAGGTTGAAATGTTGAGTTGTCAAATGTGTGACCTTTACGGATGTTGAATATCTGAATATTGAAGTTGAAATGTGGAATTGTTGATCGTCCATTAGTGGTGTGATCTTTAGAAAGAAGGTACCAGTATAATTTAGACATGGATTCCAACTTTATACAGGTTGAGGTCAAGTGTTGAGTAGGCGTTTAAAGTTCAAATAAACAAGATGTTTGGTAAATAGATGTTGAATATTAAACTCCGAATTTGTATACAGAGTTTTTAAATGTGTTTTAACTTCTATGTGGACGTTGAGGTAGAAATGTGGCTTAATCTGTAAGAAAATTTCAACCCAATTTGTATATGAATATTGAGGTTTGTAAATGTTGAGTCGGAATATTGACTTTCCCAATAACCTATACTGAAAACGATGCAATATGATCTGCATATCAATGTTGAATTTCCGCTGTTGAGTTGGAATTTTGAGTCTCACAATTTTGGAGTCTGACAAATGCAATAAACTATTTCTTCGTCAATAACAATATGCTCGAATAATTGCATATGGATGCGGAGTTCCTACCAAAAATCTCAACCAGGCATTTTCAACAGCGTCGTATTTTCATTTGTGTACAAGAGCGCAATAATAGGGATTTAACAGTCATTAGGGATGGTGGCATATATTCATACCCCATGAGTAACACAAAGTGTTTACCTACATGAGGGCAGGATAGGCCCTAGAGAGATAGTAGAATCGATTGGTTATGTGCGGGGGTTGAGGGAGGACCCCCATGGGTGCCCCATACGTCTGTGATCCTTAGCCACAAGTGCCCTCTTGTCGAACTATCGAGTGGGTGGTCCACATTTGTGGTTGAACCCCTCTTTCTTCCCTATTTTCGCTCCCCCCCCCCCCCCCCCCCCCCCCTCCCCACCCTTCACAGCTTTGTGTAGGTGCACAATCATAAAAGCGTCAGAGAATTTCAACTCAAGAAGAAAAGGCAAAAGGAGGCGGGAATACTTCTAACATCAACCATCCGTGAAAAACTCATTTTTTTGTAATTCTCAATGCCCCTTTTGGAGGGCTGAAACAATGGATTATTGCGGCAGGAACATGAAGAACTTGGGGATGTCTTTCAGTTGGCAAAAAGTTTTATGGAAAAGAAAAAAAAATCCGACGATGAGCAGCAAGTGGCCTTCGAGTACCAATTCTTGGATATATTTGATTTTCTCTTGAACTTATCCGTCCTTGTAAAGGCTCGACTAATGATATATCAGACTATTTTTTCTGTGTATTCACCATTGATTGTCACTGGACTATATCACACAATTAATCCGTGATTCGCCAACAGTGGAATTCAGAGTGATGTCTGATAAATCCACATTTTTTCCTCTCTTGGTCTGTTATGCTTCTGCCACAGCCAGACGTTAATTATCATTCAATTAAATTGTCGAAGTTAATCCAAAACAGGTGGTGATGAGAATAATGGTGGGTGGTGCATATATATAGATATATACACCAGTTACATTTGGCCATTTTCTGTTCAGCCTTTGGATATCAGATGAGTCAATAAAACTAAAAGGAAATGGGAGAATGGGGCACCAATGAGGAGTCCCCTGAGGAACAACGGCATATCTGTAATATGAGAGGATAATAAATGACGGTTTAAAAGCTAAGGAGCGATAGTTGGTGGGACCAAGTGTCTTAGGTTTCCACTTCGTGGTGGCGTTTTACACATCCATATAGGTGTGTATGTGTGCGTGTGTGGTTCTCGATCGTGCCATGTGAATCTTAATTCTCTTGATAATTTTACTGGTGTGAGAGAAGGTACTTTTGAGGCGTCGAGTTCCATCTGTGTAATAGATTAGCCGCAAATGGTTGACTTATATATTATACGTCAGCTGTCGCTCATCCGTATCGTTTGGGGGTGGGTTAAATTTTATCGGTGATGATTTTATTACAGAAAAGAATGTGGAAATTTTACCTCTAGACAACCTAACTGTGACTCGCTTAAGAATAAAAGTTTAGTAAAAATTACTACTCATTGGACAATAATCCTCTTCCTGTTGGTGAAGTTGTAGTTTGAACCGTCTTGCAATGTTTTTCTTCATTTAACTGCAGCGAAACTGACCGGAAAAAAATTTCTGAATGAATAGGAAGTGGTGTTTTCCGACGGATAAATTTTGACTTTAAACGGCTCTGGCGTCACGGTACTGCCTCTGTCCGCGACAGCCAATCATAGGCCAGCGTTAGCATGACTCGAGCGGACGCATCCAATAGAAAGTATGGAAACGTCAACGTCACACTTGTGACGCCACGGACGGCAAATGTGTGGTTTGCAATTGACGGGTTTTCTATTAATCCGAAAATATTGAGGAAGGATTGCTATGAATTTCATATGAATTGATATTTGAGCGGTTGTAACGAATTAATAAAATTCCACGATTATACCAATCGTTTTTAGCTTATAGCAATTTCGTTAGAGTTAATTAAACCAGTACATTAATCGAAAATTGAGATATGACCCCGATTAGAATTTGACACTGTGTCCCAGTTGAAATGTGGAGCACTGCCGGGTTGAAAATTTGGTAATTGATGTAATGGAAAAATTCACAAATTGTTCCAGTTGACGATTCAAATAATGTCTCAGTTAAACGTTGGGAGGGCATTGCATTCTAAAATTCGGTTATGCTCATCGTTGATCTTCCTGATATTGATGTAGCCCCGCGGCCTGCAACTTAGTGCACCCCCTGTCCCTGGTGCAGCCACGCGACCGTGCAACTTGGGTCAGATAATGAGCGCGAAGTTGCCGTAATATTCATACCTTATATATGTATATAAATGACAATATCGTGAATCCCTAACGCACCGATCTGTGACCTCGAGGTTCGTGTTATAATTGTGCATAAGATTATTGCGATCGAATTTTTTAGCATGGGATGTGCCCTTTGAAGTGCACTGCTAAATGAGAATTCTATTACAATCTTGAAAAATAATTTTTTTACTCGTGTATGTTGTATTAAAAAAAATATTGAATATTTTTGAAGCACGAAATTTTGGTGTCCAAGTCGGATATCAGTTTTGACCAAAACTTATGTTCACCATCCAAAAGGGAATGAAGTCAAAAAATTTCCAAATTTCCAGGAGCCGTCCGCCTATCGGACACAAAAATTCAACATTTGTTCTTTTCATTCTCCACCTTCGAATACCCAATAACATCCAGCTTTCTCGGTTTATGATTTTAGTTGAACCGAGGGAGTAAACACGCCAATCCAAGTACTGAATCATCGAGGGGGGCTGCTGCCAGTTGCAATGTGGCCAAACAGCCTCAGCGGAACTGCTGGTTGCGGCGGCGGAACTGGAACGGATCTTGGTGGTCTAACAGCAGCAGCAACAACATCGCCCACTGATCTATTTGGTCCAGCGGGATTTGGCGCTTCGGCAGCAAATCCTTATGGCGCTCTGAAATCATCCCCCTATGTTGGGGCACTTGGTATGCCACCCATCGAGGCATTGCACGGTACCATAGGTTATCCCGGTTGTACTTCCGCCGGTGAGTCGTACTACTGTGAGTGATTGAATATATTTCTGTTATAATTGCATTACACTCGAAAAACAAAACTTGATTCATTTAATTTCGTAGATCTATGGGCATTATCCGGTTTACAAGGATGTTTACCATTTTCATTGACATTCAGTAAATTTTATTTCTATATATTTGCAAAGAAAAATTGAAAAATTAATGGGTTGCAAAAATTTTCCGCCGGGATTAAAAAGTAGGGTGTCCGATAATATCAGCAAGGACTATTGGTTTAATTTTTGAAATTCTGGAACAAAAAATAACTGCTATTGCAAGTTGAAGATATTAACAATATTGCACAATAGCATTGATTTCCACTACTTTTCTGATTACATACTACTTTATGGAAAGACATAATTTGTCAGTGTAACTTATTATGATGTATTATAAGAACCGGGAAATTCTGGATATGCGTTCTTTTATAACTAAAAAGAATTCTCCGAATTTCCAAAAATTTCCATTTATTTCTCGGATGATCATATTCGAGATTTTCCATGTTTAAAGCTAAATGATACTCTATTTTTTCTTCCAATATACAATCAAGTTCTATCAATCTGTTTTTTCTTATTAATTAATTTTTTCGGCACATTTTTTGTGCCATTACACCACCTGCATAATTGAGTGCAAGAATGCATAAATGCATAAAAACGGCCGAAAAGTAAAGAAATTGTTGCCAGGATGGAAAAAATCGTTATCGAGAAGAAGTCAATTATGTGCATGAATCGGGTATTTTTTTTTTTGAGTGTATTAATCTAATTTTTTCATGTATACGTTAGTCAGCCAGGGAAATGGAATGTCTTGGTTTTTTTTCTATGTTACTCAGGTAATCCGAGAAAACAGAGGAGAGAGAGAACGACGTTTAGTAGGGCACAGCTCGATATACTTGAAGGGCTTTTCTCCAAGACTCGATATCCAGATATATTTATGCGTGAGGAAGTTGCTGTGAAGATAAATTTACCTGAGTCTAGAGTACAGGTAAATTATTTATTTTCATAATGTGTGTGTTTTGAGAGAAAAAAAAATGACAAATAGGAAAAAGGCACCAAGGGTCAATACCCCTTGGTCTATATTGGTGTCCCCAGGTCACGACGGGACATCTGCGAAGCAATACTTCATTATGTAGGGGGCGATAGACGAGAAGCTTCCTCGGTATCTGTGTGTGTGTGTGTGTGTGTGTGAGCACAATCAATCCACGTTTTTTTATTGTCCTCAAAATTTGGGCAAAATATGAGAAAACTTTGCAAGTTTTGGGCAATTTTTGAAAAAGTGAAAATTCGGATCTTTTCCCCTTTAGAATTGCATAACACAAAAAGGTCATAATCCGTCGTGTCCATACAATTTTTGAAAGAGATCCTCCTCGTGTGCACAACATACTATACTCATACAATCATGTTACATAACATTCCGATACCTTTATTCAGCACACCTTGAAATGCACAATATAATAGGTGTCCAAAGTTACAAGTCAGTAACTGTATTCTCCTCGATAGGTGGATAGTGTAAAAAAAATCATCTCGAGTTACCCGTAATATGAGCTGCGCTGAGAAATGCAATGCGACTAGTTATTGGGTGGAAAACGTATTGAATTCTCGTACAATTCAAGCTACCCTTGGAGCGTGCGAGAGGGGGCAGGGGGGAGGGGAAGCTCTCCGATCAGTGTTGGCACGCTGAGAATGAGAAATCGATGCTCACACTCAGTCTAACCTCTATATACGTGGTTTTTTGCATTCATGTGGCCGTCAGTTAATCTAATTAACTGTTACTCGATATACACGTGCTGGCCATCACGTGTTCAAAACTCCTTGACCATTTTAGCCATTGTCCAGCTTGGAAAAGAATACATGAGGTATTCCATGGTCAAACCAACAAATGACTAATCCTGCAAAAAAGTCCCGCAATTTCGGTGCCGATTTTTCTACACGATGAAAATTAGTTCTCTGAATTTTTTCAGATTTTTCGACTGCTGAAACCGGTCAGATATAATTTTTAATACAAATGACTTTCGTTTTTATAAATCGGTTGTATTTTTTTTTCTTTCCTAGGAAGTTTTTTCTGTTCACCCATCGTGTAATATATATCACAATTTGAAGATGAAATGAAGAAAAGTAGTTTCAAGAATTATGGCATGGTTCGATTTCCCATATCGATTTATGGATTCTTTTCCAACTATATTCTCGAAAATCGACATATTGACTGATAATTATTTGCTTGATAAATGGGTCAGCTTAAAATTCTCAAATCTGCAGTTTTTGTTGTGATCCTCACGGGTCACACTGATCTACCCCCACTAGTGAACAATTTCAACTGTTGATAACGCCATAGCGGGGAAACCGTTCAAAATACGAGAAAAATCTATATAACCAAAGTTATTCCTCATACAAAAATACAAATTTCATACGTAATGACATTTTTTGCTACTTCGTATAGTTTAGAAGATATCGCGAGTTGAACTAGAATATACCTGGCGAGCGAGTATGTCGATAATTGCTGGAAGCGTGTAGGAGAGGGGGTAATTAAGTAGGTACCTTCTTGAGTGGGTAATCGGGCGGACGATTTTCAGTTGAAGATTTTGATGAGCGTTAAAAAACCAAATTCAGTTGATCACGTGCACTAATTGTTAGCCGCAATTTCAATTGTTGATATCACTGTTGAGTTTACTCATCACAGTGGTTGCGTACTTATGCGTGGTACATAGGAGAAGAATACAGGTAGTATACTGTGCTGAAATACCAAATCGGTGCGTTTCATTTGTGCCCGGCATCCACATATTCACATAGTTATGTATTGAAATCGATTCTCTAGAACGAAAGTTACGTACAGAAATACGAAATTTTCCATTTTGCCTATATCGCAAAATTTTAAAAATCTTATCTGAACAAGCTATCAGTAGAAAAATTTCCCAAAAATTCGGGAAGCCGATTTTCACAATATAAAATTAGTACAAAAATTATGGCAAATTTGAGAGCATTAGTTGTTGATAGATTTGGTATGGAAGATACGCGTGGTGAGAAAAACAATGGTCAGAAAACAATTTGGTGTCGATTGGTAATTTACAATTACGTATCGCAATTGTCTCATATGAAATTATTTTTCTGGAACAAAACCAGAAAAAACGTAACTCAGAAAGAATATAAACAAAGTCGTTTAGAGATTATTACTTTAAGGCGATTAAGTGGTTCAAGCGATTCACGGATGTGCGACAATTGTTATGAGCAGAGAATAGAATGTATGAGAATAGGATAGAACTACATTTGAAATGTATCCCTATTTTATCTGAATATCCCGACCTATTTGATAATCCAGGCTTTGGTTGTATTATCAGTGTGCTGGTCACCTGAAAAAATTCAATTCTGTTTAATTTTCATGATACGCGAAGAACTCGATGGATCATTCAAGTTTAAATCGAATTATACTTCTCAAATTTGAAATATTAAGGCCCTCTCTTATCGAAATTGAAAAAAAATTCTAACAGTATGGCCTTTGGCCTATGAGGTCTAAAGACCGAATGCCCGCACGTATATAGTAGGAGTATAATATTGTACAAGTTCTAATTTATGCAGATTCATCTTTGAACTTCAGTTTCTTCAAAGACACTGCTCTTGAAATGGAGCCATGCTTAAATTTTTTTTTCGAAAATATGTACTCTACAATGAGGAAAAAAATTAGCAAAAAAAATATCCATTTTTCAATTATTGAATATTTAGAACAACTGTGACGCACGACAAATTTGCAATGATTGTTTTAATGGAGTTATTCCGTAAATCTGAGCTGCATGCTAGCTTCCTATTACTGGTTAAATCGGTCACCACGATGCCCATTGGGTGTTGCAGTAGTTGGTTCAAACTGAGTGAATGCTGTACAGTTTGGGGAAAAAGTTTGAGCAAGGGTGGCAAGTGTTTCCATATGTATCCACCATTTTTTTCCGCATTTTTTGCCCGCAGCCAAATAATCATAGCCGAACTACAACAATTCCATTCTGTTCCCATGAAATTCAACATATGTCTAAATCCGCTTAATTACATAATTGTCTTCAAATCATGGTTCGTAAGAGTGCTATCACTAAATGGAGGTTAATCACATTCTTTCTGTGTTACGTCTTTTTTAATTCCGCTCCAGATTTGTATTTTTAAATGAGAACACTGAGTTACGTGATTTTAAAGTCTAGATATGAAATACCGTCGTTTTAATCATCGTTCCGAGGTGCCGCAAAAAAAATATATGAACTATTCCCATATCTCATCCCAATATTACGGTAAAAAATGTCAGATTAAACTAGTGGTGTGAGCATGTGTGTTCTCCGTTCGGGGCACAAACAAAATTTTCCGATCATTTCAGCACAGCGGACTATAGTATATTGTGCACCTAGGGCGGAAAGTTGAATATTCCCGGCGAGTTTGTCGGGTGTGCCCGGAGTGCCAAAAAGGATCAAACCACGAGGGCCGAAGGCCCAAGCGCTTTTTTTCGCTGACAGGCCACCCGATACACTCCCCGGGATTGTTCATTTTTACGCCCGTGCACGTACTATTTTTCACACCCCTCGTCGGAACGGTCGTTCTCGCCCAAAGGCCGGAAAGTGAGCACTTTTCACCCGAGGGAGAACTTCTATAAGTACATACTCTCCGGCCTTTGGGCGAGAACGAACTTTCCGGCGAGGGGTGGGAAAAATTTATTCTTCTCCAGTATACCACGGTTAATCAGTATGACCCCTGTTATTGTTATAACGAGAACTTGCATATGTGAGAATTCTAAACTGACTCATCGATGAAACAGATAATTATAAATATTTGAATAGACACATGGTAAGCATGAGAATGAGACTTATGCGCGTTACCTGACTGGAAATGAGACGCCAAGAGGGATGCGGATGCAAAAAAAAGATAACTTTAATATTTTACCCAGTGAAACACTATAAACAATTGCAATTGTCAAGAACATTGCATATACTGCACGAATGCCATCCAAAATGTAATTCGTTCGGTTCTGCACGGAAGTGCTTCAATTGAAACCTTCATGGGGACCAACTTTTCTTATATGAATTTTGCGCTCTAAGAGTTTATGCAGTGGAACATTTTGAACAATTGAAATTGTTAATAACAATATATGTACTGGACCAATTCCGTCCAAAATCTAATCAGATCTACACTGAGGGAAAAATATACTTCGGCCCAACAATTTCATTTTTCAGAGTAATAGGCATTCCTAAAAAATGAAATTTCGTCGTTGCATTTAATCTCTGACAATTACAATTAAATGTAAAGATGTGAATGGCTTAACTCCAAACAATTATATGACAACTGACCTGGGTTGAACATTATTTTTATTAATTTTTATTAATTTGAAAATAAAAAATTAATTAATTCGGGATTCTTAATTAGTACTGTACAAATTCACCTAAGATTCTCTGTTCCATAGGTATCACGTAGAGTTATATGATTAACATCATTGGTAGTTAATGAATGTCACTTGGGTTTCACTAAAACAATAAAATTTGTTTCTTTATAAATATCTATTTCTCTGAAACATGGTAATATTGGGCCGAAGTATATTTTTCCCTCAGTGTAAGTTACATGAAACTCTTTCAATTGAATCATCAACAACCTCGATGGAATAATTCGTTTACGAGAAATCGTTGACCATAAATTTTGGCCACATACAGACATTGTCACACACACACACACACACCTGTTGTTTTAAATAGTCTAGAAACGTCAGAAATACCATAAAACGTGGAGATCTGATCGAAATAGTACATTTCGACACCAGGGGCGAAACAACTTTTCTGGCGACTGGGAGTTTGCAAGACGAGCCAAAGGCGAGTTTTGCAACACAGGAGACAGAAAAGTTACTTCTGCCCATGTGTCGAACAATATCTTTTGATACATTGTGCGTGGGCAAGGTTTCACATTGCTTTGCGCACAGTATGTCAAAAATCAATTTTCTGTTTTGCGGGGTCAAAACAATAGCATCCCTATCGGGAGGTTGAAAAATATTATTGACCAACGTATTCGAAGAAAATTTATAAACATTGAATTGAAAAATTAATTTACAAAAAAGAATTTTTAATCAAATTTTCCGGGTTCATAATACAGAACAATTTTTATCGTGACTAGTTCCCTTAGATCCTTTGTAAATGTCTCGCAGCATCCAAACAAAATAGACAGAATCTGCGCAAACATCGACGAAATACACTTTTTCCGTATGCCCCTCACTCGTTCTCCGTATGCCCCTCACTCGTTCTCGTCTGGGAATTAATATTGCATACTTGCCAAACTCAAAAAAGAGAAAATCACTACGGAAAAATGTAGTCCGGAGTTGAAAATTGTTTATTGTTATGAACAATATATGCATGCTATATACGGTATTGATACTTTAAATGAGTAATGGTAGATGAGCAACTACTACTTGCCTATATACAATATTACCTATATACAATTTTGAGTTCCAAAGACGAATCATTGCCGTCGGAGTATATAGGATCAATATGATGAACACATATACAAAGATATTTGATGAACATATAATATGCAAGATATATATCACTAGTATTAATTTTATATACTTATCGCATATTGGATTTTTCTCCAATTTATTTTATTTTTTTTTTTATTTATTTAAGGTCGCTGTATAACATCTAAGGTCTTAAGCGACTTCTTCTCCAATTTTATATGTGAATATATTTCCTTTTCTCTTCATATGTATAAAAGTAGCAAATGGAAATTACCGCCTTGCTCCATTGCGCGGGATTACCGATACTAAACATCACTTATTTCACATTCTTTTCTTTCCCAATATTATAATTGCTAATGCTTAATAAAAATTCATCTTCAACATATGCTAAGCAAGACATCTGCAGGATTTACCGATTCTTCATTAAATTATCTGAGTTATCATACCTATATTATTAAAATGAGCGAAACAATGTGAAGGTCTATGCCATTTACTGAAATTTCACATTATGTAAATTACGAAATTTCGAATCATAAAAAAACGATTTTTTTCTACTGTCCAGAGCATGCTTTCTGCTTTTAAGAGCATAAAATAAGTAGTACGACTTGCCTGACCTATTGGTCCATATGGAGAACTTCTCGATTCGCAATTTCTACCCAAGACCATTTTTTTATCCAGGATCTTCTCAGGTATTCAATTAGCTCCCCCCTGCCTGGTTTTAAGGAGCCTATGGAAAAGTTGAAAAATCAGTGAGCAATAAAGAGATATCGAAAATTCGACGGAAGGCGATACTTTTTGCAATTACGCAAAAATAAATTCCATTCGTATTGGTGTTCCCCTCGTTTTCCTCCAACTTTTCTCTTCGTAAAATCTTTCGAACATGCGCGCCCACTTTTGAATCTATCCCATACTTTTCCTTTCTTGGAATAGATTCCCGACAATGCAAATACGTGCATTTGACCCTGACACGCACACCAAATTGAAAAGACTGAAAGTCCAAAAAAAAAAAATAGCCCTGGCCAAACACGAATCATTGTTTGATTATACGAAAGCATTTCATATTGGACACCCCATGATTTCATGCCAAGAAGTCACACTAGTTTTTGCCTCTAGAATGAGTTCGGGACGTGGATCCGCATATGACGCCCTCATCAAGCGTCCCGCCGGGACTACTGGGCCCAAATGCAATTAGTTGACTCTGCTGACACCTGGCCTTGAACTGAATAGCGCCTATCTCATAGTCTTGCGCACGTTTCAACGTCAATTTTATTTTTACGATGATTTTTCAAAATTATTACCGGATGAAAACGTTGGTTGCAAGATTTTCTGCCGCGGTCTTTCATGATTTTGACTTCCAGATAGGGCGCATTATTATGATCACGCCTGAAGCTCATATTTTTCGTACCCACTTTGCATATTTTCAAATATGTAAGACGTTGCCACATATGATTTTTGTTCCTAAAACAATTTTCTAACCACGTAATTGACTTGTGGCGAATTTTGCAGAAGTCTACACGTTCTCCAATCGTTCTCCACCTTGATTCGCTGTCCCTATTAGGTTGATCATTAATTCCAATACTATTTTTTCTACCAATTCCCTATATTATGGATCACCCAATTCCGGGGAGATCAGTAATTCGGAATATTGGGATGTATGTTGACTGATGACTTGCGAGTAAAATAGCGCTCTTCCCAAGAAAAAGAAAATAAAACCTAGAGAAACCCAAGTCTGTTTTTGTCGTCTCACATTGATCGGAAAAGGCTTCCCAGCGGCTCTCTTTTTCACTCGTGTTTGCACCAAAGCAGAGTTTCACAAATTACGAGATTGCGTTACTCGGACGAATTTAAGAAGTTATAAAACATGTCCAATTTCGTAGAATTTTTCCTTAATTCAAGGTTTTTTTCCCGGAATACAGAAAAAAATTAGTCAATGAATACTCTGCGGGGGTTTTCTCCGAGGAATACATGTTATCTCTTCAATAAGTTTCTATATTAATGGCAATAGTGTTTATTCAAGGGCCAATTGCAATTTCAGCTATGGTTGGGTAAATTTTGCAAATGCAGCATCGTAATCATTTTCAAGCGCAAGCATAAAATTCAGCTAACTTAGGACACTGTATTAAGTGATAATCTAAAAATGATTAAACAGGCCTAATTATTACTATGTATTTGGGCATTATCATATCGTGGTGCCGTAAATTTTTATTTTCATTCAATAATTTTTTGCGATTTTTTTAAAATAATGAATGAAACTATCATGTATCAAAATGCCGTGAAATATATATTAAAATTTGTGAGAAGAAAAAAGTTTTTACGATTTGTTTGAACAGTAAATTTTCTATCTGGTTCTATATGTGGCTTCAGTTTATGCAACTTCTGTTTTTCTACGAAATTCTTTGCAAAATGTATGGAATAAGAGTTTAATTTGATTACTGAAAAGAATACATGTACTGTTACACAAATCAAATTCAAGCGTCCACAATATTTTGTAAAAGGTCTACTCAACTTTTCAATGTTTTGAAATTTCTAAGCTTTTTGAACGTTCTGAAATTATTGAAGTTTTTAATTTTTTTGCAATGTTTAACTTCCCTAGATCAGGAAGGCAAACATTCCTGATCTAGGGAAGTTATTATAATGACCCGAGAAATAAAAAGTGTCAAATTTACAAATTTTCATATTATTTTCTCAATTTTCAAAATTTTTGAAAATAGTCAAAATTCTAAAAATTCTCAGACTTTTCGACCTTTTGAACACATTGTGAACTACCGACATTCCAAAAATTCCCAAAATTGACAAACGCCACTAATTATTTGTTCGCACAGGTATGGTTTAAAAATCGTCGAGCAAAATGCAGACAGCAGCAAAAGCAGCAGCAGCAGGCGCAAGAGAAGACGCCGCGATCGAAGAAGCCTTCAGGCAATCCAGTAAGCAATCCGGCAACTGGAAAGAGTCCATCGATAGCGACAACCCCAACATCATCAGCGGCGGTTCCTGCAACGACACCCCTGTGAGTTGTTTTTCAAAAATATTTGCTCCCCCGACCCCCCCCCCCCCACCACCCGCCATTTCATTTTTCCGGCTCTCTTTAGCGAACCATTCATACCAATTTCTTTTCCAAGGTTTTTTTCCTTGTTCAGTACTTAAGCCGGCATTTACCCTTTTGTTATTAACTACACGGAAATATCGATCGAAAAAGGACTAGATCTTCACTGAAGGTGGTCCTGGGTCGAGTAATAATCTGTGTATATACAGTCAATGGGAAATCCTAAGGCTTCAGGATATACGTCCGACTTTAACCCTAAAGATTATCTCTACTTAGAACTGCCTACCTGTTAGAGCTGGAACTCGGTTACGGCTCGAGTGTGTAAACCATCTTGTTACTTTGAATTGGACATCCGAAAAAAAAACACGGGAAAATGAGCCTTAATTGCCACTATTCTCTAGGAGAAGAGCCATCACTTCACAAACTACCGCCTGTTTAGACTAAACAAATCGAGTATCACCGGGCGAAGACAGTTGTTTTCGAAATTCTCCGAAATACAATGTCAAAAGATGAAAAGAAACTGCTAATCCAAAAATTTCAAGTCTTTTGAAACAACAATTCAAGTAGAAGGATTTTGGAAAATTCCAAAGTTGTCAAAATTAAAAATAGTTTTTATTTCAAATGACAAAAATGTCATATGTTCCAAAAGTTGCAACAATTTAAAAAAAAAATCAAAATTTCAAAAGCTTCGAACATTTCCGGAATGATGAAAAATTTGAAATCAATTCAATAGCTAATTCAAGAGTTTTAACAAGGTCAAAAATTGCAAAAAATATGGACAAATTGTGATAATATAGATGTTTACTGCCTCAAATTATTTGACTAATTCTCTCATTATGCTTTTAACAGGAGTGGCGGCACCGGTGGATCGGCGGCAAGTTCACCGACTTTATTAAGGGACTCCCCGCAATACAAACCAGCTGGTGGCGCCGCTGGGCTCTTATTCGCTGCCAGTACTACCCCACCGAGTGTAAGTTATCGACATCATTCTGTTTGCCGCTCATTTACCGTCGGGCGAATACTTTTTTGAATTTTATACACATCGATTGTTGGCTACATCAAATGTATGCGTTATACCAACAACATTAATATAATGCTCAAATTCTACAGAAAAAAATATACATTTTATGCAGTGATCTAAATCAGTTCATGTATAAAGAATATATAAATTAGTTTCCCTTATATATTTTTATACATTTATGTTCTACAGATTTTTCATATTTCGGTATTTCAATACCTAAATTTATATTTATTTATTTATGTATGTATTATGCTCGTATTGTTTTTGTCAAATTCTATGGAAAATTAAAGCTTTTTAGGTTTTGCTTGCCCTTGTAATGGAATAGAATTTACAAAGTTAGCAAATCGAAGACTATTTTTACCGCCGTTGTTGCGATTTTGAAGGATTTTGAATTGGAAAAGATGACAAACAAAACGTCCAGGCCGTCAATTTGTTCGTTAGATGGATTTTCTTTCAAAATATGGGCTTGTATCTACGTTATTGGGTAAAATCTACAGAGAAATATATATTTGTTACTTCCGAATGTGTCAATTAAAATTTGTGAAATAGCAAAAAAAAGTAAGGACCACTTCACATGATACGAAAAATAGAACATACACGTCAAGCGAAGAAATTTGTTTTTTCTGTGAAAGCCAATACTCGGTTGTAACAATAATAATTGTGCTGTTTTTTAGTTGGGCGGCACCGTCTATAGCAGTGGTGGTTCCAGCAGTAGTATTTGGAGTCCAGCGATTACCGAAAATGGTGCAACATTTCCCGGAGATCACCAAAGACTTGCTTGGACAACCACTGCCTCTCAGCAACAATGCTACCAGAATTACTCCTCTTATTATTCAAACATGGAATACCTTTCGCCCACACCTCATCAGCTAAACGTAGTGGTAAGTATTCTTTTGCCACTAAGTTGACTCACAAGTCGATAATTACCGGAATAAAAATTATCCAACTAGCACAAAAAAAAATTGTAATGGTGATGCTTATGCATGAGGCAATGTATGAAGCATCATTTCACGAATTCCCTACATTTTTGCGCAGTCGATAATAGGGAAAACGTGCTAAGTATATCGACGTCTCATCTAGCCCTATGCATAAAAAGCAAAGCAATGAGGTATTTTATATTTTTGAAATTCGAAACTTCTGGCGGGATTTGAATCTTTCTTAATGAAGTCAGAATGTCCTGGAATGTTATCGCATTCAACTGTAGAATATACTTATTTTTTACTCTTTATTACAGGATGCTGGAGCTGGGAGTGGCCTCGATAATTCATGGAGTAAAACGCGGGATGAAAACACTTCTTCGTGGTTCTACAACAGCGCAGGTTGGGCTGATCGAAAATGAACATAACTGAATTTTTTCTAGGATCATACATGAAAAAAAAGGCAATGATTTGAGGCAATTATGGTACATATCAGAGCTAGTCAAAGGCTTCGAGTCAGCTTGAGATTATATGTATAAAAAATTAATAGAACAAAAATTGAGAATGTCTGTGGACAATGAATTGTCTATTTCTCTGTAATGAATTGCGTTCCGTTATTTTGGAATGGACTACACTTGATTAATAGAATCCAACGAAATAGTTGAATCTCTCGAGGATGACCTATTGTATATTTGATAGAGCAGTCCAAGATTATTTGCGCTAAACTCTTTACAAAAATATCGACCTACCAGTTTCGGCCTGTGTCAATTTTTTCGAAAAATATTATCTTGAGATACTTTGCATAAACTGATACAAGTTTCAATTTGTTTTTCCTCAATAAACGAATTTCCGAGGTTTCATTTGTGTCCTGATTTTGTCTCGCCCGGCGGCAGTAGTTTAATTGTCCTGAAACATTTTGAGACTTGGTAAATTTTATATTGAATTTAATTTCACTATTCTGTTATCGCTTTAAAAAAAAATTTAGAGCAAATAACCAAATGTCCAGTAATTAACAAAAATATAAATCGGACCTTATTTGAATAATTGAGGAAGTTTGACGCCGATAACTGGATAAACGAACACAACGAAAAATTTGTAGGAAGATATTTTTCGAAGGTATTATGTGTGAATGTTTTGTGCGCTAATATTTGGTCAAATATAATAAATCGTGAAAGACATTCCAGACGTTGGACCAGTAAACCTGGTGAATTTTTATATGTTAAACGTAGAATTAATTGCTAGCATTATGGAGAATCCTAAAAATTGATTCATTCAAAGTGACAAAAAAGTGTAAAGTACTCAATTTTTATATTCCGGATTTTTTTGTTAACTGGAAAAATTATTCATTAAGAATTACGAATTACTTTTTTTTTATATCAAGTTCTATGCACTAAGTTTCTCGTTCCTTTTATAACAATCGGCTCAATTAATTTAACAAAGAATGAGCTGATAGAATTTATTTGGGTAATAAAATTGAATTATTATTGTAAATATCCGCTGGAAAATGTCGCCAATAAAATTAAAAAAAAATATAACGTGATTAATATTGTGTCTGTTTGTTTAAACATTCGGATGAAGAATTGGGTAGCTCAAATTGGTGACTATTTCTTTCACTTTGAGGCATCTGGAAGCCGAATGCATAGTAAACAATTTTTGGTTTCACCACAATTTTCCAGTTTAAGGAATTGTTGATTTGTAACATATCAGAGATGCCATTCAAATGTAATCCACGACTTTTGCAAATCGTGGAAACAAGGATTTTGCCACGTGTTGAAGAAAACAATCTTGTATGGTATATAACTGAGTAGACCAGTAAGGCAATTTCGAAATTTCAACCTCTATAATCATATCATTTTTTTCCTTTCCGTTAAAAATGAATGAAATTATTTTTCAATGGTGGAACATACTGAAATGTTTTAAAAAATGTTAACTTCCTACAATTCCAAAACTATGAAGCCATTCAACTTTTTAAAATATATACCAATTTTTATTCAAAAGGAAAAAAAATTGACGGCAATTCTACGTTTTTGTTTTTTTAATTGAAAGATTCCAAACTTTTAAAAAATTGCATTACATGTTTAATTCATAGTATCTCATAATTGAGTTAATTTTCCAGCTACTTTGAATAATGCACCATTATCGTAATGATGTGCAGAATTTTCTTTAAATATTCGTTTTTTTTTTCATAATGCCAGGAATTATTCCCCGCTCTTAAACGTTCCATTGCTTAGACTTATACGCATAGAAGAAGCAGCAAGTGACCATTTACCGCTTGTTCGTGCCAAACAAATAATTAAATTGTATCAACTAAAAACTATCTTACGTCAAATATCTTAGAATTGCACTGAAATGAACGTCATTCAACAAAAACAAGATAAGTCGTTATGGAGATTTATTTATTATTTATTATGTTCGTTAGTTCAAACTGTGGGAAAGCTGTACTTCAGGAGAGAGATGGTGTCAAAAAAAAATTCGGCGACTTTGCATCCAAATCAAATCTAAATGTAATTGGACTAATAACATCCTCTGTTACATTCAACAGAGGTTGAAGTGAAACGGTCTCATCTCATTGTTTTCTACAACTAATCTGCAAGTTTACCAGCACAAACATCAAAATTTCACCAGTTGAAAACCGTATGGGTTGTAACACCTGACGTCGAATTGTATGATTGCGTGGCTGGAAATACAGACGGAAAAAGTAGTGTTGCCAAAATCAGTTCTGAGCTAATTCACTTTACCTCGTTTTATATATAATTACTGATACGCGTCTCATAAAAAGGTTGATCAAAAGGTAAATCTCAGATATACAAAAGATAGTTTTTAGTTGCTGAGATTTAGGTACTATCTCAGCGTTGTCTTCACGAAGCAATATATACCAAATTTGGTATGAATTTGAAGTCGTGAAATTTTGAGTATATGTTATTAGGTATAACTAAATGACTAACTACAATTCTCAGAATTTCATGGGACTTTTTCACCTCCGTCTTTTCGGATACATTACATTGAACCCAAATTTTACTGTTGGATGTCGCTAAAAGTTACATAAAAAACCAGGTTCAAATTGTGGGCCACTGTAATGATCGATAACGGGTTAAATTAAGTTCAAGTTGAATAACTTTACCAAAAAAAAAAAAAACGAAATTTGCGGCATCTTCCAAATCTTCAACTCTGCAAGCGGAATACCATACGACAAACGAATGCTAGTACCTGATGCTTTTTCTCTTCGTGTACTAAAATCTAAGAATTGCGTGTGATACGGCGTAGTACATATCGAGACAATAGACCATCCTGCGAGGTAGAAAAAAATTCTGTAAATGAAGGGGTAAATCTGCCTAGACATATCTGTCCTCTCGGAAAAATATATAGTATGGCCCAAATACACATATTCTCTAAAAGAAATATATCAAAAATATATAAAAATAGTATTTTATATATCTTTCATATAAAATGGGTGGATTCAGTTATACAATGTATATTTCTTCAGGATATATATTTTTCCGTGTGGATATCAATGAAGGAATCTCCATGCATTGCGTATGAAATTTAAAGAGATTATTTCGATGTATGGGCACTATAGAGGACTCGAAGTATTTATTGAATACATCAATCGAGGTTAGAGGAATAAATTTTTTTGTAAATTTTATACAATCTCTCGATGTATAGTAGGTAAAAACATCAGTTGTGACGAGAAAATTGAAATCAATGGTGAATGTAAATTTGTTCTCATATTTTTATCGATGAATATTGGTGATTTGTTCATCTAAAAAAAATCGATAAATATTGATACGTATATAAATATTACTGTACATTCTATAAATAATGAAAATATGACGGGTTTGTCATTTATAGTAATAATAGTGCCGGATACGGATTGTAACATTATCCTGAAAGTAATGCTGCCGTGATTATAGGGTCCTCTTTTTAATTGTGTTGATCAATTACTAGATTATTGGTCCACCACCTGGACTGTGGGCAAAAGTAATCAATGGGAGAAACGAATCTGGAGCAAGGGAGATGAAAGGAGAGCTACTTGACACATATTCAACTGCAATTGCATTTTCTTATATTTTCGAAATTGACGAAACAAAAATTGGTGAAATAATCGTTTCTTGTAGATTTGTAAAATTACGTGTTGTATTCTTTATTTTTCTGATTTGACTTTTTCTTAAATTTTACAATCTTTTAAAAATCTCTTGGTTTTTTAGCTTCCCGATAGCAATTTATACTCACCCTGAAAATAAAATGACTAATTGCATGAAATGTCGGCGTTTCAAACAGGAGAGGACCCCCCCACCCTGCCATGGTTTTTGGAAACATGGCTGTGTGAATGGACGGTTTTTTTCGTTCACGCTCCCCGGCCAACGCGCAATGCGATCGAAGTCAATTTGATAACGATCAGAAGATATTCACTAGATGATGATCCCATTTGGTTGGGAGCGAATTCCGGCCACCTCTTTTTGAGTTTTCAACAAGAACCGTATCAATTCCGTTTATTTTCCGTTCATACTACTAGGCACGTGGAATTCTGGGAGGTGCATCTGTGTGTGTGTGTATGTACAACATAAATAGCAAAAATAATTCAATGATGTACAATCACGACCTATTGGGAGGGTATAAAATGTCACGGTTTCATAAAATCAACACACCATGTGTACAATTGCATACTATAAACGCCTCCTATTTCTACTTTTGACATTTCGAAAAGTTCCGAAAATTGTCACGAGTATCAAAGTTTTGGGAAATTAAAATTTATTGCCTTCTATTTTCGGAAACCTTAAAACTCTCGGAATTTTCCGAACTTATCCAATTTCATGAACTTTCATAAGAATATTCGTATTTTTTCGTTAAATTGGTAAAGGTTTAGAGATCTCAAAATTGGAAAACTGGAGAAATTCCAACGATTTTTCCGAGTTTCTAAATTCAATGAATTCCAAAAGAATATAAAAAATTGAAAATTTCAAACATTTTAAAACTTTTCAATTTCAACGAAAAATCGGAAAATTCGCAGACTTTCAAAGAAGATTTCCAAGGGAAATTGAAAATATTCGATTTCCAAAATTCGATTTTAACCTTTTCGAAAATTCTCATTTTTCTTTCCGTTTTCCAATTTGTGAACTTTTAAAGAAAGAGCCTTTTTTTATTTTCAGAAATTGTGAAAAATGAAGATCTCTCATCTTCAAACTCTTGTATTTTTCCAAAATTTCCCAAACTTAAAATTTTTTTTTTAAACTTTTCAAGATGTTTTGAAATTGTAGCAACATTTTCTAAACTTTGAAATTTTCTGAATTTTGTAGCTTGACTTACGAATTTCATAATCTTACCTCTCAATTCCAGATTCTTTTCCTCACTGACACAATTACATTGCAACCAAAATATCATTTCTGGTAGTGTCAATTCACCCAATCAAAGTGATGACCTCCCATTCTCTTCCCCATAAGCGCAATCATGAAATACTTCATGAATTTATTTGAAATAGCTTCACTCTCGAATTTGTAATTTCACATTTTAGGTGAAAATGTGGCAGATGTAAAATAAAATACGAAAAACGTATCAATATACATATATAAATATGAATTTGAAAACAATGAAACAACTATATATATATGATATAAATATTAAGGATGTAAGTATGTGACTGTTTAGATTGTTATTATAATAATTGAATAATTAATAATTCATATGAATCAAGGTAAATGAGGAAAAAATACAACGACGTGAAAAATGTCATAAAAATGTATGGGTTAATATACCATTTATGGATTGTACAACGAACTACAATTTTGAGTCTAATTATTTATCCTTGTATAATTGCCCAGGTAGGAATGGCCAAGGCAGACGACGAAAACAGGCCTGCGCCAGCCCTGTTCCTCCGAGCCCGACTAAGCCAAGCCTGTGACACTCAATCTCATCTTCCAAAGCAGCCTTAAACTCAGGGCAGCAAATAAGGCTATTGCTAAGGCTTGGTTTAGCCTTGCCTCAGGCTTCAGCTCTCAAGACTAAAAACACCTGCGCTTAGCACAGGATAGTTCAATGGATAGGATGGTCGCCAGAATTATCCATTGGAGGTGCTGATGTCGGCTGATGGTGGTTGGGCTAACCAATTTCCTCACTGCATACTCCCTGATCCTCGGCCTATTAATACGGTTCCTTCCTTAGTTTCTCAACAAATTGTATGGCATAATCGACCGTGACATATGAATAACAAACTGCTTCAATTAGTCGCTTTAGTCAATAGCGATGAGCCCCAGTTAAACCCTCTTACCAATGTCGTGCAGTCTTTGAGGACAATGCCTTTCGAGGCTTGTCTCAGGCCGTGCTCTTCAGGATTTCAAGGCTCAGTTGAGGCTCCCCATGAACCCCGAGCTAAGGCTTGGTTTACGACCCTCAAATGGCGGCATCATTTCAAGGCTGGAGCAGGCCTGAATCAGGGTTGACACTTGGGCTCAACCCAAGATTTCCCAGCCCTCCTTGAGGGTTGAGACAGCCCTGTCCCAATCGTCAATTCCTACCTGGATGTATCCATATACAATTTCATGTATTCAGTGCACTTCATAACGGTGCACTTTATTACAGGACAATTCACCACAATTAAACTTAAAAATGGGATGTGCGCGTGATCCTCGACTTGTGTCAGCTTCAACTCACCGATATATATATATATGTGTGTGTGTGTGTGTGTGTGTGTGTGTGTGTGTGCCAAAGGCGCTCGGGGGTATGCGCTCGTCTCCAATTACATTTCCTGCATTACGAGAATTATGAAAAAAACTCATAAAACATCAAAATGGTGTATTTTTGTACAAGGAAGAACATTCGTTGCATATTTTTGCCCCTTTCTCTAACCCTTCTCGGAATACAGTTTTTTAAATAATTGAAATTGCCAACAATTGAAGGAATTGTTTTTCAAGATTGTCGCTCCTTTCCGGCCTGGCGAACGGCGAGATACAATTGTGAAGAAAACATCAATTTGGTCGATCCTTGCACGAAAAACCGTGAGCCCACACATACACACATACATACAGAACCGTGTATCACACGACATATTTTCTCATGGCTATTTTATAGTGGTACTCATAACATGTGACCGCAAAGCTGGGCGGGAACCTAACGCGGGGGAGGGGGTCCATTATAGGCGCCCGCCACCGTAGCACAGGGATTTCTGAAGGTTTACCCTGTGTTTAGAAATACGATGGACTAAAATGGCGAAAGTCGGCAGCATGGGTGGGTACGCCCCACGAAGGAATGCTCAGACAGCAGCTATCCGGGGCGTACAAATAAGAGGGACGGAGACAATAAAAAAAAAAACAAAACACACCGGCGCGTACACATTATGTTGAAACAATCATAAGCATCATGTTACTCAGTAAATGAGACCGCAAAGCTGAACAAGAACCCAACACGTCTCCGGAGGGGGGGGGGGGGATAGGGGACAATTATAATAGCTTGAGTAGCGAAAATCGACCCCAATCACATTGAGTAGGGGGGCGGCATTGTACCGATAGGCTTGTTGGACCGATAACCACCGTTTACAATTATTAGCAGGCAAAACAAATTTTCTTTTGCGCAACTGGAAGCATGGCACACCGTTACCTAGTATCCATGATAATTTCAAAATTATATTCGTTCAAAGCCGATAAAATATGGGCCAGCACATTTGACGTGATTTCGATGTAAGAATTTGCGTCTAGAATTTAAGCTTTTTAACATTTCTAGTCACTAGCAATTGGCAAAAAATTATGAAATGTCAACGCGCAATTCATTAATCTATCGTTGGGCATCCACTTTTTTGTGAAATCTCTGCCGGTGAATTAATTATTCATTATTTATAAACAGTCCGCGTGTGTGTGTAGGTCCGATATGTCAATATGTGATGTACCGATAGCTCGGTGTGTAGTACTGCCGGTCGAGTCACAGCAATTAAAGTAAGGTTACCAAAGATTCTAATCATTATTTGAAAAATAAATGCGTTGAGCTTTTTGTATTTAATATGATTAAGTGATAAACACCGTTGACAAAACATTATTTATTAAACACCTCGTGGGAGAAGCGGCTAACCAGAGAAATTACGAACTTATCGGTACTAAACACGGCATGATCGGTACACCACACCACTGCGCGCAGTACCGATAAATTCTAAATTTTTAATACATTGCATATTTAAATATTTGGAGTGCTAAACAATTCTTGGTTTTGCAATATATTGTAGAAAAGGGTTCAATGGAACTAATTCAATAGTTCATTGGCGCTTATTTGATTTAGAAGTTGGAAATATCCATGGTTGTCCTTAGCCTATCGGTACAATGCCCGCCTCCCCTACTCGTATTCGTATTATTGCACATAAAGCAAGACCTCTCCATAGATCGTCAAAGATTTTTCATGTCATTAAGGAATTGTTAGCGTATGCAGTGAAATGAATTTCTTTGTACTTGCGAATAAATTGCAAATAATTAATTTTGATAACCAATGGGCCCAATCTCCTATTTCTACTATTACTCAGTTTCGAATTAATCGAAAATGTCACTGTTGAGGTAAAAAATCTATAGCGGATTGGTAAAATCGACGGAGCATTTGTATTATGCATTATGCAGTTGTACATCATGTAGTGAATGGCGACGATGAATCTCAATATAAACCTTTTATTTTAAGCTGGAAAATCACTTTAACAAATAAAATTTCGAGTTTGTTGTTTAGTTTTTAGGTTTTTGAAATACTTTGAATTCTACAAATATTAAAATGTTTGAGATTTCGGGAAATTGACGGCATTTATGAACTTTAAGTAAATCGAAAGCAAATTTGCACGATGATTAGATTGAAGTCAGGGCGCATATACCCAAAACCACGTTCCCACAATTGAACTTCCATCTGCACGGGTTTTCGGAACAAATGTTCCACCTGGAACCGTTCTCAAACCGGATTCTTCAGGTGAAAAATTCCATGGAACTGTTGGTTCTGTTGGCAGGGACGTCAAACAGGAAAATTGAAGAGGAACTGGCGACTTGAAGTTTCCCAACCCTGAAGCATTCCTCAATTTCCAAAAATGTACGAAATTACATGAAATGACACAGGTGCCAGTTACAAATCTGATGTCCTATAAATAAGGTGGGTGTAAAATATTTGACCAAGAAATATTTTTTGTTAGCTTCATTCGCATTTCTAAGTCACAAAATTTCTCAGTTGAAATATAAACATGCAAAACAGTTTTTTTCAAGTTGGTTGTCATTGCAAAAAAATTGGATTCTAGAGTAATATACGTTCAAAATCCGAAATTGTCAAAACACTTCATACGTGCGAAAATTACAATTTTTTAAAAATTCTCCTACTTCAGAAATTTCCCGAACTATGTTACCAACGTGAGCTATCATCAACTTTGTACCCTCTAGTCGGTCAGTTACCTCACCTATTAATCCCCATCTCGTCCTTGCCAACATCTACAAAATTAGGTCGAAAGGGGGCCCTGTTAGGATTCCTTCAAGTCGCGGGAAATTCAAATAAGATCTCTTGTATGTGGTACATCCTGCGAATATCTTAAGTTCGAAGAAATGGCATAGCCGACATCTGTCAAAGTTTGTTACTGAAGGAATAGTTTCAAAAAAAAAAAAAAATCAAGTGTCATTCTGTGCCCAATCAGAGCATCTTGACGTGCTTCAAATCTGATCCATCTCATTTTCGTTATTAAAAGTTTCAATAACTGCTGATAGCTGCGTACATCTCGGTACATGTCCTAGGTTTGCAATGTGAACGTATAAATAATTTGGTTACAGACTATCGATTTGTCCCTGAATTCTGCCTGACGATGGAAATTTTCGGCCCATGTTTCTTGAACTCTTGTGAGATTATTTGTCAATTTTGTGAATTGGTGGCAGATTCCTGTTGCAGAGACCTATAGCACAGATTATGGCGTTCCGCTGAAACAGGGCCGGTGGAAGGTGGGTGGTGAGGGTGGTGAAAACCACCCATGGTAATCGGGGGTGGGTGGTCTACCCCCCACCCCCCCCCCCTCCCACTCCACCCGCCACCACCGGTAGCAATTTGCTATTCCGCCGGGCCTGCACTGAAAAATGTTTTTTTAACTTCCCGATTTAGAGCCGTTATTGCAATCACCCCGATAATGAAGTGTCTCAGCAATCGAAAATTTCCTCGACGTTTCACATCATTCCGACAAATTTTACATGTGTTCGCATGTAAGTGATTCTTTGAGAAACGGTTCCCGGTAAACGGTTCGATCGATTTGTTTCTCCTTTGACACAAAACTACCTCTACAACTGATGTCCAGGGCGGAAAGGAGTGTCAATTTTGAAAAACAATTCCTTCTATTGTTATTAACAATTTTAATTGTTTATAACGCTGTATCTCGAGAACGGTGACAGATACGAGAAAAAGTATTAAACAAAAGTTATTCCTTTCGTGAAACTACATATTCCATGTTGTATTACTTTTTTTGCTAGGCACCATATTTTACGAGATATCAATAAAAAATCGTAATAATCGATCAATACTCGAATTTGCGTAACTGATATCCAACTTGACTTCATACGTGTATCGTCCCACACACACACACACACACGCACACACACACACAATCGGGGAGTTATAGATACGACCCGTTGAGGGTCACACTCACGTCCCATTTTGCTCGCCAGATTACACGGCGAGCGGTCAAAAACTCATTTTGCGCTATTCAAATGCATTACCTACTTTTCATGGCATTGGTGTTTCCTTCTTTTCCAAACCCTGCAGTTTTCTTTATGCAGTAAAGGCCGATCACCGCATTATTCCATCCCGAAAGAAACGATCCGTAATTTTTCCGGAAGCGGCTGCCAAATATGCGAAATTATTCGTAGTACGATAAGAGAGAAACTACGGAATTATGCTCTCAGGGTAGCCTTTTTTTCTCGCTTTTTTTAGTTTCCTCTTACGAGTGGATTAGTGTATTTTTCTTTCCCAATTTCTCACTATCCGAGAGATTGCCACCCAATTTTCATTAGCCTAATTATTTCCTTATTACTCATCGTTTAATTCACAGCTCGAAATTCTGGCCTGGTAACATCTGTGATCTTCAATTCAGTTCCAAAAATCCAATTTTGTCACACATCCTGCCAAGCCGTTTATTAGTGAAAAAGTGCGAAAGACAAGAAAATATTTAGGGAGTCTGGGGGAAAAATGGGGCATAATTTTTGGGGGAACGCCAAGTTTTTCGGAACAAAAAATATTATTTTTTCGAGCTTCAAGGCGAAAATTATTTTCCAGCGCATGCGTTTCGAGCCACAAATAATATTGTCAAACATTTGTTGATAGTAAATTGATACAACGTCGGTTAATTTGGATAAACACAAAAACTATAGATATATCATATCCCAATAGTACTTTTGGTCACAGCTCTTCAAATTGATGGATCATAGTAATGCAGATGAATAATTATTTTCGAAGCGTCAGCACCGTTGCCGAATAGCATTCAAATATCCCGCGACTTTTGAAATACAGTAGCCTCCCCTTAAGCCCGAACGAAGAACAAACTCCCATGGGTTCGTTCCCCCTCTCCCTTGAAATTGCCAGGCCGTCCACCCCAGTCAGTTAGCAACGACTGCTGAAGGAGGGGTCGGCAAGTGGCGAAAAGACCCGACGAGCGGGGAAACTCAAGCCTCGGCTTCCCAGACAAGTGCAAACTGCGGCTCAACCTCAAGGCTCAAAGCCCGCTAAGCGTTAGTACTGCGCGTCCTCTTCATTCATTCGCCTCCCGCTCGGTCCATTATAAAGTTCTTAAATCTGACGAAAAAAAAGGTTAAAAAATGCCGAAATTATCCTAATGTGAGAAAAATTACAATTCCAGGAATGTGATATAAAAGAGCGCTCTGTCTGGCCTATGTGCTATTTCAAAAATTCGAAATTTGAATTTTGAATATTTAAAGAAGGCAGGATGAATTTTTTTCTGCCGTGTTTGGTATTCCTATTATTGGGTGAGTAATCGATTGTAATAATTCGATATAGGAGTAAGAGTAGGTGTAATAGGAGTGAGGGTAGTAGTAATAGTAGTCCCAGCACGGGTAAGAGTAGTGATAGGCATAGTAGACGTAGTAGTAGTGGGATTTCAGTAAAGGATTACATTTGAATTTAAAGTTCTATATATGAAGCCCAGAAGTTCTATCGGAATGAAACAGAAAAAAACCGAATGTACATTGAGTTTTTGGTCAATATCTAAAAGTCCCTGGGATACAAAGTAATTTTCATACAAACATTTTTTTTGCAAAAATAGGTCTTTATGAAAACATTTCCATAACATCTAAATTTTTAAATACCGAACAATTCTAGAAACAACTAGGCTTACCTTCAAGTACTACTTTCCTATAGATTTATAATAACCAAAAATCAGAATTTTTAAAATTTTAATTGTTATATCTTATGTTTGATGTCGTATACATGAACCAAATAATGTTTGTCTTCTGTATTTCACATACAACGTATGATTTTGTATGGCACTGTACATTTCTGTAAAAGGCGTAAAGCCGTACAGTGTAATAAACAAATTATTAGTATTATCAATGAAAATCGGTGGTAAGTATCGAAATAAAAAGTGGGAAAGAAAAAACTCAATTTTATAGGATATATTATTGGACCAATTTTCCGGCGATTGCACAGATTAATATATGTAGTTGTTCACATGAAAAAGGCCCACTTTGATAACACTGATATATATGCTGATAACATTCATAAAATTTTGAAGATTTTCGGCCAAAACATATTTCGATCGGCTGAGAATCACTTGTGAAAAAATTTAAATTACCTCAACATTGAAAATGAAATCGACAAAGTGGTCCCTTTTTATTTTGACGTGCACATAACACGTAAGAATCGTGAGCAATGTGTTCTCTGAATGAGCACACAGTGGTGTTGAATTCATAATAATTAGGCACTCTTTACGAAGATCATGCCGGCAATTGTTGACTCGAGTTCTCTGTATTGATTAGACCTATGTATATAATCTCTCAGGTGACAGAAGGGTTTACTGTTCGCGGCGGCCGGTCATATTTCCGCCGACGAGGGGATGAATCATTCTGGGCTTACCAGTGTTCGATGATTAGCCTCTAAACCATTGAGCCGGCTTTCAATACTTTAAGGGGGGTCAACAGTACAGTTTGGTGGCTCTGAACGGTATCACAGATCAAAGATGCCGATTCATCCTGGCAATTGTTGATAAATACAAAATAAACTTGGAAATAATAAAATTTGCACAGTATTTCCTCTAAAATTCTGCACCCAGTGCGAATTTGGAAATTAATGATTCCCTTCATTAGACAGATTCATTAAACTGAAAAGCTTGATCCATCTATGTGCACCAAACTTGGGTCCATTTACTTAAGTAGTAACGTTCTGTCAATTAATTCCGCAAATTGATTTCACGCCAAACAAGTTCAACAGCAACAGAAAGGAACATTATAAAAAAATGTGCTGGATGACGAAGTCACCGGTCTATCTCGATCCAACCTCAGTCACACTATTCTTATGGTTTTTTAAGCGAACTCTCATTTTGAAACAACGATAGTGTGAAACTGGCAGAAGTCGTTCGGAAAAGAAGTACGGTTAAAGTGGAGATACTTTGGGTTATTACATTGTCAATGCGCAATTTGTGGACTCCAACGATGGGTCTCCGAGCATTCATGCATAAGGACAATTCTTAAGTCGACAGTAAACCTTCTTGTTCACAAAGGGTTTTATGGAAAATTGTAATTCCTTTTGTACAGAATTCCTAGGTGGGAGCAGTAAATTCCATATTTTTGTAAAAAAATAGGAAAGAACTGTTGAGATGATTTCAACACACACATACACACATTCTGACATGGACATTATTTTAAGAATCGTTGAAAAACATTAAGAATGCCCTGTAGGATAGAAATTTGAATCAAAATCGATCGTCCATTTTCGGAGAACAGTAACCTCCCCTGGCCGAAAGTTGAAAATAGCTAAAGTTTTTTATCTCATCCATAAAAATACGTAGAAAGTTTCATCAGATCGTTATGGTATATATGTATGATCGTAAGTCATTTTCATATATCAGTCCTTATATATATATCTCCTTGGTACATATGCGTCGATCCCTTTTGGGATATGCTGCTTATGAAGTCTGCAACTGGTTAGGCCATCCTGCTCATAGTTCGATTTTGTTAGATAATAATTCAGATTTTTGTGCGGTTTGATTATTTTTACATTTGAAGTAAACCCAGGATTCTAAAATTCTAAAATTTCTTAAAAACTGCATCGAATTCTCTGAGGTTTCTTAAAGTTTCAAGGATTATTTATTGATTTGGATAAATTTACGCCGATCGAGTGTATCCACAGTATATCTATGTACAGAAACGTTCAACTCGCAGAGAAACAGAGGAAGCAATTTTCTATAATCTCGAAATATTCGTACTTTTTTCAATATGCTGAAGTTTTGTGGATTTTTTCAAATTTTGCATTTGCCAAGTGTTGCCAAAATGTTTCTGAAATTAGCCGTAGTCTTGCAATTTTTCAAATTGTTCAGTTCTTGTCGGGTGAGCACATTCATCTAAAATTGTTGTAAAATTTGATAAATATTTGGACGACATTTGTATAATTTTCAAATTTTTCTACCGGGTTCTAGAATTATCTACAATTTTGTATGGTTCTTCGAGAATTATTTATCATTTGTATTGAATTTTCTATGTATTATTCAATGGAAACAGATCCATTCATCCTTATCGAAAAGTTGAAATAATAATTGCAATATTTTGAATTCCAGGGGTTATCAATTCCAGACAAAATTTGTCCGCCCCTCATATCCCAGCGGAGAATAAATTTCTAAAAATCCTGTCACAAAGAGCCCTATTGTTACATTTTCCTGGTTTTAGATTCAGGAGATTAGATGTAATCTGGCCCCGAGGTTCAGTAATTTAAACTACGCTTTAATTTTTAGGACGGGCTTTTCATAAAAGGAAGGTCCTTTCATAACAGATATTTTTTCCTTATTGCCTACATTCGTTCAAAGTAGCTTAAACACCATTCATACTTCAGGAGTTTTCATTATCACATTTTACAAGAAATGGAACGATAAGAAATGCTAGATCAAGTCATTTGAGCCATACAATAATTTCTTCCATCCCTAATTTCCACATGAGATAATTTCTTAAATTTAATTTCAGTCACCTCTCGATAGGACATTGTAATTACTCTGAAAATTAAATGTATCAGGGCTTTGAAATTGGGCCTCATCTGGATGACTCATGACCTGATACTCTTGAAATACGATGTGTGTATGTGAACACTCCTCGCTGGTCTTCATCATTCCTTCGACACGGAGTACTGGACACTCACCACGTGCGGCTGGGTCCGACTTTTGCAATTGAACTCATCGTACTTTTAAACACAGGGTGAACCTCCAGAAACTTCTACGATGGCGTATTTCTTTTGAAAAGAATTGCAATTTCCAGAGGTTTCGAACCTTCTCGAAATGTTCTAATCTCCGACTGGATTAACATACCATAAATTTCAATTATACTAAACACGTTGTAATAAATTGGAGAACGAAGTGACCTGATAAATCCACTGTCGATTCAATTTTCGTGAAATACACCGGAATCTAATGACAACCGTGGAGTTTCTGTAAGGACCTTTTTGTAACTTCAAACTCAAAGCTATCATAAAACCGGTTATGTTCAGTGGGAGGAGAGTTTGATAATCATTCTCAATCAAAATTGCGACCGGTTTCATCGCGGGGAATAAGAAGCATCAAACTTGAGATGGCTCCATATTTCGAGCCAATTAAAAAACCATACTCAGCATCATCTAATTCCGTATTTTTGCCCCCTACATTCTCTGGTATTTCAGCAAACATTTTTAATCGCACGCACATGTGTGTGTGTGTGTGGGTATGTTTTGTCCTACTCTATCTCTATTCGTATCCACCCACGGGAACCGCCGCGGGGTCTTGCTGCCATACTATGGAGTATCTATCCCATACGATTGGGGTCGACTTTCCCCCATTCGAGCTAATTCTTATTCTCTAATCATAAAGTGAAACATCCAGAGCAGCAGAACCCTCAATCCTTCGTTGGGTTGGGTTGCCGTCCGGCCTACCGTTCTCATTTTATCGATACCGTCAACAGTATCCGTGGATCGGTCCCGTTGTCGCTTAGAAGAATATTCTCCGGAAGCCGGACGCGAACCCGGGTCTCTGATATCGTATAGGCAGACACTATCCACTACACAGCCGTAGTTGTGGGTGTAGGGGAGGGGGGGGGGTAGATGCATGTACTTACTAGAACAAATGCGTCTCCATCCCACGAACTCCAAGTAGTATACAATTTTCTTATCATTTGTCTTTATCTTAGTTTGGCCTCCTCAAATTTGAATTGAAAATTAATTTAATTTTTAGTTTTTACAGTCTTATTGACTTTTTCTTTAAATTTGGAATCATTCTCGAGAGTGGATCGGGGAAAGAAATTTTATAATTACGTTTTTTGTCAGAAATATCATTCTTCACACAAATGTATTTCAACATTCTTGGAGAATTTTCATTTACTGCCGTAGGAATACTCAAATAATTTTTTTCTAGCATTTTCGTCGCAATAATTAAATCAGAAGTTTCTTTGAAAAGTGTCACATCTTTGTTACTGTTATCCAAATTTTGTACACTTATGCTGAATGATTCATTTCCATTTTACTGCATTCATCCCAAATCCCATTTTCTGAGATATATTCTCGTGACTATTTGTGGATATATCCCTGATATATCATAGATATAATCCTAATGTATTCCCCATATATCATTAGATATATTGGTGTTAACTTCCGCATGTATTTTCGTTGCGTGAGGGTATATGCGTACTTTTATGGTGTATTTCAGTTTATACACTCCACGTATGCCTGCAGATATGTCTGAATGCAAAACAAAATCTATAACATCCCAGATCTAAGACAGAAATATTATCCGCACTTTTTTGAACACGAAACCTGAGAGAATTATCTTGAAAAATCACACATCATCTAATTCATGTGATATATTCTATGAGTCATTTGCCTAGATCAAGACTTTGCCATGATGTACTTTATTCTGATTGAATATTTTAATTGTTCATTCAAATTGAAAATTCATGATTATATTCTGCAGCATGCTACTAAAGCTGAGCCATTAATTTGCAATAAATTGCTTTTTGAAAAAAATCTGAAAGAAATCCGGGATGATAAGTTTGTTTGTTATTTCTCGCAAAATCCAAGAATTTGGAGCTTTTAGGAGTAACTAAATGCATGATAAAACTATTTATTTTCCATGCATTGAATATTAGATTTATTTTGTGTGCAGAGTATCGTTTTTCAACTTTTCAGGAACAAATTGACAAATCAAATTATTTTCCGCACAAAATCCGAGAGGAAGAGTTAATAGCCCTCTGTTGAGTCTCTCTAACACATGACAAAAAATTTCACCCCTTTCTATAGTATAGAAGAGAGAATTGAATACCATAAACGGTTTCGCCATGTGTCCCGTTACTGCTTAAATACGTCAATGAGACCTGTTACAATTTTCCATAATCCACGAATATGTGTATTTCGCGGAAATTGTGTAGACATGCACAATACAAGACGTAACCATTAATTTTGAAGGGCAGGTAGGCCCGTGAGTATGATGAAATAAAAACGACTAAAGGCAGTATGTGATGAAGGCAAAAGGGGAACCGAGGGGGCTAGAACCCATGGTCACGGTTAACGTCATTTGCCAATCCTTTATTTCTCATTCCTCCCGTTCTCTCAGCATTCTTCTTCGTTTCCCTGGCTCGCATCGTTTTTTTCACGCATGTGGGCACCAAGTACTACTAAAGCTTCTTTGTTCCGTCCGTTTCGTTCCTCCAATTCTTTTTTTTTTCCTCCCTCTGCATTATACAAATACGTTATTCAGTAACTTGGACGAGAATGCACGACGTAGAATCAGGGGAGAAAAAAACCATTGACATTGACAACAATTTTTTCCACTCTACATGGAGAAAAATGTTTTATAGAAATAACCCTTCCGTTTGGTAAAACTGTATTATGAGTCATTTTTTGCCTCCAAATGGAGGCCTTACATTCGTCTTGTCGACAATTTTTCTCTCTGCCTAGAAATGGGGCCGAATGGTTTGAAAGGCAAGAATGCGAAAATGACGTTAACAGATTGGAAGATATTTACTCAGTACCTCCCATTCTGCTTTATATATATATATATGTATGTGTGTGTGTTTTTTTTCCTCCATCCCTCTCATTTGTACGCCCCCCGTAAGCGGCCGTGTAAGCATTCCTTCAGGGGGCGTACCGGACATTTTTAGGCCATCGTATTTCCAAACACAGGGTAAACCTCCAGAAACCCCTGTGCTACAATGGCCGGCGCCTATGATGGAACCCACCCCCCCCCCCCCTGCGTCGGGTTAGGTTCCCGCCCGGCCGGGCGCTCTCATTTTATGGGTACCGCCGATAGCATACACCGAACGTTCCTGCTAACGGTCGGAATTCATGAGACATTTTTGTTGAAATTCGTGTGTGTCTGTGTGGCCAAAATTTCTTGTAGATTTCTCTTTATGGAATTACAGTGTGACTTTTATAACGTGGAGGGAGGAGCTCCCTCCTCCGTGTGTGGAACCAGGGCTTAATAAGTCAAGTCCGTCGTTATGTTGTCGGTTCGATAACGTTTCGCGAACCGTAAAATTGATTTTTCATTTGAAAAAAAACGAACATAATTCTCTTTTAGTTAATCAACACATTATTGTACGGAACACTCCACATATTTCGCCGTTGTCACATCAAACACACACACAATCCGCGTGTAGCATAGAGAATTCTATAAAAATGTTTTGTAAGGGGTAGGGGTGTACATAAAATCATCTTTACACATAGGAATTCATAAATTTCGTAACCACACGTCATCTACAGGGTCACCCGCCAAGTAGACGTTAGGTTCCTCAATTTCTTCTAGTGCTTCCCTGTAAAATACACGTTATAAGTTTTCTCTTATGATCGGCGACATCCTGCAGTTGGTGGTTATGTTGACCGCAAAATTTTGAAAGCTGAGTCAATTAGTGTGCACCGTTGACGCGCATTGGAACGAGAGAGATCGCGCGCGTCTTAGACAGAGAGCGAGCATTGTCTGTTGAGTAGTGGGGGATGATTCCCTCGTATTGAAGAGGGGAAATGACACGTTATAAGGCGGACCCATTATGGAAACTGCACTTCAGTATGTCTATTTGAAAAGTAAACCTCTACATTAACCCCTATTTTATCAGGTTTGCGATTAACCAAGTTTGGGTGGTATTCAAGACCATGAAGTCCTCCGGGCACCCCACATTATTCGAGGTGTAGTCTCAGGTGTTACGCAAAAACCGGATAATATAGCCGGATATTAATGCAAATCATCCCTCATTGCCAAAACGTCGGCAAGCTATCACAGCTATAAAGATGAATGTAACAATTTTGTATTACAGACATTCTTGAGCAACATTAGGCACGAGTTAGAAAAAAATGCGCCGATACGTAAACTATTAGAGCTGCGTGATTTTTCATGTGAACCATCTAATGCGGCGCATGGGATCGGAAAAAATTGCTCTCGGGAGTGACAATTTCCATGACAAATATATATAGATATACGCCATTGCTTACCCATCGGCCCCTCTCTGTCATCGACGCAAAGGCGATGCGCACAAGCTGTATGTATATATCAAGATAGGCTGCAGCATTTCAAAAATTTTTGAAAAAATTGGAAAAATCCTGAAAAATTTGTGGAAAAATTGTCAAAAATTTACAGTAAATTTACAACATTGGAAAATTTTTGTAAGAATTCAGAAGAATTTTGAAAAAATTTGGATTTTTTTTTCAAGCTGCAAAAATTTGACTAGAAGTTTCAAAAAATTTGGAACCCTTTTCTAAAAACTTGAAAAAAAATTGGAAAAATTTTGGGAATGTTTCAACAAATGTTTAGAAAATTTGATTTTTCTTTTAATTTGGGAAAGTTTTGTAAAATTTTGAAAAAAAAACCCCTTTCAAACATTTAAAAGAACTGAGTATTTGAAAACTTCCAATAATTCTCGAGAAATTGTCAAAAAATTTGGATTAATTTACATCACAATTACTGTTTCCATGTTTCACATCTAGCAGGTGCCCCACGACTCATTTTTTTTATTTGATTGGGACAAGTTGTCAAAAAAAAAATAAAACTTCATTTTGATTTATTGTTTTTCACTACGTTTCTGTATACGGAAATGAAAAATTATCTGTACTAGACCTTCACAAAACCGGACGATAACTCTTATCGTACAATTTTCCGCTACAGTTGTGATATGCAGAGACATAAGGGAAATTTCGTTCAAACATGATAAAAGATTTTGATTGTGATTATGCTGAAAATAGTCCGCCCAAAAATATCCGAGGGAAAAAACTTTTTACCACACTATTTTTATTTGAGCCTGGTGCTTTTAGATCTCTTATTTGCAGACTACTACGATTTTACAATTGATATAAATTATTACATATATATATATCAAGTTTAAAAAAAAAGGATTTCTTAGAAGTCGAATCTACACATTTATAAAATTATGTATTTATTTATGTATTCATTAATTCCAAGTGCCCATCGTGCGACCTCTCAAAGGCTCATATTATTATTTACTGATGACTTTTCAATTAATTTAGAGTTCAGGAATAAACTAAATTAAACTGACACGAGTTTCTCAACTCAAGTTACGATATGAAAAGACAGGGTAATAATGCGTTGTCAGAAAATGATAAGAGAGAATAAATGAGAAAAAGATAATGGGGAGGCGCAGACTGTTACTGATACCGCTGGGATTTATCGGGGGATGCACTCTTTCCTGTCGAAGTATTTCCATCTTTACAAATGAGATATTAATAATTAGTGATTTAGCTAATTGAAATCAGATTGCATGGCGTAACGTCATTGATTGGCCTGTATCCAAATTTTGAATGAGGAACAGCTTCCTTGTAATTAATTGTATTGACAGAACGATACCACTTATGTAGATGGATGCAATTATTGTTGACATTGACTGTTTAATTTCAGTATTCGTGATGAAGTGAAACATATTTTTTGAAAGCCGGTGCAATGAGAAAATAAAATTATTTATTGAAATTGTTTTTCTTGTTTTTGGTTGTTCTATAACAAAAACTTTGAAAAAATATTTTTAAATTATAATTTCTTCAACCATTTATAATTTCAGGCAACTTTGGTAATGGCCAAGATGAGGGTCTTTTCTTCACTGTAAGTCCCGCAGATCATACAGTCATAGAAGGTGCACCAGTACGCCTCAGATGTGAGACACAACCTAAACTTGGTATCAAGTATTCATGGAAACTTGATGGACAGACATTAGCTCCCAATCCACGCCGACATCAAGTAGACAGTGATCTCTACATAACTCGTGTCAGTCGTATTTTAGACAGCGGGAATTTTGTTTGTGTTGCATATCATGAACCAACTGGGAATACCATCGAGAGTTCACCAGCTAAAATTGATGTACAATGTAAGTTCAGGGATAATTTTACAGATGAATTAATTTGTTAATTAAGAAAATTATTTATTTCGCGGTTTGGTCTTTAAACTATACTTTGTATATTTTTTTTTTACCAATCAGTTCCTTTCTCATCTTTTCCCAAGCTTCGGTCGTAACTTTTTTTCAAAACTTGAAAAAATGGATTGAAGGAAAATGCTAGGCATTGTCGGGATATATTTATAAATATAATTACCATTTTCCATTACAATTTTTGGTTTAACTACTACAGTTTTTTTCATCTACATAAAATGGAAAATCTCAGTAAGATGCAATTTGGAAAGGTGGCGGGCCTCTGTGTGATGTGAAAAAAATGTGTCTTATTTGGACGCATCCTCCACTTCTTTTATGCAGTTCAAAATTAATTGCTGAACAGGAATTCTTTTCAATTTTACGAAAAGAATTGTTTTTTTCTCAAATACTTTGTATGCATCGAAGTAACTATACACATACATAAATGCACTTTATAAACAACACATCAATAAACTTTTTTTTTCGAAAATTGGAAATAATTTCTTTGATATTTTCAAAGAAATTTAACTAATAATTTAATCAAATCCAATTCTTTCGATTACGAATAAAACCAAATTTTCGTAAATGCCGGAAATTTTAATTACTGCATGAATATTCACTACCAAATCAACTTGAACTGTTACTAAATGTAAAATACAGGGATAAACTCTCCTTAATTCTCCGAGTTTATATTCATTTCCCACTGAATAATGGAACTAAAATTCAAATTTCAACTTCCCGAGGGGGGGAAGTTATTGTAATGACCCTAAAAATCGATATTCGATTCTTCATCATAGCTCCCCCACTTTTTGACGGCTCTGAGGTTTCCTGATACGTTTTCCCAAATGACATATGGATGGGTTCCTCTCTTTTTTTTATTTGCGCATCGATCCAATTTAGTGAGGTATGATCAATTTAGGATTTACCGAGACCCCTCCTGGCGGTACGGATGGAACCGGCTTTTTCCCAAACTGTGTAGCATTCACACAGTTTAAACCAATGAACACCTGTCCAATGGACCTAATGTTCCTTGGTGTTTCCAGTAATTAAAGGAAAACAATGAGAAACCTCAATTTGTACAGCCACTCCTTTTACAGCACTCGTTAAAAGTGAAAAGGAATATTCCTCTATGGACAAATTGTATGACACAAAAAGCAAAAATCAATGCAGTTCGATCATCAGCATATTGGAGCATAGTATTTTTTGTCATCAGGAGTAGCAATTTTTCTTGATATCGCGATAAAAATTGCAACCATGGTTAAAAAAATTTATCCTACCGACCGCATAAAAACGCCTCATAAATCGATAATACCTCTGAAAAAAGGGGGAGGGGTAAGATTACCCCGAAGAAATAACTCTAAATTAAAAGTAATTGATTATGCAAGTTATTAAGCTGAGATAATTTTTACTTTTAGAAACATTTCAAAATTTCACCCCTGCAGAGGTCCATTTCTATCGTGGTTTTGAATGATTAAAAGAAGCCGGGAAGTTTTTGTGTCATTTGATACAAAGATAAGGTTATTAGAGAAGAAATGCAAGATCAAGTCTTCTGAAGAATCGAATATTTATCATAATTGTTATGGCTAAAATTCTAAGTCTTCCCCACCTTTGCAATACAAACATTTTTAATTAAAAAAAAATTGTGGGCCGTTTTTCGTATTAGGAAAAGAAATAAGATGTATTAAACAGGAAGTTTCAGTCGTTGCATTTCCTTATGTTTAGAAACCAGTAACTAAAATGGTCCAAAAACAAAAAAATCTCAAAAAGTGAAATATGATTTAGGATACCATTTTTTATCGGACAAGATACCGGCTAGAATATGAAAAATTGAGGAAGCACCTTTTGCTCGCCGATTAATAAATTTTGACCGATTGCAATACAAAGTCTCTTCAATAATGTGTCTATTGGCCCATCGTAATTTCCACGTGACCCAGCAATACTTTTTAATGAAATCGCAATAAACACTCTACATAAGTTTAGCTATATTTTACTCTGCCGATCTGAAGAATACTACTTCACCGACGATATGGGATTACCGTCGTATTACGGTAAAATGAATCCAACTCTCCCGGGAGTGGTTATAGAGACGACAGTAGAGTACCGTTTAGTCACATAAATATTACTATATGGAAATATAAACATTATAAACTTGAATAAGTTTATCTACGAGCAGGATGAAATTCATCCATTGAAAATTGACAGATTCTTCGATAACTTTTACTGGATACCTTAACCGTTAACATAAAAGTTATATCTTGTTCTTCTCTAAGTACCTTGATGAAAAAAATTCTCAAAAAATTTGCGACCAAATCCTCAAAAACTTCGGCTACAAAATTCGATCATTACATTTCTAATTGATAAATAGCTAGTTCTGGTTTCTCTCCCCATGCCCATACATCCAACCATATCCACCCAACTAACGAAATATAATCTAAAAATCAGATGTACATCTGGTGAGTGTGTGAGGTGGGGTGTGGGGGGGGGGTAGGCCATAAAACTTTATGGTGTATTCGCATCGACCGTGGGGCCTGCTCTTCCACCCTTACCCCGAGCAATTTCCCTCCTTCTCTGCACTTTCTGTCTTCATATCTATCCTCCTTTTTTTTCCCTACATACCACTCTGAAAGCGTTTCCATAGTAACGTGCCTGGCTTCCCCTCCCATAAAAGAGTAGTAGTGTTCCAAGCAACCCTGGCATATCTTGGTCTTTTCCCCTGGAACTGATCTCACTCATTGACGGCCAGAATGGTAGTCAGAAGTTGCGTATAATGACAAAAAAAAATACAGTTCCCACTTACTTTTTTTCTTCCTCCTCCTTCTCTCCCCCCCCCCCCTCACCCTCCTCTTTTTTTCACTTTTATTTGCATGCTTGACACTGGGTATACAAGCATGAAGATATCAAGCAGCCAACGTAGAGATATATACATATATATGGGAAAACATATGCGTGCAATATGCACTGTTGCGAAAAGCTCAAATGTGCCCAAGTTCTGCACCCTTCTAGCCAGTCGCTGTTCTTGAGTAACCGCGAGATAATTTTGAGTACATGGTAGGAGAAAAATAAGAGGGGGGGGGGGGTGACACGAAAAATAATATTCTGCTTATGACTTGGTGGTAAACAAGCAGCCCCTTAAAGAAAGGAGGGAAAAATAAGGAAAATTACTATTTCGCGTATTCATTTGGGTTTATATAATTGAATCCCCATGTGTTCGTTATTGTCATTATTTTATTCGTAGACGCGAAATAATATTCTTGGTACTTCATTGCGAACAAGTACTTTTTGTCACTAATTGCACATGCCCACTTCATGTGTGTTAATTTTTTATTGTGCATGGGAGGCTTGCAATCATTGCATCGTTGGATTTGATCTTCTTGCTTGCAATCTGCGTCATCAATTATTACACAGTCAAATAATTGGAAATAACTTAGTAATTTGAAAAATCAGAAATATTATGGGCTAATATTTTTGTATTCGTTATCCGTCAATTTTAACGCAATTTCATTCCCAATCACTTCCCCAATTGGAAAGTTAAAAAAGCCCGTCTCCCCTTTCAGCTGGATTTCCAAAAATATATCCTTATTGTAAGCAAGTGTTTCAATTAAGTGGAATTGATTTCTAAATTATCGAATGCAAGAAACATTCCGTGATTAACTCCCATACATAGCATGGGTCTGAAGGAAAAAAAGGAGAACGTTGAGCGGATGGTAACAATAAACATTGGAGCATGGTAAAGAATGATAAAAATACATCCCTGAAGCAGGCTGGTTTTCATGCTCCCTCTTCCATTTCCTAGCTTTGATCTTTTCGTTCATTTATATATTTAAAACCGCAGCTTTTCCGAATAGCCGACAGTGAGGGCTGGTAGAGTTCAAGGATAAAGTTAGAAACAAACAGAACTGGACGAGTATAAAAGTGATTCTTTGCTTTATTTCTTCGTGTCAATTGGAGAAAATTATCAAAGATGAAAAAGTTGTATGACAATTAGAAAATAAAAATTGCATATTGTATCGTAAAGCACATCTTAGCAATCTCTTTAGCAATTTCATTTTTCCAGGGATAAGCGAAGCAAGTGTTGCCCTGGAATCACCAAAGTTCCCGTCATTAGTGCGACTGGGTGGTGAAATTGAATTGCGATGTCACGTCGATGGTTCCGGTGATATGAAATACGAGTGGTACAAGTGAGTATGAATATTTTTAATATTCCATCGTCAATTCAATAAATCACTAATTAGAATCAGCCATCAACCAACGCAATAGATCATTAAATTTAATCACCTTTTTCTTTTCAATTTCCCAGAAACACACACAGCTTGGTGATGTCTGATGCTAGAATCGAGATGAAGAAGAAGCGAAAATTATTCATTCACAATGCAAATTCCCAAGACAACGGTGTATATACGTGTAAAGCACGAAATGAAGCAGGATATTCATTAATTAAGGAAAGCTTTCCACTTGTGATACCATCTAATGAAACAGCCACTATCAAAGTTGTGCCGCAGAATCTCATAGTGAAACGTGGTGAATCAACATCATTTCATTGTGTATATGAGGATGCTGATTCCACGGAATGGTATTTCAACGACATTGGTCCTCTTGTTGACGATGAGGAACACGTGATTTTTGATAATGGTACTTTACTCCTTCGCGCAGTTGAACAGCGCGATCAAGGAATCTATGCTTGTCACGGAATTCGAGATGAAACCCGTCAGATTTACACCGCTGAGCTATACATTGCTTTTATTCAGAATCTAACAGACGCGAGTTTCGAGCCAGCCCTGCTCAACCAAATGGCAATAGTAGGCAAGGAACAAGAGCTCCAAGTTTCTTGTTTAGAACCTCGAGGTCTACCCGTTCCTCGCATATTCTGGCGAGACCAACATGGACACATAATTAGCGACTCAGGTCCAGTCCGTACGCAAGACAATACTTTGATAATAGCCAAAGCTCGGACAACCGAAGACATGGGAAACTACACTTGTATAGCTGAAAACATAGCCGGAACAACCGAAATTGGCGTTCAAGTAGTCGTCTCAACTCAATCTGCATTATTATATTCTCCACAAGCATCCTCAGTCCTGGAAGGTGATCCAGTGACTCTATCGTGCTCTTATTTGGGTATGGATCCACCCGTAACTAATGTTCAATGGCTCAAAGAGGGAGAACCATTGAAAGACTCTGGTGGACCAACTCGATATAGGATAGCTAACCACCACGGAAATGTTACACTCTACTTCAAATCAATTTCCCTATCAGACAGAGGAATCTACAGTTGTGAAATTCAGACAAAAGGATTTCCCAGTATTCGTTCTCAACCAGCTCCTCTATCGATTCGTGAGAAGCTCAAATTTTCTCCACCACCAGTTGATAAAAAACTTGAATTGAACTCAACGTCCAAAGTTTATTGCAAAGCACAGGGTGCAACTAATCCAATCGTGAAATGGATGAAATTTGGTGGTGACAGTGACAAATTGCCGGAACACATTCAGGATATCAATGGTACACTCCACTTTAACGGTGTTCTTGAGAGTGACAAAGGAAAATACATATGTATGGCAACGAATGCGCAAGGTTCTATAAACCATACAATTGATATTGAAGTTGTGATTGCTCCAAAGTTTACCCAATTACCTCAAGATCCAACCGTTGTATTGGAGGGGACTCCAGTATTGCTTGAGTGTGCTGCTGAAGGAGATCCAACTCCGCAAATTCATTGGGATAAAAATTCAAAGCTGGGTAATCTTGGCGAACGCTCACAAGTGCTCAGTAATGGTTCCTTGCTCATAAGAGAAGCTTTCATGACTGATGAGGGACAGTATGGTTGCACTGCCGGTAATAGTGGAGGATTGAAGAGGATCGAGGTCCAATTGATTGTCAGGGCCCGAGATGAATCTAGATATGATATGGATATGGACAACTATGATGGCAATATGATGACCAAAACTGTCACTATAACACTGAGTGTAGCTGCTGCCTATATGGTTCTTGTTATCGGTCTAATGTTGTACTGCAGATACAGGAGACGTAGGAGAAAGCAGCGGTATCTCCAAGAGCAGGGCGATGACAAACTGGAGAACGGCGATGTTCACGAAGAGCAAACTGAACTTAAAGAAATGAATCACAAAGTTTCAAACAGCAAGAAGCAAAATAATCGTGACTCGCACAGAAGCGATGGGGCAGAAACAGCTCAAAGCCAGAGCAGCAATCATTCCCGAAAGTCGAAAAATAGTTATGACAAACTTTCGATATCTCGATCGAATTTGGGAGAAATGAAGCCATTAGGTCGTGGTGAATTTGGCGAGGTTTTCTCCACGAAATACCAAATTGATGCAGAAAAAGAACAGATTGTCATGGTGAAGAGCCTATTGAATACTAAAGACGAAACTGTTTTACAAGAGTTTAAGAGGCACTTGGATCTTTTCCACAAACTGAGTCATGATAATGTGGCTAAATTGGTTGGTTTATGCAGAGAGCGTGAGCCAGATTACATGATTCTGGAGTATACTGATTGGGGTGAATTGAAGCAATTCTTGGTAGCTTCAAGAAAAGAAGAAACTGCTAATTCTATTCATGAAACTAAACCGCGAGCACCGCAATTAACTGTTGCACAGATTTTGGCATTGGCTAGTCAAGCAGCTAATGGATTAAAACACTTGGCTGACAATCGTTTAGTTCACAAGGACATTGCAGCTAGAAATTGTTTGATTTCGAGCAACTTAACACTCAAAATATCCATGACGTGTATGTCTAAGGAACCTTATCAACAGGAATATACAAAATATAATAATCAAGTGATACCTCTGAGATGGCTGCCATTTGAAGCAGTTTATGAAGATGAGTACTCAACGAAAAGTGATGTATACTCATTTTCCTGCCTTGTTTGGGAAATTTTTCACCAGGGAGAATTGCCATTCAATAAAATGAACGACGAGACTATTTTTACCCATTTAAAAGCTCATACACTTGAATGGAAAGCGCATAAAGCTGCACCACCTGCTTTACAAGAACTGCAGCAAAAATGTTGGTCAAAAGATCCTAGGGAAAGGCCTATATTTGATGATGTTGTAATTAAAATAGGAGAAATTGTGGCTGAAAGCTGTTTGTAAGAGGATGCTTAACGTGAGGGTAACTATTAATTTAGAATGTAAAAATATGGCCTCCATGGTACCAACGGCTAATTGACACTGCCTCTGTCCAATAATTATAACAACAGTCTATTGATAAGATTTTTCTAAGGATAATCTACATAATTTAGTTATGGATACTTATATGACCAATGGCCTCGAGTAGTGTACTGCGATTTCTTCATTTTTGTGTTTTTTTTTACGCGTAGAACAACATTTGCAACTTATTTATCTACAAATATTTAATCGAGCCCATGAGATTCTTAGGGATATGTAGAATTTGATAAGGAATCAAGTAGTAGACGACAATGCTGTAGTGAAGTGGTAAGATAGGATGATTTCTCTCGTGGAAATCGGGTTGTCAGAGTATCTTCAAAAATAAAATTAGGAGTGATGACAAATCATGTGAAATATAACATATCATGTGAAATTCATTGGATAGCTTGGCAAAATCTAAGATGACATATTTCGTAGAAAAAATTTATGACAAATTATGTTACATTATGTCGACCATAAAATCCCATAAAATATCCAATCTGGACAGTCTTTAACGAAATCGACAATGTAATAGTTTTTCTACAAAAACGACGGACCTTTTATAACAAATTGTATCATACGTAAAGATGACAGAATGACCGAAAATGTCAAATTTCGATAGTTTCTGGCGAAATCAGTCATACTATGATAGACCATGGTATATTTTCTCAAAACCTTTATACCATTTTATACCAATTTATATATCATTAGTTCAATCATGGAATTACATAATATACTAAATTTTGGTATCTTATATCATATAACGATGTATTGTGTCAAACTATGTTTCACCATATTGCTAGAAGACAATATTACATAGTACAAGAAGCCCATCCAATCTCTCAATCAATCGTGTCAATTTATAACCAAATATGTGAAAGCATGTAGAGAAATTCGAGATTTTGATAAATGACACAAAATAATTTTACATAATCTGACAACTCGATTTGTTCTATAAAAACATCTCAAAATTCTTCAATATTTATATTCATTGTGACAATGCGTGCTTATCACGCCTTGAATAAATGGTCATCAACAAGCTATATATGGACGTCTGCAAGAAAAGGGCCCACTTTGTTGCTACTAATTCTCTTCATTTAATTCACAGACCCAGTTCAAATCAACGTCAAATTGATTTTTCAAGGTCAGACTTCCATGTCGACAAAGTGGTCCCTTTTCGCAGGAGCCCACATATTAGTATAAAATAATAACTACAGTGTAGTATATTACTATATATTACTATATAAATGAATAAAGATATAGTGGAGTAGTGAAGAGGTCAACTGGGTTAAGTTCGTTTTCGTCCACCATTCGTTGTTGAAACGAAATTTGTATGAAAACAAAAAATTGTAACTCTTACTGTGATCTACCGAGAAGATCGTAACCAAAGCTTTTTTAACTTTTTTAGATTTTGAAATATTGATCGAGGACCTACATCGTGCGAAAACAGATTTAACTCAGTTCCAATTTGCTACTGAATTGAAAGATCTCCAAAAACGAAATATGTAATTTTTGAAGAAATTGCAATGGAAGAAATCATCCAATTTTATCAGTTTCAAATTTAAATAATTTCCCATTTAACTTAGTAAGTACAAGTTTTTCTCATTATATATTCAAGTACGGCTTCACTCAATATTTTAATATCGTACTTGAAGGGTCCATACAAGGAATAGATGACAAGGAATGGTGATTAGTATTTCATAAAAAATGATTACTAAAAAATTTCTTCGAGTGACTTTTCTGTTCTAAATTGGCTACAAGTTGCCGCAAGTTTGAAAGGAGAAAGCCAAGAATGAGTCCTCTGGGTGAATGAAGTAAGGCCGTAAATTATAAGAGGAAAAAAACGTGTTATTGTATATACTGGTGAAAAAAGGCTATTTTGACTTTGCTGGGATGAAAAAATACATAATTTATGTAATAAGTCGAGCTTGTGCGAACGTAGAATGGTCAATGTTCTTCCTTTTTTCCATACGAAGGAAGGAGAGAGTATGTGTGTCTAATACGAATTGTTGAGAAAATATGTGCGTAGGGAGCCACACAACTAAAGTGGAATTCCAAACAATGCTTTCAACGTTGAGAATTGATTAGACTTGGATTTTCCAATTCTTTCATGTTTTCGAAATTTGGTAAATTTTCAACATATATAAAATTCTTCAATTTTTTTGATTCATTTTTGTAAATTTTAAAAAATTCCTTAAACTTTTGAAATTCTGGAACTGTTGAAAAAGCATTTCTAAAAGTTTTTGATTTCTCAAAATCTTTGCTTTTCTTCGTAGTATTTTACAATCTTTAAAATTTCTGAAAATTCTTTGTATTCCTGGAATCTTCATTCAAAAGTTTGTAAATTTTTGGTGTTGTAAATTATATAAGTTTTTTTAATATTTCACGATTTTTCGAAATTCAGAAACATGAGTTTTTTATACATTTTTTCAAATGATGAAATTAGTGAACATGTTCTGCATTTTCCAAATTTTTCCAATTCAGAATATTTCCATAATTTTCAAAAAGTTTTGGAATCTATTTCGACAACTTTCAGAATTTTTTTATGAAAAGTCTAGTATGGAAGTATCCACACTAAAAGGTTAGACAAGAATCGCTAATACAAAGTCCTACGCTTTTCAATAAATTTTTGAATTAGCCTTTTCCACATTTATATATCCATGATTACCAACGAAAAGTCAATCATCGAAAACATACAACGACGGAGTATACGTCAATGCAAGCCGTTGAATTTAATTAATTACCCAGCACAAATAGTAAATCAATTAATAATGCACTTAATTCAGTAATCAAGAGCCCATGTAGCTAATTGAACAATTCCAAATACTTGAAAATAGGTATACCTAGATGATGATTGCATTGATCAACTGAAGTTCAAATATTTTATACCGCGGATAGGAAAGTTTGATAAAAATTACCATTCCATCTGACAAAGCTTCAATACGATTTTTAAAATTTTTATTATCCAAAAGTGATTTTGAAAAATACTCTAAAAAAGAGAATTTTCCTTCGTAATGGACAAATTTCAGTTTTCCAGCAATTGACAGCTGCATAAAAATTATAGGTATGAATGGGTAAATTTTCCTCTGCCAGTGCAAAAACTACCATACTTGACAGAAAGTATGGGTATGGTCGAATAAATTTTACCCTACCAGTGGGAATTAATACTGCTACGCGGCATAAATACTATTGGTGTATAGCTGAGCATATGTTGATCTGGCGATACCGTAGCTTCACAAAACCATACACCGCGACAGAAGCATCAGCTTATCAAATACATCCTTAAGCAAATTTTATCGACAAAATTTTTTTGCTCCAATTTCATACCAAGGTAAAAACCTTATCAAACTTTTCTACTTGTGCTCAAGACAGTCGTATGTTCTCCGTGTCTTTCAGTCTTCCGTAAATTCTCAATTAAAGAGTATGGGATTACAGAAATTATGACAGGGCTTAACCGAACTATGTATCGATAATCAGAAAAAAAAGTTGTATTTTTGTGGGATTTTCGAAAGTTGAAGTTTTGGAAGTTTTCCACATGTTGGGACTTTTGTAATTTTTGGAATCTTTGAAAGTTTTGAAGTTTTTGGAATCAAATTTTTTAAATTTACAATCTTCCGAATCTTATAAAATTTTTCAAATTTGTAAAATTCATTTAAAACAATGTATTCCTCAGGAAAATAGCGACAGCTGAGTAGTTTTTGTTGAAAAAAAAAATTGAGAGGGGTCGATATGATCTACCTCTGAAGCGACAAAACTTTGGCAACGAAGTGAGCAAATACAATTAATGCATTCATTAATAAGATTTGAAATTTCCAAAAACAAATGGCCGATACATGTCTCTTTACAACTGTATTAACTAGAAAGTATATTGCTTGAAAAATAGTCTCAATCAACAGAGAAAGAAAGACAATGAAGAAATGTATACGGAAAATGAAAATTCAAGCGACAATGAAAGCACAACTTGTATTATGTTCATTTTTAAAAATTCTTGAGATCCTCAGATTTCTCAAATTTTATAGTTTTTACTTTAACTTCTAAATTTTTGCATATTTCGATAATTCAAATTTATCAAATCTGAACAATCTTGATGTTTTGTCACATTTTTTAATTTTTTATAATTTTTTTACTCCAACATATCCCCGAAAATTTAACATTCTCCCCATTTTAAAATCTTTTTATTTCCACTATTCTGCAATTTTTCAAAATCATTCTAATGTACTAATTTTTGAATTTATTGTAACTGTTCATTTTTATTTTCCGTCATCTAATATTGAAACTTTTTGCATTCCTGGAATTTTCGAAGCTTTTGAAATTGTATAACTTTTTGAAATGTAATTCTGTATAAGTGGTGATGCAACGTGAATAACTAACGGAAATTCTTTGACAAACATGTTCATCCAATACTGATATTTTTGCAACAAAATGTGGAGAACAATGGAGGCGATAAACAAAGTATTGAGTCAAGACAAATGACAACATAATTGTGACTTCACTTTTTTATGTATTAATACATATTTTCATCTTCAGCTCAATTATTCGATCATTCGTGCGGATATCTAGTCATATGTACTTGGTGATAAAATAGCGCTAATAATAATAATCACGATAAATTGAATGACAAATGCATTAGTAATAGATTCTTGGAGACTAACTGAGTTTTCCAATTCCAACGAGTTTTCTGATAAAATTTTTCTCCTACAACAGTATTTTGTAAATATTTATACGTTTTTACACAATTTTTTTTTCTATTGAATTAAGTTTAGGTAATATAGTAACTGGAGTGAAAATGAATAAACGTAATATGAACCTGAAAAATTGATGACTATTCAATTATTCCCTTCCTCTCAGACCATCTGTGTGCATTATATCAGCCCCTCACATACGAGCCCCATCTCTGGCAGCGACCCCCACCGCCTCCTTAACGCCTGTCCCATTTCAAATCCCAAATTAAAATCCCGCAATTCACGACTCAGACAATATCCATCCGCAGTGAATATCACTTTTTTGAGTTTGAAACGTATGCAATACCAAGTCCTACCTGAGAAAACGCGAGGGGCAATACGGAATTTTTGTTGCAAAATGATACCAAAAGTTGCGTTTGCTGGTGCTAATTTCTATTCGATGCTGATCATTTCATCATCGGCTCTCTTTAGGTTAATTAACGAGCTCAAGGAAACAATTATCTTTCTTTGCCATTAAAAATCTTGAAATATCGTTCGCGATTTTTATCGTTCGCTGGCGAATGCCCGGGAGAGTTATGGAGGAAAAATTATTTCACCGGACGTCAACGTCTGAATGTAATGGACATCCGGTTCTTAGGAGAATATGCAAACCAAAATATAAACACTATGCGCTTTTAATTCATGAAGTTAGTACACAGTTTGATATATACCAAATTTTCAATTCCTCAGTAGTCGCGCTATTCTTCCAACAGTCTTTGAAAGCGTAATGAGCCCAGATGGCCCAGACTTGGAGTTATCCCCAAATTATTAAAGATCATCTCATTTATCTTCGGAGGTACGAATATTCAATCGTAAAATCTACCGCCATTTTTCTTCTTGAATTCTCTCGCAATATCATCATTATGCATCGTCAAATCTACCGTAATATTTTCATGTCTTGGTACCATGAAAATATCGCTTTTTTAAACGAGAATTGTGCGGAATTTATGCTGCAGTTTCCCCGTAAAATTTCCGATATCTGATAATCCATCGACAAATGCAAACCGACACATTTATCGTAAAATAAACCCCATGATTTGCTGGAAAATATATCTTATAATTCGATATATCAAGTATTCGACGATTTGCCAGTGAGAATGTGCACTAATTTACTCAATCAGATCAGCTGCAGATGATTATCCTATTCAACAAAGCGCATACACAAAAATGAACATCGTCAGAGTCCAAAGTCATAACACGATTCCTCATATTGGTCGGTCAATTCATTTTTCAATCGTGATTCATTTATTGCTTGATCAGATTACTCAGGTAACATCCTGAAGTTGGTTGATAATCGCGTTTGCATCGAAAAACATCGATATTTGGGGTATCGATTCGGGTTTAGTTTCTAAAAGTATGACAATTGTTCAAGTAGTCATAGCTTATGCGATTATTGAAAATCATATACACAGAGTATTTTCTAACGTTCGGTTAATTTATTAACTTTCGAGTGTTTTACATATTCTATCCAGTATTGAAAATTATATATGTACGCGATAATTACAGAAAGAAACAAAAGATGGTTGCCCAAATTGGAAGATTGAAAACTGCCATTTTTTCGGAATCAACGATTAACAGTATCTTCAACGTCAGAAAACATATTGTTACTTCAAATTGTAACTCAGCTTATATTCGGTCCTGTATTATATATACCGGGGAAATTTTGTTGTAATGTGAAGAATGATTATCATGGAAAACAATAAGTCCTAGTGTCGATAAATTAGCGGAAAATTGAGCTTTGTTTTGGCTCAAAATACCATTTTCACTTTTGATACAAATAATTTATCGTTATCTGGGTAACATGGCAAATATCTTCATATAAAAAAAAACAGAATAAAAATTGCATATCTAGCTTTGTTTGTCGTTGTATTGTAATAAGTACGTCCATAAATTAATAAAACTGATCAATACTTACGCAGTTCCGAAATGGCGCCAACTTGCGTGTCTCTGACGTAACGCGCATGCGCGCAATTCCATTGCGCATGCGCAGTTTTGCAGTTTTCGTTACGAAGCGGAAATATTCATGATTAATCGATTTCGTCTACTTAAATGTTGGGATAAAGGAGAGACATGATGTTTTTTTCAATTATTTTATTACCTAATCAAATGTATTTTGACTTAATATATCATGGTACAATCTATAATCTATATCGATTTTATAAAATAACGCAATTGTTCAAAATGTAAAATGGTATTTTTTTTTTCATTTTTTTTTCTTTATTTTTGTTTAAAAATAAATGGTACGGAAACACGCTGGATGAGTTAGCGCGGCTCCGAATTCAATCGAGCCGAGAGGCAATTTCATTATTTATCTCACTTATTTTGTTTTATTTTCCGTTAAATTGTTTATATCTATATAAAGTAATGCATTATGCGATAAATGAGATCTTGAAAAATCATTGCCATGTGATGCAGAGAGCGTACGAAAGAAACTATTAAATTAAGACAAGAATGTCTCATTTCAAGACGTTTTTTCGTTAACGTTAATCATGTCTAGAATGTTACTGAATTAATTTTTTATGTTCATAATTAATTACTACAGCACTTTGCTAAATAGTACGAAAATTCATAATGCCTTTTACTGTTAGTATAAACTATTAACAATATGAAATGAATATATTTGTCAATAATCGATAAACAATACCTACAGGTAGTGGATAATCTCAAATTAGGAATTTTTATTTTTTTCCTATTAAATTGCCATCTAATTCATTTACTCGCTACTTTTATTCATTCCCTTCATTAAATGTATTATTCACGTAATAATCACCATAGCATAGTCTGAAAAATAGATTAGGATTTCATAGGCAGAGTACTTTGAATTTTTCAGTTGTGCAACTTTCCATACTCTTTTCAAAAAATATCGAGGGATTTTTTTTTATCCCTAGAATCACCTAGTAATAAATTATTACTAGGATGAACAAATTATTGATGAAAAAAAAGATAGCACATGAAACTAGAGGCTCCGAATATTGTTAATATGTGCACTATTAAATCAATTATTAGAAATCCCCTGCCTAGAACCTACTATAACCAGCTACTGTCAACAACAGTAGTCTGTTTTAAAAAATTTAATTTACGACTTTCAGTCGTTTATTTGCTTTCAGTCACACAACGCTAAATCAACATTTTCACAATTTTTTCATCTGCTAGTCACCCTTTATTCCACTACAATAAGTAAACTATTGAATGTATCATAAAATGTACACAGAACAAAACAAATAGTAGCAACTGTGTTGAGAGAATAATAGTTTCCGAGGTGTAAGTAACGTAATTTTTACCATATCATCTGCTATACATAGTAATAGTACTCCGCTGTGATCGTTACGATTCCATATAAAAGTCATTACTATATATGCTCGATATAGTTACCATTGCGATAAGCATTTTATAGTAGAAATTACGATAAGCATTTTGAATTGTATAGTAACTATTACCATGTTGAACATTAATTAACATACTCCACGTAGTAAAATTACTATGTTCAATATGGTAATGATTAGAATAACCGCTACTACCGTCAAACGGATGATAGATACACTGGATTCAGACTGTAACTATTAGCCCGCTGTATAGTGACCTAAACTCTGTTGGTAGCAGCGATAATTACCACAGTAAGCATTTTGTACTGCATTTTTACATAATAAAGGTGATATCGTAGTAATAGAATTCATAGTGGTTTTCACTAAGTAACACAGTCGTCTGCAGTTGTATATTGAATTGTAACTACCATTGTAGCGTACGTAGCCACCATTTTCATCTTCCACGTAGTAACTATTTACATATAATAATAGTCACCACATTCAACATAGTTTTTATTTTCATGTGACGTGGGAAATTTACCTATTGTATAGTGAATATTACAAAACACACATAGTGAGTTTTACTATTAACCATCGTACTCACTACTATTCACGGAACAAACTACTATATTACATACACTAGTACTATGCAATATATTTGTGAGTATTACAGAATATAGTACTTAGAACTATGGAGCGTGGTAATTAGTACTATACATATAGGAACACTTCCAACGGTTCTCTGGACAATTGAAATCCTTTATTGTAAGCTACTATTTGTTTCTTTTCGTGTACCAAAGATTATTAACACTATGCGGACGCTATGGGAAAATAAATCACATTGTACGGGTGCGCGCGTTTTGGCATTTTCAATCCTTTTTTTTTTTTTTTAATAAAAATGAGATTTTGTTGTGAAAGAAATTAACATTTATGTTTTACAATTGAAAATTTTATAATTTTAGTAATTCAGACCCCACTATTCTCTGCCAGCATGCTTCCAGTATTTTGCATTCACTCTACATCAGCCATAGTGAATTCACTACTGTACCTTTTTTTCATCGCGTTATGATATTTTAAATGTACTTTTTTAATTTTTTTTTTTACTTTTTTTCTTTCAACTTTTTTTAAAATTAATAATAGACGTGCCAAGTCTTCTACCTCAGTCTACAGCCAACTACTTTTTTTTATCTTGCGCATTTTTTTATTCTGGTTTTTTTTCTTTTCTTTATAGTTTACCTCATGTTATAAGTATTATTGTATAATATATTTTTTTCCATGTCATTATATAATGTACTTAGCGGTAATAAGATACCTCCATTTATGGATTAGTTTATTAATTTTCTCATTCGTAAATTTTTTCATTTTTCTCGATATTTGTTTATTAATTTTTTCCTTCTTGTTTTGCGTCTAATCGAGATTAATTAGATATTGATAAAGAATCAAATTTTCCTTTCATTTGTTCTCGGTTGTATTTTCAAATTTCGAAAAAACGCGTTTAAATGCGATTAAAGTCGTCGTAACAAAGTTAGACATTACATTTAAGTCAAGGCTTCAAGTGGCCACTCTGGATTTTATCATCGAAATCGCACTTTTCTTTCATAATTGCGAGTTAAAATGTACATAACAAAAAGAGGAAAAAAAAATCAAACAATGAGGATCCCGACATAACAAAGTCAGCATAGATGGCAGGAGAGTGCAACCGGACTCACGCTATAGTCATAGTGCATCAACGGCATAGATTCATTATTGGCATTTCTTGCAGGCGGATGCGCACTCTGGTGATCAGATGAAGTACTATTACGGGTAGGCCTCGGGGCCCATCGTTACCGTGGGACTACTATCGAGTGGACAAAATATGAACGACTACGAGTAGGTCCACGAGGCAGGCCACGCCCCCGTCTAAAATTTCAATAGCGTGAAGCTGGATGCAGCCTGGCACGTCTCGCGGACATAAGTACTGCGCGGAGTCCTCATTATTATATAGTGTTCATTATTAAACAAATATAGTAAATGATATTATTGCATTTTATTACAAAGTCAAAAATAACTCAATTGTTTTTTCTGTAACTTTATTTGTTATTTCGGAATGATATAATTTGCCAGAGACCCACTCGAAATTCATTACACTATAGCTACACGTGGCTGATTCTCCAACATTATAACACGCGCACGGACCCAATATTTTTTTTTTCACAAGTCCCAAAAATTTTCTAACATACTTGTTTACTGTAAAAAATATGCATAGAACGGCACTGTATTAGGAAGAAGCAAAATACATGTTACATTCTCATCATCTTATCGTTGATAAATGTTGTATAATTAATTTTTTTTTTGTTTATAAATTGTTTTTGTGTCTTGTTTATCATTATGATTTTGTTTATTAAAAAAGTGTGTGTGTGTTTTTTTGCGTTTATCGTTAATGATTTGCTTTTTACATTCTGTCAAAATTCATCATTCATTCAATTAGCAGTTAACTAATTTTTTATATAGAAACATAAGCAATTCGAGTTTAGCCAGGTTCATTTCAATTTTTTTTTCTTGTTTTTTTTTATTGTAAAAATTGGTTATTTCGTTTAATTTAATTTCATCAAGATTTAATTACAACTCCATAGAAGAAAGTTCTATTGCAATTCAATCGAACGTATTTTTCACAGTGAAAATTTTATTAACTTGTTCTTTCACTGTTTTCTTTGTTTTTGGTTTCAACAATTGTTATTATACTTTTGTCCATTTGCTCTTTTGGAGGAACAATTTTAATAATTTAATGCAAGATGTTAGATTATGTATAATAATTCTTGCAAGAAAACTTTCTTGTTTCTTGTGTTATTAATTTTGTCATGTTCACGTTTTTGTATCATCGAACTCTACATCAGTTATCTCTAACTTTAGGTACTAAATTCCTCTTTGAAACTCCCGCCATTTCATTATTTTTGTTCAAAAAATGACTCACAATTTTCGTACAACTTGCCCCTCCTAATTTGTAATCCTAATTGATACCTATAGTGAAGAATTAATACTAGAATTCTCATCATGGGTTTTTTTTTATCGTTCATATAATACCTCAGATTAGATAAATTAATCATTCGTAACTGTGTATGTCCCTCTACTTAGGCTAGACTTCGACGGAAAAATATATTTATAAAAAGTTATAATATTAATATACGTTTCAAGCGTTCTATATACCGTTTTTTTTTTTGTTAATGGTTACTTTATTCTTTTCAATTCTAATCACCTATTATTATCCCTAAGCTCCCCATTAGCTATTTTCCCCCCTTTATGACGTCGTTAGGACGCCGCGTACGGAGCGATAGAGCACCGGGTTGTCGAAAAATGATTGTTCGGGACAAATAAATTGTTTAATGGATTTGAATAATTAATGAGGATGCTGTTGGGACAGAGGAAATTTGTCCTGAGATGAATGTTGTCAATTATAAATTTACTTCGTTCGACTACATTGCAGTGTTTGAGCTCAACGGCGGAAAAATTCACACCCGCTAAGAAACCATTGTCGATTTCAATAAATCAATTTTTTTTTTTGCAAAATTGAAAAACCTAAATATTTATCAAATCTCGAACCTCTTGACAATTTTAATAATGGAAGAGTTTTAGACGCTTCCTAACCATGGTAAAAAAAATTGAGCTTTTTGGAGTAGTTGAGACAATAAATGGATGCAAAAATTTGGAATAGTTAAATATTTTGAGGTTGTCAGCGTCTTCTAAAACTTTGAAAAGTGTGAAATTCTGGAAAAGTTCGTAAGTGAAAAATCAAATTGAACAATTCAAAAATTTGAAAGTTGCAGAAAATTCTGTTGTTTTTTTTTTTACTTTCATAAAAACTTGAAACACATTTCAAGTATTGCAACGAAACCTCGGATATTCAAAAAATTGCGGAAAAACTTCATGAAAGGAAAAGTGAATGGAGAATTTGAGAAACGAGAAAAAAATTGATTTAAACCATTTTGAAAAATTAAAACAATTTCCCATTTTTATAGAATGTTCAAACTTCCAAAATTTTAAAATTTCTTAAAATTTTTGAACACTTTGAAAATTGAAATGCCATCAAAAATCCATTCGAGCCTCTCAATATAACACATTATTTTTCTTGAAATAGTCATTTGAGTCAATAAATGTAACTTGTTAGATGATCTCAATATATGTCCTCAGCTGAAAACGTTCATCTCCAGTTAAATCCCAACATACGGACCAACACAAACAGAGAAGGGTGATGCATAATGGGACGACGGGTATGATGGGACATGGGGCAAAACGAGACAGGGAGTGTACCATTATGTCCTACGTTCCAGTTTGAGTACGTATCCCATGAAGCCCACTGTCCCGTTATGCCCCGCTCTCCCCTAATTATTGGAATTAACCCGAGTAGAGGAGAGCGGGGCACAATGGGACGAAAGGTGTACCGTTATACCCCACGGCCCATTTTGCCCAGTTGTCCCACTATCCCCTACTTCTTTGGTACAAACAAACATTGTTCGATAAACTAATACTCTTTCCATCCATGCATACATACTTGTGATTCCTAAAAAGCTCCCATAAAGGAAAAAAGAGCTTCGAACCTAGTTTTTTTAAAATGAGTATTTTAAAATTTTTTTATATGTAATAATGGGTCATCATTGTTTCCTCCCTTTTTTTTTTGCATAATTACAAGGAGTAATCATAACCCGGGTAAAATAATTAGAGTAAAACGGCGCACGGGCTTGTTTTTTACATCATTTTAACAACATTGTGATGAAAAATTCTGTGTCTGGATGGATTTCGTTAGCACTCTGAATTGTTTTCCAATGAAAGTTTTATGAACACGCTTTTAGCCATTGAAAACATGAGAGTTTGTGGTTTGTTAGTAGGTAGATAGTGCACCGTTTCGTTCCAATAATTAGCACATTTTTTTCTTCGGCAGTCAGATGAGGATCTCACTCTTTTACTACTTACGTAGGTATTTTGATGTTTTGGGAATGAAACTTCTGCTATGTGTGGTTTTAAGGTATGGGGGCCATTTCTTCAAGTATTACGTGAGCTTTTTTTTGGGCATTTTTAGACCCACACTACCTCCCTCTCATATCAGTATTTGCCCTAGACTTACAACATCCTATTCTAAACCCATTTTCCGCACCGTAATACTTGAACAATCCCTATAGATCTGCATAGGACTCGATTTGCAACTTTTTGAGATCTCAAAATTCAATACGTTAGTAATAGGATTGAGTAGAATCTCCAGATAATATGGAAATTTAAAAAAAAATAATGTTAGAACTTTCAAACACTCTTTAAAATTTTTCCAATGGAATGGATATTCAAATATTGAAACATTGACTTCTTCGAATTTCAGCTCAAATCTGAACAACTATAACATGTCATTAATTTTATAAAGATTTGGAAAAATAAAGTTTCTGGAAATATGGATATTTTCAAAAACGTCAACACCCTAAAAATTCTGGAAATTTGGAAAAACTTTGAAAGTATTTGAACTTTCTCGGGTTTCAAAAATTTTAAGCAAATCGCAATTGTACCATCACACAAAATTTCCGAATATTTCAAAATAATCCCGAAAAAATTTGACAATTTCAAGGATTTGGAAATTGGTGCAAATTTCCAAACACTCCTCGAGTTTGAAAACTAAAGCAAATGCTGAGAGATATAGAGAACTATAGAGAGAAAAAAAAGGAATATGAAAAATAGAAAACATAAGAATGCTCAAGAATTGCTAAAAAAACGAAATTTACTTTTTTTTTACGGAAATTGAAAATGCACCAAATTTGTAAAAATGTAGTTAAAACAAATTTAAAAAATTTGAAGATTTTGAGGGAAAAATCGAAACTCCCACAATCTCAGTTAACAACGTCCAAATTATTAAAAAATTATCGAATCCTATTAAAACTACACTTTCCGAAGTTTCACCCCCATTTTGTACAGACACACCGCACAATGAGCCCCTCCTCCGGAATCCCCCCCCCCCCCCCCACAAACAGTATGTCAACCGCAGATTGACAGAACTATTATTACTAATACGGCTTATCCACTTAAATTGTGCCTGTATGATTCCCACTTGTGCTTGTTTCCTGTTCCTTCCTGATTATAAATAATCAATTTGTGCAAAAGAGTCCAGCGCTATAGCTGATAAGTTAATACTCATTACTCGGTTCCTAACGTTCTCATTTGTGCGACTCTAATGATAACCATCACAATGACCAACGGTGCCTTATTCTTTTTACAATTAAATATCTTTGGTATTATGCCTGAGTCTTTCATTGAGAGAATCCATTGAGAATGTTTGAATTATATCATAATTGAAATTGCTTTTTTCATGATTGATGATAATAATGATTTCCACTCGAAAGTTCTTTCAACTGGACAAATAAACATGGGGTCGTGACTTTACTTAACATTGATCGCAGCATTTTATAATATTAACCATTTTATTTTTAGACCAGTCAATGAAGCATTTGACGTAGAAATAATTCCTGACCTTAAGAAATAAATATACTTATACTCAGAGAAAATTCCCTAAATTCCATAACAACCATTGTATTCCTTGAAGTGAGAGGAAAAAATGATTCGTTGGAAAGTATTAAAAAATGAGATATCTATGCCACATAGATTGAAGGTTCAACCTTCATTCGGTTGATAAAGAAAATATGTTTCTCATCAATTTTGGAGCCAAACTTCATATCCTACAATTCCTATTTTTTACGTAATTAACTTTTGAAAGAACTTGAGAATTTCCGCGGCACAACTGATTTCATTTCTGCGCATGCGCACACTGAGACCCCGCCAATTTTGGTAATATGAATAACCTCAACAAAAGTGTTATTCCCCTTTCTACTTAATGCCTCTTCTGCAATTCTATTCTTCCGTTGTGTCTTCCGAATTCGACATATTCTGATTACATGGTTTAAAGCTAGCCGTATTGTTGACAAACCAGTTGGCATGCAACACGTTCATTAATTAATTATCGTCAATCTGCCTTCACGAAAGCAAGCGGCATAGCATGAAAATTCATACAGTTCATTACTCTTTACTACAATATTTCATATATCTGTAAGCCTAAAGCAATTAAATAATGTGGAAAGAATTCAGCTCCACTACTTTTTCTGCAATTGACCCTTGCATTCTGAAACAGTAATTTTCGTTACAAAGTCAGAAATGTTTTTTAGGCCAAAGGGCGAACCTTTTGTTTCATCACTTGCTCGGATAAAACGCGAACTAACCGAGCGAAGCCAGTTAGCGGGAAGAGGAGGAGTAGTGACGAAAACGCTATCCACGCCATATATGGTGGCAAACAGTAGTCTGACATCCCTTCTGCGCATGCGCGAGTCCATAAGGCTCCACCAGCAGTTTAAAGATTAATAAAACATGAATAATTAAGTAGACGAACAGGAAACTTCATAGGATGAAAAATTTCGTTTCAAAGTTGAAAAAAACTACCTGCACAATGAGAGAATGTTTTTGTTTTGTGACTCCACCATTACATACTTGTTAATTGATTATTCATCATTTTGCTTAAGCTGGCACACCCAATATCCTTTTGTTCTCTTATGGAAGTTTCTCTGAATATAAATAGTTTGTTCACAGTAGCAGGGATTATTTCTCTCGTTAACATATAAAAATCAGCCTGCTTGACTGGTCTATTCACCTAAACCATTAGGAGGAGAAAATAATACTGGATTTATCTATTCATTGAAAACTGCGCTTACGACTTTTTCATTGAAATTCCTTAACTCCTTTAATCAATATAAAAAATGATAATTATCAGCAATTCCGGTATTGGCATTATTTTTCACTTATCCATGCATTGATCGGCTCTTCAAATACTTGTGCATCGTTATCCTTTTTCCGTTATTTCGTATACGAATTTCATGAGACTGACTCGAGCATATTATTTTAATATCCCTTTTCTTTGCTACAAAATTCACTGTATGCTTTTTTCTGTTTTCTTCACTTCATTGGTTTGATCTCCACCCTATTATTCTCATTCCCAACTGTATTTCCATCATTTTCTTTTATGTGTCCATCGTATGTGCTCAAAATGACGCCGTTTATAAAATGTGTACCGAACTTAATACATAGTAATTAACAATATGAAAATTTGTACTATGAGGTAAGTAAAAAAAAAGGTGGAAAAATTATCATTGGGCGGTCGTTGAAAATCAATATATTCGTTTTAAAAAAATGAATAAACTTATGGAATTATGCAAAGGCTCACCTGGTAAGAGGGTCTTTCAGTCTTAATATTTGAGGGAGATCTTATTGGTGAGTCTTTGTCTCATATTACCTTTGATCTTTCACACATTTGATCGTACATCGAATTCTATTTATTAATTAATATCCTTTAAATCATAGTCAATTCGTCAACTCAGGCTTATTTTTTCAACAGGATCAAAAGTTGTTTGTGTGACATAGCACGTGTATGTGTGGTTGGGTCAGTCAAGGCGTAATTCAAGTTCTATTGCTCACAAAATTCGTCAATTGTTGAATGAGAAAAAAATAATAGGGAACTTGCATGCAACTCTACATTTAACGATCATTGTATTGATGATAAATTTTCAAAAGTTGGAAAAAGAATTCAAATTATGAAAGTTTTAAAAATGTTAGCCACTTCACGAATGGAAAAAAATATATCTTAATTGAATCACATGCAATTTCAAAAGTTTCAAACTCTTCAAACATTTCAGAATTATGTAAGATTTTCAAAATTCTTTCGATTTTATTGAAATATTTCAAAAATCCTAGAATTGAAATGAATCAAGGAGTTTCAAATTTTCAAAATTTCGAGAATTTCATCAACAGATATCGAAATTTTGTAATCAGTTAAACAGTTTTGGAAGTTTTAAAAATTTGAAAAGTTTCAAAAATTACAAATTCTGAAAAAAGTGAGGTGTAGAATTGTTGAAATCCAAAAAAAAAGTAAGAGCATCAGAAACTTCATGAATGTTTTCCAAGTTTTGCAAAGTATCGAAATGTCTAAAATTCCGAACAACTAGAAAAAAACAGTAAACAATCCAGGATTTTCACGATGAGATTCGCACGCAACTCAAGAGCGAAGAGTTAAACCGGTTTAGCTCAGCTTTTTGTTTAGCGTTAATTTTCGTTGAATATCTCAAAATCTATGCATCATAGCGAAAGTTTGCATCAATACAAATTTGTAGGACATCTTCTGCTCTACAAAAAAGCTAATTATTGAGGTGCCCATATTTTTATTTAATAACGAAATATCACATATAAAAGCAAACAAGCAAACTCAACTTGAATCGTTTTTCTTCGCTCCTGAATGGGCTTAGGTCTTCACTATACACGTGGATCATTTCATATGATGTAGGTTAGCACTTTCTACGAATTCGCTCAATAATTGAGTTTGAGGATATTATTGATAAAAAAAGCTATCACTGCTAAAACTTAAAAAACATGCAAGTTCCCCATATTCCTGTGACTTCAAAAGCAGTGTTGAATATCGCGGAATAAAATGGCGCTGTGTGAAAATTCTTGCAACAATACTCTTTTTTTAGAGGACATGGAGATCTAAAAATCCGGCGTTCACGATAATTTCAGCACTAAATACCGAAATTGTCCAAAACCCGTACAAATCATAAATTCCCAAATCTGATTCGTACCATTCATCATCGTGAATTTCTCTCCAGGGACATTTACAATAATGCTATGATTGACAATATTTCAATAATCAGAGAACTTTCAAAGCTACCTCGAATCAATACATTCGAGAAATTGTTGCTGTAATGATTAACTTGCTTCAACGTTTTAAAATTCACATTTAATGTGGCACTCGTGGTGATTCTTTCATGAATCTATGTTTCATTATTTATAAATTTTCCTCAGACATTCCGCATTACTTTTAACTGAAAAAAGAAGAATGTTCCTTTCCATTTCAATCCGAAATATCGAAAGGAGATGTTTTGCAGATGGCGATAGCACAGAATCTAAATATTTCACACCTTATTATTTTTTGTTTTCTTTTCTTTTTTTTGTGGTTTTCAAGCCGAAGATACAATACAGATTTGTGAACAAAAGAGCTTGTCATCGCGTTGTGTTATTATCATCTCCAGAATAAATTCCCCATTGATTTTGTTTCATATTCATACGCTTTTTTTTCGTCCTTATGCACTGTCTAGAAAACATTTTCCTCGTCATATAGAATATATCACATACGCGTTACTTCTAAACACACTGAAATAAGAAGCACTTTAAGAATAGATTTTTCATTTTGTTTTTCTACACAATGTCATTTGGGGCTTCCCAGTTTAGAGATGGATTGATTAATCATTATCAATTCTTTCATTTTTTTCCCACTCCTTAGTAATTATTAACTGGTGTATAATGTGTTTAAATACGATACATATGTACATATAAGCCCTGTGCATTAACTCGACATACTCCCACTGTCTCAGAGTCTTCATTACTCAATTTTTTTTAAAAATTATTTATCTTGTCATCTATTACGTATATGTGTGAGTATAAACTAAAATTCAACCGTTGGTTTTTTTTTTATTCATTTCCATTTCTTTAATCAACAATGCGATGTCTTTGTGTCATCTACTGTAACGACGTATCTCCGTTTTTTCCATTTTTCATTATTTACTAACAAATTGTAACGTCAGTATGTTAATTATGGCTTAAATTATTCAGTATTTAGTGTGGCAATTTCCACAATTATAAAATGAATAAAAATGGTGATATATAAATTAATAGTACGCCTAGAAAAAGATTAAAATAATCAGATCTGAATATTTGGTATAGCGACAATAATCTATCGCCTAGATTTTACTTTCTTTGAAAAAGATTATAATTCCCTAATGACTCCGTTTTCAATATTAATAAAGCAACTGATAAAAGGGAGAAGAATCAACGACTAGTTCTAGAAATCTTAAAATGGTCATTTAACGATTGAATTGTGATGATTTTGTGATGTAAAAAGTGGTAAAATCTTTCAATAAATAGTCGCTGGTTAATTGACTTGTTCGCCTATCCAACTAAATACTTTGGCTGATTTTTTTTTCCTTTTCAACAGTTATAATCCAACCGAAACAGAGATTGCATTGTCTATCGGATAGTAAAAACAGTCTTCCCTACAATGAACCCTATAATTTTCGGACACAAAAATTTCCTATTGTATTACCGTAGTATATAAAATTTTCAACCTAAAATTGCTTAAAATTTACAATAAGCATTGCCGTTTTACATGTTACATTATTGTTTCAATCTACCGAAAATTGAAAAATAGCATTTGTTTTGCAAATACATCGAATTGGACATTCGATTATCAAGTTAGAAGCCTATTCGTACCTTATTAGCATTACATGGCTTTCGTAACCTCATTCTTTTAAACTTATGAAAACTAATCATAATATTGGTTAATTTCAAATGCAATAAAAATTTGTGTTACTTGTTATTGTTGTGATTAATCTAAATATGTCTTGTATTTCCACTAACAGATCTCACAACATCATTCTGTGTCCTCGACAAGGACTATGATCTATAGATAAAGCTGCATGGTGGCGTTGGTGGTGGTGGTGAGCCATCATTTAATGGTAATGGTAACAGGGTTGGTGGTGGTGATGGTGTTGAGGAGGGAGGCGATGGTGAACTCGACGAGACACTGGAGGGTGGTGAGGGTGACTCGAGTGTTCTCTGTCCAGTCAACTCTCTACTCGATTGTCCTCCGGACGTCACACCACGATTTCTGTTTGTGGTTTGATTGTGACGATTTCTCGTTGGCCGTCCCAAACTACGATGGCGGCCTCCTCCCTCCTCACTCGTTTCTCAGAGATAGACCTTTTTTACACTGCGCGTTGTTGCAAAACCATCGTTGCGCCTATAGGCGTCACCCTGGTGAGACCTGCAATGATATTAGTATTTTTTTCATCAGAAAACACAATCAACACAAGTCATTGATAACTAAGCGAGTCATACTTGGTGGTGTGATTCAACCTTCAACCTCTGTTTGTCCTCAATTATCTGGACCGATATAAGATGATACTATTTCCTACTGAACCTGCATCACACTGTCCTGCGAGGACAAGTCACAAGGAACTGTCTACAAAACGTTTCCAAGTTCCCCCATATTTATTAACTGAACTTATGTGTTGAGTATATATTATTACTCCTTCTTTGGACAGTTTCACGGCCAATTCATTGCGATTCCAGTTCAAATTGAGCTATAGGAGAGAATCGTTTGTTCTTGAAGATACATATACCTCATAAACGTAGCATCTCGCGAGCTATTGAGTTGTGCATTCCCTTTCAATTTCTGAAAGGACGACTAAATATTTGAAGAGTCGATAGAATTTGCTTCCAGGTTTGAGATACATGTTGTGGTGGTTATAGATACATTGACAGATCTTGAGGAAAATTCTAACTCCTTCAGAATGCGAAATATACCTTAGTTAAGTATCAACTAGACTTAATACGTTCTACTACGTTAGTATTGATTCAGGAAGAATCCATATGCTGAAATACGAAATGTTGTATTTCTCAAAGTAACCGACAAAATTAAATTTTCATCGTAAACTATGGACAAATCCGGCATTAACATTTGGAAAAAGGTTCAACCCTTATCTGTTGAGGAAAAAAAATATAATCTGGTTGGATAACTAATCATCTACTATTTTGAAGTGAGAAGTGATATCTTCAACCATCACTTTTCAGGCAATTAATTCTTGAAGTTTCTAAGTTTTACCGACACCAACTTTGCATGCGCGCAACCATTTTGGCTTGTACCGAATCTTGATAATAATTGATGCAAAAAGTAGAATAGGACCTCTTTTCAGAAGATCATCAGACTTCAATTTGTTTTCCCGATTTAACTATCGGATTTTTCAATACTTCTTAAATCGAGTATCTTTCGCGTCTTCAGAAACCGGTTCATATGACCGTGTTCACTTGGCATGCGGTATTTTGTGATAAGACACCATGAGACAATGATAAAGACGAAATGTCAAGAACAGGAATGAAGGGAGGGAACAGCGCGATCTACGACAGAAGTCAAATTGGGAACATATTGTCAACTTTCAAAACATGCCTTCCGTTTTTTTCTCCTTAAACCATGTTAATGTATTATAAAACAACGTACTGTCGTATTTTGAAGATCATATATAAATACAGTGCAAAATATGAAAGTACACAATCAATCGAATAACTAACAAGCAGCACTTTTAAGTTTTCACTCACATATCATATTTAATTGGTACATTTTACGAATTCCCTTCATTATAGAGCAGTCGACAATTTGGAGAATATAATCCCAACTTCATATCCAAAATTTGCACCTTCAAATACTTTTTTACTATTGTTCGATCAATTGTGTAAGTTTATATTGTTTACGCTGTTTCTAAATAAGATTACAATTTCCGTTACTTTCCCCCCTCCTTCAATACACTGTTTCATTTCAGTATACGGATTTTCATCCGATGGTATTGTTTTTTAATGTTAATAATTGTACAAGGAAACTATATTTTGCTAATCAAACTTGCACATGGTACTGTTAATAATTATAAATTAAGTGACTCATTCGACTAGCAGGATTGTCTATCAATATTTTTGTGTAGTTTCTCCTCAATCTAAATGTCTATTTTATTAACCACACACTGAGATAAAATTATCAGATTATCAACTAACGATTCTTCGTATTGAACGGATAGATTCGGCTTTTTAAAGAAATAACTGTGTCCCTTTCAAACAAGTAGTGTCATTATTAATACTCGAATGCCAATATTTGTCTTGCAAAGAGTTCTGCAAACCAAGCATCAAGCACATATTTGTCACACATATAAGCGGTTGTTATTAAGAAAATGCATGGTTTAATTCATTAAAATGTGTTGCTGAACAAACATTTTCAAAAAAATAAAATAATAAATATTCAGGGAAGATAGGAAAGCCGCTATATATTTATTTAACCCTCTATCTCATACAGTATATGACAAGCACTCACATTCGGATGTGAGGAGTGTTAGCAACGAGCTATTCGTCAATTTTTCACTAGTATGAGGTAGGTTTTATGCACAACATACATGCAATCTTGAATAGTTTGTAAACAATACGTCAATGACAATACGTCAAATATGGAAGTTTCCAGAAAATTTAATTTTTAAATTTTTCGCAAATTTTCAAATTCGTGTTTGAAAGTCATGAATAAAATTTTCGTGCGACATTTTTTTTTATTCTAAGAAAAAAAAAATATTGAATATGTTCATTTTGTGATAAATCTGAGACCTTAGATATTTGAGAATAGTTTTCAAATGGTAAAGTTTACCAAATGTTTTTCATAAAATCATCTATTTTAATAAATAAATAGATGTATTTACAGACCTCAGGGTGCCGAAATTGTCACGTGGTCCACGAAAACCATAGCCATCAGAAAATTGGAATAGGGTCTCCGCGGGAGTTGGCGGGGGCTTGCGCATCGTGCCCTTTGGCGAGTGAAGCTTTGGAGGCTGGGGGACTAGGACTGGCTCCGCATAGGTCACTTCTTCCTGGGGCAGCAGCTTTGGCTCGGGCGCTAACCTACTGTTAGAGAAATAATGAGGAGACAAATTATTAGTCAAAATTATTAGATTAGTCTTCATATCTATTCGGAAATCGTCATTGTTCAAAGTCTCCACAAAAATCACATTTTTTTGTACAATTAGTCGTCGTAAAGGATCAAACCCATATCCCCTTAATTCAACTCATTCGATTGTTCTAATCAATATTCCAGTTTTACTTTTGAAGTATGTGAATTACAGGCGAATTAACGCGATAGGAAAATGTCGTAAGAAGTGAACATGATGATTTCTTGTGCCAAAAAAAAATTCAAGTAATTTCTGATCAGCGATCGTGGTTTCTCACTTTGCTACTGAATTCAGAAATTAATTGAAATTTTGATTAAAAATTAAAATGCAATAGCTCACGTAAATAATTTGTTGTGTGCAGATGAGCAACAAATAGTAGAAGATATGTAAATTTTGAAGTTCGCAAACAAATTCGATTACCGAAATAATTATTCCTTACCTATTAACATTCTGTCGCTGCTCAAAATACTCATACTCTGTATCAGGATACGGTAAATTGTCATCCTCATCTTTTCGACATTTTCTCCCACACAAATACCCAGCAATGAAACCAACAAGTAGCGCAGCTAGTGCACCAGCAATAACTGCCATCACTAGTGTTTCGACAGTATAATGAGGCACTGGAGAATCAGCAGCAGACACCTCAGGGCCTAATGGAATATCAAAGATTCATTAATTATTCAAATGTAGTAAAAGCCATAAAGATGGTTGCACAACTTGATATCCACGACAGAGTATCTGTCAGGGCAAATCTCCAAGGGTCAAAATACCAGCCCGATCATATCAGGCGTTCAATTATCAATATTTAATAAACTCAATTGAATTTTCTGGAAGTCAAACTATAAGATTCAAATAGTAATAAATATTTAAGATATATCGAAGATATCTTCATATCTTTATTTAACATATTTAAAAGCTATCTTCAATTTCACGAAAACAACAGTCTTGATTCAACAGAAACATCTCCATACATACTGAACACAAATATTCGGATGCTCCATTGGATGCCAATAATGTGTTTATATTTTAAAGTTACCAATTTACGATAGATTCGCCGACTGCTAGCATATAGACTAGTATTGTTCATTCATTGATAAATTAATTTGTCATTGCACAATTTTCTTTCGTGTAAGAAACTAATAATGTGCAGATGCATATGCTAGTGTGCTTCATTTTATATATGTAGTAATAGAAAATATGGAAAATTGGAAATTTTGACCTGACCTCCGAAGTCAAAATAATGACAATCTAATACATGAGGCCATACAAATCTGCAGGATTTATTTTATTTCCATAGGACTTGATTCTAAACATATCACTTGGAGTTCATGAAATAGGATATAATGAGGGTGGCAGAGTTAACATGAAATGACCCATATGTGGATGCATGTGATTAATAGCCAAAAATCCATACCATACCAGTTTACCTCACACATGCAATGAATGACAATTAATGTCCAGCTAAATTACTCCCTCATCATTTAATCCCTTTTGGCTTTTCTATTTTTATTCCTAATTTTCTTCATTTTTTTTATCCTTATTTACTTGATCGATTGGTATAACGATATATAAGTGATCCTTGGAATTACTATTTCTCCTAAATTCATTTGGTGCTTAAATTTCACCTTACTAGGCTGCTTAATCATAAAAATTACCTACCTAACTTTTATACTGTCGTTTTTGATTACTTTTGCTACTTTTTATGTATGATATTATGAAATTCTTGTAAAATATCGCTCTAAATGTGAAGTTTTGAATTCGGTACGATTTCAAGTTAATCGAAGATTAATTGACATTTGCATTTCTCTTATTTTGTTCGGTTATTGTAAGTAGTGCACGACGTATCAGATGTGGAGATCTTCCTTCATGATGTTCAATAAATTATTGCCAGAGTTCCACTTGATTTGTTCATTTTATTATGGATTGTGATGGATTATGAATTTACTTCAAACCAAAGAAACCTGAGGTTAACAACTAATACTTGTATCAAACTAATCGTTAGACTTATTACACAAACAAAAAACTATCTTGGAAATATTTTATATTCGCTCAACAATAAATATTTGTGGAATTCCTTACTTTCCCACCTGTTACGTCATTTTTGAAATTGCTCACAAGAATCGATAAGCATATTCTTCAATTGCAGTCATGTTGTTGGAAATTGGTGTTCAAGCACTAAATATGACTAAATATCTGCAGTACATATAAACTAAACATAGACTCGCAATATGCAAATATCAATGCATTCAACCAACAGAATGCAGGTGGATAGATACACAAGCGTAACCTCGAATAATCAATGCACGACATTCGTTAATTGAGAGAATTTATTTAGTGATTTATTTGATTCTTGAATTCTCAATTCTTCTTCGTAAATATTCGTTCGTGAGCCGTTAGCAGTCATGTTAAAAAAGGGAGATAAAAGCTATTCAGAAATTTTTCTCTCCATGAGTTTCCAGATTCAAGGAGTTTTGTTTCTATTGATCTTCATTTACTCGATTACTAGATTTACTGATGGAAAAAGGTAGTATATGCTAGGAGATACAACCTTGTATCTTACAAGAGTATTTCTCGCATATAGAATGTTTTTGTTCCCCTCTCGCAAGGTATACCTGAATTATCCTGTTCCTCATCCTGCATTATGTTGATAATCTCTCCCCCTTGGCTGTCCTTATTGGATATCATTGAATCCTGTGGAAACTTGTTCTGATTCGCTGATATGGCACCAACGGAGCCGGCATCTTTGTTAAGTGTTTTACTGGGTGGGCAAGATGCATGAATGCCAGTAGCAACACTCTGAAGGAATCTCATGGCATCTGTAGAGGCTGGTCCAACCAATGCTCTACATTTGGCTTCTTCCTTATCCCAAGCGCAGTATGGATCCTGCAGGGCTACACACTCCCCGCAAGACAATATTCTGTCACTGTAGCAACGATGAAGTCTCAAAGCTTGCACCTGACTGTCAGCTATTACAACAAGTCGACCATCCTCCAGGCCGTCACCTGCTTGTGATGCCCTCACAACTTTGATACCACGCACTGGCACTGTAGCCGGAAATGCCTGAATCTCTTCTATCACAACTGGACTCACACGCTCATGGGAGTCTGCTGAGTCGGCATTAACCGCTTTTATCACTTTGCCATTGTCAGTGCCGATGAATAGCACGTCGTAGGTTTTACCACCGGGTGTTTTCACCTGAGGATCTACCGCTATTTGGGTGAACCGATAACTAGAAAACAGGATTGGATTATTAACAAGGAAAATTATTGTAATTACTGGGAAAAGTTGAAATTTTATTTGATTTTAGGTTTCACTTCAACTTCTCTTCACCGGGTTAATTGTTTATGGTTCACTTGACTTCTACGTGGCTCAAAGTACCAACAATTCTGGTGTACTGAATTTTTGAGGTTTTAGTTTTTTTTTTTAAAGTTTTTAAAAAAATGTCGGCTAACAATAACAGTTGATTTCTCCAAAACAAATTTCTAATGCAGCCCTTTCGAGTGAAATTGAAGAGAGAAAAAAGTCAATAAGGATTTAGTATGAATAATTTTGGCAATTATTCAGAAGAACTAGTCATCTATCGATTATATTAAAAATTAATAAGATAACAGGGAACGTCATTTGAAGGCGACGTGAAAATACTGGCGAAGAGAAATTTTTGCCATCACCTTAATGACATATAAAGCTTTTGAATGAGTAAAATGGATCCATTATAAACAAATTTTTTTTACCCAAGTACTGGAAAAAACGAGGGAAAAATTCAGTCGGTTAAGCTGGGATTTCATTTCAATATTTAGTGAAATATCTGATATTTTATACATTGTCTCTGGATTCTACACGAGAATTATGAAATGTGACATTCCTATTTTTTTTATTCGAACGTAACCCTTTGACCTATGAAATGCTGTAATTGATGACCAAATTATACACAAAGTGCTCACAAATGAGAGCCAAATCGTACTGTTCCTTATGCATTTACACGCTGAGTATCGATGAAAAAAAATTGAAGATAAATTTAGTAGAATTCCTGGCGTATCGCGTCAAAGAACTTACAAAGTACTCTTCAACTTGGAGTCCTCAGAAGAAATAAATAAGGATGAGCTTAACTGTTACTAACAAGGTCTTTCCGTGTAATGCCCATGAAGAGAAAGCATTTGGAAATTCAGGAAAGTACTTAACATTTTTATGGTCGCGTACTTCAAAATTCAGGAGAAAGGAAAATTGATAGAGTTGACAGAATAAATAAATTTATCAATCAAACAATTCCAAAAGTTCAAGATTTTGAATTTCTACGAACTTTTATGAGTTATGGGTATTGAGTTTCAAAAATTACTACATTTTCGGAGAATAATAATTTTTAAAAAATGTATTAATAATGTCAATATTATTTAGATGTTATTTTCAGTGTAAAAGAAGGCGTGAAAACGTTGAGATTGGGCAAAATTTCCAAGATTTGAAAAATATAGAACATTTTTCCAAACCTTCAGGACTTTTAGGCGCTTTCAAAATGTTCCAACAGCCTACAAATATTTACCCTTTAACAATAAAGTAAAAATTCAAAAAATTAATTTGGCAAAACCTTTCCACATATTCCAATATTTCCACAAGTTTGAAAAAACTTGGAAACTTGTAAAAAAATTTTGAAGCTTTCAAAGATTCGAAAAATAGGAATGAAGATAAAGTAGAAAAAAATGGAATATTGAAGAAACGAAGATTGAAATTGCCAAAGTATTAAAAAGTTGATTTTTTTCCAGAGCTAAAAGTTTTGAATTTTTAATAATTATTGAAAGTGTACAATTTCTAAATCCAAATACTAAAATATCAAACATTCCAAATACTGTGAAAAATTTTGAAGGAAAAAATTATAGGAGTTAAAATTAGAGGAAGATTGCATTGCAAACATCTCGAAGATTAAAAACAAAACAAATACCTTGCATGTATTTGAAAAAAGGGGGAAAAATGATGGCCATGGAGAAGTGTGACGTGCATTCTTCCCCCATTCATAAAATGAAACAATTTGTCTGAACTTACTGAAAGCTTGTGCGAATAACAATTGGCTGGCCGAAAAAACTTGGCACAGACTCGTCCATCAATGAATGCGTCTTGATGAAATTCAATGTTAAATCCGGCAAGGTCCTGGAGTCATTGACGCACTGTCCAGGACGTGGATCTGGTACTTTGGCACTCTGTACTGGTAGCCAGTTTGAATTAATCGCACTCTGCTCCTTGAAATTGCCCTCAAAAGTGTCGGAAATGTTTTGCAAAGAGAATGCACAAACGGCTGAACCACTGATACTGTTGACTGGCGTTGTGAATGTTCCATATATAAGTTGTGCAGATATTGTTCCATATTGACCAGATATCAAGTCCGTCGTAGATTCTATAAGAAAAAAGAATATATATGCTATTATTGTTCTATGGTATTAATGTCAATATTATTGAGCGTTTTTGCCTGGACAATGTTTCAAGGAAAGTCAATAATTTGAATCTAACAACTAATCCTGTTGGGCTCGCATAATGAGCATGGTGCCGCCTTTTCGGCAACATTTGTTATTTATTTTACGATTAAAAACACTTGAAAACAATCCACATCATTAATTTTGTATTAATTAGCTTGCTTCGACTCAAGTGAACAAATTAAATGGAAAAGATAAAAAATAGAAATTGACGTTCCCTATTGTATGCGTTCAAATACGCGTCTTTTCGCGATAAGTAAAAATACAAAGAACCAACTTTATTCAGATAAGATACTTACGTATTTCATTGAAATAGAATGGAAAATCTCCGGTGACTGAGCAATTTAATCGAGACTTCAAGAACGATGTCCATCTATTGCGAAAACGATGTGGACCACCACGGTCGTATTTACAAACTCTCGCAACACGAGAGAAGACAGCCTGGAATATAAATTGGATCAGTGCATTTCAATCAATTTGTGGCCCAAGTAAAAATCATGTTTGATTCTTTGAATGTAGTTGTTATGGGGCATAGATGTACCAAACATGCCCCAAGGGTCTGTTGTATATGATATACATCTAATGAAAATGTCATATGATTTGTTTTCCTTCTTTGAATACTACCAGGGAACCTAGAAGAGGTAGCAAATTATTAGGAAAAATAGCTGCCCTGATAACATATAGAAATGTCATGTTTTTCAGTAGCCTTGAGTTGTTGCTCTCCTAATGCTCTGATTTCGCCACGATTTACCCGCAGACAAAACATCCACACACAATTGATCCGTTAAAATTTTTTTCAAGTCTCCACTTGAGCCCATTAACCCTTGAGTGTTGCGTGTGAAAATCGTATAGGTTAGTAAACTATTCAGAACAAATATATTGTTTAATTTTAGCTCGCAAAGGCGTTAGTCGAAAGATTCAGGTTTTAAGGTGAGCCCTATGGGACGCTCCTATGTTGAACGTCCAAAAATTTATTATTATCCAAAAACGAAATTGTCAAATTGTTCAGAGTAGTCACATCTGATGAAATTTAGAAATGCACGGTGTCCCATAATTGCAGATTTAAGTTTGGGGGTGAAAAGGTATCATTCCAAGTCGAAAGTTCGAGAATGATTTCCCATGAAGATGAAGTTCTAGGAACTGTTCCAGGTAGATCTCTGGTAATGAGAACCGTTCCAGATGGATGTGCAGTTCTAGGAACTGTTTCGAGTAAAGCTCTAATAACGAGAACCGTTCCACAGGGATGTGCATTTGCGAGAACTGTTCCAAGCGACAGGAAAGGTTCGAAAACTGTTCACGGAAAAAAATTATGGGGATTATTCATTTAATTGGAACCGTTCTCGGCACTGAAAGCACTGACCTAATGGGATGAGCAGTACTGTAGCTAGGTAACTTAAAATTTCAATAATTGCCAGACAGAAAAGTTGAAACTTGGATTTGGAATTGTGTCCGCTCTTCACCCCCAAAGATAGGGTCCGTAGTTGTAGGAGTATTCTAGATTCCTGATTGACCAAATATTTCAATTTTCTCCTCAAAATTGGACAAAACATTGTGCGGCGCGGCGCTTACGATGCGACCGATGATATCGGAGAACAGGTAAGACTACTGCAAGCTTGAGGGGTGACCCCGGTGAAACTTCGAAGTCCTCGCAGGGCCTTCGGACCCACCAATCGGGTTTTGATATATAAAGGCATATCCAAACAAGTGAGGAAAATTCCGGACCCAATCCATTTTGCCCCATATGCCCATAAGAAACATTGTTTTTCGTGTTTTGAGCTGCAAAGTGCTTTGATTTTAATTTTTTTTTTTCAAAATGTTCGTCATACTCGAAAGAACAAAGTTAAGTATCCGTTTTATTCAATTCGCTTTACATCATGAGAAAATGATTTTTTAGTTTGCGCATTTTTTCTACTTTTTCGAAAAATCTCAAAATTTCTCGTTTTCACTAATTGATTATTATAATCATACGTAATATTCTTTATGACGATGAAAATGATGACAGAATTCACATTCAGTAGAAAAAAAATTATAGTACTTGTATCTGTCTATGAGAGAAATCTGAGAAAATACAGACATATATGTAGTAATCTGCTCAGATAAAAATACAGAAATAAATCATAAAATTCGTTTAAATCTTGAACAAATCATTTTTCTCGTCATAAAAGACATATGACGTGTGATTACAATAATCAATTGAAAACGATGAATTTCGAGAGTTTCCGAAAAAAAGAAAAAAACCCGCAAACTAAAAAATCATTTTCTCATGATGTAAAGCGAATAGAACAAAACGGATAGCTTTGTTCTTTGGAGTATGACGAACATTTCGGAAAAAAAAGAATTGAAATGGGACGAAATTTGCGGACCGAGGAGCACTTTGAAGCTCAAACCACGAAAAAAAAGTTTGTTATGGGTATATGGGGCAAAATGGGTTGGGTCCAGAATTTTTCTTACTTTTTTGTATATACCTTTATATATCAAAACCTGATTGACGGGTCCGAAGGCCGGGCGAGGACTTCGAAGTTTCACCGGGGTGACCCCTTACGGCAAGCTCAAATTGAAAGAATACTCTGCTAAATTAGGCAAGTTAGCTTCGACTCTGAAATATGATAAAACCGGGTGAATTAACTTTATCGAGGCTCGTTTTTTGATGAATATATAAACAATTAGGCGATATCGAGTAACTTTTTGAGGAACTTTTTGTAGAGACGATTAAGATCTAAAAAAAAGTTCTTAGGAAGATTAGTTCAGTTCGTCTAGATTCGGAGATATTCATCAAAAATCGCGAGTTATAAATATGCTTCCCTCGTACTTCCACTTTACTATAGAAATTATCTCCATCGGTTTTGCCTAGGTCTCACGTAAAGAAATTATGCCCTGACCTATTACTAATTTGTTTCTACTAATTGAAAAAGTCTTTAGCAAGATTGTCCCGATTATCCTAGATTATGAGCCATCATCGCAAGCTAGGATGACCGATAAATGGACTGCCACGTTTTACCACTTCGTTGCAGTTTGTCAAAGAACTTATTTATACTTTCAAACAAATAAATATATCATCACTCACCTTTCCACAGTTGATGTATTCAACTGCTGTTTCTCGGAAGAAAAAGTAGACAAAATCTCCTTGGGTCATTGAGCTGACAAAATTTGGTGCTGAAACGGAAATAGTGAACATTTCTTGAGTAAATTTCCGTGCAAACAAACTCAGTTAGCAGGGAAGGAAAGGCAGAACATTCTATCCGGCAATAATTGGCAAATAAAACCAGTGTAATGGTGCACATTTCAGAACTTTATCAATTTGCCGACTCGCAGTAAATGTTTCATGATACCAATGTTTGTTAGTTAATAATTAAAAATTGATTAAACATTGATCCCTATGACACGGTTGAGATCGATAAAGGTACAACTCATTATGCGGGGTGAATTGTTCGAATATTGGATACATGGGCAATATATAACCATCGAAATGAGGATTAACTTGAGCAGTTGAGGCCAGGCTTCACGATTGTTAATTTTTTCCGTTTGAATTTTGATCAATGAACCTTATTGACTGTGGATAGCGCTATCAAATTTGGACGAAAAATTAAATGAACAATATATAAAAGTAAATAATATATAATGAGCAAAAAACAAATAATGCGTTAGGCATGTCAAATTAAAGGTATTGCAGGATTTTAAATTAGGAGGTCCTGAATTTAACAACCGTGCTGAAAATTCCTGCTGACATGCCAAATATTGTAGAAAAATTTAAACGATTATTAACACCTATAGATGACTATAATATTACATGCCAATGAATTTTGCCCCATGTGCATATCTCATATCACACAATACACAAGGACATATTTTTTTTTTTAATTTTGACTTTCATATATAATCGGAGTAAGAGTAAAAAACCAAAAATAATTTCTGACTGTGTAATGCATGGAACGTAAAGTTGATACATAATTTTGTTGGATTGTAAGGAATATTTGAAGAAAATAAAAGTTGAATCGCACTGAAAATTCAGACACCTGGAAGTCCTTAAATGTACATATACAAAAATTTTCAAAAACGTCAAAAAATTAGAAAATTTCCAAAATTTTGAAGTTTTAAATATTTAAACAAAAGAAAAAAAATTGAGCATTCCAAAAGCCTGGAAAAATTCCACGATACTCAAAAACCTTAAAAATTTGAAAAACCAAAATTTTAAAAAATTCCAAAAATTTCATAATACAAAATCAAAGGTAAGGAATAAGAAGGCATTTTTCAAACACTATATTGTATATGATATCATGTACACTAATGTTTGAATATGAATCATCCCACATCTATCCGACACATTCAATTTCATCAATAGCAGTTAGAGTATGAAACAAAGCATGACGATTTTTCATTGAAATAATTCTAGAATTGAAAAGAGTGAAATTGCGAGGGAGATCAATAACAAAATTGTAACCGACAATTAAGGTACCTCAAAAACTGTTCCCCCACTTTGAGTTGTGGTATATTTTCGGTAAACATTGTTTGTCAGATTGAAATGAATCAACGCGCTTGATTCACATAGGATGTGGGTTTATGGCTTCCCTATGTGGGTTGTTAATTCATTTTTGTAGGGTCCTTCTATCCGATTGTTGAATCAAAAATAACGTGTTGATTATTTCAGGCTGTCGATTTTCCGTCAAATTTAGATCAAACTTCAGGATTCTTTTTTTTATTCTTAATGCCTTTCATCCATTAAGAATATATGAGCTTATGGACCATACACGGTAGCGCAATCGCGTGATAAGACACAGGGAACCATAGAAAGGTATGTCGATACAGGTAGAATTTTAGAAATGTTGAAATTTTCAAAATTTTTGAGGTTTCAGATTTTTTGAAATCCGTGAAGATTTTAAAATTCTTGAAATTTTTGAAATTTTTAATATTATTTAATTCTTGAATTTTCTAAACTTTTCGATTTTTTTTCGAAATTTTTGAAGTTATTGAGTTCTTGAAAAGTTTCAGATACTCAATTTTTTTTTAACTCTCCGTATATCTTATATATTTACCTTTCGGTATTATTATAGTCTCAATTTTGCACTTTTGTTATTTTCATTTCTTTAAAGTAAATTACTAGTAGTTTTTTTTATAGGACAATTTAGCTCCATGATAGCGTTAAAAAAATGGGTGGATTCTTTAGTTGGCCAAAAAAAACCCGAGTGTGGACGAGAAAATTGTCAAAATTCAGTGAATTGATGAATTAATGAATTGATTGATCGCGTGTAATTCAGACTTCATTCAAATATACTTCAGAATTTCCGCAGCTTTGGAAAATTTTGTACATACAGTTATCATTAATGGTTTGAAAGTTACAAGTAAATAAACAGAGAAAAAAAAATATCTGAAATTTTGAAAAATTCTGGAAAATGAAATTTCATGGGATTTTGATTACTTGTGAAACGCCAATAATGAGTATTTTTCATTAATTTGAAACAACTGAAATTTTTAATACGTTTTAAATTTGTTTGATTCTGATTTTTTTGAGATTTTCGATTGTTTTAAGTAAAAAAACAATTCTGAATTTTCAAAATTTGTTGGATTTTTAGAATGTAACTTTTTTAACTTTGTGAAATTCTAGATATTCCAATTTCTAAAAATTGTAATAACTGTATAGCTTTTGACATGTTCCAATTTTTTACATTTATGATGTTTCCACAGTTGCTGAAATTTTAGGTAGTTCAGAGGGCCTATTTCCAAAAATATACGAAGCACATATGTGTGGGATAATGGATCAAAATCTACTAAATTCACTGTGGGCAGATGAAAGGTTCCATCATATGTAATTCAGGAGCTGAGTGCCTAAATCATCATGATTTCACTTTACTGTACATTTATTAATTATCTATTCAGTCTATTTAAGCTACAATAGCTGGTGATTTCAGGACCGAATTTCAACAATATTTTTTCGAAAGTTCACTTTATAAATTTGGGCATCGTGTGGAGTATGTGGATCTAATTCTCTAAGGAATCTATGTATTTTGAGACCCCATACATTCCTCTGAGTTGAAAATTCGAGAAGGTAAGTAAGTTCCAGTTTGGCTGGAATTATATGTAATTTCCCCAAAAAAGTGTCTTCAATATTTCATCAATGTTAGAAATATGAAAAACAATATAAGACATTTTGAAAAAACCTAATACCAATCATGGTAACAAGTTCACCTGCACACGTGATTCCAGCAAAACAAATACCGAAAACATAATTTTTTAAATGAAAACAGAAGCATTATTTCTGTCAGGAGTGAACTTCCCTCAATGAATCAAGTCGAAAGATATTTTCGAAAGTGTTTTCTATTCCTAAAATAAATCTGTTGACGTTTTAACGCTTGGAGCCATTATCGAAATAATTAAATATTTAACGAGATGTGAAAAATCGACTCGTAACATTCAACCACTTTACTTCTGGATTCACCCTCGAGCTGTCTTGAATGGGATTTTTAAGTGAAACAGATGGCTACATCGGAAGCTACTAGCTGGGTTGAGCCTTTGTACACAGATGGTGAATCATGGCCAGTGAGAAGGATATTAAACGTTTTATTGGAAAATCACAGAAAAATTTTCTTGTGCTACAACAGAGGTATCAAATTTGACCAAGCATCTCTGTTCAATCCGATTTTTTTTTCATCTTTTTTCAACAACAATGGGTAACGTTAATATCATATGTTACATCAACGGAAATTCAAACTCGAATTTTTTAAATGCTCTGAAAACGTTTAACTTCCCTCTCCGACAATTCGTGCATATTAGCACGAATAACATTTAAAATATAACATAATAATATAATATAATATAAATATATTATATATAATATAAATATATTATATATAATATAAATAATATAAATAAAATATAACATAATAACTTAGCGGTAATAACATTTAAAATGATACTACCGGTAAACCAAAAAGTAATGTTTGCTTGTGTAATATTTGAAAAATGAAAAAGAATTTTACCATGTATCTTTTTTTGATTACCGCCTCCACCCAATGTAGGACATACCGCGAGCCCCCCCCCCCTCCTCGCCCCCCGGTGATGACAATGGCAAGCGACTTTTTCCAAAACTGTACAGCATTCACATAGTTTAAACCAATGGCCATGATGCCTAATGGACATTATATTCCTTGGTAATTGAAGGAAAACCACGGAAAACCTGAATTTTTACAGGTATTTCTTTCACAAAACTCCCGTTCGACGATGAATCGGTAGAAGTTAGAGCCTGGATAATTCTACTCTACTATCCGAAACGGAGACTCCCCATGCGGGGATTCAATCCTCGGACCTCATGTGCCAAAGGTCAGCGCTCTAACTATACGACTGTGGCCGTCGGTAATTACTATGCATCTAAGAGGTGGCGGACTCCCTTTTGGGACTTCCTGTGATCTCCACAGCACACACATTGTGTCCACCCTTGAGTGAAGAGCGAAGTATTCTTATATATCGTGTGCTTTAGTGGAGGCACGGTATCACTATGTAAAATCGGTGGGTGGCCCACTCGGAAGCAGACATCACATTTTGTGTGGCGCGGGGGTTACACAAGGCCCGCAAGTCGATTACCCCTTCGAAACCGCTACTATGGACCCCAACTAGGTTTTTGGTACTTCGATAATGGTGGTCGAGCCATTCAGATTTAATATATTACCAGAAACTCTTTGCAGAGCAGTCTGTTAATACTATCTGAGATATATTACTAGAAACTCTTTGCATCTATGGTAGAAGCACCTTAGAAGAGTGGTAAAATTTGCGGTGGACCGTATAAGTAGGTTAAAAAGTTAAAGCGTCGGAACGTATTTTTCGATGCCGTTTTCAGTTGAAGAGTAGAGGCAAGCAATGAGAAAGGTAAAACATCACCACACACTGTTCTCATCGTGAAAATAATTTCCAAGATGGTATCAAAACAAGAAGTGTTCGATAAAAAGCTTACATATGTATAAATCATGCTTATTCCGATCATATTGTTCCAACGGAACAATAACTAACCAAATCGCGAGTTGAATTTTTCCAAAGAAACACTATCTTGTACTGAACATTTTCAATTAATAGATATTATTGGACATAAACATCTGTCAGTAGCGAAGTGACCAGTGAAAAAAGTGTCATAATGCAGCTGCAGATGGGTCCAGAAAGTTACAAGTTAATATCGCCAACGTGGACTTGTTTTTCAGGGAAGGTGACATATTCTTACATATTGTGACGTTGGAGATGTTCTATTCGGCACGAGATAGTTGCGAGTTTTGATAAAAATCAGGGAAGAATTTGTGTAACGAAGTCGTAGAACGGAGTAAGTATATTAATCGCTTCTGTTTTTGGCAAATATCTGACGATCTGGTGGCATTGAGATAAGCTCCATAATCGTATTTGTTTCACACCCCACTGACAACCTCGAGTTCACAACGCTTTTCCAAAACTTTGAAATCGCATTTCACAGTTTTTGAAAGCACATCGACCTGCGGGATTTTGCGGATTGTTTCTCTTGTATCGGTCGGTCATTGGTTGGGAAACGGTTGGATGTGCTATGATTGGTTCGACAACAGGTTCATGCCATAAAAAATTTCAAATCTAGAGCGTAGTTTTGAAAAATAGTAAAAACAAAATTGGTAAACGATGAAAGATTGTGCATAAGTGACTGCCAGTGATGAGACACCTGATTGGCCCTGTGAAAGTCCCTTGCAGGGGGGGGGGGGTGAGGCTCGTGATAGGTCTACTAGGGACTTTTCTTTATTTTTGCAGCATGGATTAAAACACGAGTGTGGAGACAAGCTAAGCTACTCCGTTTTACCACTTTACTACACATTTGTCTGATATAAATACGCCTTATTTGACAATTTGTTGCATGTGCTCTATGTGATTTTACAAGAAACTTTCTGTAAAAATAGTCTAAAATTCGAACATTCTGTTGTTAATATTTTTATCGAATTTCTCGAATTCTGCCGATTAAAACAAACATAAAGCATACTCAAAATTGCGAAATTGATTATACTTAGTCGGAGCACATGAAAACTGTCCAAAAATAAGAAAAGTTTTTTTTCAATGTTCAGCTTTGTTAAAATATGCTAAAATAGATCTATTATAGATCTATACCAAACGATTAAAATAGTATCCTTTTGTAATATCTGACGTTCCCAATAGAGCTTTCATGCCAAAGGCTTCAACTGATTCAACTAAAATTTGAGTTCTATGCATGCACCTAAACTAGACAATTGATTAGGCCATACCATTGAGACTCATGGAGTCATACTGTTCAGTTTGCAGGGGCTCTCTGTATATAATCGGATCCATCCCCGAGAAATCAGCTACAGTGCCCGTATAAAGTTCCCCATCAACATGAACAAATGTGCTGTTCTGTTGTGGATCATACGGGCACAATGCCTGGCCTGACTTTTCAGTGGCCATCGTGTAATTACCACTTTGTACCACATAATCCCTGCACATTGGCTTAAATGCATTGGTTGCACAGATGAGTAAATTTGATGATCCAGTTTTAGCCATTATTCTCATATAATTTTGGCATATTTCCTCATCCTTTCCCTTGACAACGCACATTTTTACGTCCTTATCCGATGAGTACCATGTCAATCTTTGTTGCTCGGTTAAGTCAGTTAAACTAAGATTATGCACCAAATTTCTGAAAAAGAAAACCAACATTTTATTATTTTTCTGTATAAATGAAACTGTATGGGACAATCTGACCCCCTTAAAAATGAGAGTGCCTAACCCCGGGTTCGAAGTACCACCTCTAAATAACACCGAGAAATAATGGCATATGTCAACATAATATTTTCCTAATCAACATTTCCAGCTCAACATGCCTCCATTCAGCATTTCTTTACTGGATATTTTTCTCCAATCGTCGCTGGAGCCAATGTTTCCTTCGAGTAAATCTTCTTTGTGATCAGACGTTCGTTTCTTGATAATCTCACAGTGGGAAATGCGTTATGATGAATATTCGATGAGTAAAGTGTGAATAAAAGTTCGTTTCCGCAAGAAATCTTGTAATTGTACTGGGTGTGGACGTTCTCCGATGGAGTCATATACCAATTATGGAAAAACAGAAGTAATGAAGCGAAAAAAATAGTCCTGGTGATAAATCTTTGTCGCGTTGGCGGTCGACGCTACTAATTAGCTCTGATCCCTTAAATAGGCAATTAAGACTTTTTTTGTGTTGAATGTACTGTAACCCCTTGGAACTAATATACACCCTTCGTGGGGTAGAAAAATGCAATGCTTTGGATTTCATGAAAATCGCCGTATTGGAAATTTGGGTTTTAACGTGGTGGTTGAATTTGAGACTACTGAGAGTGAAAATGTTGAGTTTGCCTATATTGAGCTGGTATGTTAAGTTATCAAATATTGGTTGGATGCGTAATCGAAGGAAGAAGCTGATAATATTTGAATTCAAGAGTAAAAAAAATTGCATAACCCCGGTAATGTAGTTGAAAGAGCGCTTGGCGCTCGACTGCGAGACCCGGGTTCGAATCCCTTCTGGGACTGTCAACGATATGTTTCCTCTTAAATTGCTTCGCTTTTTTCATTACAAACGGCAGATCTTTTCATTCATGTAATTACAGCCCCGTCTCTCTACACACACACACACATATTTAGCCAATGTTCAAGGGAAACGTATTTTACACTGTTCTGCCTAAATATTTCAGTCTCGCTCACAAATTCATTTTGATGAATGGGACTTACTATTTTCAATTAAACGAAAATTTTGTCCATGATTTTTACATTTCAAGATATCCATTCAAAACTGACTTGAAGCATTTTACCCCTTCCGTACCCAACACAGGATAAATTTTCGCCACAAAATGGTTTGAAATTGATCAAAGTTAGCTAACTCTGAGGCGAATACTTCTTCTCTTCGTGTAGATCCACCCACAAAACATTCCTTGGGAACATGTGCTTTCATAATTCAAGATAATTTAACTCTCTTTACCTTCCCCCAATGAGCAGATAGTTTCCATCCCTCAGCATCAACCGGAAGTAGTCCGTATGTGTTTCGTTACCAGTGAATCTAAACACATCCTCCGCACCTGGAAATACAACCATAAACTTTTAGAAACCTATTGATAAGACTTTACTATTTGTTTTTACTACATTCCACCCTCAAAGCTGATAGAAATGTCTGCCCAGTAGAATTTTGAAGAATAGAGCTGAGATAGCCTGGCGATTATCTGATTTTCAGAATTTTAGTACATAGTTTTATCATTTTCCAGCGCTCAGTATTTTTTTTTATCTTTAGCCAGTTTTATTATCGATGAAAATATGTCGAAAAAAAATTGTTCTATGACAATGAATTTGCAATGAGAAAGGGAGTATTTTCCGAAAGAATGCTATTATAAAAAGGATATAACTGATATCGATAACCCATCGATATATCTCGAAATTTTGTCAAGCCGAAATGGGCGCGCAGCCGCGCCTTCGCTGACAATCGTAGTCGCTATCCCTATTTATTCCTATTCAAGAAAATTCAAGAAAATACATACACATAAATGAACATCGTTAGCGTTGAAATATCTCAGAAATTATGACATCCAAAACGTAATGGCGTTTTGTGGCAAAAATTGTACCAACGGATTAAAATCGAATATCGATATTCGTGATGTCGATTCGGGTTTAGGTTTCAAAAGTATGACAATTGTTCGAGTTGTTATGTAGTTTTATAAGTTTCGAGTGTTTTACTTATTCTGTTCAGTGTTGAAAATGTTATATGTACGCGATAATTACAGAAAAAACAAAAGATGGTTGCTCCAAATTGGAAAACTGAAAGCGCTCATTTTTTCAGAATCGATGATGAACAGTATATCTTCAACTTCGGAAAAGAATCGTTTCTACTTCAAGTTGCATATCATAATGCAGTGCGCGCAACACGCGTTTGGCGTGAATCGATTCGTCGACTAAAAATATTTGCTCAATTATGAATGATTCTTTTCCTTGAATTCGAATTTCATCCTATTCCAAGGTTAATATATCCAGTAATAAAATGATGCGGACTGACTTTTGGCCAAAATATCCACATAAATTATTCGGGTAAAAGAAATCCAAAATAAACGGGATGTGGGTATGACGCTTTGCGGGTCGAACCAATAACTTCCCGATCGTTCCGCCGTATCTATTATATCCATAATTTCTGCCCATGTCTCAAATTAAGGACTTTATAAAGTTTTCGAAATTTTTAAATATTAGAAAAATTTATAATTCTTAATATGAAGTAGTTAGATAAACAATACAATTTGTTCAGAACAATTGACTATGGGTGTTGGCAAAAAAGTCATGAAACGTCAAATGTGTAGTTTTACGCGTGAAACGACTTGCATTACACCCTTTGTTTCGTATCTCGAAGCGTTCTTGCGATCGAGCGATCTAAACAATTGAATTTGTTAATAACTATTAACTATCGGTGTTAGTTAAAAAAGTTATACAACATGGAATATGTATTTTCGAGTGTGGAACAAATTTCATTGAGTAATTTGTTTCGTATTTTTAAACGTTTTCATGATGCAGCGATATAAACAATCCTTTTTGTTAACAACAATTAACTATGACTGTTAGAACAAAAAGTCATAAAACGTCAAATGTGTATTTCGTGGCGGGGAACAACTTTCATTCAACACTGTTTTTCGTAGCTCAAACTGTTCTTGCAATAGAGCGATATAAACAATTGAATTTGTTAGTAACAATTGAACGAATCATTTTTCGCATAAATCGTTCCTTTCAGACCTGGAGAATAGTAAGTTCTGTCGATCAAAAAAAAAACGTAAATCGCTACGTTGGTTTCTTCGGAAACGTTAAACAAAGTTTTTGGTCACACACACACACACACACACACACACACACACACACACACACACAAACACTTTTCGGAAAACGACTCGGGATGATGTGTGAAACGTCGAGAAAAGTGAAAATATCATGAAAATTTCACTTTCGATTTTCGGGGTCATTACAATAACTTCCCTATATCGGAAAGTTAAAAACCTATGCAATAAAAGAATCGACTATTTTTATTTTTAATATTTTCATACATTTTCGACAATCAGTTAGGATATTTTTTTTTCTAGCAAAGCAAGGTGACTTTTTCAATGTTAATAAATAAGATGTTAAATTTGAGTACTGATCGAAAAACAAATAAAGTTCAAGTATACAAAATAGTATTAACTAAAGAATTTGATTTTTTCTGCAAGCTTGGTTAATTTTCGAAGAAACATGAAATCTTTTATTCATTCGCTAAATACATACATATTTGCTCATAAAAAAATTATTAACATTTTTGTATGGCAGAATAATTTGTGCGGAAACCTTATCGACCATTGGGAGATAGCGCTATGCTATCGCCGCCATTTTTCAAGTATTTCAATTATCACTTAATCTAACGCTAAAAATAATCCAAAATAAAAACAATCCTACTCTAAATTATAGAGAAAACGAATATCGTTTTGAGTCCGATTCTGGTTATACCTCCTTAGGTATGCAAATTATGAAAAACTAATTAAACCTAAAATGCATGTATTTACATGAGGAACAACTTTAGGTAACACTTCTTGCGTTATTTCTGACCGTTTACGTATCTAACGATTCAATTCTGACCAATTGAAATTGTTAAGAACCATCATTATACTGAACGAATTGCATCTGAAATTTAATTCCCTCTTAGTAGGAGATACTTCAATAGAGATCTCAGTGACCTCGATGACTTAATTCGGCAGTGACAAACCTAGCATCAAGATGTTGATGACACACACACCCAAAACAAAATTCAATTAACGATATTGTAGCGCAGTGGACTTTCCGTAACTCTCCAATCGGTAATTCTCCCAGCGCCAACGATCAGCGACGTGCCCGATGTACGTGACATTAGAAACAACGCGAGAAGGATATGTCCGTTTCGTTGTATGCCGTCGTGCCTGGGCTCGTGAGCTATGTAATATGAATGCTTCGGAGAGATTAGGCCTATCTCTCTCTTTCTATGGACACGCTTATTCGGAGCGTCGATTTCTTCGCCCCGGCCCATTCGCTTGTACTTCCTACGGTAGCCGCTGTCTGAGCATTCCGTCAGGGGGAGTACTGGACACCCACCCATGCAGCTGGGGCCGACTTACGCCATTTTAGGCCATCGTATTTCTAAACACAGGGTAAACAGAAACCCCTGTGCTCCGATGGCGGGCACCTATGATGGAACCCCCTATACCTGCACCGGGTTAGAGTCCCGCCCGGCCGTGTGATCTCATTTTATGGGTAACGCCGATAGCACACACACACACAGAGTTCCTGCTATCGGTCGGAATTCATGAAAAAATATTTTTTGAAAAACGTCCTCTGGTAGCCAAGCTACCTCTAGCATAGTAAACGAATACTGTACCCATTACGCCAAAGCCCCGAGCGTGGAAGTGGTAATCTGTAACTCTCCATAGGCGGAAACGTCAGCCCACAGACTGGAGAGTTATGCGCAGTGCAAGCATTGAGATTGATACCGAACTTCATATTTTCACTTTTTTTCTCAGAATTGGCAAACATATTGGGCGGTGTACATGGAGAAAAAGGTCCAATGAAAATTATGGAAGTAGTCATATAATGCGCGAGAAAAATTCATTTTCCGTCCCTGCGGGAACTCTCTTTACGTCGACGCCGGAACGGAAAAGGATGTTCTAACCACAGGAGGTAAAATGAAGGACACTCAGCCACGTGCTTACCAGCCACCCTTGCGGCTCGGCTGGTAATTGACACACACGACAGAGGATTCTTTATTTCACCTCCCTATGTTTGAAAAGTATGCCATTTTTTTATATATAATTCTGAGTAAAAAATCAACGAAGATATGGGAACATTCCGGCTTGACTCAGGAAAAAATCTTAAAAGTTACGCAATTCGGCGATCAATTAAAAAATTTATCGATATTTTCATGAACGACTGGGTTGGACCATAAAATCCTTGGCAAGGTTCCAACAACTTTTACTTGATTGTTCCGTGAGTTTTATGCTCAATTTCGTTGATTTTCTTCAGATCATTCAGCGTTATGCAGTGCAACCAAACGAAAATTGATAATGTTTTCAGAGAATTGGATTGAATTACATATTTGACCGGATCCACCGTCTATTCAATTACAAGCTAGGACCGCCGTTTGATCTAGTGTACACACAAGGTGGATTGAAATTAGATGTGATCGAGTGTCCAGCAAGAGGACATGAGAAAAGCTACGGGTGCGTCTCTCTCTGCTTAGAGATAAGAAGGAAAACAGAGAGCAAAACAATTTAATTAAAAAGCAGCGGGTATGCTCGGCATTTCCGACAGAGCAAAAAAATGAGGGACTAAAATAACCCTTAACCAATGATGTAAAAAATTTAATGCAACACGTTTCTTACTCTCTGTTTCTGAAATGTGACAATTGCGGGTAAAAAAAATCCTAATGTATCAACTGCAGATGTTAGTTTTCATCCGGTAGATGGCGTTAGTCGTAAAGGAACTTAACAGCAATCTATATCAGCACAAATCAAATAGCAGGAGGAAAACTCGCAATTACTTTTTAAATTTTTTCGATAAAAATTTCGATATAATTCCGCTGTAAGTCGCTCAAAATTGCCCATTATTTTTTAATCAAGTATTTCAGGGTAAGTGAATCCTACAATGGAATTGCCAAATATAGGCGCACGACGCTGGTACAGTATTTGATGGAATGTCTCATATCTAAGCGTAAACCGCTATGGATGATACATTTGGACTGCTCATCGGCCACAAAATTTGACACGATCTTGATTGTGAGAATTTCCAGGTAATAGTTTTCCAAGTAACTACGACTTTCTGACGGCAGGATAGCGTATTTCTCCCACTTCCCCCTCCCCAACTCTAGCTGAAAGTTAGTGGCGTATTCGTAGTTTGTTGCCAGTTCCATTTGGAATGGTCCTAAAGTTTTTGGTCTAACCTCGCTGTCTGGTGTATTGCTTTCCAGCTTCAACAGATAGCTCAATACAAATCATTCTCTATATTCCCCAATCTACAAACTACAACTAACTGCACCAAACGATTCCGTAAATTATCCATAAACTAATAGGGAGCTTAGTTCTTATACTTTTCCGATAGGAGAAAGTATTCTCCCATGAGAAACTTCAAATCGATTTTTCAACAGATCTTCAAGTTTCAAGATGGTTTTATTTCTAACATTTTTAGGTACCTTGAACACACGTGCGTGCGTGTGTTTGTGTATGTTACCGTTGCATTGCGCTTTGCCGTTGAAGGAGAAAGGGCTTCAACGGAAATGAGGAGTGAGAGTATCCCACAAATATTGCCCCAATTTTGAACCAATAAACTGTTAATCTCATTTCAATATTATCAATCAATTCGTTATCATACAACTTTCTCCATTCCCATATTTTTTCATAATAAAACAATTGTTCAATCGACGAATGCGGTAAGAGTGACGGATAGAATGGAGCCGAAAAAAAATGAGATAAATTGTGAAAGAAAAACGATGGCATGAAGTGGCATGACAAAACAAAAAAGTATGGAATAAAGAATACGAAGAAGAGAGGATAAAGTAGCAGTGATGGCAAGCGAAATGGACAGTTTGGAGTTTGTAAAAAGCCAACTAGATGAGAGGAGTAAGGTCCCCAGAGCTTTCATGACAAATAGAACGTTGGATATATTGTATACCACACTATAGGAAATTTTCCACTTCTGAATTCTCCACAATCACACATACATACGTAGTCGAAGACAATTTCTAAACTATGAGAACAATAGAGCACTTGGCCTTCATGGTATGGATAAGTCAGAGAAGCATTCGCTTCAGTAGTGAATGGTGTGGGCTTTTGTGTAAGACACATTTACGAGTCAAGCAATATCATCTTACCAATGAAATTGAAGGTATAGTAGTCCCATGCGCTTAGGACCTAATGTTTATTGAGCAATAAAGTAGGTAAACTGGTGAAGTGATTTGATGGGCTTGCATTAACGTAATAAAAGGAGCTGTTTCTTCCTGGAAATCAACGCAGAGTTCAAACTGTTAAGCTTAGCCCTTGTGCTCTTTTTCCCCACTTTTCACCTTTGAATCAAACTTAAAACAAGAATAATTTGAAAATATATTCCTGCTTTAAACTATATAGAAGAAATATATCATCGCATTTTTGGAACATACTATTCTCAAATATTGGAAAATTGTGGATTAACAATTGGCTATAAATGTTTTTATTTTCCTCATTATGTTATCTAATCTACATTTGTAGATTAAGGTTAATCTACAATGACCACAACACGAAAACGGTGCAGTGTCACTAATGTGATTAATATATCTATAGCTATTAAGTGTAATTGTTTACGATGAGTACAGAGATATTGATTACGTGAGAAATGTCTGGCGGAGAGATGCGACAATTCAAGGATGGAACGAAGCTCGCCCCCATCAACGGTTTGAAAAATATTCTTCGAGACTTGGGCAGAAGTAGCTTTTCTGTCTCCTCTGCTGCGAAATTATATTCGGCTAGTTTTTCAACATAGGAGACGGCAGAAATACCCCACGCTGAGTGGAATCCGTACCGTCTTCCAAGCCCCGATTTTAACAGGGATTGCAAGATGCAACTGTTGTATTGATGTTGCGATTTTGATTTTAAATTATTGGCTGTAAATCCATGAACATCACTGAACGACGCATCGATGGGGAATAGACCACTAAAAATCCAGAGAGGATGTGCAGAACATCAGCCAAATCTTGTTAATTTTTCTAAAGCCGGGCTCGCTTTTGCGGTTTTCTCCCAGTGTGCGAAAGTCTGCCATTTGGTACCTTGTCCGTGAAGTAATGTTTCACGCCCGCGAAATCCTACCCAAGCATCAAAACAAATTATCCGACACATAGACAGAAAAACCTTCCGCAGGACACTTCGTATCCGTAAACCGCAGTCCACGGACAGAACGGAGAAAAATTTTGTCCGACACATGATTTTTTCTCATGATGATGCCTGAATTTTTTTTTCGCCAAGGATGAGGGTTGCAAAATGAGAATGAAGTTTCTTCAACGTTTAGTGGGCATAGTGACGACAATATCGATTTAGTGTTTCGCTTGAGCCCTTGTGTTAAAATATACTATTTCATCAATGTATGTGTATAAATCTTATCAAGCATTGCACAGCAAATCAATAGGGAATCGATCACTTAGTGTCTTCCAGTGGCTATTCCTGTAGGTCCGTACTTAATGTTAATTCAGACGGACAGACAGCTGCGCCCATTGGACACTAGCAGGCTCCCTTCTTGGCTTAATCTCAATTATACATCTTCATGTCTGTGCCCGTTTCGAGAAAGGGATGAATGACGAGGCAATTAGTTGGTACGTTGTTATGCAAGATATCCAGTGACACTTGTATACATGAGACTGTACCTAGTATACAACTAGAGATTTTACTGTTACGCATAATTGTATAATTTGATATGTGTCCGTATTATTCATAAGATTCTGTGTCCATCGCCATAATGGGTTACAAAAATAAAACCAATGTTACTTTCGGAAAGACTAACTGTATAACCAGCTGTGAAATGCGTGCGACCCATCGAAAACCCTTCCCAGTTTGTCATTTCTACCTACAAAGACTTTTTCCCTCATTTTCTCAATAATTTCATTAACTCCTCACTGAGTGGTTTTGGGGAAATATGTTGTAAGGTTTTTTTGGGGGAAACTTTATTTCTGACAAACGAGGTATTTGTGAATTTTCTCTCTGAAATCGGTGAAGGAAAATTTGCGTACATGAACCGTTACACACAGACACACACACTTTACGTTAAAAATTATTTGCAAATGTTGGAAACGTTTTAAAGGGTTTTGAACGTTGCTTTTCCATTTTGGGATATTCAATCAAAACTTCCCCTATTACAAAGCTAGAAATATGTATATCTATTTACACCCAACAAAATTAAAACTTCTCATTGGGACTGAATTTCAATATCCCGGATTCAAATATTGTGTTTTTAGTTTCATATTTCAGTTTTGAATTGGAAATTTTCAATTTTTTGCAAAATTTCATAATGTGTGAATTTTTGGGCATTGCAATTTAAAAAATATGAGAGCATTGAGAATTCCTGATAATGGGGAGAATTTCTTATTCCACTTTTTTAGATTTATGATCAAAATTTTCCGACGTTACAAAACTTGTGGAAGTTATAATTCCTTCCAAGTTTTTGAAGTTCGAAATATTTCATTTTTTTTCCAAAATTTGAAATTTCCGAGGTCTTTGGTATTTTCAATATTTTTTTCTAATTTTTAATCTAAAGTTAAAAAAAAAATTTGAGAATGAATTATCTAAAATCATTCAATTTTCATTTTTTCTAAAATGCTTCATTCGTGGTTTCAATCATTAGAATTCCTCAATTTTGAAGTTTTTGAAAATCAAGCAATCATTGAAATCTAAAAATGGAAAAATTTCTAGTCCTGAAATTTCACAAAATGCTGAAACAACAATTTGTGTTTTTTTTTCTCAAAATATTTTTAAAAACTATGTGCCGTAAAATGCGAAAAATGTGGAAAATAAAAGTTCTTCATAATTATTTACCTACTAATAATGAATTGAAATAGAAAAAATTTTGAACGTTTCCAAAAACAAAATGACATTCTCGTCAGGCGATGGGAACCAATCACAGAATGACCGTAACCTTTTATGGGGCTTGCACCATAAAAATCTGCGGTGGGCGTGTCCATATAGAGTATCCTGACGTTACTCCTATTTCCAAGTGGTTTAAAGAAACTATTCTAAATGAATGACAATGTATAAATTACTTTTTCTCTATTTCGTAGAAAAATGGGTTCCTTCTATATATGCATTAGATTAATAAAGCAACAAGGTAAAAAAATATTTGTTCTTTTGCAAAGCTTTTGATGTTTCCTGAATATTAATTTGTTCTTTAATGTCCTGAAGTATTCGACAATGCATAGAAGATAATTTTTTTTATAAAAGTTTCAAACTTCCCAACTTCTGAAAATTTTGAAAATTATTTACATTTTCCATCTCTCGCAACTGTCATGTTCTTTTCTGAATTTTCAATACTCTGACGTTTTGAAAATGAGAAACCTTCTTTCACTAGAATGCTTGAGCATTCTGACAATATACCAATTCGAGACAATGTACCATTTTTTAGTCTTGAAAAATGTTGACATCCTTTATCGAGTGCAGCATCATCAGCCGCCTTTATTCATAAACGTTAAACATATCCATGGAATACAAAATAACAATGAAAATGAATTGAATACAAATGCTACCTTTCGCAGATTAAATCAATAACTTTCCGGTCATAATTGATACGCATGTAGACTGAAAACTCATATAATTGATCTCGTTAAGGGGTGGCTTTACGGGAAAATGTTATCCAATTCTATTTGCAGACAATTTTCTGACTGAAAAATCTCCGGCCTTTTATCCCTCAACTGCCTGTTCTTCTGCCGTTTAATTATAAATTTCTAATAATAGTCCCGTCGTCAAATACCATGCAAAAATAAATAAATATGCACACACACATACACGCCCAGTTCGCACCCGGCCTCCGGAAAATATTCTTTGACCATATTTCGGCATGGCTTCCTACCAATAGCAGGAACATTTTGAGTTTTATTGACAGTACAGATCAAATGAGGACGCTTAGCCGCACGGGAACCGAAATGGACGCGGGGGAGGGGGGGGGGGTCCGGATATTTGCCCTGTGTTTCAAAATACGATGGCTTCAATGGCAAAACGAGGGCCCCAGCCGCATGGATGGGTGTCCAGTGCTCCCTCTCTGAAGGAATACTCAATAGGAGCTACCGTGGGCGAGTACAAACGAGAGGGACGGAGAGTAAAAAAATGCCCATACACATACAGACATACACAGACACGATCACGATGGTGTAGAACCATGAGAAAAATAGTAATTGCATGAATATTAAAAAAAACAGATGAAATGAAATGAAATAAAACTAAATACGATACGGCTTATACTGTATCTGAAGCTCCAAACTTTAATTTTTAACAGGATATGCGTAATTTAACTGATAATAGTTTGCCAATTCCATCGGTAATTTTTCATGTTACCGATGTATCGAAAACAACAAATTTCTGGTTGAATGAATCGCTCGTTGCGACTGACAGATATATTCCCTCTTATTGTACGATTATATTGATCAAAATATGAATGGGGAAATAATCCTTCGAATACCATCCGAGTTTCAAAATTTATCAGGTGTTTGTCACTAATACCCGATAATTTTCATGCTTTTGTAAAGTTACATGTGAAAATTTCCATGATTTTCGTGAGATTTTCCAATTCACATAGAAAATATTGTGTAAGCCGAGTATGCAATACCTAAATCCGTTATTAAATGCACATTTAAAAACTATCGACTTGGCCCAAATATTATAGACCATGAAGTAGTGATGTCTATCTTTGGCACTAATTCCTACACTCATCCCTCTCATAGAGAAAATGACTTCAATAATTTTTGCAGCAAAACAATTTCTGAAATGAAGGCCAGATTGGACTATAGACTGTCATTGACATCCTATATCTCATTGACATCCTATACATCAGCCGTTACTACTTTGGAAAAGACGAATGCGAACTCTGCAACATGCAAAAATATACTCCAGTTAATCTGGATGAATATTGAAATAATGAGATCTAGCGTTCCGAAGATTTACCAATCTCCGCTCCAAGTTCACCATACAAGCTGCAGCCTACGTTAATGATTTCTTAATTAAACTCCGAATTCGATCTTTCCACCCATATATCGAAGCTAAACTAATTCCTGATTTCCATCATCCCCAAAACTTGCTTAATGGCTTTGCATACTCATCACCTTCAAATTACCATAATCATTACGTCACAATGAAGGTCAGCTTACATTGCTAAATGTGTAAATAGCATTACATCACAATATTATCATACACAGTAGGGGAAAGGAACTCAGTTGTCACTGGTCACTTTCAATTCGTAAATTGGATTGAAACAATTCCGACAGCGGAGTATCTGGAATATGTGTGCACAACGGGGTTTAGCCTTAAGGGCCATTTCTGAGTGGTGTGTGGCGTCGGCCGTGGTAGAATTCCAAGAGGGAGTTGGTATTCGAAACTGAATATAGCGGATAGGGGGATGGTGGGAAATAGGTGTATAGCGGCCCACGAGGAGCACTCGATCAATAACACGCCGCGGCATGGCGCTCTGACATGTTTTCTATGCTTTACTGAGCTGTACAACCACTTCTTAACCATCTTCCTCGATTACCATCGCTGCCACTACCCTGACATTGCCATTATGCTTCTCTGACTCTCACGAGTATTCCACTGGATGCCTCCATCCCGCTTCTACTTGGCCTTGTACGGAGCAAGCTTCAATTATGATCATTCATGTTATGACGATGGTTCAAAGAATCAGCAGAGAAGAGGATTGGATGAAAAGTAACAAGTGATGCGGTATTCGGATCAGGCAAACGAGACGAGGTGGGTGAATATTCTACAGAAGTAATATAATATAGTGTAATTCGTAGACCATATTAGGTCTACAAAGCACATTCTAATCTCAACTTTTCACGTCCAGAGCTCTTGGGTTCCTGACGTTTGTAAGTGGAGAGGGTAGGTTCAACGAGAGAAATCTTTGCGCAAGCTGTTTTTCAACAAATCAAACAGAATCACACCGAGCATGCTTCAATGATGATCATGCATATTATGATGACGCTTTGGAGAAGCTAGAGCGGAAAGGATTCTGCGAAAAAAATATCATATAATGAAGTATTAAAGAGCGAAAATCAAAATAAAGGAAGGGAGTACTCTGGAAGCATAATGTAATAATGACTTGGTAGACCATAGTGAATCCTTCAGTCACTTCACGAAGTTTCCCATAAATATTGTGGAGCCCACGGGAGATATCGGGATGTGTATGGCGTTCGATGAAGGGCGCATTGTGAAATGGATATATAATTATCTTACCTCATCGCATATCAAGTTCTTGGACTTGTAAGAGCGTACACTGGGGATGAATGGATTCCGAAGACTTATTTTTAAGGCAAATTATAGACTTTTACCTGCAATTCTCGCGTAATCTGTTTACGACATCAAATGGGCTTTGATGAGAGCCAAGAGAAAAGTTGATCCGAACTTTCTCTAAACTAATCAAACAAAATCTTCACTGACATTGTCAGTACGCTTCTTTGGCTTCACCACTATTCCATGGAATGCTTCCATCCATCTTCTACTTGGAGGTACATAGTGTAAGCTTTAATTATGTACACTCATATCATGACGACGAACGAGAAGATAAGGTGATAAAGTAATAACGGTTTGGAATAAGAAAAACAATGGAAGATGAAGGACTATACTACTGATTTTGTAATGGATCATTGGTACCAGGTTCCTAGACCATTGCAATCCTGGAATCCCTTCCATAAATTTCGATAAATATGGAAATCGAGATTTCCATAAATCTCGCAACACATGGGAATTACCTAAATTTTTATCGTCTTATATCAACAGAGCATCTGGAAATAGATACATCTTCGTATTAACCTTTCGCGTATGGAGCAAGATGAGATAATATGTGGTTCAGCATGGGGAAACTTTACGCGAGCCTTCTCTGAAGAAATGAAACAGAACCTCCATTGATTACCATCATTGCTAGCCACTCCGAACATTATAAATATGTGCGAAATTCGATGACTTGTTTCTATTGTAAAATTATAAAACGGTACATACCATTGTGCAGTAATCGAATGAAAAATACAAAATACGAGGAGCAGCAACAAGGAATCAAGGAGTTACAACCAAGAGAACCTAGCTGAAGTTTCCTTTGACCAGATCAAACAAGGTCTGCATCGATTGTCGTCGTTGCACTACATTCACATTACCATTTTGCCATATGCCGCGTTTACTTGGTCTTGTAGAGGACAAGTTGCATTATAATCATTCATGTTATCGTCAGGTCTCAAAGAATGAAAAGGAAAGACTTTGATGGAGAGCTTGGAGGAGATGCTGTATTGCAGTTTGAAAGCAGAAAAAAGACGAGAGAATCCACTTTAATTGTAAATTAGTACACCAAAAAACGAGTCGACAATTGAACCTCAGCAAGTTGACCTATATCGGACCTAAATTTTTAAAGAATATCTCGGGCTCAAAGAGAGAGATCGTCATGTCGATAGAAACTCTTTTGTAAGTCTCATTCCATTTTCTTATACTCTCAGATATACCTTCAAAACTCAACCAACAGTTGAATCCACTTACCTACGACTTTCCTATTAAATTTGCGACTCCCATCTCAAAATTGAGAGTTTCAGGATTAAATTAAGATGAAATCTAAAGAAATGGAACATTTTCATCTTTCGGTAGTCAGAGCAGCGTATACTGAATGTAATTTAAACATCATGATTTCTGTTTATCGGAGAACAATGGAATGAGGCATTTTTGCTTCCGCAATTGAGCTAAACGAGACGAGCTTTAACAAGTGAGACAGAAATCGTTTTTGAAGAAGGAAAGGTTGAATGTTTGATCGATTCCATATTTAATTCATTTTTCGCAATTCGGACGATCGCTGCAGGCTAAAATGCGACAAACTATATATTATTTGTGAATGAAAATGGTGAACTACTCGAGCCAAATGCCACAAATGCCAGTTCTTCATCCCAAAAATGTTGGTTCCCTTTGTTCCTGCAAAAAAAACGGCTGCCGTAACATTCCATTCACGAAAATTGAAATGGCTCAGCAACAACAGATTTGCCTAGTTGATAATTCAGGACAATAGTCCCCCGAATATGTGCAATCAATGGTGAAAATGTTACCTCAATACGGCATTTGACCCCCGACTCCAGGACAGCAATTTGAAGAATCGACCCTAAGCAGAAAATGTTCTTCCCTCACCCTCAAGCAAGAAGGGAGAACATTTTTCACCTTTCACTGACATCCGAAAACCAGGAAACCGTTCAGAAGTTTCAAACGAAGACAACAAAAATATTCTTCTTTCCCCCGTTTTGTTTTGTGATATCACTAATGGAAAGATACGATTTGTAGGAATCACTAAAGCATGATATATCGTATAGTGGAGTCCCTCCGATTGCGTCGCGCACTCAGGATCTGATTCAATAAACTTATTACCCAAACCTCCGCCACAAGAAATCTACCAATGAAGAAAAGTCTACAACCCGTGCCATATAACCCATCTTACGGGTTCATTAAAATCATCTACATAGTCATACAGAGTGAAACGCCCGCCCAATAGCAGACCGCTTCTATTCCCCTACCACTAATTAAACTACAACTCCCCGGGATTTTTTGGCACTACCAATTACCGCAGTGTATCGTTAATTGCATAATCTATGAGATTCGTAACGATTTGGTGGTGAATTCTCAAGGGATATTGAGTTCTCCATGGAGACTAGAGAAGACCCAAATGCCACATTTGTCCCTTCGACAGCATCACCATTATCATTTGCCCAATAAATAGCCTCCTTGAGTTTACCAACTTGGGTTTCCCTCAACAATTCAAGGACATTCCAATTAAATGAACAACAGCAACAATTGAAGAATGGTTACCGAAGATTCGTGAGCAACGGTAAAGTACAGTTCAAGTGGTGAAGATGTTCAAGCAGCGAGCCGAATCGAATGTTCAATTGACCTTTTCGGGAACAAGAGTCCGACCACTTCCATAGACTACAATTGCTGATCTGATGGCAAATGGATTAGGGGTGCAGGCACCCCTGTCCGGGTCATTTGAGGGGTGACAACTTCAGTGCGTTACTCTCTTGCAGAGATTAACTGGATCGATATGCTTCGAGTGTGGAACGAATCATCTTTAATGCCCAACGGGCAACTGACTAAGTGCTAAAGATCAGTTGAAATGTATTTTAAATGAAGCCTATTGTATGCAAAAAATTGGCTGACAGTGCATCTTAAATAATTAACATGAGAAAGATGTGAGAATAACAGCTGTGCATTTGTATAACTCTTGACCAACTGGAGTTTTCGAAGAGAGATAGATCCTTTTACTCGTAAAATGATGGAATGGGTAAAACTTTCCGAATCCACTCTTCGGATGATAAAACTTGAAGTAAAAGAGTCAATGAATATGTATTAATTCTTTACGATTATTGTAATGAGAAGCAAATCGCATAATACTATTATTCATTCTTTTAATCCCAATCAGAGAAATCCTTCATCGTAGGGACTTATTGATTTCATTGTACGGACGGGGGCACGTGCAGCAAATCCCACGAATTCATCTTCCCCAGCCGCTGATCAGGTCATATCGATTGCCGGAAAAGAACCCCCCCAACAGTATTTCTGGCTTACTACTACGGGGGCCTCGAAATTCAATCCAATGTGCAGAAGAGAGACGTTGAAGGAGGGAAGTGTGGGGAATGGAATACAGAAGAACCGCACATGGTGGAAAGAAACTATATCGAGCGAACCTTGGAAAATAGTACACTATTTTCTATCCACACATTCACTGGTGAATAGAGAAGCACAAAGCCTGACGTATAGATGAATTCATCGTTGCCATCGTTGCCTGCATCTCGGTTTATTCCTACTCAAATCCATGACAAGTAGATATCTGAAATTCTGACAGATATTTCAATTTTCCTCCACCATTGGGCATAATTGAACGTGAAGCATAAGAAAACATATCTACTTTTTTCAACTTTGGCATAGACGAGTCTTTTTTTATTCCTCCGAAAATCAATTTTGCATGACATTTTCATGGTAAAAGGTAGAGGTGAAATGATTCTGCGGTATTGCCTGGAAAATATCCAATGTTGTGTTTATGTGCGTCGGTAGACCTGTCTGCGCAGAAATTTATTAACTACTTCTCGTGGACAAATGCAGCGATTAAGTTTATATATGACATAATGGGAATGTCTTCAGATAATTTATACTTGATGCCACTCCCGACGAAATCGCTCTAGTTGTTTTCCACTTTCTGATAACGGATCGGAGATGTTGCTTCTCCAAGATGTCTCTATATACAGACATATGTGTACGTGGAGGAGTGTGCATGACCGTGCAAAAATTTATCGACAACGATTTTTCGTGAGCAAATGATGCGATCAGCGTCACATATGACATAATCGAAGGATCTTCAGGAAATTTAGACCTGATGAAATTGCTCATGAAACAACTCTGGTTCAAAAACCGGAAAGATGAGATTGTGGCAACATTCATTATGTTCTCACAATCTCCTAAAGTAACTCATGAGAAAATGCAGGGATTAAATGAATCGGACCGAACTTCCATTTTGGATAGAAGAATCAGGAAGTAGCCACTGCCAGGTGATCAACTCAGAAACAACTGATACTTGACACCCAACCTGATTTTTTGAACAGTCTCCAATGGATATTTAACTATACTTTAGGGCTCAAAACTCTCCCTAATTCTGCTATGGTATTTGAAGGGATCGCCGTAACAAATTCATTCAGGTTTTTTGATATTGATCCTCCTGTCCCTTTGGGCATAATAGAACATAGGGATACATGAAGCATAAAAAAAACAATCTTGCATGATAAGAGAGGAGAAAATACAGTGACAGATAAAGCGAATGAAGGCCCAAAACGGAAGTCAAGATATCGAGAATGCCGAGGGGGTTATACAGGATACTGCGGTATATACAGACGTCTCTTCGCCCCCCTTATCCCCTTGGCGCCATCTTTCCGCCCCCCCCCCCCTCATCCTCTATTACCCAGCGTCACTTAAGCCCACTCTCGCCCCCCCCCCCCGCCTCATTCCGCCTCAAAACCCACCCTTAGCTGAACCGCTGCTTTCAACCTCTACATCGCTGTATCCAACACCGATGGGTGACCCCCAAAATACCGCGTGCATAACTTTGTGCTCTCTTGGCGCACCACGCCGCCGCGTGTTGGATAGTGGTGGTCGGGTATTGATCGCAATTCGCAGCGAACTGAGAACCGCGACCAAAAGAGGGAGCAATGTGCACTCGGTTATACTCGCTAGACCTCGTCAAATATCGGACTTTCAACCCGAACTCAAGTTTTCGCTCATCCCTTTCCACCCCCACCCACCCCCTCATTCGGGGTTTCTGTCTTTGACAATTTTTTTCACTCTGATGCACTACAAAAATAGCGATTCGTCACGTGACTAGGTATTGTCTGTAGTCTTCTAGTCTAGGAAAAAGGTTTTTTCGCTAAAAGCAAGGATTTTCGTGCTTGGTCATCGACTCTTTTCGACCATCTGGAGTTATTCAAATATGACGCATTCGGAACACCTAGACTGGTAGAGAGGACAGATGAATTTTGGTATGGGCGAAAGGTAGAATAATAGTAAGCGAAATTCGTTCACTGTTACGGAAATGACCACATCATTAATTACGACGGTCATGTAAACTAGTAAGAGTTAACTAGCAATGAATAGCATTTGTAGGAATTGAATGACTCCATGAATTTAAATCGACAATTACTGAATGTTAGGAAGTTCATTTTGCCGTAGCTCCTAATTACAATGATGATAACGAAAAACTACTGCGCCAAAGGGCTTGAGTTCGGCCGACCTCGGGAGACAATTTCTCATGAGGAAATAGTTTCTCATCGATGCCGACCCATAGAATGCACGTTCCGTATGTACCACCGGCGGTACCTAAAAACTGCGTGCTCTAGGGCGGACGCGAAGGCGACCTAGCGGGAAGAGGGAGGGGGGGGGGGAGGGGGTCCGTCACAGGCGCCCGCCATCGTAGCATCGAGGTTTCTGGTGGTTTACCCTGTGTAGAAATACGATAACTTAGATGGCGAAAGTTCGACCCCAACCATTTATGGATGGGTGCCCAGTGCTCCCTGCTGAAGCAATTTTCAAGAGCAGCTACCGTGGTGATACAAACGAGAGGGGCAGAGGCAAAAAGAACAAACCCACAGTGTAAAACACGAGTCAGAAGAATGAAGGTTCGGTACCGATACGATGAACTTCCGAAACATTGGAAAATTAATGAGTAAATTTTCCAATGGGATGAGAAAGATGCGGCAGGATAATATGAGATTTTTGAAACAACGAAATATATATTGTAGCTGTACGAAACAATATTCATTTCAGGGTGAATTTGAGATATTTAAAACAAGTTAGCTTTACGCTGGCAGAATCAGACTGAGAATTTGTTGAGTACAAACAAGCGTTACGTAATCCGATGGATTCTCACCGTGTGTGCGCTCCTCAAGGCACTTTATTACCAATTAATATACATTGTTTTGTCTATAAACAATTTCTGTAGTGAAGTTGTAAAGCGAGGTAACTTAGCTCATCTCCATACTGAGTTTTTGATAAATATCTCACAACCCAGCAGTGAGGGAGACATCTTCATGAAGTTCGCTTTTGTAGAGGACATTTTCTCCACAGAAAAGTGGTTATGAATACTTTCCCAACTTTTAGATTTTGAGATAGTCATCAAAAACTCAGGCTGAAAAAACGTTAATAATTTAGCTGGGTTTATCACCTGGCTGTAAATAATATAACCTTCATAAATATCATCTATTTTCAAGTATTCTTTGCTTCTTGGTGAAATCGAATGAAAGCTTGAACAATAAAAGTGTAAGAAAATGCCAGAATATGTTCTATTCTTTTCCACAGAAGCTAAAACACTTGTTAATGTCATTTCTAAAACTTTAGAGGATATTCTTCTGAGGGAGCACTATATTCAAAATCCTTCTGCAAGAAAAAAAATCGACAACCCTATTTTGACCAGATTTTACTCAGGAATCAATTTTTTAGGCGTACTGTCCTTTTTCGAAATTCAAAGATTTATGTGTTTTCATCAAAATTTTCGGCAATGCAAAATTTATTGAGACAAATTATTGAACATGAAGGCCACATTTCAGCTTTCTATTATGAAAAATGCGCAAGTAGATGTAGGTTGAAACAAATATGTATGCGCGGCTTTCTCATATTTTGTTTTGGCATCATTATGTCGAAATATGAAGTGTTTTTTTTTCATTTGGCGTTTCGCCAAATGGAGTGCAGAAAGGAGTTCGGTGAAAATAGACAAAGCTGTTATTTGTTTATTAACGTTCTACCATAAAAAGTATTAAACATATGAAGAAATAGTTATAACAAATATTATTCCTGATTGAAAAGTACACATTTGAGGTCGTATGGTTTTTGTCGCTATAGCACCCGTCAGTAAGGAGATATTACGCTTTTCAACCTTGCAATTCAAGTAGTATTATTGTAAGTTCTGGATGAGTTTTTAGGTTTTTTCTTGCAAAATTTGCAATTGAATAAAAACATTTGTGCATTTTTTCTCAGCATGGTTAACGAGATAATCATTTTTTTAAAAGGAAATTTTTATAGGGAGTAACTTTTCCATTTTTGAATTCACTAGACCTCCTCAAATATCGGACTTTCAACCTGAACTCAACTTTTCACTTACTCCCCCCCCCCCCCCCGTTGCCACCCATCCGCCCACTCTTTGGCCGTTTCTCTGTGTTTGACATTTATTTTTCACTCTGATGCACTACAAAAATGGCGACTCGTCACGTGAGCCGGTAGAACTTGGGGAAGAAGTGTGGCTCTGCTTTGTCTTCTTGCGTCTGCCCTGTTGGCATGTTCTCCAAATTTTTCCCGGGAATTTATTGTGCCATTCGCACAGAGAGTTTGATCGGTGAAGTAAAACAGGGAATAATTGAATTATTCAGATAGAAATGGAAAACGAAGGGAAGACGTGTGGAATATGGAACAGACAGGTAAAATGGTCCGGTTCCCTCAAAGGAAGAAGCGGACTTAAGAAGCAACGTTAAGTAACATTTTGTAATTAAGGAAACTGTTCTTGTCTTCACATAAAATTTTGGGAAGAATGTGTACGATTTAGGAGTACAATGAGAATAATTTAGGGATTTGTTCAATTTTTTTTTGTAATAGTTAAATTTATTTTAAAATTTTGAAACTTTGAAATTTTGAAATATTGAAATTTTGAAATTTTGAAGTTTAATAGTCTAAGAAAATTATTTTAATTTCATATGTTTTATCACAGGACGACTTTATATGCGAATATTTTCTTGAAATGCCTCGACAGTCTTTTCTCAGGACAAGCTATCTTATGTTTTAATTCCACGTTCAAACATGATTTCGTATTAATATTCATTTGTTTGCCTTGTTCGAATGATCTTGGCGTATTTGTTTTCTTTTTCCATTTGCATACTTTATTTTACGATTTTAGTTTGTGAGTTTATGAGCGATATGACCGTCATGTTTTACATATTTTGTTAGGAATAAAGTGCAGCCTGCGTACATCCTCCATTTTACTAGCATTTAATAATGCTAATGGAAATACAGTCTCTCTTGAATTATGATTAAATTTTGTCCGAAGTGTTGTCTTATCCATGTAAAACTCCGTGTACAATTAGGGAAGCTCACTTCGAGTTCCAAAATTCGCGGTAAATAGCATGTCTCATATGTTCCAACTCCATCAAATGTATAAGCAATAGTTTATTAAATTCTCGCCAGAGGAGGTCATTGTTTTGTCCTCAAAAAGGAAAATGCGATTGTTCATCATATCTCCACGTTTCAAAGCATTTACAATATTTGCACAACCCTTTGAACAAAGGTGTGTATGTGGTCCTTTGCCTCTGTCCCTCTTGTTTGTACTCCCCACGGTAGCTGCTCTTGAGCATTCCTGCAGAATGTCAGGACTGGACACCCATCTATGTGGGTGGGATCGACTTTTACCATTTAAGCAATTGTCATTCTAAACACAGGCTAAACCGCCAAAAATCCCTATGCTACGGTGACCCCTCCCCCCCCCCCGGCCCAGGTTGGGTTCGCCTCCGGCCTAGCGTTCTCATGTTATGCATACAATTGATACAGCACACGAAATGTTTCTGCTATCGATCGGAATCTATAAGAACCTACTTCATAATGAGAAATAGTCTCTGAAGGCCGGCGGAACTCAGGACCTTTGATGCCCCGACAGATGTGTGTATGTGTGTCCGATATACCACTCAAGGGACCCGCGAAAACCGTCCATGTGCAGACATTTAGATTTACTTCGATAACGAAAAAAAAGGAAAAAATTGTGAGACATTTCTCATCTTGCGATTGCGCTGAGGAATTGTTTAACTGTCCTAATATCTGAAGTTTTCTTTTAGCCAATCGATGAGCGCGAGAGTACTCAGCTTTGGATTTTTCCATTCGTTTTAGAAAATGTAATTATAATACACCATGGACCGCTCCAATAATATTTATACATTTTTTCACATTTAATGGGACGAGAAATATTTTCGTTTTTTATCTATTGAAATCACCTAAATACAAGAAAAGTTGAGCATCTGTAAAAGTAAGAAAACCCGTTCCTTTAGTTTAACCCTTCCTCAAATTGTTTCGAACTTTTAATCGTACTTACAAATTGTTAGAAAACTATTATTCGAGTACCGTAAAATGTGTTTCCCTGCCATACAGCAAGTTTTTTTGATATTTCAAATGCCTCAAATCCATATATACAACGTTCAAAATTAGTTGCTTTCAAAAAAATCATTGTTCGATTTTTCTAATTTTACATTAAATCCGGTTTTTATGCGTACATTTTGTACCCAACATTTGTTCATACCCTTATTTCTTATTTCGTTACTGTGCCTGGCACCATTCGTTAGACTGTGCAGAAAATTCGCCGTTTCCTATTTCATGTTCTTTATCCCCCAGTATGTATCGTTTGTTTTTTTTTCTTATATTCTTTCAGTATGCGCCTTATATGTATTCAAGTTTTTATGATCATACTCTGTATCATTCGGTGTCGTCTGTAGCAGAGACGGGCAAAATCAATATTTTCTTTTTATTCCGTATGCTCAAAAAAAAGTTTTCTGATTCAATCCGGTGCCGTCACCTAACTTGTGTGTGTGTGTGTGTGTGTATTTTCCGAGTTTATAATGTAACTTGGGCCGTTTAAGGGACAATATCACATTTTTCTTATCGAAAATAGAATTCTGCACAAAAATATTTTACAACAATTTTGCGCATAATCAATTTTCAACGAAATAATCATTTTTCTCACATCAATTTCTAACAAAATATCCATTAGTTTAACAATCGGAAAACTGGAGACAGAAAAATATTTGTCTCCATTTTTTTTCGGTCAAATGCCGAACATTTGGGGGAAATCACACTGGCCCTAGAATTTCAGGTAATGTCATTGGATAATTAGGTATTGCATTGATTGATCAATAATTCCATCCATAATTGAATGAACGCTATGATTTCACTTCGATAATTCACTGAAAATTGGGTACAATCAGGAAAATAGAGGAGAGAATTGAGAATTCAGATGATTACAGGCATGCCAGGAACATATAGAATCCCTATAGGATAGGTATAGGATTTTTATAGGAATTTCTATAGGGGTGCTACGGAGATTTCGGGAAGACTAGAGGGAGACTATGCGGGACACCTTTAAGGTTCTTCTAGAAATGCTATGGAAAATTGAGCTTTCCCTGTGGGTTCTTTAGAACCCTTATAAGATTTATATACGATTTTGAATGACATTTTATAATATATGTATTCTATAAAGCAGGATGGGAACAAAATTATTCCATTCATTCTTTTATCTCATTTCAAGTATATGAACCTATAGGATCGCCACAGATCTTCCTGTATGAGATGCTCGAAAGAAACGTTTAAGAATTACACTGAGAACCATATGTTCTGCCACCAATTGAATTTTCCGTAGAGAAATATTTCGAGTAGGCTGAAATAAAATAGCTCATCAGTGGCATAAAATTTGAATATTTTCGAAAACTCCTGAAAATAGCGACAAAGTGTTATTAAGTTTTCCACTCGTAATTTTTTGCTCCATTTTTTATCGTTTTACTATTTCAAAAACCTGGGGACTCCCCGATCCACTCCAACTTACAGTGTTGCCAAGTGAATGTCCGAGCTAATTAATTGAGTTACTTAACTTTGATTTTCTTATTAAAAAAAAAAAACAAACATTTGGTAAATCTTACATTCGTGACTTCCATGAGTTATCCAGAGAATTTAGAGATATAGATGGGAATTTTTGGACGTGCAATAATTCTTTATACACTCAGCGGTGCTCCTCCTAGCTGATGACTTACTTTACATGTTACGTAAGTGTCTGCATAAGGAGGATATAGGTATAAATAGACACGGCTCTCTAGTCGATATGAATGTCGAATCTCCAAAAAATTATCCAAATTTCATAATTATTTGCCAAGCATTCGCAGAAATGATAGATTCTAGATTATAGATTCACAGAGGCTCAGAAGACAGCACTGTTCCAAGGGATTAATTTGTTTCTTTTTTTCTTTCATTTCAAAGTTTTCAAATATTTAAGAATCCGAAATATATATGTATACATAGGGGTTGATCTAGATCGTATATACGTGCCTGCATATCAACGAATATATCCCTCATGAATAGACACGACACCCGAGTTGATCTAAGTGCCAAATTTTAAAAAATCCGGCAAACTTCTAAACTGCGTGTCGTTTTTAGAATTCACAACTTTTGCAGATTTAATTGAACCTCAAATGCTATGTGTCAAAAATTGAAAAAACAATCTAAAATATTTAAAATTTTGAAATCATTGAAAGTTTTCAAACTCAAGATTTTTCAAAATTCTTCAAGTGCCCCGAATTCCTCCGATTTTTCAGCTCAAAATTCTTTTTCATTTTCCAAAATCTTGGAATTTTTCAATTTCGATATTTTTCAAAATAGTTAAATTTAAAAACGTAAAGGGAAACTTTGAAAATAAGAAAATTCATAAGTATTTAGGAATCCAAGTTGTACAAGTGTAACCACATGGAGACTGATTTAGATCTTATATCCGCGCCTGCATAATAAGGGATATACGTATGAATAGACACGACCCCCGAGCCCATATTAGCGCCTAGTTTTCCCTCATGATGTGGAAGTGAGATGCGCATGGAGAAAAGCCTGTGCAACCGGGCTACGTGGTCATGGCTTTTGTACATATACATATATATATACGTTGAAAATGCTGCTGTCTTGCATGTGCGCAGGATTGGAATATATGTTGCATTATCATCACGGTATGTGTGTGCAAGGGATGCGCCGTCAGCTGACCGACGATGGAAGATTTATCGATGTTTATAGTGGTACGCCAGTTGGCACTCTGCTTAGAGAATAAATTTTCAATTTCCAAGGAAATGGAGATAATAGGAAATAATGGCGTCATGGAGCCATAATGAGAAAAAAAAATTGGAAGGAATTCAATTTCAAAAATTGTAAACATTTCAAAAGACTTGCTACCTTTTCATGCTGAAACTATTTTTTCAACGCAAAAATTGAAACACTGATTTATTTTATCCTCCACCCACTTTTTTTCCAAAAATTCCACAACTTTCAAAATTTTTTCAGCAGAGTTCTGTGTGTGTGTGGGGGGGGGGGTTAAGCATTCCTTCACGGGTGTACTGGACACCGACCCATGCGGCAAAGCATACACACACACAACGCTTAAATATGTGTAACTGATGCCAAATGTGGAGGTCATTGACAATTTTCCATTTTTGTGATCATTACAATAACTTCCCTAGTTCGGGAACTGAATGAACTCAATTCTTAGAAAGGAAAATTCCAAAGTTCACGTAACTTGCAAAAACCTTACAACTTCTAAAACAATGAGAATTTCTACAAATTACGTGATCGTCGATGAAATAGTTATCGGCAAGTCTAGTGTTACACCAGTTGGCACTGTATTTGGAGGATAAATTTTCAATTTTCAGGGGAAATGGAGATAACAGAAGAACTATGTCTGTCTTCATGGAGCCATGATGAAAAGAAGATAGGAACAAGCATTCGCAATAGAATTGTCTGGTAAAATTTTAAGAAAGCCCCCTTTCATGGCAATCAGACCGATTTTCACAGAAGGATTCCTTCATTTTTAATTTATATAAAGTTTGTACGTTTCTCCCCCATGTTATTTCATCCCACCCCTTTTTTTCCAGCGATATATCGCAAGAATGGCGAACGAATGCTTTCATTTCAGACAATAGGACAATCCCAGAGATAGTCTAGCTTTGTACTAGTTGTCTTTCTCTATCTCTTTGCCTGGTCACTTCATATTTTGATAACGTGTCGAAAAAACTACCATTTTTCATCTCTGTTAATTCGGGATTATTTTTCAGAGGAAATTTTTGCGCAACTGTACTTCACTCCGCAGCGTGGAGTGAAAAATTATGTGCATATATTAACAAATGATAGAAGTAAACTTTCAGATGGAATCGTGAGGATTTTTTTTAGCAGCTCAGCACTTTCACAAAACCCATTTTTTTTCTAAACGAACAACAGTATTCAATGAGTGTTATTTGATTTTTTTATTGTAATTTTTTGCTCGATTTAATTGTCGAAAAACTTATCTCGAAACAACACAATTTGACCCAATGTTGTATTTCGATATATCGAAATGTCTAACACGAAATAATTTTCAAATATTAACATTTATTTCAATATACTTTTATGATTATTTTTTCTTGTTTTTTCAATAATACTTTGTGGAAATTAACATGAAAAAATTGATAATATCCTGAAACTCACCTAGGATTTTGATTTTCAAAATTCCTTCTTTATTTCCAAGGATATTTTGAACTATGAACAATTTTTAAAAAATATTGTCTTGCATCGTCGAAAAACGCTCCAGAAATGGGGGAAAGAAAAATGAAACTGTCACACTTTTTCAAGCCCTTAAGGGTAACTATGGAACATGCATTCATTATGTTTGAATGAAGTCTGAATAGGAATTCTGAAGTCCTCAACTTCAGAGGTTCATCCAAAAATTATATGTGCCCTTTCTAGCCCTTAGGGCTCGTAAGCTTGGAAATCTGGGTTTAGTGGGGTGCTGACGTCAGGAAATCAGCTTAGTGTCAAAATTTCATGTAGTTCAGTAGTTTTGACTTTGAGTTGATTCTTTAAAACTGCCTGTTCTATAATAATAGAGACATTCTATCATAATCTCGCCTTTATTTTTCCGCTTACTACTTTTTCGGTAGGTACGTCGTAAAAAAATTCGTCCAATTTAAGAATATTTAATATATGCGGGGAGCCACTATATTTTTCCCCAATTCAGTTATATCTCAGCCCCGAAGCTTACATCATTTATTCTCAAATGGGAATACTCTATGCCCAATTTCAAAAAATTATATCCCAAATTTGGGAATATAATGACTCATGATTGGAAAAAATGATTACACCGAACCCGAGATGTATACTATATCATTTGTTCACCGAAGAAATATTTATTTGTTCGTGTATATTCATTAACAGCAGGAATTATTCAGAAATTTTTATCACTTAATCTTCCTGGTAAATACCGACAAATCAAACTCAGTTGTCTACAAAAAACCTGTATTTGACTATTGATCTGTGTTTTGGATAGCAAGGACCGTATTGGGATGGCACTGATACACTTTAGTGTAAAGTAGGTACTAATCAAATTCAAATTTGCCCATGAAAGAAGTTAAATTTTTATTATCTTCAAGAATCAAATCCTGTACAGAATACATGAAATTAAATATCAAAACATGGAGTTGAACTGACTGCCGTCCAAGTACCTCCTCACTTACGCTTATCAAGCATTCGCGAACTCTCGACAATTCCTAGGCATTCATCAGAAATTATTGCAAAGTACAATTGCACTTATCCCAATGCGCCACTTTACTATAGAATTATTGCTTCATGAAAGTCTGCTAATATAATTCATAAAAACAAGCTTAATTGATAATCCGATGCTTTTTTTCTTCGTCTACGGAAGGACGGAAGTTATATATGTAGAGACAGAGAAAATGGCACCCCAAACGCTCCAAAACTTGAAGCACCTGCAGCATAAGTGAAAAATCAGGAATGTAAAAAGAGTGTGGCAAAAACATTGGATGCCGAAAAAAGGGATGACGAGGGGGGAGGGGGGGAATATAACATCAGCAGAAGAGTGGACGGATTTGTATCGATCCAGTTGCCTGGCACACGCTCGATTAGACATGGATTGCACCGACTCAAACTTTTGCGCTAGGATCGTCTAAGGCAGCGACAAAGACAGCACATTGCAAACTGAAACGAAGAAGTGGATGAGGTAAAAAAAAAAGAAAAATGTAGGCGAAAAGGGAGTGAAAAGAGGTGAAGTGGGAGTTGGGAGGGATAAGACACGTTCATTGTTAACCCTCAGTGAAGTGCGATAACCTGAAAGTAAAAGGAACTACAGCGCAGAATAACGCACGCGCATGCGCCCAATCCGCCATTGCTTTTTTCCCATATTGACTTGTCTACCACGTGGCTCAATTTTCAAGTGGATATTTTTTTCGTATTAAAATTATCAGAGACAAGTCGTTGTCATTGCTTTGACCTATTTAATGAGCTCGAGAAAGAGCATAAGCTGAATAATTATAGAGAGCTAAAATAATTCACTCTGCTACTTCATTTTCTTGTGCATTATTTGAGCTGGTGGAAATGGCCAACGGTTTAATAGCATGATATGAGGAGATTGCACGATCTATTCTCATTCTTTTTTCTTTCTCCTTGCATATTTTTGGGTGATTATTTCCGGTTGGCATTTCATGTTTAAATCATTCTGAGATTACGGGTCTTCTAAATATACGGTGGGTCAGACTAATGGACCATTAGAGGTGATTGTTCTTATATTGCAGGGAATTGAAAGGCACCATAAAAAGTATATAGATATATGTCAAGTCAATGTTAAACAGTTTGTGAAGCTTCTCTAACCGCGTCATCTTTCATACTCCACTGATGGAACGGTTCAGTTATTGCTAACGAATGAATTCGTTTGACAGATTAGAATGATTTAGTTCTCTCAAATGCCCATTCCTGATGTTAATGAATTGAATTGTCTCAAGTGTGCAGTCGTTAACTATTAATGGATCACTTTATCATTCGTTAATAGTTAACGAGCTTCGTTGATAACAGCTAAATCCTTCTATCAAGGTGGCGGACGTGCACATATACTCTCAAGTACATGTCGCATAACATCTACTTAGGATATATCTAATATACACTCCGGACGGACTATATTTTTTCAACGAAAAACAATGACTCCCTTATTTTATCCCCCGCAGGAAAACATTGCTGTTCATTAATACAGGATGAACTTTGAAACAAAAGACCGGTGTGAGATGAAACACGTGTATCGAATTTTCTTTTAAATTTGCAGTTCTAACCAGAAAACAAATGCGTCTTTGCAAAATCATCCATTGAGTGATCCTTTTATGTGCATCAAATTTCCGATAAGGTTCTGCCAATCCAGTCAATCATAAACGAAATCAGCGTAAGAAGTGCAACATTGTTCAGTGTAATTTTTAGAGGTTCATGTATTATTTTGTTTAGGGATTGAGGGAATCAATTTGAGGGAATGAAGGCTTAAGTATTCTCCAATCGAAGTTAAAATATTTCCGAACAAATATGAACAGTACGAAGTAGAAACGAGAATATTTTTCGTGACATTTTAAAAGAAATATAATTTTGAAAGAAAAATATTAACCATAATGACGGAAAAACTGTGACATGTGACAAACTTACCGCTACGGTACTCGACACGGAAAGTTCAGGTAAAATTTTGTTAACAGTTTACTCGAGAGCATTTTATGAAAGGTGTAACTATTATGTTTCAAGCACTGGTTCATGAAAAAAAACTGTTCTGAATAACAATGTTTTAAACAGTTATTAAGCCTCTTCCTCGTTTTACCTCAATCCAACCTCAATTACACGATTTTTTTTTTATCAAAGTGGTATTCCGAAACAGAACGATGACGTAAAACTGTGCCGGGTCGTTGGAGGAAAAAATAGCAGTTGAGATGTGCAGCGTTCAGATTAGTTTTATGTGCACTATGGTTTTGGCGCGCATCAAATATGAATTTTACCAGTTATATGCATTGGGTCAATGCTTTACTAGATATTTCATTATATTGACATACAGCAGAATTTTTCAATGCTACTTGGAGACCAGTTATTTTTCGATGAACCTTTTTGATTGAGGTTCCACCATATTCAGTGGGTGTTAGGTGGTAGACGGTGGTTACCTCATTTTTCTAAAAAAAAAAAAAATGAAAATTTAGCATGCACATGAGAAAATATATGTTGAAATAAACTTTGTTTTCGAGTGATTCTTCCCGAAATGAACATCCCACATCTTCTTATTTTCCAATTATGACCATTATGAATCATAGCAATTATATGTGCCTTCTTGAAGGAGTACCAACGTGAAATTGTTTTGCATATTTTGAGAATTCTTGCATCGATTACTGAAATTTGCGATAGACATTCCCACATATACACGAGTATGATCCTACTTGCATAGATGAAATGAACCTTGTTCGGTTATTTGCCTCTAAGAGCGTTCGTCTGAAGTGTCAACTGATTTATTCTTTTAAACCTCTATACTCAATCATCACACGACTCAACTTTTCGCCAATCTGTATAGTGATGTGCGTGCGTCACCGTGTTTCTCTTACGGCGCATTACTAACATCACGTGTCCCCTACTTTGCTGCGCACCGAGACCATTAGCCCTCCTCGGACGGCAAGGGGCTAACATTTCTTACACCCTCAAGAAAAAATCACCTATCTTTTATGCCTCATGCAATATACGAATCGATTTTTTTGGTTCATTTGTAACCACACTAGGGGTGAAAAACACTAAAAGTAATTTTTGTTCGTATATTGGAATACAAGAAAGATTGACTGAGAGTGAACTGAACAGAAGAGTTTATTCGTGTGAAACGTTTCTTCAAATAATTCAATTGGGTAAAAATTGAATACATGGAAACGAATTATTTTACATACGTACGGGGAGCAAAACTCATGGATATATATATGTATATAATTTTTTGATATTCTCCACAAGCATTGATAGAATCGTTAAATTAACAGAATAACTTATGTGTCGATATCAAAAAACGGGAATTACATCGAGCCAACGTTCCGATTCGAGCATTCATTCCATTCTTAAATTACTATTTTTTGGATGCATAAAACCGTTTCCTTAAACTGACTTCTAAATTATTTTAGTTAAGAAGTGTCCGAGTAGGGAAAAGTAGAAAACTCTTAAGTGCGCCAATCTCTGAACAAAAAAAAATTAAAGTGGACAATTACCTCGTCGAGCTAATGTCGGTGATTTCTGCTGTCACATAATTTCTCTATTAGCATTTCTCTCATATTACTATCACAAAAGGTGACATAATAGTTTGAAAGTGGATTCATTAATTAGTGGAAAGAGATCGTATTCAATTGATAACGATGTGAGCGCGTAGGTATATTAATATATTTAATTTCGCGAATAATTATGGGTTTAATTAATCAACAAATATACAATTTTTTTATTGACTTATAATCTGTAAAGACGCCAAAATTGGGGGGCACAATTAAATTACCAGTGAAATTCGCTTTTTTTCCAATGCCGAAAAAAATCCAAAACAGGAATAGCCAAGAAATAGAGCTCCACCACATTTTGGGGTGGTGGTCCCCTCGGAACCCGTCGAACGGATGCGATTAGTAAATTCTTGGATATTTTTGCTTTTACAATTTTTTATCTTAGGATATTTTAGCTACCGGATATCTTAAAAATAGACATTATTCACTAGACATGGATGTTCGAATATTTATACCGAATACCACTTTAACCCATTTTGCATATTGAATTAAGTTTCGGTTTCATTGGCTGAGTCATGAATTCCCAAGTGCAATAGAAACACGCCTGGACCCACAATTATTGTTAGGAATACGAAAACAAGGAAAAAAAGGGAATCCCGTGCTTTCCAGCCGGCTGATTCCATTGTCGGAGGAGCGACCTTGCAGGAAGCCAGGCCTCCAGCATCCCAAAATAAGTGGTCCTCGGGAAGAACCAACTGTGACTACAGCACTACCTCCCCTCTTGAATTATTCATAGTCGTTCTTTTTCGGTGATAAGCCAATTTCGATACGAACAATTTCCCGGAGGCCAAAGGGACGAACTATACGTGATTAGAATCAGCTTGTAAGGGTAAGTGTAGCACGGATACTGTGTTTGATTTCCTAGTGAAGACGAAGAGAGATTGTCATTACTCGATTTATCAGATGAGACACTGAATGTTTACTGAAGTTCGAACTGATTCGGGTATTGTGCGGTGGGAATTGTTAAGGCATATGAGCATGGCATGCTGGAGCTTTTTTGGAGACGTTATTTAGTCAGCTTTAACCCACATAGATGATGTGTCAAAATTGTCTGAAAAAGCACATTGCCGTATTTTTTTATTTTTTATTTTCAACGTCGCTATATTTATGCTCTCTTTTGTAAGTGCTAATCGGCGACGGAGGTCTACGATGTGTTTGTAAATGGAGCACTTATAGATAAATTACATTGGTGCTCGTATCAATCAGCGTGGTTTGGATTTCTGAGGACTTCTGAGTTACAAATCCTAACCAACCGAGCCATCGTAGGCTCTAACTACCATATTTATACTCGTAATACAGTACAACTTATTAACACTACCAGCGCTAAAAAATTAAAGGTCGCCCTACACACAAGATTGATCGGACCAGGTATCAACATGGTTGTCCTGCTTGGCCCACTGCAACCAAAATCCACTTACACCAGCTCCAAGTTAACCAAAACAGTTTTTTTTTCCAATAATAGGTTATTGTCAGATGAGAACTCCGATCCTGGGTCTGCACTGATAAAAGGATTTAGTTGCCATTGCCGAGGCTCGTTAACTATCAAGCAGTGGCGCAGTTTCATATGACCAAACGAACATGCGTTGATAGTTAACAAATGGCAAAGTCATTCGTTAATAATTAACGAATGCATACTTGAGACAAGTCAATTCGTTAAGCATCATCCAATGGGCATTCGGGAGAAGTAAATCACTCCAATCTGTCCATTAAATTCATTCCTTAACAATCACCAAATCACTTTATCAGTAGCACACTCTAGACATAGCAACTATATATGTATTTATCGTTGGAAATGATGACAATTTTGAAATGAAACTACGAATCCACCCAAAACTGCTGAATCCAGTGAATGCTGATGAACCATCAATCATTTTTTTATTTTTTATTTTTTAGTAAGTCAATTTCAGGTAGTAAACTTTGGCATTGACGGAAGTCGGTTCAAGTCCCGATATCCAAATTCGAGTTTTTGTTTTCTATTCCAATTCGCTCGTATGGTTCTACCACCGAAACGGGAATCGCAAAAAACAGGCGGCGATGTAATTTGAGGCTTTCCAGGGCTTCCCTCGAATTGCAAGCAGACAGGGTATACTTGGGGCAAATGCTGTGCCGCTGAGAAAAAATGTCGGCTTGGCGCTGTACAGGAAGCGAACAAATCGTAAAACCCCGAAAGCGTATACGAATAGAACGAACTCAACTATAACGGAAAGAAGTTTTAAAGTTGCTACTGATAGATGGTGAATGGGGATAAAAATAGCAGTTTCAATGACCAAATAGTTTGGGCCATTCTGTCGGTTATGTGAAGATCAAATTTATTAAAAACGATTGCACATACTCTGTAGAAGGTTTTAAATAATTATATATCGTTTGGAAAAAGTCTCGAATGAGGGGCATTTTTCAATTGTCCAAATTAATGCGCAAAATATTTTCACACTATTTTGGAGCTTGTGAAGAAAATTACGGTGCTCGTTTTAAAAAATTGAGCGTAATGAGAAATAAGTATAAAAACGCAATTCTCACGGAATGTTCGGTCATACAGGGCTGCTTCACAATGACAGCAGACAACTCTAAGTACAGTACTCTGGCCTAGAACATTGTAGGAGGCCATAGAAAATTCTGCAAAATTCTGAGAGCATGTAAAACACCCAGGAACAAAATGTACAAAACTCGCGAAATTTCTATGAAATTCTTTAGAATTCTAGAAAATTCTAACCCGCCTACAACAATGCTCGGAAGTCCACAAAAACTCTGAAGAATTGCGGAAAAATTGGGGAAATTTTATAAAGCTGCATAGAATCGTGTAAAATTGGATAAATTCGGGAAAAAAGTAGAAAGTCAAAAAGAATTGTGAAGACTGCCAGAAAAATTACAGAAAATTTCAAACCGTTTTAAAAAATTCCAGAAGTCTCTGAAAGATCTAGAAAATTCTGGTGCATTTGAAAAAGTTCCAGACACTTGGAGAAAATAGTGGATAATTGTGCAATATTTCACGAAATTCCAGCGGATCCTGGAAAACTCTTCAAAAATTTAGAAAAGACTAAGAAACACCTGGATGGTGGTACAGGGAGAAAGAAAAATGATTCCGACGAGTAAGTTTCCCTTGTGACAAGAAATTCGTTTCTTGATTATGTTCAAGTGTGAAATGCTTTATGCTGAATATTAAAAGAGCGAAGGATATGTAGAATGATATGCCAATTTGACCAAAACAGAAAATAATGAAACTAATAAAACGATACTGGTGGCAAATATTTGAGGCTATAGCGGTAGTAACTACTAAGTAGATCTGATCTGATCAAATAGGCCATTGAGATGTTGTCTTCTCAAGTAAGATAGATAACCCAGTAATTGATCAAAGTAAGGATTCAGATGTTGCGTGAAGTAACAATATATTTGACTGTAGAAAATGTGTAGTTGAATATAAAATATTTTATTTTTTTACTGACCATAATTCTACCAGTCGTGCGATGGTAAAAGAGTCAAGCTCGATTTGTTTTATAAAAATCGTAGAAAATTCAGGAAAATTCTAGGTACATAAACGAAAAACTCTGGAAAATTCTGGAGAAGTCTGGATAGCTATGAAAAACTTCATCAAGTTTTGAACTGGGCACGTCAAGATTCATTTTTAAAATAGTTGAAAAACTCGGGAAATGATTTTTAAAAAGTGAAAACTTTTAAAAAATATTCCAACATTCTCGAAACTTTGATAAAAGACCATGAAATTTTGAAAGATTTTGTAAAACGTGGAAAATAAAATTAATGAAATTCTGGAAAATAGCAGGAAAAACTCTAAAAATTTCGGAGCAAGTGGAGAAAAATTCCCGACATTTCTATGAACTTTGGAAAACAGAGAATATATTCTGAATGCCAGAACATCTTCACCGTTTTCGCTCACTTCTCCAAACTTCAAAAACTTCGCGAGAATGCATGACATAAAAAGAAAACCGACAAATTCTGGAAAAACTCTGGAAAATTTCACAGTTTTACATGATTCCGAAAAAATTACAAAGAACTTTGGGAAATTCACAACAATGCTATGGAAGGTTTTTCATTGAATTTATTTTTAAAAATTATAAAAGATTATAGATCCAGAAAATTTCGGAAAAATTCCAAGAAAATCTGAAAACGTATAAGAGATATTGGGGCAGAACGGGCCAGGGCTATACTGGTACGTAGTCGATAATGGGACACGTGCTGAAACTGGGACATGTCTAATGATGATACACTTGCCCACATGCCATTATGCCATACTGCCCCCTATGCAAATTCCATTTGCTTCAAAAAACTTCATTTACGCACAAGTGCTTATGAGTCAGTAGTTTACTTTTTCGTGTATCGTTTCACTACACATACGCCCTTTCTCTGTTCATTATAACAGAGATTTTCCACAACAATGATTGAAAGAGGTTACGCCCATTTATACGTGCAGACATAAATTCTGCCACTCAACCGATGATAAAAGAGTGCCACTCGATCTGTTTCGAGTACACTTTCACGCGACAACGCACAAAAAGACAGCTACGGTGAGTGTCATTTCAAGAATATATATATATATGTCCATAAAAATGCCAAGCTCGCGAATTTTTCCAACGAAGTAAAGGGATACCTCAATTGACAATGCTTGTATCCCTATATCGAATCAATCAAATTTCCTATCCAATCCTTTCAATAAAATGATACAAGAGAAAAATGGAGAGTCAACTATCGAATTTATATGAACCGTAAATAATGCACTTTTCCAATTTTCTTCTAGTCGATAATGTGGAAAATATATCTTAAGGTGTTTCTGGTAGAATGATATAATTACGGGAATGGTGAGGGCATTTGTACTGTACATTTCAGCTTGAATTGTCAGAGAGCAAAGATTTATTAGGGATCCTCGATTTATTACTTCAATGCAATTTTTTAAATATTTGCAAAAATTGGAGAAATTTTGAATGTTTTTAAATTTCAAAAATTTCAAAAGTTTCAAAATTGTCTGAAATTTTCAAAATTGCAAAGAAAAAAAATATGAGTAAACAGTTTTTAACAACACCGATAATTTTTAAAAATTGAAAAAAACTCCAATACCGAAACGAATTTAGGAATGAAAATCTTTAACGAAGTTGAAAAATCAATTGTCGAGGGTAAATGAACCGCGAATAATGTGTTTCTCAACTCTTCCAATAATGTGAAAAATATATCTTGAGAAGTTTCCACGAGGCTGATATAATTAAGGGAACGGAGAGGGTGCTATTAATGCCGCTCATTTAAACTTGAGTTGTCAGAGGCAGAAGAAACATCAGAAAGAGCTGATTGCCCTCTCAGGCAAATACTCGGTGACCGAGGTATTTATGAATTCTTACTTCAATTATCAAGTTCGATGATCTACTCCAATAATCATGAAGCGCTCAATTTGCAGATGGAAAATCAGTGATGTGGTGGCTGATGAAAGTTACGTAATTATTAAAATGCACATGTACTCTCATCCAACGTTCAATATTCTCTGCCAAATGAAAAACTGGCAGGTTTCCTGAAATTCTGGAAAATTTTATAGTTCGTGAAATCAATAAATGGCGCGGGTGCATGTGTGGAAAATCTTGGTGGTGTCTGCATGTATGTGCATACATTTGCCAGTTATGATTTGCCAGTAGGTATAGATTGCATCAAAACGAAAATCAAAGGGAAGTTGCAACTTAAAAAAACTACCTTATAAAGAAAATAGGAAAATTTCCATTGCAATTTTTACAAATCGAAAAATCAACATTTCAAGGATCCCTAATACACCAATTTTAGAAATAGAGATCTGCTTATCATCGCCAAAAAAAAATTTTTGTAAAGAAACATGTGGAAGAGGATGTATTCAATCGTTCGGAAAAATGAGAATGTCTTCGGAATGTGCATTACGAAAACTGTATAGCTATTATATTCTATAAGATATATCTTAGAATTATTTCCCGCCCACTTAGAAACGGATGTGGAAGCATCCCATCAGCTGCGGCGACCATCGTCAATTGCATAAATAATTAATCGGCGTCCAATAATTTCCATTTACATTCCTAAATTCTTTAAATAAATCAGGAAAGTCAGGAATGTCAAGATTCCAAAATATTTGTTTTTTCTTTAATGAGAAAATCAAAGTTATGTAACTCAATTGATTCGCTCGGAAATTGACTTGGCAACACTGTAAATTGGAGTGAATCGGGGGGTCCATCGAACTGCGCCATAACCTTTCCGGCACACTAAAACATTGTCGGTGATTCCAGCATCACTCACAAATATCAAATTCGAAAAAAGTCAAATTCCAAAAATTGAAATGCCAAAAATGTGAATTTCAAAAATTCACCAAGTTCATCTATTTGAAATTTTAAAACATCTAAATGCTGAATTTATAACTGTTTCTTCTTTAGCTACCTCACCACAAATTCGAAATGATTTTATTCCAAATTGATTAGCATTCATAAAATATTTTATTACTTATTTTATTTAACTACTTGGTAAATAAATTAAACATCGAATAAATATCATTATAATAAGTCCCTCCATCGACTTCTTCTAGCGCCAATTTTAAACCCCAAATTCAAATTGTTTCTGTCCTCCCGCCAAGTACTCAGCTGTGTTACACAGTGTTGTCATGTCATTTTCGGTGACTCTTATTCGCCCCATCGTCCCTAAGTATTATTCAATATAAACGAAGCAAGAGGTGAAAGTAAGCACTAATATTTTTCATGATTTTTCTAATTTGAGTGAAAAAAATCAGATTTAAAAACCTTAAATGTAGAAACCTAATAACAGTTTGTCGGTATTTTCAGAAATTTCAAAAAAGTATTAATATTTTGAGTCACAGATGAGCTACTTTAAAGTAGCATGGACCTATGCATGGTGAGGAAAAATTTCAATTGCCAATTTTCTTCATACAAATATTATTATACAATATGGAGAAACATTGTATATATGTATATATATGTAGTAACAGACTATGTATAACGTATAACAAAATGCTTCTTTTCTGATATTCTTCATCATAACAAATTGAAATTAAGTGATCATATGTAGAAGAATATATGCGACAAAAAAAAAGTTGAGTTCTAACAAAATCAGAGAAAAACGATCTTTTTTTATCGAAAAGATATGGAATTTTTTTAACAGGTATAAGCTCCCCTCAATCAATTCTAAATAAACCGTACGCGCTTGCGATATGCCATATCCATGAGAAAAACTCACATTCATTCCAATGAGTATATTCATATTCCAAAGCCGAATCGGTATTTTCGATTAGAGCATAGCAATATCTGGTATTTAGGAAGAACAATATCCCAAGTCCGGAGATACAAAGATGAAATATCCTCCTGAGGATATTTCATCTTCCAAAATTCCATTATGCAAAATTGAAAAATTCCAATCCCCATATCAAATTGTATAGTCAGAAATTTTAAAACATCAAGTTGAAAAAAATTGATCGAAATATTATAAATCAAATTTTTTGATCCTGTATCTTGGAACGATTTTCGGAATATCCCATTTAAATCATCCCTCTTAATTATTTACAAGAAGGAAGTGATGATACATTAGAGCGCGTGACCTGGATGCTGCCAATTCTGGTCGATTCCAATTAAACAAAATCTTTATTTGTAAATTCAAACAACTTCATCAATAATGATAAATTCAAGACCTGCGATTTTCTGCAGTACCTATATACCCCATCAAAACTTTATACATTTGTTTTCACTGGTTAGACAAGACATCCAATATTGGATTCTACTTGCCGGAAAACTGACAACAATCTTTTGAGTGCTCTACACCATCCCCAAAAATAGCAATCGGAAATGGAGAGTGGAGTTAGAGGAACAATGCCTAGTATTGGTTTTCGCTTCTATTCGCCTTTCACAGAATGATGATACAGAACTTGGTTCTTGATTTTAAGAGACAAAAGCAATTTAATTGGGATTGGGCATCAGTTGCAATTACTGTTTTTTGTTAACTTTTCAACAACAATATCTATGACAGAGTATCAGAACAGCTAGATGTCTAGATGTCGCAGGTAAAAATACCACAGGTCAAAGTATGCTAGTTGGATTCTACATCTTGGAATTTGATTTTTGGTACATTCCTGCATCGACTCCTAGGATTCTTTACCATCGTCTCACGCTAATCTCAAAGCCACCTCCTCCTCAATTCATCTCTTCTTTTGAACTATATCTCCTCTTTTTCTCAGCTTTTTCTTCATTTCAAGCGGTATCAACCGCCTCCATATTTCTCTTTCGTATAAATAGGAAACAAGGATTCCTGATTCAAGAATCTAACTTCCGAAACACACTTTTGAATCAAGATTTTCCGTTTTCCAGGAACTTTGATTCCTAGCTATGGCCCACTAAAAAACATGTGAAAATTCCCAATCATTTAATGAGATGAGTCTTTTCCTATGTATATTCATCAAGGCATGCAAAACCGACTGTGATAATTTTAAGGGCCTAAACCAAGCAGTTTTGCACAAGATGATTAATCAACAAATTACCCATCATTTCCTCAAATACTTGGGGCCGGTTCTCCAATCGCCTCACCATCTGCCTCAAATTTGGTACCTTTAAACCATTGTAAAATTTCTCACGTTTTACGGCGGAAGTACCCACACCGGTGTAAATTCTTATCTCGATGTAATCGTTTACCCTCAGCACAAAACATATGTCTAAATTTACAGAAATAACTACAACACCAATAACATATTATGCAGAGATCGATGAACTTACCAAGTTGGACGTACATCTTCGGCCTGACATTCTCCTGCCATGCAGCAATAGCAAAGCTGAACATAGTAATAACCCAGCAGGAGACGAACAGTTGCATCACAGTGGACCTCATTATGCCAGATTTCTCCACAAATTCACCATAAAATCACACTACTCTATAACCAAAACAAATCAGGGAAATTGGCTCGTAATCTGGTAAAAGGAATTGTCTTCCAATGATGATACGATAATGGCCCAACCAAACGGAACGAGAATACAGAATCTTTGACACGTACACACTGATAACTTCACGAAACAATTCATCTGTATCAAGCCAAATGCCCTTCAAGATATAACCACCGTATCATCGCGGATTTATTAATTTGCCAGGGATAGTCCTACAATGATTATACGGTAATAACAGAACGAAACGGAACCAGATCACTGAATCTTCGGGACACACTGATAACTCGATGAAACAATTCATCTGGCTGTATCGAACCTAAGAATTCCGTTCATTTGCCATATTGAAACCAAGGAAAGGCTTATAAAATGTAAGCACAGTGATATCTTCTTGAAATCATTCATCTGCCATTGAAAAATGAACGAATTAAATGTAAAACTTCACTTGAAATGCTGAAAGCAGGGGTGAGATGTCGCTCATAGTAACAACCGTCCGGCGCTTCTGCATACTGCACACTGGTTCCCTTCTTTTTTTATCTTCGCTTATCCTCTTCCTGTTCGCCTTTATCACTCACTTTATGGATAATAACACTAATGAACAGGGCTATCACGTTTCTTGGGCTGTATAAGTTATTGGCCTAGGCGTTTAATGTGGCAACAATGGATGAATATAGTTAATGACACGCCGGATGGGCCACGGCGGGCCGAGCACCGGTGAAAACGCGACAGGTTAACAGGGCGAGGTAGACGTTGACACACGCGAGAACAAACGACGACTCTTCAGCAGGACTATTATTTTTTTTTCACCAACCCATGGTTGTCAAGATTATACGCTAGAGGGCTCAAGGGGTGGTGGTTTTAGATTCATGCGCAATAGCCAACTGCGCCGATTCGACGTGCGTTACCCCAGAATGGGTGAGATTGAGGGGATGAAGAAAGGAAGAACTCGTGAATTTTCGAATACAATTCTTTGTATAAAGAAAAATTCTATTTACCAGTTTGTGAAGTCAATGCAATTCGTCTGGGATAGATTGAATGAATGTCAACAGATTGTTTTTTTTTTCAATTCTTTCGCGCACAAAGTTATAGGAAAGAAACTAAAAGAAATTGTAATTTCATTCAAATTGAAATTTAGTTCAATCAATTATTGCATATTCTACGAATTTCTGCATATGAGGAGAGATCTAGCTCAAGGGGTTGTGATTTTAGATTTATGCGCAATGGCTTAGTGCGCCGATGCGAGTTACCCCAGACGGTTTGCGATTGGGGAGGGGGGGTATGAGGATAGGAAAAACTCGTGAATGTTCAAATGAAATGTTAAAAAAATGAACAAGGGAAAAACTATTGGAATAAAGGGGAAAGGGGGGGGGTGAAACAAAAATGGGAGGGGGGAGGGGAGGGAGAGTGGAAGCACCCGTGGGAGAGACACTCGTGAAATCGAAACGGCGAGCAGGGGGGAAAAAGATGGAGAACTGGTCACCACAGTGAGATAAAAGTAACAGGGCTGCACAATGATAGGATTCGAGGATTTTCTGAAGACTAGAGAGGTCTTCTCGGATGGTTACACCACCGCGTTATGCTCTAGGTGTTATCCACATTTTGGGGATTCGGAGCTGCCTCTTCGAGCGCCAATCTGTGAACAGATAAATAGTGAAGGTTGTAGAAGAGATAATGTGATTGCGTAGATTATGCATGGAGAGGAAAAATGTCGAATTACGTTACGTGGAGTTAACTTAAACATGTTATATTTCTAATATTTTCGAGTAACCCTGAAACCATTATTGGAAGACACTTAATTATTCAAAAATTCAAAAGGGAAGTCTGTACTCAGTCCTTAGTCTGTACGAAATCAACCCCTTTTTCGAATGACTTGTTTCAACAGGAAATAGTAGTTTCTTGAGAGCACGTGAACGTTTATAATGAATTATGGTTACCGTAGAGTAAATCTCAGACGTTGAGCAGAATATACTTGCTATAGATGATGAAGACATTCCGGCAATTTGGTGAATATAAACCAGCGTGGGTTCATAATCTGATGGTTTCTCCATCTAGTACAAAGTGGAGTCCGTACCCTCAAAATCAAAAACCAATGAAAAACCCCGATTCGCATTTATGCTCATCCGCAATGGCTCACTTTTAGAAAATTGCACAACTTCCCTTTCAATGTCCTGAACGACCACGTTATTAAAAGCAGACTGTTATGTATGCATGTTGACCTACATATTACATACTCGGTATATATGGTTTTTTTCGACGATTTTTGTGCACATGTATAGATGTAACTCCATGAGCATGTCACTAAATTTTTCATTCGGGATTACTCAGAAGTTACTCGCAGAAGTTGAAGCAATCGAAACGTACGACGGCGTTATGAGCGCATTTTCAACACAATTTAAGAAGGATTAAATTGTAGCCAAAATCAGTTCCGGGATTTTTTTTTTGATTAAAAAATAATAAATTAGCTATTTCCGAAGAAATATGATATTACATTGTGCAGAAAGAATTTAATTTCTTAAAGAAAAATTCAGTTTTTGTACACCTATTTCCTCGAAGGATCCATTGGAAATGAGAAAAACATTTCATATACACACAGCTTATTTCATCAATTCTGCGGTACCTCATGAGTTTTTGAATGGACAAATCGGTTTTTTAGAGGTTCCGAAAATTTCCACCATATTGGGATAGACAAGGTATAAAATAGGTCTTTTAGTGGACACACATGTGGCAAAGTTGCACGGAGGTCATCGCAAAATTGGAAAACTTTTCGAATTTAGCTGTGTGACCTCAAGTTGGATGATCTTAATTTGAGTTATATCAAGTCGGGATATCAACGTTGAGCAATGTCTTAATTTACGATTTTCAAAAAGCTTAATGTGAATTGTATGCAAAATTATGTTGAGGCTGTTTAATACCCTTTTAGAACTTCTTAAAGTCAACTTTTTTTTTAATTTGTAAAAGCTGGCTTCGAACTGTTTGAAACCATTGTGTGTTTTTGACGGTTTTACATGTAAAAGAACGATACACGATGATGGATAAATCCCAATCGACCAATCCAATCCGACAACTGCAATAGAATCGAAAATTTTCCTGTAGGTTCGTTTCAAACAAATGAACAGGTTTAGATTTTGCGATTAAATAATTGTATTAATTGTCACTCTACTTTAATTACTCGCACAGGCTGCACTCCAAAATTATTAATGCTGAAGAAAATAGACGGTGTGAATGGTCGAGCTGCTATGCATATGCAGAAATTTTCAATTCATTTTGATTGATCGCACCACAACATATGATCTATTGTTTTTAACAGAGATGAAATTGGAATGCTTTTATTTGATTTCATAAAATCAACATGTGAATTCATCACTCCATTTATCAGGATTTTATAAGTAACTTTACAATTATCGAAAAAATTATTGCAATGTGATCAACAGCGAAATTTTCCATTTTAGTTCTGTGAGTGGTGCTTCACGGTATCAAAAGGGTCTCCGATGAATTTAACGTCAATGACTGGGTGTGGGTATGTATGTAATTGGTGAATAAATTGGAGACAACTGGAAAATGGCAAAACCCAATAGATGTGGGTCTGTGTGATGGGTGTTAGTACCTTACTTCTTCTCTATTCGTTATCACTCATGGCATCCACCGCGAGGCCTTGCACCTGTGCGGTGCGTGTGTGCGTGCTGTCTCCATTTATATCCACGCAGGTTAAGTGAATTTCTTTTTTGTTTCCGTGTTAAATTTACGAAGGCTATACTACATGTCGCCGAGTAGTGATAATTCAACACGCCTCGAGTGGATAGCTGTAGTGCCGCCATTTTATACAATTTATTCCTAAAATTTTTTCATTCAATATTTCCATGTATGCTTCTCAACTTGCCTAAATATTATTACTGTTTTCCTTTGCATTAAACAAAGCAAATTACAAAAAAAACACCCACGTTTACCGCAGCAGCGTATAATGGTTTACGCCTCACAAACAAAATCATGTATCGTTTCTTGCTTCAGTTACGCAAAATGACAAAGTGAAAGATCAATTATTTATTTTGCATCGAACTTGGTTATTGGATATACGGAAGTTCCATTTATTTTTAGTTCTGATAATTATAACCATACGTAACATTATATCATTCAATTCTTTGTGATAAAGAAAAATATATAAAAAGGAAATTATAAGTGGTACAAAAAGGAGATCGCAAGGCCGGGCGGGAACCTAACGAGACGGGGTGGGGGGTCATTACAAGGTCATTATAAGTGGATTCTGGAGGTTTACCCTGTATTTACAAATAGTAACTACTCTCTTCTAAAGAAATGCTTTTAACAGCACCTACCGTGGGGAGTACAAAAAAACACGTACATAATTTACTGAACATTATCTAGAAAGATTGGAACTCTACTGAAACGTGGAGATTTAATGAAAATCAATAGCGTCTCCTATCGAAAGTTAAAAATTCATCTTCTACTTATACAGTCAATAGAAAATGAGAACGATAGGTACACTTTACTTGAGAATTGCGAACATATCGGATGAAAAAGTAACGTCAGTTGAAAATTGTAATACCTCGACACTTTCAGAGATAAATAGATGAAAAGAACGTATTCACGTATGTACATAGAAAAAAGATAGACAACTGTGGGTGCGTTACTGTTGCACACTGTAGCATAAACGAAAAAAAAAAATATTATTACACTTTTGTTTGCTGGAGGTGTATTCTGCAAATGATTCGAGGTGATAAGCGAATTATTCCTCAGCGGATCAAGTTTCTCATACTAAAAATCAAAAACTCAACTTTAATTATTTGTATATTTTGACACGTAACAGATTCGGTAAATTTTTAAATTAGGTTAAATTATGCCGAAGCGCTATAGCATAATCCCCCTGCCTGTATAGTAGTTTTCGTCACACAAGCCCGAACGCGCGCTACATTACGATATACAACTTGAAGTAAAAACAATTCTGTTCCAAAGTTCAAGATACGTTCATCATCGATTCCGAAAAAATGAGAGCTTTCAGTTTGCCAATTTGGAGCAACCATCTTTTGTTTTTTCTGTAATTATCGCATATATATAAAAACTTCAACACTGGACAGAATAAGTAAAACACTCGAAACTTATAAAACTATACATATGACAACTCCAACCATTGTCATACTTGTGAAAACTAAGCCCGAATCGATATCGCAAATATCGATATTCAATTTTAATCCGTTACAATTTTCGCTACGAAACGGCATTACGTTTTGCATGTCATAATTTCCGAGATATTTCGACTCTAACCATGTTCATTTATGTGTATGTATTTTCTTCAATTTTCTTGAATAGGAATAAATAGAGATAGAGCATTTCGGCGTGACGAGATTTCGAGATATATCGATTGCTTATTGATATCAGATATATCTCCTTTTTATAATAGGACTAGTTCCTTGCCAGTGGCCGCTACGTCACATCAGTAAAGAGTAGCTAATCTTATCTAGAATATTTATTGAGGTTTTCCCAACAAACCCTATTCTGTAAAGTAAAGTTTACACCTCAATAAATGAGTAAAACCCAACGAAATAAGTTAAATAGACTGAATTTTGACTTTGCATGATCAAATTTAGTCGTCGCAGGGCTAAGATGTGCATTTCATTTGATAACTTTCGCTGTATTTCTGGGTAACATGCACAAAAAATAGAGGAAACTTCTGTTTTACTGGTTATCCAGATGACCGTACATAACCAAATGGTTTGATCACACCATGTGTGCCAGCTCGGACTTTGAAGCGAAGCTCGCCGCGCGTGAATCCACAGTCGAGCCACCCGACCGCGTGTTTATTGAACCCTTTGTTGTCATTTAACTAATCAATTCTCATTGGACCAAAGTTCATATAGAGTAAGTCAAAGCTGAGCAAAGCTTGGGCCAGTACTCTGTAATCATAGCTATATGAATAGCATCGCCAATTGCTTACTCATTTTCCACTTCAAGAAGCTTCAACGTACGAAGAACAAAACCAATTGCCGCCGAGAAAAAGGTTTCTTGATTCAAGGATACCCGACCAAATGTGCGAACAATCGACAAATCAAATGAATTCAATGGCTTGGTGAAAATGCTCAGCGGATCCCCCTGTCAGGGACTTCTCCTCGGCTGTATCACGATCTTCTGACGAGAAATTCGATTATTTTTGGGCTTTGCCCGTTTGGAAAATCGTGAAGAAAGAATAATTTTAAGCTTTGCATGCTACGGAAAAAATTAACGCCTTGTAAAAAAGGAATAAACACCTTTTCCTCGCTCCCTACCCACGAGTGAACCCGCTGGTAGCCATACGATAAACCGTAATTTATGATTTTAAACGCGTACATCAGCATTTCAAATTCATAAACCATGATTATGAAAATAAGATATAACATCAAAATCGCACATTATGATTTTCAAATTGCAATTTGCGATTTTTGCATGAGAGATGACGTTTTATGCACTGAATCTTGACCTACAATTTTAATATTGTGAATCGGGTTTTACGAAACTTAAATGACGATTTAACGATCGTATATGGCAATTCGATGTTTCGGTTCGCCATTCCACATTGCCTAATATTTATTAGCGCCTTTTTTTTATCCATTTTGTTTAATTGTGGACAAGTGCTGATGATGGGTGAATGGAAATATCATTATGGAATTATAGCTAACCGATCGCTCTTTTGAAATCATTCATATACTCGATAGATCGTCTGCAGATTAAGTATGATAAATTGTCCACCGGTTGCATTAGGTGTTGTATTTTTCTGGATCAGTAATCTTAGCAATCAACTTTCTCAATTCCTATCGGCAAATTATTGGTGCGACCCGCAAGGCTCACATCCGGTGCATTTGTGGGGAATTTCATTCGGGAATGAAAGGTCCTATACCAAATTCCCAGTGTTTAGTATTTTAATAAAATCTCTGATTTCTTTAATATTGAAAAAGCAAGCTGAACTATCGCACTGACTTCAGCGAGAAACTAATCAGCTCAGAAACTCGTAAAAACTCACCGATCCTACAATATAGTATCCCATAAAATTGAATATACACTATCCGATTGAAAGATAAATATTCTTCTGGCTTGAATGATTTTTGCAACCAATATCGTATAAAATGGTGTTTCCCTTATGACGGTTTTTTATTAAAAAAAACAAACAGAAAAATCTTGAAAAATATAAGGACCTTAAAATGCCAAAAAAAATTTCAATCGCGAATAAAGTGCTGATACAAAAGACAAATAAGATCAAATTTCGAAAAAGGTTGATGTTACTCCCAAAAATTAACTTCCATAAATTGCGTCTCAAATTATTTTTTAAATGCACCGGACTCATGAAATTAATTGAAACAAAACGAGTATCCTCGGGATGGCCCGAGGAAAAAATTATAAAACAATTTATGCACAATCAGGATCATCCAATTTACATATTCCAACATGTACATTCATTTTCTAATGAGTCTTTTTTCATGAATAAATACTATAAATGTAATGGGGAATGGTGCAATTTCATCGTTTGAAATTCGGCTGGGGAAAGGTGCTAGCTAGTATTATTATACCTGACCTAATTAATCCTGAATTGAATGATTCGTTGGAGTTATCAGCCTTATTGATGGTTGTTAAAATGAGCAACATTGCATCACTCCATATATTTCATACTAAAAAAAAATTATAATTTCATTGTAACAAGTTACAGATGACCAAGCGGACAACTGACCTATTGATCAGAAGAACAACGGATCAAATGTCATCGATTGCTCCATTCAATGTGCTTAATGTCATGTTTTCCATTAACGACAGATGCCACAATGGAGCCAGTGTGGAATAACCGTAGTAAATAATGGTAATTTTGTTTTTTTACTTTATTGCTGATTTAATTTCAACCGCAGGAGGCTCCTGGCCGCGATTCACGGTTTCATGTGTGGTATTTTATTCATAGATTTTGCCAATTTATTGGGGGTGGGGGAGGGCATGCCCCAATTCGCAATTATTCTAATTTGCATTCGCGAATAGCGTGGTATTGCTTTTTAAACAAAGTGTCATCCAGTGAGTTCTATCCGAATTCTGGGGCTTGAATAAAATTTTGACAAGCTTTATGAGAGCTGATTTAAGCTTGTCCCTCAATGCTTACTTAAACTGTCCTTCCTATATCAATTTTATGGAAAAACGTAGTATGAAAGATCATATAGGGTGTTCCACTACTCATCCTGTCTATTCAAAGACATTGAAAAGGCTGCTTTCTCAAGCAAAACGTTTCTCTTTAACTTCGCGATTCATATATTGTGTTTTATCATTTGAGCAGATAACCACGTCTCTGTACTGCAGTATGTCTTCAAAGCCAATACAGAAAACGACAAAATTAAAACATAATTGAAAAACCTTTTAACTGTTCGAAGATTCTCGACGAACCAAAATTTTGTCCAAAATGCGTAAACCTTTTCGGTTTCATCCATGGATATCATGGTGCACCACGACCCCTCCGAGTGGTGCCCATGGACACCGACTTTCTGCCAAACTGCACAGCAATTACAATCAACAAACCCAATGCCCAATGAGTATTATGTTTCTGAGTTGAAATCATAGTCGTTCAATTTGTACAGTCACTGCTTTGACAAAACGTTCCACTCAACAGGGAATCCCTCTATGAATTTGAACCTGCACAATGCCACACTACTGTACTGAAAGGAAACTCTACGGAGGTGATTCCCCGTACGGGGATTCGTGCCTGGGACCTCATGTGCCAAAGACCATACGGCAAAACAAGTGCCTGAGTTTAAGATATTAAACGCAGACATTTTCGAAATGTCTCTTGCTGCTTCAATTCTTCCATTAAAAAAATAGGCAGGAACTCAAACACTTACTAAACCGTAAAAATTCCGGTAGGAAACATCTGAGGTACAGAAACTTGTCTTTGCTGCGCATCACCGTCGGTATCGGAATATTATAGACGTTTGAATTATAAGAATTACAACAACAGAGTTTGGAGGGAATTAAATACCGCGTCATTACCCCAACGTTCTCTAGGTGCCCATAGGAAGAGCATCCCACTTTTGTTTCGACGACATCATCTGCCGAAATGTGGAGTAAATACAATTTTCATAAGAAGTTTTTCTAGTGTGCAGTAGTAAGAGCTACTATAAAACTTCGTATGAACATTCAGTAATATTTTCAATTTGGAAGATATATGCTAAAAATGCTTTGGGCGGACGACGAGAATTTTTCTACAGATGGCATGATTCCAAAGTCAACGACCCGTGTAACCGCATGTGAGAATTCAGATCGAGTCGAAGAATATAATTTCCATCAAGTTAACTATGTGGTACAAATGAGTTTTACGAGTATGCCCAGTTGGATACATTGGGGAATAACTCGAAGTTTCGCTCAAATATTTCAATTTTCATATACGATATCGCCAGAAAAATTGATGAAACAACAAAATTAAACTCTACAAACTGAATTCCAAATATGAGAGACTAACGGAAACGGTTCGCGAAATCGCGATTTTCCTGGCCGCTGTCCTCTGATTCTATGCCGTGGAAATTAATTAAATATTTAATATTAAATATTCAATGTAATATTTTATGACTGCTGACAGATACCCAACTTAGCTCGACTTGCTCTTCATTTTCCCATTAATGCAAAAAAAGATGCAAATTTCAAAGATCATTTATAACGCCCACCATAAATTTGAAGCGAGTGGTGGAAAAAGTGAATCACGCAAAGGATACCGTAAATTGACTTTTGTGTTCTTTCTTTTTACACTATAATTGGTCAAGGAAGGGTGCTGAGGAAAAATAGAAAATGAAAAAGAATGCAGTACATGAGAACAATAAAATCTCAGTGCGGCTTGAGTGCAAGTGTTGAACATATGTTGGCCACCCAAGCTTGAGAGAGAGTTGCCGACCGTTAAATGTTTTGAGAAAGAACAGAATTTCCTTACTTTTCCCAAATTGGGGTATTTGACTGTATAAAAAGAGACCATTGTTGAAATTGTACCTTTACGTGATTTCTCTCACCATCGTGAGATTTAAACGTTTTGAAGAGATAATTGATGGTTCCGTTCACATCACACCGGAGATCTGTTCAGTGTTGAAGAAAGTATAACCAGAGAAGAATTTCTCGAAAAAAAATCAGTGCTAAACGGTTTGGTATAGTTTTCTCTCACGAAACAGAATTTTCAGAGACGAATTTTTGAAATATTTCAAAACCAAATCTTAAAGTTTGAAATGTAGTAGATAAAATAATGAGTCTCTTTTCATGAGTTCTAAACTCTATTTTGATTATTAAGAGTGTACTCGTGAAATTTACTTGATATGGAACAATGCAAAGTTAATGATAAGAATGAGGACCGATGTGTCAACCGTCGCTTGGTCAATGACCGAATGCCGCCCCTTGTCCTGGCCCATTTAGTCCTCGGTCCCTTGGGGGTCTCTTCAGACCGGTCGGTCGGGGGTGTCAGGTAATCGTTGGTCCTGGTCTCTACGGTAACTATCCTTACCATACCCGCACAAATCGGAATGCAAAAAATCAAACGGCTTCGGAAAGTTATTGAGCGTATGTATGTGTTGTTGAGCATTCCCTCAGGGGGAGTACTGGTCGCCCACCCATGCGGCTGGGCCCGACTTTCCCCATTTTAGACCATCGTATTTCTAAACACAGGGTAAACCTCCAGAAACCCCTGTGCTACGATGGCGGGCGCCTATGATGGAACCCCCCCCCCCCCCCGCCTGCGTCGGGTTAGGTTCCCGCCCCGCCGGGCGGTCTCATTTTATGGGTACCGCCGATAGCACACACGGAACGTTTCTGCATCGGTCGGAATCCATGAGAAAATATTTTTGAAAAATATTCTACCACTACGCCAAAGCCCCGACGGATACGATGTGTGTGTGTGTGCGTGTGCTTTTGTGCACACATTCTTTGTCAGAAGCACTTATGTATGGCACAATGGAAAATTCGCGTGGACGATTGGATTTTGGTTCACACCGGTTGGATGGTTCTTTGGGCACTATTTTAATGGTTTATAACGTTCTGTTATGAAAATAATGAAAGATAGGAGGAAAAGTGCTGAATGAATACAGTTCCTCTCTTCAAAACATATATTGTGTCATATAAAATTCTCCCTCAAATTTCAAAATTAAGAGCATCCGCTATAATTCCCGAGTATGAATCCACTATGAATACCCTCCAGTCGGTTTTTGTAATATACCCGAATCGAATATTATCTTCACCCACAAATGTGATCGAAAGGGTAATCCTGAGAAAGCCAAACGTCAACAATTTGAAATTGACATTCGTGCGGTGGGTCATTAAAATAACTTACTGTATTGAAAAAGTTAATTATAATTTTTTCTCGCATGTATTTTCACCTCCTCATCCCAGAAATTGAAATCTTTTTCCACTGATCCCTTCTGTTTCACCACGTGCGCATCATTAAAAAATATCAGCCTTGATTAAACATTTGACGTGTGCATCAAGTATACCCCAGAGATAATACTGCAACGCAGGCGCGATGAAATTAGACCTTAGTGGTTATGGTTGTATGATAATGGACACAAGAGACACAGAAACGCTGGTAGAACGTGTATGTGGAGTGCGTGGAGGGACCAGGGATGCAGGGCTTATTGTTTACTCTGGTCATGTACTAGCCAGATATTACCCCCATACTCCCACTCCCTCCCCCCTTCACCCCTCTTTTCCAACCCCTCCTCCTCAAGTCGATAAACTCAACCGGATGATCATTGTCGTTGGTCGCGAGTACGCCTTGTACCTGTATAAACGCAAATACATCACATATATTGTATGAATGCATCCGTGAATACATGGGCTAGATAGGTAACAGTTCATTGTGAAGTTGTACATAGATCATACTGGAATAACACTCGAGGCGTAACCCACGTGTATGGATGGGTATTTATTCTGTATTTGTTCATTACTGTGTTGAAATAATCTCTCATAAAGGGTGGTTGAAAAGCCGCGCCTGCTTGTATTTCTATAGATATAAAAGTGATACGAACACGTATGAATCGACTGACGGAAGGTGGAATAAATAGTCCAAAGCCACGTGTTTACTATTTTGGTCTGCGTGACTTTTCATTACTATAGGCAGCTATAGTCTATGGTAGAATGTGTCTTACAATAGGGGTTTATACATACTGTGGGCAGATTTGACGGGTTTAAAGGGATGGCTGGGAAGATATGTTTTTAACTCACACCAAAAACATCGTCTACGCTCTGCAGATTCGAATTAAAAAAAACAACACAATTATATTGGTCCCTATATCAACCGACGCGATCAGAATTTGAACTCAGGACCTATGAATTGCTAGTCGGTGGACCGTGACATTCTTAAGATGAATTACGAGTGTATGTGTTTCTTTTATTTCTTCCCAAAGAAGATAATGAAATGCGCTCGACTGTCAGCAATCTCTATGCCTTCTCTTGGTTAATTTTCACTAATATTAACAAAATTCAACAAGCGCATGTGCGTATGTTTTTTCAAAGGGTTACATAGATTTTGAAATTTCACAAAATCGATTAAAAACGGAATTTTTGGTTCAATTCTATGAAATGTCTACAATACTTTCCCAAAGTTTCAAGTTAATCGGAATGAGAGTCTTGGAGATGGAGCCTGTTGAGATAAAAACCAGAGCATGGACAATGCCCAACGGTCCTGACTCATGGTGCGCTTGACCGCGTATGAATGGCGATATCGACAAGGGCGGATAATACAATTTTATCAAGGCGGAATGATAATTTTTATTCAACCGTTCTTCTCTGTGTACCTCCGGGAACACCAATTTTACGATGACGAGTGAGCCTATGGCTCACCCGGTCACCTCTTTCCGTCACGGGGGTTGGATGTCCGTCCCGATACGCGGTCGCACTCGGGAAGAAGCGTTGATAAAAATTACTCTTCCATCTTGTGAAAAAGCTCAGAGGTTTTCATCGGTGGTTTGCAGGAACATTTTAATCAAAATGACAGATACAATAATTTTACCACGATGAAATCATCATTCTTGCTCATCTTTAGTGCTTGATGATGATAGTAGTACGGATAGTACAGATGAGATATTCCAGGTGTTGATCGTAATCAATGAGAAAATATTTGATCGTGAAAAATATTGTGCGGAGGCTAGGCGTAAATACAGGACCTTTGATGTAGTATATATACACTTTAGCCACTATGCCGAAGCGGCGACTAATTGAGAATTTTCGAAGCGTAATTGAATATTTGCAGGTATCGACTGGGATTTTTCAACGAGCAATTCACAACTCTTGAGTCCTAAACTATCATTTTCACATCTAAATTTGAGATTTGGAAATGGTCAAGTATGGTCTTCAAACACTGACGACAATGGCCGTGTGGATGGAACACTAGCCTTTGGCACACCAGATACAAGGTTCGAATCCCTGTACGGGGAATCCCCTTTCGGTATTCATCGTCGGACGGGAGTTTCTTAAAAGAACCGCCTGCAGAAATTAAGATTTTCCATGGTTTTCGGCCACTTACTGGATAAACCAAGGAATATAATCTCCGTTGGGCATTGTGTTCGTTACTTTAAAATGTGTGAATGCTGTGCAGTTTGAGGACGAAGTCGGTCTTCATTGGCACTGCCAGGAGGGGTCCCACTACATTGGATCGAAGCATAAATTTAGAAAAAAATTATCTTCGAATCGTACATTACCATTCTATTTTGTTGTATGTAGGCGATCGTGGGACTCATTGGAGGCCCAAAAAAGTACTTTCCAGGTCATAATTTTCTTATGAAATTTTTACTCAAGATCTTGAACATCGAACGATCGCGGAAACGAGTGTAGGCAATCGGAAAGACCGCTGTAAATTTTTTTTCACGAAGAATTTACAGATCACAAATTTTTCGTTCAAATAACTGTGTTATCACATGTTCATACTTAAAAGAGTCCAAAATTTTGGTTGGTTTATTCCAATGATGAAAAACTTAGAGAACACATACACACATACACATAGATGGTTTGGTAGTGGTCGATGAACCTTATAAATTTTCTACGGTAACACAATAATTTCACGTATCGGAAAAAACCTACACAATGTAGAGTGCATGGAATTTTGTTATGATACTGGCACAATTTTATACACGAAGTATATATTTTCAACTTCCGGATTTTGAATTTCCAACGAAGTTATTGGCAGGAATGAGAAACTCCCGTATCGAAATTCGATGACATTTTTGTGTTTTATGACTCAGAATGATTCTGATTCGTTTTTGACTAGATACAGATATATGTGTGTACGGATGTAGGCAAAATTGTTCCTGATGAATGCTATGATGCATTTTTTGTCAATCAATATCTTGCCGTAGCTTTGCGTGAGGATGAGGAAACGTGATCATAATTGTACAGACAATTGTGGATGTGTGTGTTTGTGTGTGTGTGCGTGATCATAAAAATGCAGGATTTTACATAATCTTGAATTTTCCTCCATTTCCTGAATTTCATCCATGAGAAGAGGGGAAAATAGAATCGAAAAATTCTAAATAGTCGCTAATTACAACAAATTACACATCGTGTATTATCTAGATATCCTCATATGTGTGATATTACTCCATAATGTTCAAATACGAAACTACTCACAATGCATGAATAATGTATTGAATAAAAACTTTAATGGAGTGAACATGTTGAAACAATCATTCAACTTGGTATAACAGTATAGGAAACTGCACATTTCGACTTTCGAGTACTGCAGTTTCCACTGACTAGTATATGTCTACATAATATATGGCTTCATATATAGCTACATATATGACTATATAATTATGCATGAGCACATGAATTTCACACTATATTAATTTTCATTTATATATCCACAATACATTGAAGTTAGCTGTCAAGAATTACTTTTCCCTTGCATCAATATCTTCCCGATTTTTTCATTATCATTATTTGAATCTTTTAAGGTTCATTCGAGATTTAAGCGCATTATAGGTGTTTTTTCTAACGAAATACTGTTGCGGGTCCAAGAATTTTTATTCTGGCAAATAAAATCCTAGAACTGAAAGCCTTCACAGTGCAGCATCCCATAGTTGAATTTGGAACGAGTGAAGTGTCTACTTGTGAAAATGATCTAGATAACTAGAATACCCGGTGAAGAATACCAGCAAATGAGAGTGGCTTGAAGTAGGATTGTCCAAAAAGCAAGCTTGCAGGCTTCAATAGATATAGTGGAGTATTTAATAAATACGATTGTAATATTCTTGGTGGATTGCCGACGAATTTAGATAATCTGATTACGTTGTAACTCTGATTTTTGTGGAGCTTCATTTTTGCTAAAATGTACAGCATATTCACAACATGAGTTTGTAATATTTTTCCATAGTACTGTTTAGCTGGTAGAGGAGCATATGGTTACATAACTGAAAATTTGGAACTTTCCTTATTTTTGAAAACGGGTAAAACAACATTTGAAAGTTAATTCTTCTCATCCCTTCTACATGATAAGCATGGAATTATGCCGCTCTAATTCGTACATAAAAGTTCACTTTATTAAAATTATGTGATATTTCCCTGGAAAAAAAAACAGAAAAAGAACAGGGTGAAGCAATGCTCGATAAATATTTGAAAAATAGATTGGCCTCATTATATTATATATTGACGTCTGGATTATTTTTAAATTATTTATAGAGACCCAAACTATCAATGTTCTCAACGCACCATGACTCGGGATAAAAGAATCCTTACACATCAAAATTCCCTTCCTCATCGAATTTTTATAACGAAAAAGTTTTGGTGCTGTATTGGGTCATATAAAATAATTATTTATCCGACTCGCATAATTCACCTATAACCTATTACATGCACCCCAAACGACCTCTTCTTACTCCGCTCGTGGTACCCAAGAAATACCTTAACTCGGTTTTTTGATCATAGTTCACTTTGGAGAGCCGAGGGATCGCGTTGTCGTGAGAGCAGGTGGTGCTCCGGACTTCTATGTCCACCTGACTAAGATCCAGCTATTAATGCCCCCTTATCGTGTGCGCAGCTATATATTCTCCACACATATAATTTGGATGTGTTTTCCACGTATATGCAGCTAAATAATCATATATCGAATATAATATTTGACATAAATCGACGGTTGTGGCCGTGCGGGTTAAAGCACTGGAATTGGGGGGAGCTGATTGAGATGTGAGATCGCGGGTTCAAGTCCAGCATGGGCGCTATTTGTTTTTTCAGGCTTTAACTCACACGACACAACTGAGCGGGAGTTTCGTAAAAGAAACGAGCTGTACAAATCTGAAGTTTTTTCCAATGGTTTTCCCTCGATTCCAGTGACAAACTGGGCAAATGCTGTACAGTGGGGTAAAGGGGGGTGGGATGGGAACAAATCGTAAAGACCCGAAAGGGTATACGAATAGAGTGGAATTATAATATTTGGCATATATGATTGGTCCGCCCTAAGGTGCCCTGAGTAGTACTAACAAAGTTCTATCAGCCAATAGTGTTCACCCTCAATCCGTTCCGGCACCATCCAAGACAATTGAATTCAAAATCCAACAAAAGAATTAATTCGTCGGTAACTGACTCGCTAAAAGACTGATAAAATGCTTCAAGGTGTCTTTTTCAACATTTTTGCCATGCATCGCTTCATTCAACATGGACTATTCATAAATGAGACGCATCTAAGTGGGCAGTGATAGAACCATGCTCCACTGTCTGGTGGACAAGTCCCAAGGACAAATCCTTTTAGACTTGTTCACGTCATGCCTAGTAAAACACCTCAATCAATAATTTCCGTGTTACATTGATGTTAGAAACTATTCCTCGGACGTCCTCCACATGCCAATGTATTGAACTATCTAAATAATTGAATAATCTATTCGGACACCCGTAAATTGAAGAATCCATTTGGTATTGAATCTCCCAAGTGTCCTCTACGTGAAAGATCTATGAACGTCTTAGGCTTGGAAGCGGTAATGAATGGCCATAGCGGATGAACCGCCCCAGACTGAAATGTGGTTGTAATAAATAGAGAGACAACCAATAAAAAGAGCGCTTTTATTAAATATAAATATTCCCGCATCGGGGTTCGGGTGTTGGCTTCCATTTAAAATTTTGAGAAAAGGGTTTGTCAAGATGAATAATAAATTGCACACGGATTAACGAGCGAACACTTATTTTATGTGTTCTTGTCTCTTGTTCCATACACGACCTTTCCACTTAGATGTTAGCGCCAGGCGTATTTCCCAATTCAAACGGTTAGCGTGACCGATCGATATTCTACACACACTACGCATTCGTTAAGGGTTCCGCTAGCGAGACTAGTGAGTCTCGCGCACCAACGAATAATTTGACAATACACGGGTACGTCAAATCCAAAAAATGGCTGAGTCAAGTGCAGCTTCAGGTATTTTTTTCCACGAAAATCTGTCACTGGAGAAGGAACACCTAGAACCACAAGCTTTCACATTGCCGTATCCAATAGCGGAATTCAGATCAGGGGAAGTGCTGGCATGTTAGAATGATCCAGAAAACTAGAATACCCAGTGAAGAATACCAGCAAATGAGAATGGCTTGAAGGAGGATTGGGTAGAATGCAAGCAAGCGGCTTCCTAAATACGTAGTGGAGTGTTTGGCAGATAGGAGAAGGCTGGCGATAAGGGGCCACAGAATTGTGGATTAGACTGATGATTTTTTCACCAATCCATCCGCAACTGGGAAAGTGATGCCGTTTTCCCTGGGATCAATAGTCGAACAACACCAGTGATGGTGAGGGAGATGAGAGGTGAGGGCTGAGGTCGAGTTTGGGAAATGTTGGGAATGTGGTTCGCCATGCAGGACATCCCCTCCCCATTCTCCTTCCATCTCCCACTCTCCCTATATCCCTCTTTTTCCTCCCCTCATCTATTGCTCATACATTTTCTCTCTCCCTCCTTTTTCGCTGTCTCTCTTTCAAGTACTGCGTGATAACGTGTACACTGGGATCTGCCAATATCGGCTCGACTTCACGGGCCAACCAATCAATTTCCAATTATCGTGGGGGATACATTCGTAATCGACCAGCTGCCGGTTGAACACGCACTGTGTATAACTCTATACGATTTTTCACTTTTCGTCGTTTTCATTTGCTCATTCATGCTTGAAATAAACAAAAAAAAAATTGTGAATAAATAAATAAATAAATAAAAGAATGGGATAAAAAAGTTTGTTTATGATTGTATTCCTCTCTTGCCTTTTGAAGACGATTTTAAGCGAGTGTCAAAGGCTTCTAGTTGTTTTTTTTCCGTTTTTTTTTCAGTAGATTCATTCGGTATTGTATTCCTCGCGTTTAACGAGGCGTTTATCTGCATCGTATCGTGATAACAATATACAGGGTGGAGATTGTTTATCACGGCATATAGCGGGCAGCGACGAAAGAGAGACAGGGAAATGGACAAATACAATATGGGATAATCAATATTTACAGCAGCAGTTTTTCTGGGCGGAAATTAAAACAATCATGCATTTTAGCGAATTTTGAAAATTAAAAAAAAATTGCACAAAAATTGGAGAATGCAACATAATTACATTAATGAAATGAGCAATATTCGGCAATTTACGCAATTTTGTGTTTTCTGGATTGTGAAGATTTTGTTAATTTTTTAATTGTCTTCAGTCTAGGTGCATTTTATAGGTAAAGAGGTTGCAAGTAAAACTATAAAGATAGGATTATGTTTTGTAAAGATATTACCGAAGATTTTGTGAGAAAATCTCAGGAAAATTAATATGGAAAATGGGTCGTCGATTGAGTATCGGGAAACCAGGGGATTAAGTGGCATGGGCACGAAAAACTGAAATATTTCTCTTATCTACTCCGGTACACCATACTTTTTCACCGTCGTCGCATTCAGCACATTATTTACCATAACCCCTAATTTTTCGATTTGGCGTTGATATTTCTAGAGAAGGAAATACATTAATATGTTTAAAGTAATAGCAGTCCGGGATGAGGCCGAGTATTTATTCAGGTCGTAAATTACTATCGAGCCTAAAATCTCAAAACTATCACCCATATTGAGGACGTGCTTAATGCTATGGCTTATTTCCATGCTATGGATTATCTCCAGAAGAAGATTGGGTACATATTGAGCTATAAACACGTGTCAACACTTAAGATAACTACAAGCGTAACATTATGCATTTTCCACGAATCTCTGGCAATTTGAATTGGGTTTAAATCCAAAAAATTGTTAAATTGTCGGAACGCCTGATTTATAAAAAATTGTTCAATATAATTGGAGAACAGTAGCTCCGCATTAAAACCTCTCATGACACAACGCTGTCCCTCAATCATACACTGCACTTCCCATAACTCTCCAGCTTGTGGGATAAGGTTCCCGCGCATGGAAGCTTACAGATTGCCACTTCCACGCTCGGATTAGTTGCGTCCACTGAAAGAAATAGATAATATGACTCGAGTGTGAACCATGCATGTTTTTTTCAGCTGTAACATCTCCAAAACTTTTATATCGACTCCCTTTAGCTTTTCGGGGCTTTGAATTATTCGAACGCCTCTATGTAATGGGCATGCCTGTGATGGCACATGAACGATCCTAATTGTTCTTGTAGCTCCCAACACAGTGCATGACGGCTGAACGAATTTCTAAATTCTACGTTTTTCACTTGATGTTGCCGAGTGATCGAACGTCATAAATACCAAATACAGTGAACCCTCGTTAGTTGCGACACGTTTCCGACAGTAGGGGATGTAGAACTTAGAGCGTTGCAACTAAGAAGACATCCCTACTTTTTCGAGATCTTAACGTCAGTTCCAGGCAGTTTAAAGAGACAAATAATATTTTACCCTCAATCTTCACATAATTCCGCAGTTCACAATGACCGAATGTGAACAAAAAAAACACGACCGAAAGTCACTCGTACGTGTTTCCGCGAATTGGGCGCGGAGGAGTGGGGGCAGCGCCTCGGCGCGGGGAAGAAAAAAAAGTGAAATATGTTGCAACTGGCGAAGGTTAATTTTGGAAATTTACCATTTTATAATTGTCGAGAACTTTTACATCTCCAATATCCCTGAAAGTTTGCAATTTAACAATGTAATGAAAACAGACTTGAGTTATAAATTTTTTCAATCTTAGGCAATAATTTCAACCGGGTAGCCTTTCCGCACTTTTTGCTTTAATTGCACAAAAGTCTTCATGACGTTATGGCCTTACGCATTCGTAACAAAACATCGGTTGATCTAATATCGCTCCCCCGCCGGCACGCCCCCCCCCCCCCCCATGTCTGACGGTCCATGCGAACTAGGGGGGGGGGGGGGGTGGAAATAATTTTCCGCGCTCGGTAGCGAGCGGAGAGTTAGGGGGAGTGGACTGTACATCGGCCCCGGTCCGACGCGCGACAGCATCCAACGAGGTAGCCATACCTCTCAAGCGCAATTTCTAACACCACGTAAAGTGGGGACGCATTCCCCTCTGCTCGCGGGTTTCGGGAGAGTTAGAAATTGGAGAATTACGGGGAGTCCGTTGTAACTTTCCCGAAATGTTACATTCTTTCTGATGGTTCGCGGTTTGAGTGTCTTCTCGAAATTTCCGAAATTATTCATAGTTTCCAATGCATCGGTTTACGGATGGGTGCTCCGTCATTTTCAACATAGCCCGAAGGTTTCGCAAATGTTACATTGTACATGATTGTAAATATGAGATTCAATGAAGGGTTCCAAAAGTTACGGAAAATTGACATATACCTATTGAGCGGAAGTCGCTCATGGGTTGTTTAAGAAATTTCCAGGATTCCCAGATTCTAATAATTTTCAGATTTCAGTTTGAATTTTTTTATTTTTTTATTTTATTTTTATTGTTTCGTAAATTTCTATATGTAAACGGAGACTATGATTAGATCTATAGAAACACAGCAAACTCTGTTTTCCAATGTATTGACTTTCGAGTGGTTGGCAGGGAAATTTGCAGCATTGTGCCAAAGTTTTGCAAACAGCATAGTCTACATCATCATGATGGTAAGCGGCGATTTGGAGCTCCAAGAATGGTTGAAAGTTCTTGTGACCCTATTCGATGCAGCCCGAAGGGTTCTCTTATTAATCAAAAAACAAATCCACGAATATCTTGAGGTGCTCATTCAAAACCATCACGAATTTTCTCATATTGCTCAATGTAGTACGTTTTAGATGGATAACGCATAAATTTACAGCATCGTCCCAACGTTTCGCAAACGTTATAGGCTGTACTGTGAGAGCTCTAGGGGTCAATTCTGAGATCCAAGAGTAGTGGAAAGTTTTCATAAAGCTTAGTCAGGGGGGAAGAAAAGAAGCGCGGGGGGGGGGGTGTCTCGTGTCAATAAAAAAAACGAGTCCACTCGTAATTTGCGAATTATCTCTTGTGCAACTCCACGGATACGAAAATCCGCATTAAAGTATAATACTAAGAGGATGGCTGCTAAAAATTTCACGACGACACCGCCATTTCGTTAAATTTGTTCAAATAACTGAGGAAGTACGGTAACTGTATTAGAAAACTGCTCCTCGGCGTTAGTGAGCTACATAGCCGTAACGAAGCACCCTAGGAAAGTCAGTGGAGCAAGCATCTACCTTTGGAAAGAGAAGGGCTATCTACAGAGAACACCAGAAATGTGATATACTTAGGTGGTACGAAGCGTGCGACAGAGCTTACACTATAGGTCATAGCTAGCAACTCGAATGAAATACCGATTCACTTCCGAAACGGGCGGTAACTTTGTTACGTCACTTCCGAGTTTTAGGCGAGAGAACAAACGAGGGAAAAGTATCAGCCAAAGCCATCTAACATTTGGCCCTGTTCGTAAACTCATTGTCTCTCCATTAACATTTTAGTTCTCACCTCTTCTCCTATTTTGAGGGGGCACGAAGCAAACTTCAACTTTCTAAATTTTTAATAATCCAGTCGAAAAGATTAGTCATTATTCAAGACAATCCATTTGGATAATTAGTTCAAGGAGCATATAAGAGGTTTTCGAGCTTTAAATTTTATATTTTTTTCATTATTTTGTTATTATGCAATGTTCACATTAGTCTTGCATAGATTTGCAGACCCAACGTTTTGGTCTTCAGGTAGACCCTCTCGAAGAACTTTCTTCATTTTTTATAGAAAAAACTAAGTCGGTTTTGGCCCATCAATGAAAGCTCGTGACCATCTTAATTACATGGAATAAATTAATTGTCATTAATCGTAACGTTTTCTATTCAGGCGTAGACGCCTTAAAAAAGTAGTGAGCCGAATGCGGTTGTTGCTCCGCAAGTTGTAAGGGACACCACAGAACTTCCGGATACAGATTTTACCTGCGGTTACTCCTTAATTATGCAAGGTAGGAAAAAAGATCTTGGAACATGAAATGTGTACTTTTACGTGAGAAAGATTTTTCTTATACGGCGTCATAGACATTTAAAATTATATATGAGAATAGAAATACTTGGCGGATAAGACTTTCATACTATTCGTTGGTGTGTAATCGCGTGCAAAAGATTAACGTTGCATACACATATACAAAATTGGTGATCCACATATTTTTCTAAAGAACTTGAGAAAAATTTGCTGACCTCAAAAATTGAGTGTACCCAACTAATTTTCACTTCTTAGCGTTGAAACAAAATTAGGTCACTTCCGGGAATTTAGCGGAAAACCTGTAAATGACCATAAACTATCATTTCCAGCAGCGATAGCCCCATATATTCTGGTACAGAGAATTACATCCAATATTTTGAGGAGATAAAAGCTTATATATTTTTTGGAAAGGTATTTTTCAATGTATTTTCGAGATTTTGAAATTTTTCGAATAAATATATATATATATAGATATATATACATTGCTGAAACCGGCAGAAACTCACATTTCTGTTACCTAAGGCAAAAGTATGAGCTCGACACGTTTTTTTTCATTTTTTGAATAGAAATACATTGAGATTTTCAAATTAAAATCAGGATTTTACAACGATAATTGAACAGTGAGTGAAATAAGAGGGTAAAAACTCCCTTACTCCCCGTTGAGCACGCAACGTGCCATGGAGAATTGAAGGCAAATGGAGTGAAATCCATTCTCTCGTGTAACTGTCCGAGAATAACTGAACTGCGTGACGCCTCTTTGAAGCTTTGATTGGTTAACAAATTTTACGTATAACTAAAGAAAAATGGGCATAATTAATTATTTAACTCTTTTCTCTTGACAATAACGACATAAATGAATATGAAATACATGAAATATGTGGACATGAATATATAAATGCATGTCAATCCTTTTAAGGTATCATATCGTTTGAAATGAAGGGGCCGGAGAAAAGGGAATACCATTTCCTTGTCAAGCCATGAGTCAGCGCACTGAGAAAATGCTTTCTTGTTAATCAAGTGTGCAATGGATAAGTTTAAAAAATATCTACAAAATGTCATAAAAATTGTCAGCCACTGAAAATTTAACTGCTGAACAGGCATCTTTTTATAGTTGCCCATTAAAATTACAAGATGAATTGGAAATGGCAACCAAAACCGAGAAATGTTTCAGTACGTGAAAAACGATATATTCACACATACAATATGAACTTATGAGTCAAAAGAAATTTTGTCGATATTCTAACGTGATTGAATTTAAATTTCCGAAAGATACGTCAAATTTTTTAAGAAAATATTTTTATTTCATTGTTCGATTTCTCAATTTTCATTGAAATTCACAACAATTATTGAGCTAGAGTTCATTAGGTGCTCATTTTTTGTCTTTTCCCACGCACGCTCAAATGAAAGAATAGAACACGCTCGAAAGAATTGGAAACTCAATTGCATATACGTAATTCGGAGAGATTTTCAAATTTTTAAAAATTTGACACGTTTCACAAATTTAAAAAAATTTTAAACATTTTACAAATTTTCAAAATTTTTAGAATTAAATTTTTTTTTCTAATTTTCAATTTTGAATGACTTTATCCCTTTACCTGAACTACTGAACCCATCAGCGGTATCAAAAGAGTATTATCCAACGCATGTACCCTGCGGAAAGACGACCTCATTTTTAATATTATGATAAACAAACATCCCGCCTCATCCTCCTACACATCAATATTTACATGCGGTAAAGCTCGGAACAAAATGTAAATCCAGTGTTGCGCAGAATAATGAAATTCCACAATAGAGTGAAAAATATTTTTTCTATGGAAAGCTAATGATGATGAATACTATTCACTGCAATAGAATGTTTTATTCCTCGCGTGAATACCCAGCACAAAACTCCGGACAATCAGTAATAATTCTCATTTCCCTGAATTCTTTGTGGGCAAATACATGAGAGGGGAAAAAAAATAAATTGAAAAAGAGAAAATGAAAAGACTTAGGAATTAAAAACTTCTGGCGAAATGAATGGAAATTGAAAAATCATAAAATAAATTAAAAATGTAGAACAAAGTTGAGGAAACCGAATGAAAAACTCAGTATCGTCTGAATTTATTCTGTGTTTTTCATTCATTTCACGATGTTTCGATGAGATTATCAGTTTTCCCGTCGTTTGACATTATCCCAATACAATTTGTGAGACGTATGTGTGCGTATAGTTGTGTATGTGTGTAACAATTGCAGGGAAAATTCAGGAAAAATATAGGTAAATAGATTTTATCTTAACGCAATTTTCCCAGCCATTTTCGTACTGATTCCATACAATGAAAACGAGTTCTCTAATTTTTTTTTCCATTTTTGACTGCTAACCTGTTCACATATATGATGTTTTAAAATTGTTATAGAAAAACCATAAAAGCAAAATAATGAGATTGCAAAAAATTTTTTTTTAAATATTCCATCGCCTCAAAAATAAGAAGTGGGCGAAGTGTGACCCCTAGCGGGCCCACACATGTATGACTTTCCGAGAGAAATTACAGAATTCAATTACGATTCTCCGAAAAAGAAATTGCCCCCATAAACATAACTGCAAATATGCCTTCTACCAGTAACTTGTACAACTTGGGCGATATCGCCTTAATCTTGTTTCACATTGCTTAATGATATCGCCTAATCAATCTTTTTATCGATCAGTTATGAAGGCACACACACAAGTACGCGCCCTCCCTTGGGTATACAAGCATCGGACATTTATTGGGTCAAACCGTGGAGGATCATATTCTCGATTTATCTCAAGGAGTTTTGGAATTTTGTGAACTTTGGAATCGTCAATTTCTCACCGTAATAACTGGCGAACAATGAGAGATGCGAAGAACTGTCATAAAATTAAAAAGAAATGTCATTACCACCTTCTTGACACCGAACGCTGTACGACATACATGCAAAAAATTCGATGATTCCTAAAAAAAAATCGAAATCGGTTAACCCGCTCACGGTAAATCGTGCGCCAAAAAATGATCACATGCACATACACATACATACAGGACCCTCATTGAAAATTTGTCAGAAGCATGTGAGACGCCGATAAGAGTGAAACTTTCCTGATTCTAAGCCACCTCATTCTCGGTGTAATTAAAAATCATATGTGAATGGGTTACCAGTCAAAAAATTATAAAGAAATCAGACAACCCCTATAATAGCAGAAAATGAAAAACGTGAGGGTGAAACTTTTCTAGCTCTCGCATGGAATATATCGTATATACAGGGTAAAATTTAATATACAAATCACTCACTGGAAAATTTGTTTGCCATTGGTGTGGCGTTCATCGATCGTAGGCCAATTTCGATTTTCACACCACAATTTTTGCCAAATTTCTGAATCGCACAACATCAAAACACATACTACAGCTTTCCAAAATGAAAGGCTAAATTGCTTTGTCGTCCACCTACACACCTTCATTTCAGCGCCAACAATTTTCTTTTCAAAGGTGTCTCTCTTAGTCATAAAATGGCTTCATAGCATTGAAAAACTTGCGATAGTACAACTCAAAAGCATCGCCATATTTATTTATTCGAGGTACTCTGATGTCAAGGCTTAAAAATGTAATGTGAAAACAGAAATATAAATTCTAGGAACCAACATTTCCTTTTCTTTTTCATGGGAACTGAGATAAAAAGGAAAAAGGAAATATAGAAAGGTCAAAGAAAGTGAATTGAATGAATGAAAAGGGTCCATGATAGAGAAGAGAGAATGAAATTCGCAAACGCACTGGTACATAAGAGTGGATGAAGTATTTTGCCTTTTTCATTTTAGCAAAAGGCTCTTCTTGTATGGTATATTGCTACGCATACCTGCAGGTAGAGAAGTCATTGGGACCTCGTGTGGGTATGAGGTGGGCTAAGCACTTTTGTACATAGGGAATACATTCGCTATTAAAAAGGGTGAAAGAGGGGAATGAGGATTAAAGAGGGAGGGGGGGGGGGGGAGGCAGGGGATGAGGGATGGAAATCTCTCGGATACAGAGCCAAGGGGGAGTTTGTGAACGTCACTTTACGCTACTTCCGGAAGCGATAAATGTATACAGCGTACATTACGTTTCCCTTACTCCATGCTACTACATCACTGTGTGTATATGGGTGACAAATGTCTGTCAATGCATAGGTTTAATTGCCCCCTCAATTTTATCCATTCTTGTTCACCGGAGAGGAAAAGCAAAGCGAGTGGATTCTTCATTCAAATTTTATGAAAGAATTTCACACTCCGTATTGTATATTATCATTCTGGTTAATAATGGGATAGTTACTTGGGCCATTTTTTAGGTATGGCGCTTAAAATTTCTCTAGGTCATTTGTATAAAAATAGACGTGTGTGTAATGAAAAACTTCTCGCTCTAAACTAATTGAAAACTAGTTTTATGCAATCCAATCGAAGCAATAAACGAACTCAATAGCAGTGTCATGTAAAGTATTGACTTTCTACACATTTTATTTACTTATTCCCACATGAGCAGCTGATTGAAACAAAGTGTGCACCGTCTCCCTTAATTTCCCAGATTCACTCAAAACTGATGCATCCAAAAGTCAAATTCACTCATCTTGTTTTATCATTCATCTGGGACATGACACTTTAGTTTTCAGTGAATATGGAAATATCTTTTGTCCTCAGTAAAAAAAAATGCAAATAAAAGTCCTTGTACCAATTTACAAATTAAATTACAAATTGCTCAATTTATACACATAGAGGGGAAAAAATAAAAAAATTTTAGAGGAAAATACCAGAAAAAATTCTGAATTCGGCGAGGTATCATCAAATAAATTTTTCCGGTGCCAAGATTTTTCCGGTAACATGTTATAATACCTATGTACTATAATCGAGATGCAAAGTCCCGGTACGGAAAAATTTATCGATATTAATGTCTCTCGCGTATGTTATTTAGTGTTGAAACTTTCCAGTTATATTTTTTGCATCAAAGAGAGGGAACCTCATGTTCTTTTTGTCGTGAATTTTATTTCTCCCACAAACGATGCAAAATGATCTGAAACCTTTTTCCTCGAATGTACCTCACTATCTCACCCATACTATCACAAAATTCACAGAATAACTGGACAGAAATGGAAAAAAAATATGATCTTTTGTACAATGTGTGCGTTCGGGAAATGAGCGTTTTCATTTTAATAATTTAGGGGAGCTATCAAAAAGCTTAGAAGTTGGTGCATTATTTGTTTTTTATTCATCATTACTTTCGCGACCGACTTCATGAGCGATATATAGGGCACCTAGAAATAGTAGTTATCGTATTATTCTATTTTTCATTACCGCATGGAAACATCATCCTCATTTCAGTTTGAGAATATACGTTTTTTCCTGGAACCGCTTTTGAGATACACCGTTATAAATATTTGAAATTATTTATACCAAAACCTTATCACTCTCTGTGGCACATAAAAAGATCTTTTGATTCTGACTCAAATGATCGCAATCTCCTTATTGGTCCCTGCGTTCCTATTCATTTTGTACCAAAAAGTAGCGCAGACGCGCACACACATACACATACACACACGCACGGACATACCCTAGGCTACTAGAGTATCTGTCTACTACGTCAAACCGGACACATCGGCCTCCGGCGAATATTTCTCATGGACTCCGACCGATAGCAGGAACGTTCCGTATGTGTTATCGGTATTATCGTTGAGACCCATCAATTGGAACGCTAAGCTGGACCGGATCCCAACCTGCTGGACGCGAAGGAAGGCAATCTTCGTCTTAGTTTTGACCAAGAAGACTATACACTTGGAATGGAAAAGAAACGAAATAGAGAAAGATAATTGTAAAATAGAGATTATCATGGCGACAATTGGAAAGGTTCTGGTGGAACACTGAACAGGTACGAGCGCGTGCGTCTGCATGTCCTGGTTGGCCCTTCTCGCCGAACTCCCGGGAGAAGGGAGGGTGAGTTCCATCGTAGCACAGGGATTTCGAGAGGTTTACCCTGTGTTCAGAAATACGATGGCGAAAGTTGGCCCTAGCTACCTCAACTGATATCCGTCTCGAAGGAATGCTCAAAAGCAGCTAGCGTGGGGAGTATTAGCGAAGACGGAGGCGAAAGAACATACACTCACACACAGAGTGTAGGTCCGTTAAAAATATACTTATCCGTCCGTGGACTGTTTTCGAGATATCGCGTTCTTCTCGTCTGTGAAAGTTAGTAGATTTTTTGTACTCAAATTGCTTTTAACTCATAAAGATTAAAGAGATCGACTTGAAATTTTATACCAGACCTTCTTCCTAGCATAGTCAAGGTCCGTGTGAAATGTCAGTCTAATCGCAGCTTTTAATCTAAAGATATTATTTTCATTTGATTACATTTTTATTCCACTATATAAAACTTCATAGTTACTTCGTTATGTGCTATACTAGCAACCATGCTATGCCAATGTAATTGGTACATACACGAGGAAAAACATATGAATAAACTATGAAGGTGAGGTAATGACGTGACCGCCCATTTTGTTTCACTTCCATTATTTTCCCCGCGAAGTATCAACATTTCCAAAACACGAAATTGAAATTTTTGAAACTCCTCATACTCAGTAATTAGTATGACGACAGTGAGTCTTGAAATGACCTCAATTTGAATTTCAAACGACCGAAACTTCAATCTCTCCGATGTTTAGAATTGAGATTACCAAATCTTGAAATAAGTTTTTCGGAAATATTTTACAATAAGTTTGTCCGAAAATCTGTACCTCAGTGCCTTTCGTTTTGATCCTTATGTTCAACTTCTTGACAGTGAAATTAGTTTACTCACCTCAAAATTAGATGTGTCAAATCGATGTAATGTTCACTTTCCTCGGAGTTTCATGGCTTCCTGGGAGTTTTTAGATAAAGTGTGTGTGTGTGTGTGTGTGTGCAGAAGAAAGAGCAAAAATAACCCAATAATGTAATGAATGAATGTGGATTTAGCCACGAATAATAACTAACTTCTCCAATGTATATCATTTTCAACATAGATTACTGTATTACATTGTTTCATAGAACCGTTGATTTAGTTATACCAACGTGGAGGTTCACCACTTTTGCAATATACTCCGTGAACAGATTGCTTTACAAAAATAAACCATAAAATTTTATTGGAAATGGAATTCCCTATGAAAAAGATCTCCATTTTTGCACAAATCCACTTGTTACGAATAATGAGCTTTCTCAATTGATTTGCGTCGTACAGGTATCTATAAAATACAATGGAAAAATACATACCCATTCTCGGTTATTTCATATCCCAAAAGCTTAATAAAAGAAATGTCGTCTCTAGAAATTCATTTTTCCATTGATCATTTCTCAGGTGTGCGGTCACACTTTTCTGATCAGCTAGACATATTTAAATCGTGACCTCTCCGCGCGCATCTCTAATTCATACAATTTTTATACCTCGGAATATATGAAAGTCTATGTACATTTGGTGCAGTCGATTGGCTGAGGGACCACTGCTTCCCTATCTCTCCATCCGTGGAATCTCTCGTATATGCGAAAAAGTAGTGAATTGAGAGAATTTTCAACGACGAATGGTGTGTGTACGAATGTTATTTACGAGGAGAAACGGAAATGGATAGAAAAGGGCCATTGGATAGAGTGAGGTAAAGGGAGAGAAGAGAGAAACGTCAGAAATGCGCCAAGAGTGAAAAAAAAGCGAAAAGTATACGTATACAATGTACATGGCCAATGTATATGTACACGACACTGAGGTAAAAAGAAGGACCGTGTGACTGTTACCAGAGAGGTCTGAACTACGATTGAAATTCCCTCTGTCCCAATCAAATTCCTATTTTCCGTACTGGCTCTCTTGGATGTGACTTTAACAGGAATGGATAATGGTGATGGGTCGAAGATGCTGGATTGAACGAAGAAAGAATACCGAGCGTTTCCGGTAATTCAATGATTTTTCAATTTTAGGGGCGAGAATGCAGTCCGGAGATCTATGAGCTCGTCCATTCCTAGGTGAGAATTTTATTGGAGGTAGATCCTACAGAATTTGAAAAGTTGGTCAAATGGAAAATGTCATTGACTGCGACCAAACACTCATCCAGCACTGAGGGGACTTTTTTAAATGGAATTCATTAATCATTCCTCGAACGCCAGGATAAATCGAGGTAATCATGAATTGTGCAATCAAGACTTAGGATATCTGCAATTGATATATATGCTATCCACAAATGACGATTCTACGCTGGCATAATCGCGGAATAATTAATTATTAATTTTCAAATAGAGAGCGGGTCAAGAACAACGGCGCAGCGCTCGTGGTGCTACCGGCTACGCATGATGAGAATTCTGAGCGCTGTTGCCAGTCGTATTGTTTTGAAGTGTGCCACAAAGTTTTCAGATGATACATCCCGATTTCAAAAGACAATTTGCAACGCATAAATTACGATTAGATTTCTCCGTGAGTAGGTTGCAATCAAATTTCTATTTCCCGTACTGGCTCTGACCATCGCTTTAACAGAAATGGATAATGCTGATGGGTTGAAAATGCTGGATTGAACGGAGGAAGAATACTGAGCGTTTCCGGTAATTCATTGATTTTTCAATTTCACGGGTAGAATGTGGAATTTCTCAGATCTACGAGGGCTTCGTATGAAATTGAAATTTTAAAGAGAATGATTATCCCCAAATGAAAGTATCGCAATTATTATCACCACATTTTTATAATTTTACTAGGATGGAATTGGTAACGTGATAAGCTGTTATGGGTCATGACTGAATTCTCAGATTCTAGCGGGGGGGGGGGGGGGGTCTTGTGAACTTTGTACACATTTTCCAGCGCGCTTGAAAATTTTTTACAGATTTTTTTTCAGTCGTACGCATGCGCATCTAAGATGGACGAGGACCACTTTTGGTGCTGATAAATTGGACTCTATTAATGCAATAATGCCACATTTTATCGACATGAAGAGGAAAAACATTTGTATCCGTATTCATCCCTCAATTGATTTCCCTTTCATCAAAAATCGGGGAAAAGGAAAACTCCAGCGTCATACTGTTACATATTCATCGACAATATGTCCCCAGCATGTACCATTCGCATTTACAGCAGTCAATTATTATTTTCTGTATGTGTTCGTAGATACATGAAATAGCAATATGTACAAACGAGAGGTTTGCAATTTCGCTGAAAGGCAAGGGGGCATCCGATTGCACTGCAAAACAGAAATATCACTTTATGTATTGGTGAAATATTTTTCACCCGATGTCAGCGAAAAAAAAGCAACTATTCCATGCGTGAGAATAGAATGGCCCATGAATTTGGGCGGGGGACCCTTTTTACTGAACAGAAAAAAAATTATTCGTGATATCTGACTTGAAATTAAAAAAAAAATTAATTTTTTGAAACTTCATCTCAGAATAACATTTGACTTTTTGTCATTTTTTGCATTTTCTGATTTTCGTGTTTTTTTTTTAATTTTTAATGTCAATTCAATTTACCTAAAGAAATATACTCTTCTTTTACGTTATATGTTTTTTTGTTCTTGAAATATTTGAAGAGCGTTCGCAATTTTTTTTCATTCCTTAAATATTCTCTATATCTTTATGCTTCTTTCATATTAGATTTTTTTTAGTTTTTTAAGGTGTTAAACTGACCTATTTCGGATGACCTCAAAAATGTGATTTTTTTTAAGACGCTTGTGTATGAATCTTTCAAATTTCTTTTTTTTTTAGTTTCCAAATCAAACAAAGAACTTTTATTCTACAACACTAAACATTTGCGTTGTTTTTATTTTCAGAAAAAAGGTGAATTTTGGAAATTGTTGAAGTTTTTAAAATTTCATGAATGTAAAAAATCCATATTTTTTAATTGCCCAATGCAAATTTTAAATGTCAGAACTGGAAAATGCTGCATTTGTTTTACATATTAAAAAATTTTCCATTTCATTTTTGTGCAATCTTTGATACTTGAAAAACCGCTGTTGAAGACTTCAGAAAAAAATTAAATTTTCGCATTTCAAATTCTCACAGTAAAACAAATGCAGCCATTTCCAATTGAATTTTACGTCAAAACTATTTTCCCATTTTTTTACCGAATTGATTTTATTTTTATGTTATTCCAAAATTTCTTCTCGCTGTTTTCTAGGCCATAAATTTAAGGACATACAAATTGGTTGAAGCTGCGTACCTGCGAGTATCTTTAGCACACAAACACACGCTCAGTGCGTATATTTCCTTACCTTTTTTCCTTCCAATTCCCCATAAGATCGTAATTTCCATAAAATTTTTGAATGATTCAAGTTTTCCAAATTACTAATATATTTAAAACTTTACACAAGGGGCCAAGTTATCGATGAGAAGTTTAAAATTAATTTGTACTCTTTCATTTAATTCACGTTATAATGGCTTGAAGTAGAAAACTTAGAAAACCCAGTTTTAAGAAAAATGAAATTCACGTTACACCTTGCATTTAGGGCAGTTTTACTTATAATTTAATCACATCACGATTTCAATTATTGTCACGTACCACGGCGATGAAAAAAAATCGATTTGTCACTTTCTTATACTCATAATGAGACCAGCTCTGTCGCTTGCAATGCCCTAGCAACCGTCGACTTTGAGATCATTTATAAAAATACGGAAGAAAATGGAAAAATGTCGATGAAAAGTCTGACTAAGGGTAAACGCTCTCCTGGAAAAATCAGAATTCTACGCTAAAATCGAGAATATCACAAACCCGGTTCAATCCATGGATACGAATATCGCGAATTAAAGGACATCTTTGGCGCGAACCATCGATATTTATTCCGGTAAAAAAATATATATAAAAAACATTGAGGGGAAAAACAATTTCTTAGGGGCAAAACGGTCGTGTTTGTGTGTAATTGCCGGAGAAGCACATCTATAGACCTCCAGATTCAGTTAATACATATATCTACATAAGATACGCTCTAAAACATTCTGAGGAATATCGAGCCATTTCTGCGCGCAAATTCCGGCTTTCTTTGAAACTTCGTCAGAGATATATGCTGGTTAACCACAAATGTGAATGCGTCTATTTTTCCTACCGCGCATAAAGCCCTTACTGTGTATTCACTTTTCAGTTTAAAGTTCTATAACGCTTTTAGAACCACTCATTAACAAAATATTTTAACAGTTGAACAAAACTTGCTTTAGTGCAAGAATTACAAACCGCGAAGATTTTTTTTGTGTTTCTCGGGTTTAGATTTCCCTTTCCCGAAGAAAAAAAGGAAAATTTGGGAACGGTATGATTGTCCATAACAATAGCATTTTTTTCAGACTTTCCCAAACCCATTTAGCTCTTGTTTGCTCGCGCTATGGCGCTATTGTTTTATTTTATTTCCGAAATAATCCGAAGTATAGCATGAATTGTGCACGCAGGATTTATGATATGTCTGCTATGAAGAAATGACTAATCTATGCCTATGTAATAGGAGACTGATTAGTCATGAACTTTTAAATAAATGGCGAAACGTGAAGAACAGCGCAGCGCTCGTGGTGCAAGCAGATGCGTAGTAAAAATTCTGAGCGCGGTGACTAAAAAAAGTAAATTAAAAGTAATTAAAAGAAATTGTCTATTTCGCAATGACAATTAGACATTGCCAAAGCAATGGGAGGCACTTCGCTCATCATGCGGGCAAATCTGTCAGGTGGAGAAGCGCGAGCAAAGATTCCAGGAAAAAAAACACAGACACATGTTGGCAAATACTTCGGAGATGCAGGAAATTCCGTGAATGAAACATCAGTTTTAGGTGACTCGAGTGCGAATTCCACGAGACTCACTTCTCTTCGCTCGATTCAATCGCGATTATCGGAATAGATAGCATAACTACAGAAATCTGTTTTCTCCCTTTATGACATAATTACTCTTGTAGATTTCAAAGGCTACATTTTTCCCCATCGGTAACTTAAAAATCAACGAAAAAGAAAATCATGCAAGTTTCCCATTGATGGCCAGATTGCAGACCGAATATAAAAATCCAGGAGGGTATGGGAAGCCAGAGAATCCTCTACACGCATAACATGTCCTCCCACTACTCTCCAGATGCTACCTCAAGTGTGTGCAAAATGAATTCCACTGCATTGCAGACAGAAGCTCGCATTCGTGTTCTTACTCGGCTCCCACAGACCACAAAACTCGACTAAAGACACTCACAAACACTCCCATTAATTAATCTTCATGGATGCAGCTACATTTCATCATTTATTTTCCCCAGCTAATTTCTTCAGATCTTGGTAATTAACTTTAGACCTCGCATAGTTGTATACCAGTGAAGGTACGATTTTCAGGGAAATAGCGGAAAATATTACATGTCGACGAATCGTAGAAGAAAAGATCTATCTGGAAATGATGATTCAAAAAGGATCCATCTCAGAATTATGATACGAACAAGTCCCACTCGATTTTGTCTATCTAAAAGGGTCTAACTCAATGCCCACGGCAAATTTGAGTCTATCTCAAAAGAAATCTAACAAGAGTTAGCTCTGGAAGGCCCCTGTTAACTACTGTTTAAATATCGATATAAATATATTGGTCGGAAAATCACTGCTGAGTTATTATTACTGATCTTCACACGATGGCCATCTAAAGATATTATTTTTCTTCTAGTCACTCAGTGCGTGAGGCAGCATTTCACGCACGCATCGCGTGCGCGAAATCCACCCCCGCCCCCATTCGTAACAAAAAATAATGTTAAGACGTGCATAAGCATTTTTTTGCCATCTCTAATGCATTCCTCGGCTTCACCTTGGACTGCAAACTCTCCATCACTACACTGAGAGAACGATTTGGTTATGTCTACCTGACGGATTCGGTTGAAGGTTTTTTTACGATTAGCTTCACATAACCGTACATTCATTAATAGCTAGAGCTAATGGTGCTACACTCAACTGCTAGTTGATTTTGACACCATTTGGTTGTACTGAATTTTTCAGTTGACGCAAACCGGCACCCGATTAATACAACCGAGCGTTTGGTAATAGTTACCGAATGGAGGTTAATTCAACGCGCCCTCTAGTTATAACAGTGCCCGGTGAAGAAGCCATGACGTGTGTGAACGCCGGCCGGCTCGGGTCAATTTTTGTGATAAAAAATTAGTGATAAAGATGAAGGAACAAATAGAAAGTGAAAATAAAATGGAAGAATTGTTCAAGGAATATGTCTATAGACAACCCGTATTTTGAAATTTTTATATAGCCATCAATGCTTAATAATAAATAACAGAGAGGTTATACCAGCTAGCGATTCGGTAACTATTACCAAATCCTCCAGTTGGCTCAGCCCTAACCTCTCAATTGAGCCATTCGGTTACTATATCACCGGGCCATTCAATTGTTCTTATTTAACCGCGCTATGAGGTAACAGTTACCGAGCCTGGGTAGTATTAACCAAATCGCTCTCTCAGTGCAAGAAAAATTCTCACATACTCAGTCACGAATTAGATATTTTCGTCACAAGAAAATATTTGACAAAAGGAACGTCGGAAAAATCCCTAGCGGTGGAGGAGCGGGTGGGGGGCCCGGCCCCGGTACCTACTCCGAAATGGGGTGTTACGCGTTTAAGTGGCGAAAACTATTGTTTTCTCACACCCGGATGAGACCCGAGATAAAAGAAGGGGGTGCGGCGAACAGGTCGCGGGGTCCGGGGGGGGGGGGAGGAGCAACACCCGATGATACTAATGACAAACATTTGGTTTTGAGGTAGAGGCTATTGATTACTGCTGCAGCCTAAGATAAGCAATTAAGATTTTTTATCTCAAGCAATACAAATAACCCAACCGTCTTATAATCCGTCAACATAAGAATTCTGATATTTTATTGAGTAACGATATATTGAACTATAAAAAGTGGGTAGGTGAAAATAGCAGAATATGTTTGGTCCGCATTGCCCCTGACTTTGCCTCGCCTGGGAATTGGTATTCCATACTTCCCGAAGTTCAAAAAGTAAATATCACTATGGAAAAATGTGGTCCGGGCTGTGAATCTGGACACGCGGACCGCGAAGCTGCGCAAGCTAAAATTCCCCACCTCAACCACCCGCGAAATATCTAGTTCTAACTAACAGTGAACTGAACCGGGGCAAGTAACTAGCAAATTACTTTCAGTAATCATAATTTGGTATCAAACAAGTATTACATTGAATTCAGTTAGGAGTTTCGTGGTTCTTAGGACAAATGAATATACGTGACAAGTGAAGTGATAAAACGAAGTTGACTGATTGCCACATCTTTTGCAAAGGCAATTGAACTTTACAAAAAAAGTCCTATGAGAGATTATCTCAATTTCCCTAGATTCTGAGATGTTTTTACAAAACCCGATTACCGATGAATGCACTTGCCTTCATTTACCATTTCACGGAAATACTATTTTATTGGAAATTTCCATTTGCCACGTGGATTCACAAATTTTGAAGAAACAAAAACTCAAATCATACTTCCAGGTATCATTTGCACTTTCAATATTCCAACATTTATAGGAAGTTTTAGGATAATTGAGGGGAATACACGTGAAAACGTTCCATCGAACTATTTTTTCAAATTATGGATATCTTTCAACTCGTACAATTCATAAGAAAAATGAGATTCATTTCCTTTATATAGTGTAAAGGAGGGATTCAATTTTTTATCGAGTTTTATTGGCGTTACTTCAATCCAAAATTGAAAGATTCGGTAAATGACGTTGCTCACGCCATAGCGCGACCCTAGGAGGGTTAAATGGGGATAGCCGCACGAAATCACATATATATCCTATATAAATAGATTCTATGTTCTATGTTTACCCAGTTTATAATATACGTTTACGTTTATAGTATACGTATACGTTTAAAATATCTTTTTGGAGTCTGTGCGTCTCTGGTCCATGTAATAAACTTTTAACTTTCCAATGGAACAAGTTACTGTGATCACCCTTAGACGCAATTTCATTGCGGCTGTATATGCATATGCGGATTGCATGTGTTGTACCTCGATGATTTATGAACATTCTTGGCCTCGAAGGTTTCTGCTAAAAAATCTTCTTGGTGACGCCGCAGAATCTCTCCATACACTGATGGAAGGATTTAGTTGAGGCAAATACCATTCGTTGATAGCTAACTAATTTTGTTTTTGCTTAACGATACTCGGTAACAGCAAACGAGTTTCCTTCCTCTTTCCTATTACTGTAGATGGCGCGATTCTCAACCCAACCATACTCGTGACACGTGATAATAGTGAGTCCAACTGAAAAATATAATTTCTATCCAGCGAACTATGTGCTTTGATACACTTTGATAGATATTTTCGTCGCAAGAACCCCATACGGCCGATTACGGTTGAAAAGTCCCTAACCGACCCCTCCCCGAGGTGTGAGGTTCTCTTACGCCTTCTGTCCTGTTTTGAAAGCAATCACAGTCCACCCGTCCGTCTTCTAACCCTTCCGCGGCCGATACAAGGGAAACAATCCGTAAAATTTCGGACCTAGATGTGCGCTATGAAATGTGCTTCCATGGCTTTGGAAGCGCGGCGAAAAATCTAGATCCTCAGTAGGGTGTGAGAAAAAATTAATGTGATACCCACGTCAATACACTAGGAGAGTTGCTTGAGGCTTGAAAAAAAATTCGCTTAAATATTTTAATTTTTTAACCCATGGTTGAACACGAGAAAATCTAAGGGTTCGAATCAGGTGCCTCCACGCAACTGAGACCACATCCAATTTCTCGAAATTGGTTCGTTCGTATTTTTTGTTTTTCCATCTTTTGTTAAAATTTCGTGACGGCAAGAAAATATGTTGATTTTCTTGGCCGCTAGAAACCTTAAAGATCCTAACAATCTTAAAATTTCAACGATGATTGATTTACATAACTGACAATGACTATATCTAATACCCATTTTCATGCATAACAAAGCTTCCATTCGAATCCGAAAAAAGTCTTCGCCATTTTTTCCGTTGAGTGGGTCTTTGTACGCAGCCCAGAAAGCTAAAAAGAGAAAGGAATTAGCTTGAAAAGAAGGAGGGGGGGGGGGGGGGATGGAGTCTGAGAATGAGACGTCAATTACACAATTGAAAGTCCTTTGCGGTTCGCAGATGCAGTGTATTAAATGGCTAATGAAAGGAATGAATAAAAATCTCTCGACTGTTTGAAAAATAACTCGTAGGAACAAATTGATAGGAATCTCACTTCAGATATTGCTCTTCGCAAAATATCTAACGGTATGTGATATATGGAGCCCTCCACGTGAAATTGTCGGACCCAGAACTAAATGATCCTAGATTTGTATGAAACTGCACATGACTATTCATAACGTGAAAGAAAAGATGCGTATTTTTTTCTGATGATTTTTGGGTTTCTATTATCCGCTTTGCTCGGTATAACCAATTTTTGAATTTTTTGTTCTCTTTGATTTTCGAGACATTTATTACCCTTAGGCAGCTAGGAACGATTAGGTGATAACATATAATAAACAGATCCATTTATAAACCCCAAAAAGAACTGAAAATTAAAAACCCCAGGCCGCAAGGTCCAAATTTGCCATTGCCAATTACGAATGGTCAATGAATATGCTCATCGTAAGTATATTTATATAATTTATTATTAATCCATTCTACTTGGTTTTACTATGATTATTATTAAATTCATTTATTTTGTCATTGAGCCATTGAAATTTTGTGAATTTTGCTCAATTTTTTGGTAATAGTACTCCGAAAGCTGAAAAAAATGATCGATTACTTTCACATAACTGCGTTGTATACAAACAAAAGTGTCAACTTCCAAGCTAAAAAATAGACAGAAGTTTTTCTACACAACATGGGTGCGATTGTTTGTATGCAAAGAAGTTTCATGGAACTATTCGATCTAGTTTGAAGCTCGCGGGATATTCAGCGAATTATGTTTTCCATCTGAATTGCAATACATGGGAGTTTGATATCCAACCGTTTTACATTTTCCATCTTTAAGTAGATTACGAGTCCCTAAAAAAAGAAAATTTTCAATTGGCTGAATTTTCTTTTATTGCAAGCCTACAAAGAACAAAGTAAACGTTATGTATAGGTGTCGCGATAGAAGACATGTTCTACTTTTCAAGCAGCAATTTTACTGCAAAATTTATTGTTTTTTCTTTCAATCTATACAATATACCACTCTCAAAATCTAACAAAAGTTCTGAATTTTTAACTTATTGCCATCAATGTTTTGACCGCGAAAATAAATCGATGTTCCGTTCAATCTTCACGTTTCAAGGATTTTTTTATGTTTTGCACGATTTGTTCAACAGGATGTGTGTGTGTGTGTGGGTGGGTGGGTGTGTGTGTGTGTGTGTGTGTGTGTGTGGGTGTGGGTGTGTGTGTGTGTGTATGTGTGTGTGTGTGAGTGAGTGAGTGGGTGGGTGGGTGAGTGGATGGGTGGGTGAGGGGGTGGGTGGGTCAGTTCGTGGGTGGGTGGGTGTGAACACAAAACCTTTCATCAATAGTTTTTCACGATGAATGATGCGATTGCGATCCAATATTACAAAGATCTCATAACTCTGATTCTCTCAATTTTTGGTCAAGATCCACTCGCTACTTATTTTGAAAAAATAATCGGCGCATCACCTTGTCTGCATTTGAGGATGAGATTTACAATTGGATTCGCCCGATTGGCCCTAATGAGTGTCTCAGTATGAAGACTTAATGGAATATGTAAAACGTGAGCAAACATTGAAGTAATCATCAAATCCTCACTCAGGAGATTACGCCGTGCTCATGGCACTCAGTGTCATCAAAAAATTACATTAACGATAATTTCACATAGGAAAACTTATTGATTTGCCTCCCAAATACGAAGAATCGATCTTTGCACGTTTTAACGCATTTTTAATAATTTTAGACTACTATCAGAGAGTTATGTGCATGTGTGAGTGGATATGTACATGTATGTGGTCAAGATGTTTCACCAACCATTTCTCACGGATGAATTCTCCGATGAAGATGCTGTAGTTCCTAATGAATGCATTCTTCATCAACTCGAGAACTGATTGGTTTTTCCTCAAAATGGGTTCGATAAAGTTTTGAAAACTAATGTTTTTCAGCATTCCCAAGCATTGCAAAACGTCTTGACAATAAGAAAAATTTCTAGGAAATCAAATAATTTATTTTACTTGTCATAAAATTTATTCTCAAGCGAAGCGCCGAAACGGACGCGCATCGCCCACTCGCACGATCAGTCGTCGCCCTCGCAGCATCTACCCGTGATGGCTCCTCAATTGTGCAAGATATACATTTCATGGTGGGAGATAATTCATTTCAAATAATTATTTCCCCACTTATAACCGCCCTCGCGGTAGAACTAATTCGAGCTAAGCTGAGCGAAGACCTTTCAATTCCAATGTCAATTGCACACACACACACACACACCGACTCGAAATTCGTCGGAGATCATTTTAGTATAATAAATTAGTATAACTTAAAGCGTCAGTTACATAGTAAAGTTATCTTCTTTGAAATCTGATTAACAATTACCATAGTTCAATAACTTGAATACTACCATATAACATTGAAATTCATTCGTATCAAAAACTAAATGTCATACTCGTTACATATGTCGCTGCTAAATTATTGTGAACCTGAGTTGTATTAAACAATTCCGAAAAATTACAACGCCTCCGCGGTTTAAATGCCGAGAACCCGGTCTGAACATGATAAGCGTTCTAGCGTCCATCAATCTGACTTTTTCAAAGTGTCTATTCACACGGGCCACGGTACATGTCTCCATGCTTCTGCCATATAGCTAAATTTGCCGTATATCTACGATGAATCCAAGATGAGAATTACCTATAGTAGAATTTACCGTGGACCCTGTGAATAGCCATTGCCATTTCTCTTTCTTCTTCTCATTGTTAGTCGTTAAGGTTTTATGTTTTCTCATGTTTTCCACAATATCTCTCAGACTTTGCAAGAGCGCCTGAGGATAAGCTAGCAAATCTAGAAGAATTAACTTCAAAAAATCGGCAAAGAAGCAGAATAAATTTTTTAACTAGCAATTTTAATTACTTCGTATGAAAGTTTAAAAGATCTCCGAATATAGTCGCACAACACTGGTCCAGTATTTGTTGAAATGGCTCTCGTATATGATGTGTCCCATATCTCTTTTTTTGGCAATAATTTTTTTCACATGGCGTGTGGGAGGGAGGGGGGGGGGCGGCCGGCGGAGGAGGGGCCAATTATCCCCAGAAATCATTATGGGCTCCAAAGAGAGAGATGACTCAGGGAGTGGTATAAAGATGGGGGAGGGAGCAAAAAAAGAAACCCATTCTCAACTAACCTACATTATTCACGCGACACTGGAGGCTTGGAAAAAGGGTGGGTGACGGGGAAGAGGGGGTGGAGGGGGGGGGGAGAGGGGCAATGAACCTCAGTGTTATGTATGCAAGACTAATCACAGATACAGAAGAGTGCATTGCATATAAATTCATTGATTCATAAGCCCCATAAATACACATAAATAATCCACCGCATATATACCATATGAAGCACATATGTACACAATGGGGAATCGTTAAAATTAAGGATTTTTCTTTTCTCTCTTTTTCAACATTCTACGATTACCGCGCAAAATCAAAACAATATAGCATTATGTTTTTCGATTTTTTTTTTTATTTATAAATTCAGAAAATTTGGAAAAGGATTTTAGATATTAAAAAAATTACTTCATTTTTTACCCGTAACTTTGAAATGAATCCAAAAAACACATCTATTATTCCAAATTCATTATGGCTTATGCAAATTGTAATATGAAATACTATGGTGTTCCAGATAGTTATAATATTGCATATTGATTAGATCCCGCGATTCGGCCGCCGCGGGTATCTCCATAAATCCCCCCCCCCCCCATCCCAAAAAAAATCGAATGATTCAAAATTATTTGGAACAGTATTTCATGATGAAAAATTGTCTCACGTCACTTTTAACGCGATGTATCTAATGTATATACATGCATCACGCCAACAATATATTTTTACCCCGTAAAATCAATATATTATCGACATATGCATTTATTTATTGTCAACTAACCGCAATGCAGTAAAATCCACGATAGAAACATGCAGGGCTTCCCTCCGTCGTTGATAATGTGAAACGGGGGTTGAACTGAATGTGTCGTCCACAAGTGCTGCATAACCAAATGCCAAAATATTGTTTATAGAATTCTGTTCTATCTCACTGCATAAGCCATCTCATTGATTGGCTAATAAGCACTTATTTTATTCACCAACAAATATTGCACTATGCACATTTAATTATTGTGTGTTGAGGTGCGCTTGTATTATAATTATCAACGGGAATCTTTCGCGTTAGATCGCGCACAATTTTCTTTGCCCGAGAGCCCACCAAATCGATGTGTGGATGGCTCCACACTTCCCAGCTGTCTTTTCCCTTTTATTCTTTTTTTTTTTTTTTTTTGAATGGTCCTGCGGATGTGAGAAATGCTAGCAGAGACATCTTGCGGAAGAGCGCCGTTGCGTTTCAGTGCATTGTACTCATCGATCTGTTCCGGCTGTAGAGAAAGCGCGCGTAAATTCAAAATCTTTCATTTTAGAGTAGTATCGCAGCACTTTCACTTCATGAAGATTTGATGATTGTGAACAGTACCAATATTTAGTTACTAAATGCGGATTATAGATTCATGGGCATGTCTCGAAGCTATTATCATAATATAGAAGTAATTTTCCAGGCAATTGTTGTCCTATTATGACGCCCTATCGACAATGTTTGATGATGTCTATGTGGAAAATGACAGTCATCGTTTAGGTAGGCTGCAAACGTTCGATGATGCGAAATTGCAGGGGTTATTAGGTGAAGGCCCAACACAAATTCAAAAACAATTGACGGAAAAGTTGAATGCGAGTCGAGTATCGATTTGTGAACGATTACAAGCGACGGGAAAGATCCGAAAAATAGGAAGATGGGACCCACACAGATAAAGTACTTTCTGTACTTTTTGTAATTCAGAATCTTACAAAAAGCAACACCCAAGAACGATATGGTTCTATGTTCTTCCAGAATAAACAATAATCTTGTAGGAAACATCACAAAAAGCACCGAAGGGCCATCCATATCGCTGATTGTGAACACTAGAATATAAAGATATTAAGTATCTGTAATCATTGATGGATTTAATACATATATTGTGCGTTACATGTATTACCTATTATATATTCATTACCTCTATCATGGAAAGGATCGTCTTGTCATTGGATCCATTGTCAGTCGATTTTAAAATTATTTCGGAAACCTAATCGGAATTCACTGGAAAGTTTATTGATACTGATCAAGTCGCTTATGCAATCGGAAGCCGATCAAAAGCCGATCGACGGGTCCATCAGGCCATCATCAGTGGCACCATGCACTCCCTTTCTATTGATGATCCACATGGAGAGATTTGTGTCGCAATTTTCTCACAAATTGGTGTGATATTCACCAAGCCAGGAGCAACATGGGGATACCCAAAAAATTCAGATGGGGTACCCTAATTTTCAAGGGAATCCCATAAAAGAATAATGTAGTTCCTCCTAAAATTAGGGCGCCACGCCCGAATTTCTGATATGAACCTCCGATTTGATCGGTACCCTTGTTTGATCCCGCGGATAAGGGACAGCACGTTGAATTTTATTGAAACTCATAGAATATACTTTAATCTATGTGCATTCCCATTCGGCCCCTATCTCAGGTGATGGCCACAATGTTCGATGAACAATGATTAAACGGAACCCTGAACCATATCGGAACATTGTCTCCCTTCTTCGAATGTATAGTAAAAACATGAAATTTCAATCTTTATTCACACAATAAAGATATTGCAAAACTGACTTCTCACGTGCTTGGGGCTGCTGAATCCGAATCTGACATTAGTTTCGTAAATTGCGGTCGTGTATATCTGTTTATAACCAATTATCTCGAAAACGGTTGGGACTAGAGAAAAGGTTCCTACAGATTTTGGTCCTTAGGTAAAAATAAACATTTTATCTTTTATATGTGTGCTCATTAATATTAATAATTAAGGAGGTATGCCTCTCTGTCGATGAGCGTACATTGTGGAGTATGTCGTGAGTAAACGGTCAGAGATGTTCTCGTAAACTATTAGAGATAGGGCCATATTACAGAGAATTAAAAAAATTGCGTGAACTCTCCGGAAAGGGGTGGGGAAAGCGATTACGCAGCACCTATGTACTCATTACACACACACAAATTTCCTGAAATAGGAAAGTGGAAAATCTAAAAAAATGGTCTGCATTTCTATCATTGGTTTAAAAAATCGGAGAGATTGGAGAAAAAAAATTGAGACGCAAATTTTCTTTCTGATTAATGAATAAGTAATAATAAGTAGGTATTCATTGTACATTCGTTTTCGTTTATTGAGGAATATTTACAAGAAAGATTAGTGCAACGTTGTTAGTAGTCACCCTTAATCAAGTAAAATTTTCACGTAGCTCACGAGATTAACGTGTGATAAAACGGGTAAATTAATGTTAAATTATAGCAATGAGCGATTTTGAGAAAAATATCAAGAGGCATTTTTGGGAAATTTCATTGACTACGAAAAAAGTCTTTTGATATTTTCCCAATATCTGGATAGTTTCGGAGTTTGAGGGACGATTAAAATTAGAAATATCATTTATTACTTAGTGTATATTATCACGTGATTAATCCATTAAGCTTTTGACAACGATAAAATATCATTGAGGATTCTTTTTCCTTTTTGTGGCTCAAGTGTTAATGAATTTTCGGAAATGATATTCCTCGTCGCCATATCTCACTTATTATTATCATCTTTATCTCATGGTTGTTTTTTAAGTGGAACTCCTATAAAACCTTAGGAGTCAATCGGCTGACTGAATCCAATGCAATGCTTAATCAAATTTCGAACAGAAGAAATTTTACCATTTTCAAAATTACAAAAGTTTCTAATATTTGGAGGATTTTGAAAAATTCAAGTGGTCGATAATCTCCAATAAAACCGATTGCAGTTTCATGATTTTTGTTTTAAATCGAGAAATTTATCAATAACTCAAATTTTTGAATAACTCAGACTTTTGATAGTTTCAAGAATCTCTGAATTTTTATACAAGATAAAAAAAAATCATTTGTAAAAAAATTTAACAATGTTGAAACATTCGAAGATTTCGAAACGGAAAAGAAAAAAAATGAATATTCAGATGGTCATTGAACTTTCTATTTGTTTACAAATCAGAAAGACTTTTAAGAGAATTATCGAATTTTGGAAATTTCAAACACGTCATAGTAATAAAAACTATCGCAATTGTACAATGACTCATAATTACACAATTTTAAAAAATTGAATGGCATTGAAAGTTTCATAAATATTTGAGAATCATTCGAAAAGCCGACAAAATTGACAACGTAAGAGAAAACAGGTTCAATTAAGAAGTGAAAATTAAAAATCTCAGAAACTACCGACCTCTTAAAAATTCCCAGTATTGCACATTTCCAGCCATTTTAAACCTGAAAAAGAATTGATTCATATTTCATTTATGTTAGGATGGCTCTGAGTTTTCATTGATAAAAATCGGTATTATTAAAACTCTACAAGCAGTATGGAATGTACCTCTGGGGCTGATACTCAAAATTTCCCTATGCTTTAAGGATGTTTTGGTCAGATGAAGGGCGCTTAAAAACTGCAACTGCAACCTCAACGGTTCACCTGTTTACCAGCTAATACACTATTTAATAGCTTTAGACACAGTATAAAAAATAGCTATAGATACTCCACCAAATAATAACGGAAATGCACTTCAGAGATACTTTTTATGTTTACTCCAAAATTACGAGCTCTCAAAAATTCTTGAAATTTTCAAAACTTTCTAAAATTTTAGATGTCGCAAAATCTTCAAAAAGTTTTAAAATTAACAATTGTAAAATAGTAAAAATTTTCCGAAAAATGCCAAATTTTTGAAATATCTAGAAATTTGTCCAATTTATAAGAAGCTAATTGAAACGTGAGAATGTTTCAAAAATTTATATATAAAAACAAAGTAAACACTTAGCAGAAATTTCGCAATGCGATGAATATTAACACATATTTTATAATAAAAAAACATATTTTTTTCACCTTTGCAATTTTTCGAAAATTGCAATAATTGAATATGTTACCGAAAGATTCGACGGAATTTCTGAAATTTCAGAAATTACAAAAATTTGAAGAACTTCTAAGGTTTGAGTTCCTAAAAAATCGGAAGTTTCCCAGATTTTCACACTGTTGAATTCATGTGTTTTATTATTTAATCGATTATGTATATTACTATACTTGCGAACTGTGTCTAATTGGATGGAATTTTGTATTTGGAAAATAATGTCCTGCTATATTGTTTGCTACCGTCACTCTGACCGGACATCCTCCACAATAAGGAATGCAGTAACATAAAATTACATAATTTTGTAATCTCTATGTACTACTCAAGGAATACCAGTCATCCCAAAGGTTGATAGGACCAGGAATGACCTCATTCTACGTTACATCAATATCGAACGTTTCAATTTGTTTATTATCTCATAAGTATTCAGTAGTCAATTGAAACATACCGATTGTGGTGATGTAAAATCCTAAAACCATTAAGAATCCCAATATTTTTTTCTATTACAAAAAAAATCTCCAATAAATCCACGTACAAACTAAGCAATATTGGTATTCCATTATTTTTCAATCTGGACGGGTAATTTAAAGTTCAATGATTAAATCATATCAATTTTACAATAATGAAGTCATAGAATGACTATACAGTCGGAATTTTTTATGGTAATGGAGCGTGGCCGAACCTCCCGTTTGGCAATTCCCCTGACTTCCCCCTCGCTCTGCGCCTCAACATCGGGCACTGGCTGATGGCTGTGCATCGGAGTGCGCAGTAACGTCCTGCGGTTCCGGTGGGGAGCCAGGAAACGAGGGGAAGTTGCCAAATCAGAGTTCGTCTCTTTGCCGTGAGCCAGATGTTGCTAAATGAAAAGTCGTCATAAGAGAATCCCGTACTGTGTATATGGATGGCAGAACTGTCCATGCCCAGGAGTAAGTGATGTCAATCTCATATTGTTAACATCGAAATGTGCACTATGGACTTCCTGCCCAACATGGTAGGATAATGCAGATAGTTGCACACAAACAAAATACACGAGATTGGTATCACTGGAAAAATTTTTCATGTTATTTCAAGGTGTCGACCATGTGCACATGTTACGAAGTTAGACATCATGAGCAAACGAGCGCGAGAACTGAAACAATCAATCCAGTAAGATTTGACCGGAATTATAAAAAAAAGTATGTTCACGATCCACGTATCAAAATAACATGTGTAAATTTTTACGCGAATGATCATCTCGGGCAGTTTGCCTTATGCGAAAGAATCTTTATTGCTCTCATTTAGTGAAGACAATACATGATGCTTATCCCGCTGTGCACAAGATGAATTCATTCATGGGGTTATATATCAAAATTTAGAGTTACTCCGTAAAATTTGAAATCCAATTTTGAAAAAACCAGAATTTGCAATGCTTGAAGATTTGGAAGAAGTGAAATTTGTTGTCTGATTAAAATAAAAAAAACACCTATTGTAGTAATTTTTAAGAAATAATTTTTTGTAAGTTAGACTTTGGATAAATGGTAAAAAGTCAAGAATTCCTTAAATTACATTTGAAAACAAAATTTTAATACGCAGAAATTCTGAAATTTACGGATTGATAAAATCCAGATTTTCAAAATTTCACATAAATTACGGAATCGACAAAGCCCACCAGTTTCCAAAATGCGAGAATTCAGAAAGAATCAATTTTTGGAGAAATTGAAGACTTTCGAAATATTTTATAAATTTTGGAAACTCAAAATTTTCCAATCCACTAATTTATTAATCTCTTCATAACTCCGTAAATTCAAATTGAAAAATTTCAGAAATTGCAAACAACATTTTGGAAATGTCACAATTCAACCATTCTTCCAAAAATGAATTCAAGTTTTAAACAATTGCAAATCGGGAAAGAAATATGCGATTTTGAAAGAATACGAGATATCTCAGAAATTCCAAACAAATAAAAAATAACAAAAATAATCGACCACATCCCAGTTAACTCCGTGTGGCGAGAAAATTATGGTGAATGATAGCCATAGCAAATTTAATCCTGGAATTGTAGTGTTTGGAATTTTTAAGTAGGAATTTTGTTGTATCAGAAATTCACGGCCATGGCCAAAACTGCCTCCATGACTTTCAAATCGACAATATTATCTTCATTTCTTTAGCACAGTGATGACAACATAAACTCTTGTAATTCACCACAAATCATTAAATATCAGTGATACTAATGTAAAACTTTTCTACTGTATATTTCCTAACAAAAAATAGTTTTTATTATGTTTTTTTTTGCATATTTTTTTTAATTTTTTTTTTTGTTGTTTCACCTGATAAAACCCTTAAAATAGTCATTAACATTTCAAAAAATATATATCTTAATTACTAGAAACATGATTTCAGTAAAACATTACCATTGTTAAGTAATTTTCAGGATGTCATCTCATTTACAGTTATTCCTCGATAGTCGACATCTACAACTTAGCCATAAACACCAATTTTACGGTGCCTTTTATCAAAGAAACAAAACCTTTGGTATGGCTAATTTGATATATTTTTTTATTTTGTAAATTTCAAAAATTTACTTTTAACACGATCCAGGGATAGAAAAATTTGGATGATGCTTACTGTTGCACAAGAATGTGTTCTTAGAATAGAAACAAATCCACAAAGATCTAGAACATTTCAAAATATCTTGGAAAAGCTCAGAAAACTCCAGAAAATTTCACGATATTACGAAAAATGTTTAAATTGGAAAAACTGCGGATTTGAAAATAAAAAAAAAATCATATTTAGAAATTTTTCAATATCCCTAAGTTTTTTTGAAAAATAAAAAAAAATGTAAATTTAATATTTTTGAAAATCTTCCAACTGGACTACTGACTCATCCACTAATCATTCATGAATACTGAAACTCATTTAAGGATGCTAGTAGTAGAAAAAAATGTAAAAATTTCCTGAAAGCGTATAGAACATCCTTAATGTGAGGAAATATGAATATGTTTCAATTTCATTATTAGAAATGCATTCCTCCCAGATAAAAAAGATGGCTAAGCCGCAGATCCCGATAATTAATGCTTATAGCATTTCAAACCCGAATTAATTCAAAGTAGTTTATTATTATGGTACAATTGGAAATGTTTGTGGGAGCCCACTTTGAAATGTCAAAACGATTAAATTTACTGATTCTGATTTAGAGTAAGTAATAACAACCAACCTTTCGAATCACTGAAAACTTCTTTTAAAAATTGAGTTTCAATGCATACAGAAAAAAGAGAATGAATAAACTCAACAGGACCTTCACAAATCCTCAAGCATTGGACATTTCATTGTGTTCCCCCTGAAGGTACTTCAGGTGTGAACTCAAAACACTGAAAAATGCAACAAATTTCATGACGTTCAATTACTTTTATGCTTAAATTCTGGTAGAATTATTGCGTGTTCGCATACTTTCCGTGAATTAAGATAAAATTAATAATTTACCGTATATTTTAAATTTTTCTTCAATTTTACCAATCAAATTTTAACCTTACATTTTCACGATTTTGAAGATTTGTAAACTTCCAAACATTTTGACAATTACAAACAATGCGTTTCACGAATTCTCTTACAATAATTGAAAATTTTCATACTTTTTTTTGTCTAATTGATCTGTTCCACACAATTTATGAAAGAGACTGCATTTTTTCATTTGGAGTTCACGACCGAAATATTTTAATTGATCTGTATGGCCTTATAGCCTCTCATGATATTTTCTTTTTTTTTTCAATCATTATTATTATAGCTTGCGTTTGAAATACCGTGACCGAATTTTCTCATAAATATATGTACATGTTATTGCTTCAAATCTTAGGAATATTGCGTCAAACTCGAATAATTCATGATAAACAAGGGGCGAAAGTTTGCGAACAAGGCTAACTAAATTTTTTTTGCCAGAATATTTGTCAATTTTTTATAAAGATAGCCCATACGAAAAGCTTGTATATATCCAGGGGTCTATATATACATTATATTACAGGTATAATCATAAAAAATGGTAATGATAAGGGTATCATCTCGCGCTAATCAACACCAGCGAATCCTTGGGAGCCCTCAATGGCTTTTATCAGTTTATCCCTCAGCTGCTGATAGCTCTCGTACGGCGGTAAATCAATTCGGTTAAAACTGAAAAATTAGGAATGTTTTTATGAGATTTATGAGACACAATAATTTGTTTTATTTGCACTGAAAAATAAAAATCGGTTTGAGACATAAAATGATACGTCGCAATTTCCAGAAATTAAAGTTCATGTAGAGTTGCAAAATAATTCGGGATTTGAAAAAAAAACGATTAAAAATTGCAAATTTCCGAAGATTTTGAAATTTTAGAAACTGTCACAGTTTCACAAATTTTCATGATTTCAACAGTCTAAGACATGTGAGAATCCTCCCAGATAATTAATCAACTCCAATCATTTCAGAGCTCTCGTAAATTTCAAAAACATAAAAGATTTGAAGCACTCGACTAAAATTTCAATTCTTCGAAAATTCAAAAATATGGCGAAAATATCGGAAGTTCCAAAAAATCTGAAGCTTTTGAAAATTCTAAAAAAAATAAAGAGTTCGACAACTTTCAATTTTCTTTTTAAATTTGAAAAAATTGAAGATTGCAAAAAATTACAAAATATCAAACGTTATCAAAACTTTGAAAGCTTTAAAAAATCGAAGAATTTCGGGATAGAAGATTCTAAGAAATCAGATAGCCTCAAGATTTAAAGATGGGAAAACAATGAAAAATTAATAAAATATCAACAATTTTTAAAATTTATTTTGGCAATTTCAAACATTCCTTGAATTTTAAAAATTTTAAAACTTAAAAAATTTCAAAAATTTCCAAAGCTTTGATTTTTTTTCGAATCAGCACTTTTCGACAAAATTTATATTTTGAAGATTAAAGAAATTTCAAAAATTGCAAGATTCCCACAGTGAACCAAAAATCAAGAAAATAAAAAAAAATCAGAAATTCAAAACTGGAACACGCTATGCCCGCTTATTTTGTCATCCCTCATTTCGCTTATCCTAAACTACCCTTGCCTCTCTCATGCCACACTCCTTAACTGCTAAACTTACCAAGTATGAGCTCTCGGATAATTATCTGCAGTTCCCCACTTCTCAATAGTAAACAACTGAGGGCCATTACTGCCATAGAGCTCTTTGAATCCATTCATGGGCACTCTCGAAGTGCCAGTAACAAATTGTAGCAGTCTTGCCCGCATTTCATTGTTGAACGACAAAATAACACGCCAGAACCACTGGACCGTGATATGATTAGCATGATAATCACCCTTGTAGAGTGTATTTTTCTTCCAATCTTTAACATCAATATGCTGAATACCGCACATAAGCAATTCGAGTTCGTGTTCATCAAATATTTTGACAAGTGTCAATGGCACTAGTGCATTGAAACCATCTAAAAATGCATTCATTTGATCTTGCACACGCGACACAAACCTCCATTGTATAACTAAACTTATGTACTCATCCTTGTTTTCGTCAGTTACTGGCACATTAGCTCCATTCGTTTTCAGTTCTCGTTGAGATGTGTGACCGAAACTCTCTTCGTCAACGCAAAATGTTAATTCCAATTCTGAAGGATCATTCTCCTTGATCCATAGCAGAGAATTGTAGTATTCGGAGTCAACACTTTCCATATCTTTTAGGTCAATCTGCTTCCCGAGCATCATTTTGTAAAATGGCCGAATGAAGAATGCTAAAAAATAGAAAAGAACGAACGATTATTAGGATATCTGAGTGGCAATTATGATCGACTTACGCTCCATTCATCAAAATAAAAAAAAACACATTTAAGATTAACTTTTGATCATTAAAATTCTTCAAATATGATTTTTGGATGTTTTCTGTTATAGAAACAATACAAATTTCGCATTTTTGTACCTTATTTCCGTTCTATTCAACCGCTTGCAATATACAAAAAATGTTTGTTTTTTTATTCCATTGACTTGCCAAGAATATCAGTTAAACTATTTATGCGATTCGATCCTTTCATGGAGTTATAAATATGACATTTTAGAAAAGAAAAAGACGACGGAGCAAACAATTTCAATAACTATGTCATGTTTGATTTTCCGAGAGAAACTTTATCAATAATTTTTGTCACACAACAGCAACATCAGATTCGCCTCTGAATTACTTTATTTTTCTTCCTTTTCTTTTTGAACAGAATTCGGAAGTCTTCACATGCAGGGCCCTTGTTGTTTTTTAAACAGATTTTATGATGGAACTTCATATTTCCAAGGTATAATCTTGAATATACTAAGGGCATTAACCAAAGCGAGTGAATCCAGTATATTGAATAACTATATAATGAATATATCTTCAAGCAATATAGTGTTTCCGCAGCGGGGGGGGGGGGGGGGGGGGAAGGTATCTTACCGTCTAAAAGTTTTCCATGATACACAGCCATTCCAGCGATACGTCCAATAAATTTGAAGTAGTTCAAATGCTCCTCATTGCACACACCAGAAAATGGATTGATTTGCAGTGTATAATTGTCCCTGTGTTTAAGAGAATAATACATTTAATTTTTTTTCTATTGCCTCATTGTGAGAATTTTGTTTTTTTACAACAGAATCCAATACAAGATGAAGAATGTGAGAAATTCGCAATAGCTTTTCTACACAGAATATACGATTTCTAGACTTCCACATTCTGATTGTCTAACTCTGTTAATTTTGCAAATTTCTGTAAAATAAAAATGAAACGCAAACATGAACCACTAGGAAATATATGAAATTTGGCGCAATGTCTGAATTTTGTCTCAAAATTATTTAAATTTCAAAATTTTACAAAAACAAAATGAATCTTTCCAAAATCTTGAAGATTTCAAACTGTTGAAAAATTGATTATATTTTTCATGAATATCAAATAGTTGTCACTCACATAGCAGAATATTCAAAAAGTCCATAATAAGGGTTGAACATTTCCTTGGAAAGTAGGAAGAACCATTCCCGTGCCAATCCGCCATAATCCAGGCCCACTTCGCCCTCAAACTCGACCCAAAGTTTGGTCTTCAGTATCTCAACCCTGTTGACTGAGCTTATGATTCGATAAGAGTCCTCAAGTATATTGCTCCTGCCGACCTTGATTTCGAACTTGTTGGGTACACTGCTGGGTTTCCTCAGTTGTGACTTCAAATACTCATACCTGTTTTGGTAGAAATAAAAGAATAGTAAAAATAACAGGATGGCATTTCACAAAACCCTACAGTGCCATCTCCCCGCGTTTTTAGTCTTCTTCATATTTTACAGACAGTTAGAAAATTACTATTTACACATTTGAAGTGCAAAATCTTGAAACCATTAACAAGAAATAAGCTACTCGAAATTGTCATGGATCTCATAATTGGAAAGTCCGTGTATTTTCCTGAATATTCTTGCATATAATAAAAATTACAAAAATGTGAAGAAATTTAGATAAATTTGTCTTGCAAATTTGATGTCTCTTGAAAATTCAGTTGAATGTTATACTGACTTTACATGACAGCTTTGAAAATGTAATTAGAAAATGCGTCATTGAAAACTCAATGATCATCCATACTGAAACACTCAAATTTATTGAATTTTTATGATAAATCAGGAATCTTATAAGCGTATTTCAATGCAGTCTGAAGTTAATTTCAATTTTAGAATGCTAAAAATTCAAATGCGTTTCTTACCGCAATTTTAAAGACATTCTAATAGTGTAGAAATTTCAATTCTTAGGACTACCAGTTCCCAGGTGTCCCTTAAGTCCCTTAAGTGCATACTTGTATAATTGACAAAGATAAATCAAGAAAATTGTTACCTAAGAGAAAAAATATTTGTTTCCCTACCAACGTTTCTCTTCCTTGAATTCCACCGACCTATCGGACAGCTTATTTATTATTACAGATATCATGAAAATTGTCCTCATCTGCAATATGGGTATATACCGATAATGCAGAGAAGTCGAAGATATAATTTAACGTATCATCTATCTCAGAGTGAATAAATGGATTTGAATCGAATTTAATTAACTCATAGAGTTGTCCCGCAGTTTTTTTTCGGTCAAGATAAGACAAATTTAGAAAAAAATTGTATTCCTATTCTTGACTATACAGAAGAACTAGATCATTCCATTTTGATTTGGAATAGCGTGTTTTGGAAGATATTCAACTTCTATATTGAAGATAATGTGCAACTACTCAACGGTTAAAGGCAAAAGGTAGTATATGATAAGAGATACAACATGCTGCCAGTTAAGGCCATTCTTCGCGCACATGACATTTGGGATAGCATGCAGGATGGGTTACTTCAGATCCCTTGAGGATTCTTGAGGATTTTCCGGGTAAAAAATGAGAGCTTTAGGTTCCAATCCCGATTGGAACTATCGCGATGTTATTCTCTCGAAATTCAATTTATCTGTGACGTTTGTTTTTACTTGAGTTTGTAATCTCGTGAATATGGAACAGCTGGCCCAGCAATTTGCGGATTTGACATGCGTGGATCCTCCCATTGGGTTGTTCTAGTATTATGATCGATGAAAAATATTCTTCCATCAGTATGAACACGTTCCTCCCAGCCCTCGGGTAATGGTCCCAATTGATCCAAATCACTTCGCGGAGTGGTTGAAGGTAGATTATGATTGGGCATTGGGCTGGGCCTCCCTGTTCGTGGATCAACCCACGTAGTAGCTCTCTCATTGTGATCGATGAAGAACATTCGACCATTTGGTGCCAACTGCATACTCCAGCCTGGTGGTAGACCCTCACCATTCGGAATCGGCAATGTTGGCTTGAAAACAATTGTTGGACAAATTACATGTGGAAAACATTGTGTTACCATAATTTTTTTAGATAATTAGTCATGTGAGAATTTCAATCAAAATGGTTTTTTTTACACGTGGCGAAGTGTTTTTTTTGACAGGTGGAGCACAAACTTTATAATAATTTCGATCAAACTTCGGTCATTTGACTAATGCCTAACACTCATTTGACCTTTCAATTATATTGAACGAGTGGTCCGCGATGATAATTATTGTAATCATACCTACACTGATGGAAAGACTTAGTTATTGTTAACGACTCAATTCATTGACAGATTGGAGTGCTTTAGTTCTGTCAGCGGTTAATAATTAGCTGATTGACTGATCTCAAGAATGCATTCGTTCGCGATTAACGAATCACTTTTCCAGTCGTTAACTATTTAGTAATAACCAAATGGCGCAGTTGAATGTGGCAGAACCAATATGGCCACACTCAATGGCAATTCATTGATAGCTAACGAGGTTCGTTAATAACAGCTAAATCCTATCAGCGTATGATGCCTAATTTAACAATACGTGCTCATAATCAACACTTTGAAGTAAAATGTCTGAATTTATTTTTTATTACACTAGGGATAATCTCTTGTCATTTGATTTATGGGCAAAAATCACAGGTGGAAAAATGCATAATGCGGTTCATATTACTCGGGAAATATCGCTGTGCGAGATCAGCGGCACTAGACAAATTACAAGGACAAATACTCCGAAGTCTCCAAAATTTTTCCAATTGTGTAAATATTGTAATTGATCTCTAAGGCGCTCTTGAGTCAATAATTCAATTAATTATTTAGAGCAGTTAACATGACCGAGGACTCGGAACGTGAAGTTGCTGGTGTTGAGTCCCAGCAAGTTCACAAATAAAATATCAAATATGTCCAAGTTGACTTGTGAAAGCTTTGTTTGAAGTACTTCGGACTCTTTCTGAAAGTAATCCTGTAGACAGACAATACTGCCCGGGATTTTCTGAAATTTAATCCACCGCGGGCGAAGCCTTCTATAAATTTTTCTCTACGGACACTAAATTAACCAATTCTTGCAATAATTCGACACATACAGTAATGATTAATAAATCAACTTTACCTGTTCGGAAGATCGTCTAGAACCCGCTGGACTGTCAATGTTATCGTCACTCTGTAGGCATATGTTTAAAGATTTTTTTTCTTGTTTAATTAATAATTTTGATTGCTGTTACACAACTGGTCTGCCAGATTCATCTCATCACTCAATTCAATCTAAAAATCTCTATGCCCTTGAGAATATCTTAAACGTTTCACAAGCTACTAAACGCAAAAAAATACGGAATTAGGATCTTGCAATTATTAAAGGAGGCTTACGAAATTTGTAATTATTGGTATTATTAGAAATTTTTTTTGAATCATTCTTGGTTTATTTCTTAATTATCAGGATCCTCCAAACTCGTTTATGTTTCAATTTTATGAAATTAGTTAGTATTTTACAATTTGAAAGTTTTTTTTTCAAATTTTTATAACTTCACAGTTTTGTTAAATCTTAAACTGTTGTAATTATAAGCAGTAAATGTTGTTGCTGAAATTACTAACATTAACGCTATAAAAATTCCTGACTACTTTTTAAGTTTTTAATTGAAAAGAAAGGAATTTAAAATTCCATGGATTCCCCAAATTTCTGCCATGTTCATATTTAAAAAACTTGACGATTTTGAGGCTTCAACAGATGTTTTAAAAATGTCCGTTTCGTTGCCGCCTCTTTTCCATGAAACAGTGTGTGTAAATAATACTCAAATAATACTCATTAATGATTCCACATTTCTCCTAACTTCTCTGAAAAGCAGTTACAATTTATTTTTAATATGCAAGGTCCGCTTTGAAGTAAAACGCACAACAATGTTAATTTCTACCCAAGCAGTGCTTATATTCACCACGAAGAAAAGTGCATTTTTCTCAACAAATGCTTAGCAATAAGCGAATCAATCGTCGAGTACCTGATCATCACCCTCAGCTAGATAACCCCGCTGATCGACAGATTGTCCAGAGTCGGATGAAACATCACCAACAAATGTTTCCCCATTATCACTATCTCCACAATCCTCTTCCTCTCGAGTTAATTCCCGATCCTTACACATACATGCATCAATGATTTGTCTTCTCTGTTTACATGATTATTGCATGCGAATGAACTTATTAGCAAATCAATTGAACATCTTAATTAAGGATGTAATGGATGCGCGCGGAAAGAAATTCTATTAGCTTATCAATAACCACTGGCTTGTATTACAAAATTCATAATGGCATGCCATTATTTGTTTTACGTGAAGAATTAATAAATATAATGAGAATATAATGAGAAAGTAGAATATAAATAAAATAGGATGGGTCATGAGTACATTCAGTGATAGTTTTACATGAGAAAATGAATATCACGTGATTGAAAAGCGATCGAGTTGACAAAGCATTGCATCATTAAAACATCCAGTACACCCTTAAATGTCCATAAAATAAATATTTACAGTTTCTCTTGAACTCACATAACACGAGCATTGACTTCTTCTCTATTTGCCTAAGCTAGAACTAATTTCGTTCATCAACAATGAAACAATTCCGATAAAATAAGTGTTCCAAATTTGCCCATAACAAGCGAACATAGAATTAGCATAAGTCCCTCAACCGAAAGAAGTGTTAGGAAACATGTCCAAGTCAATAACTATGTTTGCCTTGATGGATGCAATCCAATGAATGAACAATATCATTTCTTTTACCTGACTAATCGCCGAAGTTCGGTGCGATCTACTCTCGGCATCATCCACACTGATATGAAATCTTCGTTGGAATTCGGTCGCTGCTGTGTCTAAATTTCGTTGCTCTACTGTTACCCCACCCACTGGTGCTGCATTAGATCTACAAAAAAAATACCGATTAATAATTTTCATACGAGGTATATAGATGATGATAAATGAAGAGGTATATAAATGATAATAAGTCAATTCACCCCGGGTATGTGGCTACCTACACATGAGTACTCAACACATGATTTCCCAAAATATAATTATTTTTTTACTGTTCATGTAAAAATCGACTTTGATTAATCTGCTTCTTACTATTATATGCTGCAGCAGAGTCTTCATAGTTTCGGCCTTAAGCATAAATTTAATCTCAAACTCAAATCTGCAATGAAGTCCGAAAACGAGGTAAGTTCAAATTTTTCTACTTGCAATTTTTGAAAAGTTCAAATTGACAATTGTCAGGTAGTGTCATACAATTTTGGCCACCATTAACGGCTCAGGGATACAAACTTGGGATTTTGATCGAGTATTTCAATTTTTCCCTATCCAAATCAACAAATATTCTTAAACTTACGTAGTTGGTCGCTCCCATTGCGTAAATTTAGCTATATGGTTGACATAGTAGGTTCTTCCATTAGCATCCTGGCGTTCCTCCCAACCTGATGGTAATGGCCTATTTGCTGGTGTCTAATAATCATATTCAAATAATAAAATTATTACATTGGGCTTTCGAAATTTTGAGAGAATTTATGCAACACCTTTCCCAAAAACTTATTTTCGTTTCGTATCTGTAACATGGAGCACGCAATCAGCAATACTAATAATTAAAGAAAGAAATAAACTCCGTTTCTCTTCTTCATTGGACGTTATGAAATTATAAACGTAACTGTGTTGAATTTGGAAAAATGGAACGTTACCGGACATAATATGGTAAATGCGTGCTTATTAACAAAATTGTAATTTAACTGCGCCACGTTTTTATTAGTTTTTTTATCGTGTAAAAGTTCATGAGGCAGTTTACCTCGATTCGGTTTCACGGATTCATTGGGTAAGCATTTCCAATTCCTGAAATTTTGAGAAATTTCAAAATGTTCGAAATATGTGGCTGTTCTGAATTTTTTGAAGCTTCGTGGAGCTCTTAAAGTTCTTCGAATGTTGAGTTTTTCGGAACGAATTAAATTTTGAAAACATCGAAATTTCCAAGACATTAAGCATGATCTGAAATTTTTTAATTTGTTCTTAATTATTGAAACTTTCAGAAGCAATTTGTAAATTTCTTAGAACATTTCTTTTCAAAGTTTTGAAGGCTCCTGATCTCTGTCAAATGACTGAAATATTTGTAATTTTTAAAACGTATAGTCTTAGAATATTTACAAAATTCGCAATTTTTCGAAATTCGGAGGAGTTTAAAATTTGTAAAATTTCGAAAACTCTAGGAAAATTCAATATTTTTAAATTTTCAAATATTTGAATGGTGAAAACTGGTGAACAAATTTTTTATGGACATCTTCTCCGAAACCAACTTCAATTGGTTGTGAGCCTGTATCTGAGAATAGTGAGAGATAAGGAAAGAAGTGTCCAACAAATCTTCTTCCACTCAAAAAAATAAACCTTTTATGTTATACGTTTTTTTTTCTATCTCTAACCGGTTTGCTGGTACAGCGTTGGGAACAATTTCATGTTGTTTATTTGTGGTACTGCGTCTGGCAGACATCGAGAAATGCTTGATTCACCCCATCGAGGGTTCCATCCAATTTATTAATATTCCTGGCTCGTCGTACAATTGATTCGACAACCCCTTAAAACCATAGAACATTTGCCCAGAGTATTTCCCTCGGCATTTGCATAATCAATACGCAAGTTTTATATTTCCCACATCTCTGAGTGTCCAGCATGTTCGTTGTAATGTATATTTTTTGCAAAATTATTACAATAAATCCAATCTACCTATTTCATTCAATAGACGTTAAATGAGTATCTCACCAAATAAATAAGTAAACGAGTAAAGAAATAGATGAATAAATAAATATATACATAAATAAAAGAATTGATGGATAAAAACAACCATTGTGTCCAGAAATCAACAATAAATACTCTGTGACCTACACGGAAGTGACGAAGTTAGAGTGATTAAAAAAGTTAAATGATTGATTTTCAATAAGTTAACTTCAAGCAACCCTGACCGCTAAAAGTTTCTCCTTTTCCACGTGGGAATTATCGATTACTCTTTGCTCTACGAAATTCAAGTTTCTGATAGTGAATGAAACGAACGATGAAGTTTTCTCAACTTATTTAGGGAATCGTAAAATTGGATTGGATTTCGTGTTAAAAGAATAAAAATGCTTCAAACATAATTTCACCCAAAAAAAATTTTCTGAACACTTTTCAGTTTTTGAAAGTTTAAGGCTTTTTAAATTTCACAAATCTGCGAGTTCAGTTGAATCTTCCTAGAGCTTCATACTTATCAAAATTCGTATGAATTTGAAAACATTTAAGTGGCTTAAATATTAGAAAAAACGTCAGATTTAAAGAAACATATTCAGCAGGGTCAGGAAGTATCAAAATTTTTAAAATTGTTAACTTTTGTTGGATTTCAAAAATTCGGTACCTTGAAAATTTCGAAGGTTTCTAAAACATTCGAAACTTTCTGACTCTTCAAAACTTAAAAATTTCGGTCCTTGACATGCTCAATTGCATTATGTTTTATTAGAAAATTTGCATTATTTTCATCATCCTGGCCAGAACATTCTAAATATCAGAATCCTAAATTCCCTTATAGTACAGTAAACAAGTTTTTTTGATCATTTAATTTCAGCTCATTGATGAAAATCAAATGTTTGTCTTATTGATATAATAAAGAAGTATCGTCCTGAAGAGGAGTACCTTAGGGTATATTGATAGACTGAAATATACCATATTGTCAGACTTCATAGGTAGCCTTAATAATTAGTGAAAGAAAAAAGTATATATTTACATCGGCCTGCTGAATTGGACTATTATTTGAGGTAGGACTTGGCTGATCCAGCAGCTCCCAACCTCCCGAATCCGAGACATTGTCCTCATTACTTTCTGGTGTAGACGAATCGCTGATATAAGCATGATATACTTCCAATGTTCCCTTGATCTTAGGACGTTGACTTGTATGACTACGTGGACGCAAAATATATTGTTTAGCTGGTATTGATCTACCGGTTTGTTCCTTCGGCAAATTTGCCAGTGTCAATTCAACCATTCCGAGAAAGTCATCTCGAGTCAAACGATTTTCATCGAACACTTGGAGTACTAATTTGTGTTCACTGGGCTTCACCTGTTCAACAATTGACTGCTATTTAATACATGCGAAAAACAGAAATAATTGAGATGATTAATCCATGGATCAAAATTTATCAAGTTATCGAGCACTAGTTTGTACCAATGATATCGTTAGCTGAGTTGTACCAATAACTAGATTGTCGGCAATTGAATATCAACTCAGTCACACCAAAATTTTCATAACGACAAATTGGCACGTTGCAAATGTACTGGCGCATTCCACACGAACTCGACCAGCTTTTTACCTGGCCCTCGCAGATTTTGATGATATATTTTTTTATATGGTCCGGTCGGTTAAAAGAACTACTTTGGTTTTTTTTGTAGCACTTTCAAAATTTTAAACGAATTTTCAACCGCAACGATTGAAAATGAAAAAGACAATTTCAACCCAAAGTATCTCTTAGAAAAAACTGCACATGTAGTTTCGCGCAGCGGGTGTAGAGCATTTGCATGAGTAGTCTACATATCTTCCAGTAAATAAGCATATAACTATCCCAGAGCATCTCTACGATAGGGCGGTACTGTTAATGAATGGACTAACATAATTGTGAAGCATTTTTATTTAAAGCTGATTAAGCAAAATCTAAGGACTTTTTGTAACGCAAGGGTGACACATTTCGAGGCGGTCAAAGTGTGTTGATGATAGAAGAAGGAAGTCCACTGGATATATTAGTTTCCGCGCACACGTTGGATAAAATTACACCACAAGACCGGGCGGAAATCCAAAACCCCGCGAGTGAGGGTAGGGTGGGCTGCATCATATGCGACCGCCATCGTAGCACAGAGGTTTCTGGAGGTTTACCCTGTGTTTAGAAATACGATGACTGAAATGGCAAAGGTCGAAGGGAACAGAGGAAAAAACGCACCTTTAGACCAGTAGGCGAATACTCGGTGTGTGTATTCGTGTGTGGGTGTGTTCCTAGCTATGTAATATATTCACGTAAAATCCTTCGTTAATATTTTAAAGGTTGCGTAGCATTCACTCTCTCACTCGCTCCACAGCGTCAGACGGTAAGTGGGAGACAATATAACAGGTGGCTCGTAAGGCGTGACTTCTCAAGGATTGATGAGATATTTGTGGTATTTTCAAGAATTAGCAGAAACAATGGGGAAGGTTTTTGTTTGACCCAAATGGGTCACACCGTATCCTAGGGCCCCAGGAGCATTCCGTGTGGATTATTAGTGATACCAATAAAATGAGACTGCAGGGGCGAACAGGAACCTAACCCGACGCCAAGGGGAAGGGTTGGGTTCCATCCTAGGCACTGGCTATCGTACCACAAAGGGGTTTCTGGGTGTTTTACTCTGTCATTAGAACATATGACAACTCCCTAATATTGCCGATGAGTGAGGCTTCGGGGCAAATCCTCTGTGAATACGAATAGAGGAGGAATAAGACAGAAACACACACACACACACATGCATCTTTCTAAAATTTCAAGACAAACATTTTTATATACTTAGAATGCATGAATGTCATGGAAACCCAACGTTCCACTTTCAGGGTCACTACAATAACTTCCATAGATCGGAAAGTTAATAGAAGAATAAAATAATCACGTGGGATTTATTACTTGATATCAGTGTTAGATTATCAATGTATTGTTACGTGTGTCCGTTTGGATCCCTGTAAATCCCATGCCACACAACATGAGAGCAGTTTGGCGGTATACCATTGATGGAGAAAACCTGATCTCAACACCATATTCTGCGCATTAATTGGTTGATAAGCCCACTCAACTATTTATTAAAGTGCATTGTGTATTTCCCGCTTTTCCTCGGAACCAACTCTATTCATAATGAAAAATACGAGGATGTGTTTTTCTTTGAGGAATAAAATTTGCTCACAATCTTTATGCCCACATACAGTCAGAACCGTAATATGTTGCCTTGAACCAGACAATCTTTGCAACAAAATACACCCGAATTCGTAAAAAATGACTACTGGCTCGGGTTAAGGACCACCAAAAACTTCCATAACTAACCATTTATATCCTAGGACATACAGTATTGAGATCAGCATATGAAAAAAACTATTTTGTTTCGCATGAATAGTCGAATGACTGTGCAAAATAGCCATACGGAAATAGTGGGTGAACGTAAAATGTGTTTTTTTTTCTCCGAGAAATTTATTTCTATTTTCATGGGTTACAGCTGGAAATTCGATTGCGATTTTGAAAGTGTCTTTTTAGAGTTATCTGTTGAATTTACATTGTTGTAATACTCGGCACAAAAAATATTATATTTTGTAAAATGATTTTCCGAATTTTTTCATTCGTTTCATTCTGGCGTATTTTTGCTACGACTTTTGTTGACTAAAAATTTTATTAATTCTGGGAAAAAATTGATAGTAGTCCTTTCGAGTACATAGGGCGTATGAAAAATGTCCATGAAACTGTGAGGGGGTCAGGTCCAACGCTGGTCGAATTGGTGTGGAAAGCCCCGATATCATAGGTATACAAAATTTCGGTATATTTTTATTGTTAGTCACACAGTAGTCTAATGCTCCCGGAAACGCTATATCCCGAGCAAATAGACAAAATTCAATTACTATACATAAAAGCAATTTTCTTGTATCCAATTTTCTCTCCAGAAACTGAACAAGGTTGAAACTAAAGAAAAGGAAAAAAAGGCAAGAACGGAACTGGCGGTTAATTTAAAGTGGCCGATTTTTAATTATTTTATTGGATACTTAGAAGAGAACCTACAAAAACATACTTCAACAAGGCAACGTTTGAACAATAAATCAAACCTAGGAACAACCACACGAAATTACTGTAAAAACCTGTATTTGGATGCTTTTTTTTCAAATTGGGGGGGGGGGGGGTGCTAAACATTAAAATGTCGGAATACGCCTGGAAACCTGGCGAATCTTTCAACATTTGATAAAATTACACAGGTGTGAAAAATTGGAGAATTTTAAGACCATTAAACAGATTCCTTAAAATTGAAAAATTTGTAAAAATTTAACGAAGTTCTGAAATTTTGTCAAATATGCACTAATTCGCATTTCAAAAAATTGTCAAGAATTTTCAAGTTCTTAAGAATTTTAAAATTTTGAAAAATGTCCTTTCAGAGTCCTTTCAAATATTCATCATTTGTTGTCAAACAGTTTGGGAATTTAACAGACGCTTAAGATCTCGACAAAATTGCATAAATGTAACCTTTGGAAAACTTTCAGAAATTTAAAAATTGCAATCTGAAATTTTATGAAAAAATTGCTCTTCGTCTGATAATAATCTTGACGTGCCACGACTTTAAAGTATTCATTCTAATTCGTGATTCTTTCAATTACCATTGGAAGTTTTTAATTTATATTTTTTTTTGTACGTATTTCAATGCCAACTGATTGTTGCATATTTTTCACAACTGACAAGGAAAAAAAATGCTGCGAAAGAAAACAATGAAATAAAGGCGTTCTACTTATGGAGATTCTTCCCCCTCTGAATTCTATTTATTTACAACCAAGCTGTTATTCTCAATTAATGGTCGATATGATAAGAAACATCTATCAGCCCCAATATCTACATATGTAGTAGAATATGTTAACAAGATAAATAACTGAGCGATGGTATAACAAAAATTGATAATTGCTCTGATTCACATTCTCACACATTTAAAGCACATGTCAATATGTGTCAATCTAAATCAGCTTTTATAATTTGTCTAGTGAGACAAACTAAACTTTCCAACGAAAATATAAAAATTCATGTTTTTTTTTCAAAACAATTCTCCTATTCATATTTATCAATTATACAGATAAAGCGCTGAAAATTGACCAACCTTCACCAATATTTGTTACAAAGGTATGTATCAGAAATGAAGAGAAAAGGAAGATGAAATTAAGCTACAAATGTTGTATATTGACTTATAAACATGTTTTCTTTGCAATACCCAATATTTTCAATATTACAATAATCACATCAAAGCCAATGATAACATCACCCGTGAATTCCCTTCAAATTCTCATACCAAATACCTTACTACCTAAATTTCTTCAATTAGAAAAAAAGGACGTCCATCAATTTCTCCATTCCTGAAGGAAATTTTCTAGAGAATGTTACCAGTGGAGTAAAATTAAGATAAATAGAAATCGCTCTGCAAAAGAGTGCATGGAGCTATTACTTGAATCCTAGGCTGTTTTGGATTGCACAATAGTGCAGAGGGAAAAAATTACTATTAAGAATTATCCTCCTTACCCTGAAAATAAACTCCTCATCCCAAACAGGATTTAGCGTTTTTTTCTTCGTTTTAGTAAGTACGGAATCCACAGGCTCATGCCCCTCAAGAGGATACAAGTCAATTCTAACATAAGGATCACTAGCTCCAAATATATCTTTTTTCGCTAGTTGATGACCAGCTACAACTCGCAATCTCAGCCTGCTTGTCGATTCTTCATTCTGAAATCAATAGAAACAAATCTTTAATTTTCTTATCTAAATCGATGATTCAGTGTGGATGACAATTCACAAGCAAGTGCATATGGTGAGGGTTTCATGTTCATATTTGGTTGACGTATTCGTTTGTTTCCTAGTAACTTAGATTCCCATTTTTTTGGTTTGGCTCCAAAAATTCAAAATCGGGTTTTTATCGAACATGCCCATATCCAGGTATTTCCAAATTTTTTTAGCAATTTTTATGCTAACCTGCGTGTGTGTAAACACGAATTTTACAATTTTAATTTAGATCATTCCAATTGTTTATCTACTAAAACCGCGAGAAAATAAGCACGATTGATATTGTAGCAAAAATTGATAAAATATGTTTTACCCACAATTCAATTCTCTATAAAAAATGTTCTCTAGCTTGTATACCCAAAATCGTATTCTTCACAATATATTTGTATGAAAATCGGATGAAAAAATAATCCTGTGCTAATTACAGTTAAGTCGGCAACTTTTTTATATTTTTCCAAAGAGTGAAACGTATTTACCTGAACTACTGAAAATATGTTTTTGTACGTACATCAATATACATCACACATAAGAAAAGTATTGCGCCTCAAAAGGAGAAATACCAATGATAAACATTCAAAATGGCTTAATTATTTGTATGACTATAACGTAAAAACAACGGGTGCAATTATTAGGACTATATCACTCATGTACAAAATCGCTTTGCTGTATTTTGTTGAAGCCATCTTTAAAGCACCTTTTCAAAAATATGAATATTTCCAACACTGTACCATATAACGTAGTTTAATGGGCGTCATTGAATGGCTTATCAAAGTCGATGATCACAAAAAAAAATGAAATTAGGCACGTCCAATAGCCAAAAAATTTGGAAAAATCACAACGGTAAAATTATGAAATCCACCTATAGATACAAACAGATATCCAAACACAACTCCAAAATTGTGTTTTTCAATCAATTAGACCATATTAAGTCATTCTGACACAAACAATTAAAAAGTTGAAATTTTGACGTTTACAAGGGTTCCCGTAGCCACCTAAAATAGTTAAATAGGCAGTATCAATGATTTCAAAATTTTACAATTGAAATATCAATAGTTATAGTGTAAAATGAGGAAATATAATTTCCAACCTATACTTGTCAAAGTGCCACATAAAATCTTACGTACACTGTCATCATTGACGCCGGTTGTCGGATAATATCCATACACATGATCCTCGGCCATTAATATTGTTTATAAATTAATAATACTAGGGTAACAATGAATGATTGGGGTTAATAGTCAATATTAATTCAATCACAAGAAATTTTTTCGTGCCATGGAGGAAACCTATTTTGTGTGGCGAGAGCCCCACTCGGACGTTTCACTCACGCTCTCTCTTTCTCTCTCACACTATTTCTCAGTTCTCCGTCTCTTGGTCTCCCTCTCGCTCTCTCTTACTTAATTCTCTCACCTCTCACTCTCTCAAACCTGATGACCACCTTGTGCGCGGTGGGCGGGGGGAGTGTATTGCATGGGTGACGGATGTGACATAAACTGCACTATTCAAAAATGGCGGGAGTGTGCACCTAAGTTCAAAACATTCTCCAACCAGAACGGCGGGAAAAAATTATTTGCCTCTATTAAGAAAAAATATTAAATAAATGTGAGTGTTTCTGTTGATGGGTCGCACCCATAACTTCCCGATAGACATGATAAAGTTGATTTTTAAAATTTGGAAAGGAACCATTATCTCGTTAACAAGTGGCTTAACACAAAAAGTGTACATTATATTTTTTATAGGGAATTCGATTTCCAATACGAAAGGTTTAATGTCATCTCCCTCTAGTCCGAGTTGCGCACGAGATATAGTGCGGTTAATTGAAACATCTAGCTTGAAAGAAAAGTTGCAGATGTTGCCTAATTACTGAACGCAGCTTTTCAGAGACAAAGTATCTTAAGGATTGTATGTACTTCTGTAATGTTTTTAATTGGCCATCGGTTTTAATTTCAATGTATTATTATTTAATTGGCTTCTGCGGTCTGAGGTATATATATATATACATTATCTTGTGAATAGTATATCTATATATATGTGGATTTGAGAGAGAATTGCGTGCCCACAATTATTCGCTCTCAATTTTTTCAATATTGATAAATTTTATATTCGAAAATAATTAATGATGTAAATTTCATTCTTCTTGGGGAATTAATGAAGAAAGTATTACATGTAGAAAATGTAGTTTCTAACGAAAAAGTTTACGCTCATGTTTCTCTAAACCAATTCGTTTACATAAAATCTATAACAATAATACGTCCAACCTGTAAAATCTCCTTAATGACGCGAGCTTGTGAGAAAAGTCGTGAAACCTATAATGTATATTGGGGAATCAGGGATGATATTTGTTACAATTTTCCTTTTCTTTTTCAGTGGGAGAGACAAGGTTCCACGCAATCATTCTCAGATATTGTTCCTGCGGCGTAAACTATTTTTTGGGAGATCGGACACATCAAAGTGCAACCTCTGAATTGCTAAAAAAGAGTTATTTACACTCAGTTATGGAAATTACTATTTTCCATTCTCATATCAATTCAGATTGTTCCTTCAAGGGACTAAGGGGCCAATTTTCCCTTAGTCACTTCTTCGTACACTCTGTTTGGTAATCCCCATGATTGGGATGATTACAGTAATTTTCACTGGCGGAAAGCTAAATTCTGGTTGGCTGGTGTTGTTTTTACCATTCGAAAACCGAGATGTTGATCTTGTTAAAATGAAAATTCAATTGCGTGCAACTGAAATTCCGAAATAGAGTCCCAAGAGTTTTATAGCGGTCCCATTTTATTGGAATTGTCAGTTAGGTCTGAAAATTTTGGATCATATGGACATCCAGGAATAGATAATCAGTTAGATTATCGGCTAAAATATCGGTGAAATCCGGTTAAGTCAGGCAAACGGATCATTTTATTATCGATGTTTTTTCCTCAAAATTAAAATGTTTCCGGTACTGAAAATTCAGAGCATTTTGGCGTTTTCAGACGGATTTACAATTGTCAGATTGTTTCTCCCCAAAAATTGATGAATTCTCCCTGAAATCTGCATGAGTTGAGAAAGCTTCTTTTCCGTTAATCCAATTGAATTTCACATTTTTGGCAATTCGAATTTTGGTAATATCGTTTAGTAAATGACCAACTTTTCTGTACAGCGAAGTTCAATTTTCATTTTTAAAAATGAGAACAATATTGTTTGAAGCTCACTAGTTTGTTTATGTTTTTCAGAAATATTTTGAATAAATAAGATCTATGTGTTATACGTATGTTTAATATGAATACGATTTATACGAGTTATTCGAGTAAAAACAAGGCGTTTACGGAAAATTTCGACAAAATTTTGTTTCAGCAGCCACTTTGAATGGAGCTCCTCCCACGGTTTTCTTTTTAATAAAAAAATAAAAATTGATGGAACATAGATGTATTTAGAAATGTGTGAAAGAAAATTGGTACGATTTTTGGATTGTACCAGGTTCATTTTTTAATTAAAAAAAAAATCGAAAATGCATATTTGCAATGGTGAAAATATCGCTGGGCAAAAGATGCCATTGATACCAAAAAATGATCGTTTAATATTACTATTCTTTCTTAGAAGTAAAAAGTTAATTTTCGTATTCTCCAAAGAAACTATTCCGCAAAAAAAAACATGATTTTTACAAACAACTCCTAAAGAACAAGTTTCATGGTATCTAATGGCTCTGAGCTTAAATTGAGTAATAATAAATGACTTGATTTCCGTAATGAGTATAAGTTAATTTTCTACAAATTTGTTTGGAATTTCCAAAAACAAACTGCATGAAATTTCACATTTTGTTCAAAAGTTATTTTATAAAAACACACTAGTCTGAAAAAGTTTTTTTTGCACTGTCCGTAAAATCCCGTTTATACCCAAAATATTCGAGTTTGATAGTATTGATTAATCTCTACCTACGGAAACGTATTCATAGATTATATAAAAATGTTCATTTGTAGATACTTGGCTGGAGGCCCTCGGGCGATGGCCAATTGTAAGAGAATTTTTTGTTTTTTTTTTCGTGCAGAACGTTAAAACTTAAAACTTCAACTATATACGGAAATTTTATAGGGAATCTCCTAAGCTCATTGTAGAAATGTTGTGGACGTTTGGGATACTTGCTATAGGATCTAAACTGTTCAAATCATCAAATGATTTCATAAGAATACTGCGTGATTCATAACAATGTGGTGATCTGTAGGACACCATGTAGTATGTATTTAAATGTGAATAGAAGGAAAGAAAATGAAGTCAGCATTTAATCTTGGTTTTGGGTTCCCCTAATTTGGGTTCTCCTAGAATTCCTCCAGGATTTGCTATCAGAAATGTCATATGAAACTTATAGGATTTTTGTAGAAAGTTATCGGACAGAAAATCATATAGAAGAGCTTTTTCTATGACATTTCTATACCAGACTTCCATCCACGAAGAAATGGTATATACCATTCTTCATGGATTTCAGGAAAATTCTCTAAAATTTTTCGTCATATACAATCGCAAGATACATAACTACTGGCATACAAAAACAATCGTTTGAATGTTTGATAACATATATTTTTAATTAAATTTCTATTCAATATTGTGAAACAGATTCTTCAAAAAAATTACCAACTCTAGTTTAAAAAAAATGTTCAATCCATAAAATAGATACAATACAGATATCTGCAATCTGAATTGTACATAACTAAATTTGTAAATTCGGGTTTTATTAAAAAATTCAAAATTGTGAAGGTATCAATGACCTTGGGAATTAAGATGCTGTCGTGAAACACAGTAGAACCTTTCGGTTTTATGAGGCTTTGGTTTGGCAGTAGCAGCAAGTGATTCTTGCATTATTTATAAGCAAAGTCAAAGACCTTAGAAGAGTTATTTGTTGAACTATTCGACGAATTTAATCGCTACAACACAACATTTTTTCATATCACTAACTACTTTAACATAGATTTTTCCACTTTGCCTTCCCAACGACGCCCCTAAAAGATTAATCTAAAATTCTAATCTAGCCCATAGAATTTGTCTTCTGATTTGTTTACTCCTAATCCATTATTTTCACTCCCATTTCCTAGACCTTGGTTCACTGAATAAGCGCATTGTTGGTTGGGACACGCGGCTCTGCAACTTTGGTCCCATAACGAAGGCCATGCTGGCAGGTTATATATCTATAAAAACGTTGCCGAATTCACTGTACATCGCACGAGCACGTTTAGGGGCTTTTAGCAACAGCGCATCCGGCGCGATTTCATTCAACGCAGGTGCAAATCGTTAACCTTCCAAAATAAATACTTTTTTACAAAGTCGTAAAAAAATTTCAGACAAGGGTGTAAGTCAACGTGACGAAGCAAATTTCTCTTCATTCTGTCGATCTTCTTCCAATACGATCTTCTTCCGAGTACTAAATCGGCATCCGCGGCGACGCCGCGGATGGCAAGGACGTAGAAGGATGATGAGTTTTGCGTGACATGCCCAGGACAATATTTTTTTTCTGGACAAAGGCCTCGGTAGGAATTTCCTGGCGGTTTTCTGGACGAGATCGAAAAATAATTTTCTCGGTATATCTTTGAAAATCTAAGGGGTTGAGAACAGCAATTTTCGTAACTGAGTTCGGGCAGATTTATGTTGACGATTGAGAGGCTGCAGTCCGAGGCGAAGGCGAATAATGAATTGGAAAGCGCCAAAAAGAAATGTTTACGCACGAGTTACGAACAATATTTGTTACGATGAAAGTGGGGGAGGGGGGGGGGGGGAGGACGCACGCGAAGTGTGCGTAAAGTGCTGCGCTACGCACTGAGAAACGGAAAGCTATAGGTCGTCTTCGAAGACGAAGTCATTTCAACTTCAGCCAGCTGACGGCGAAACTATATATAAAACCGATATCCACCGGCGTTGCGCTCATAGAGTGACCAATGACGCGTTAAATACTCCTCCAGATCGTTTCCCATTTGTCGTTTCTTCAATTATACCTTTTTTTCTCCAACCTGCGATATACATTATTATTTCTATTATCATTACTTTGAACTTTTTTATGTATACTACTTTTGGCTTCTTAGAATCTTTACACACAATATACTCCTACTATTACTTCCGGATGTACAAACTATTTCCGTTGCGCTTACCAAGGTTGTGTCTATTACGTAAGCAATTAATCTATCGTTTACGAGATTCTTCAATCGATATATCGATGAAGTATGTAATTCGCAACCGAAAGTTCTTCTTTCATTTTTGTGCTGGACTAATAAGTTAAGTAAGAACACACTCATTTCACACAAACTTCATTTTATCATGCGGGTAGAATAATGTAAAAAAAAATTCCATATTTCCTCATTTCAGCAGGTTCAATCCAAACATTGAAGGATCTCAAGTTTAAATAATTAATTATTAAGATTTGAATATTCCACAATTGAAAAAAATTAGAATTAAAAAAGATGCAGAAATAAAAAAGGTCAAAAGGTTTGCTTTTTTTTGCGTCGTTCTGTACTCCATAGTACATCTATTTATTTCCGCGACAAGTGTCATAAACATTTGTGTATAGATTGAGGATTAAGAAACCAGTGAAATGCTCGCACTGTTAAGTTCATTTTTTTTACTCTGAAGCCACGCGCTTTATTCTTTATAATTCTTATTGACCACACCCAGTAAATTGTCCATCAGTAGATGGCATGATTTTCATTGTGAAGGGATTTGTAGTATTTGCGGGGATGAAAGAAAAATAAGACATGAACCTTTGAAGGATAGGGCCCATCCTACGCTTCATCCCCGAACGATATCTTAAGCTTAATACATTCGATTCGCTATCAACGTTACACACAGTGTTATTCCACCTATGCACATTTAATTTCTACACCTAAGGGACCAGACAAATATTACGTCACACGGTTAGAGGGGAGAGCGGGGGTCTGAATTTTGTGACGGTTCGTGACGATGGGGGGAAGGGGAGATGGCGCAGGTGTGACTTTCGCCGAATCTTTGTCCATTTTTTAAATTATAAAATCGAAAATGCGTGGCCTATCCTCAATCCCTCCGAAAAAAAATGGACTTATAATCTCGTTTTTTCTTGTGAGAAACTTTATATAACTCAATTTTTAGAAGCTTGAAATAATCGAAATTAATAGGGGGGGGGGGGGGATCGGGCGTTTTGTGCAGGGACGGCGGATTTTCTATGGAGTGTCTGGAGCTCTACATACATGGAATTTCGGACCATATGGAATTCCATACCCGGCAATTTCCAAAATATGTCAATTTTTCGAAAATGCTTTTTTTCAAAAATCTGAGCTGAAAAGACTTTTGTTTATCTGCAAAAATAATATTAATGGACCAGAGTGGCTCGACTACAGCCAATGACATAGTGTGGGCTGCTTGGCCTCCCTATCTGTGGATCACTCGTACCTGTATGGCTCTGTATCATGTAGCTGTACTTCATATTTACCCTGAAGAGACGCAAAATCTAGACCTAAGCATCATTATGAATGAATTCATCAAGAAAAATTCGAAGCGGTCGGCAGTATTTGCTTTAAATTTCAGTCAAATGGGATAGTAGCGATTCTACTATAATGGAAGTACTACAATACTACTAACTTAAAGAATTCTTTCAAAAATCGGGACAATTTTTACCCCCCCCCCCCCCCCCCGGCGCAGTTCTGCAGCCTTCATACACGGGAAAAAAACGTTCCGCCGTCCCTGTGTGACGTAATAAACTGGGGGGGGGGGGGCGGGGGGAGGGGCTCTAAAAAAGATTTAGGTATTAAAAAATGAAAAAGGCTGTCAAATATTTTTGAAAATTATTAAAACAAATTATACTCTTTTCAACGTATTCAGAAAGTCTCAGATTTTTATGACGGTTCTTTGACTCTGAAATATTGTTTTCATCGTTTTTTCCATAAGAACTTACGTTAATTCCAAATTCATATATCTGTCATGGAAGCTTTTGAAAGTCTACCAAAATTGGACTGAATTTTTTTTTTTCGGGAAAGTGAGCAATATTTTTTCTCCAGATCTCTCCTACCCTTTTTTTTCTCTGGTAGAAAAACATCCTTTGAAATAGAACCGAAAGAAATCTCACGTTTCTTTTTCCCTGGAATACAAGACTTATTATTGAATTGAAATCTTATCGAATTTCCTGTTGCCATACAGTTATAAATAATCTTTGCATTTCCGGAATGATTGAGCTATTTTAATCAATCCAATCCGTAGATTGGGCGAATCTGATACGAAAATAAAAATATGCATAAGTACGATGCCTACCAATCTTGTCCACAAATCTGACTTTAAAATTTCCTATCTTTCGACCGCCTTTACTATTCAAATCTTATCGCCTTCTTTGAACTACATGACATTCTTAATTAGAAACTTTAAAAACTTTGTTATGAAAAATTAAAAATAATAATTGCTCACGTTTGGAGTAATATATGCATTCATCCGCGGGACCCAATTATGTCAAGTCAATCGTTTTGGTCATTACTTTCATTTGTGCTTTTAATTGCTCATGCATTAATTTCCTCGAAATTCTTGATTTAAATAATACGGTTGCGAGACACAGGTATTTTTTTTTGGGGACTTCCTGAACTTTCCGGAAAATATAACGATTTTTTACCACGTATCATTTTTATAGAACATAACGAAAAATGAAACTTGCAACATCAACTTCACGTTGTGGACCATTCGTTTTTTTTTTGTACATCTGAAATTTTTTTTGTGATGTTCAGAATATTTTTCGATGAAATCCTTCTTTTACCATTCTGCTCAATCATTTTTTAGCCGTCATTACAGTCTAAACGATCGAATGGTTATAAAAAAAAGAGAAGGGACTTCTGCAACAAGTAATCCTATACGTCATCTGCCATTTCGAGAAATCCTACAAAAAATCTCAATGAATTTTTTCAGTTATATAACGTATAGGGGCAAATGTGCAAAAGAAATCATAGCATGAAAATGATTTAATTGAAAATTTTCCAAAATTTTGTATTTGCATTTTTTTCATTATTTCTTTTTTTTTTTATTATTTGAATTAACAATTTCAAGGAAATAAATATAGAATTAGGGGATGCCCAGTAGATCGGACCTTTCAGCGCCGCAATGGTACTTTTCGCATAAAGCCTGAAAAGTTTTTTAGGCCGACAAGGCGAACACTTTTTTGAGGTACTTGGGCCGATAAACTGCGATTTAGCGGTGCGAAGCGGGACGAAAGAGACAGTTTAGGGGCCTATAGCAGAAAGGGATTTTTTGATTCTTCATAAGCATGTGAAACACCGAGAAAAGTGAAAATTTCATGATTCTGAGACACTTCATTTCCGGGGTGATTACTATAACTTCCTCGTTGGGAAGTTGAAGAATGAGAATACACTGGGATTCCCTCATAGCGCGACCACTCAAAGGCAAAGTGGCATATGAAAGATTGAAGAAAAAAAACAGAATCGATCAACATTATCTTTTCTTCCAGGTATCATCGACATTGAGATACCAATTCAAAGAAGAATCAGCTTGCTTCATGAGAACGCAGTATACAAATTGACATTCCTTCCAACGCTGCACAGTTGGAACGGTTAGAGACAGGAAAAAAAACCATGAAACATCAGTGTATAATTTTATGAGTGGAACCAGATTTATTTCATATTTTTTTTCTCCAATCTCTCACTATTTTCAACATCCCCCGCTATAAACAATTGAAACTCCTAATTGGAATAGACTGTTATGTTGCGCTCAGGCTTCTTTCAGATCTTGAAACCTATAGACACGTTGAAAAAAAGTGTGATCGTTCCATGGACTTCCGGAGAAATATTGACATAAAATTGGCACACATACACACACACACACAGAGACACCACCACATATGCGCCACAGCGTGTCAGGAGGATGCCAAACCCAAGAACAAGAAATTTCACAACGCTACTTTTCAATTTAAGGGTCATTTCCCTACATCGGGAAGTTAATAATTAAGCTAGATGAATCAATTCTTACGGGCGGTTCTGGCGGTTCAGCAAGTGACAATCGTGTAGGCCTTTGCGGCGCTATAATCTCATTTGTTGATCTTCTACGTGCATTCCAGGTATATGCTCGCCTCCTCGCAGATGGTCTCTCTACTCCAGCAAACATTGGATTGGTCAGTTTACCGGGCATACCACTTATCACAAGAAAATTTGTTAACAAATTCCACACTTATCCGCCGTCACAGCTGTCGGGCATTTCACGTACTTTTATTAGACACATCGGTCATCTGTCACACGAAATTTTCAGTAATTCAGCGCTTTGGGCTGGGGCCGTTTACTCACAGATTAATCTGACAAAATTGAAGCGCCTTGTAAATACCTCCTAAATTTTAAATACCAAATTGTGGTTGTTATTTATTCAATACCAAAAGGGTTGACTGGGAGTATCAGCAGCGGGGTAGGAAACAACGCTTGTTTGTATGCAACAAATCGGTAGCTAACTTTTATTAAGTAGGAATTATTTTGGACCTAATCTAGAAGAGTTAAAGTCATCTCTTTCTAGCGACAAACTTCTATATAAAAACTGAGACCGTCGCAAAAATTGGAGTAAAATGTTGAAAGCTCCACATAATAGTACATTTCGACACAAGTGCGGCAAAAACTTTTCTGGCGACTGTGAGTTTGCAAGACGAGCCGAAGGCGAGTTTTGCAATACAGGAGACAGAAAAGTTAGTTCCACACGTGTGTCGAACACTATTTTTTGATACAATGTAAGCGGTCAGGGTTTTTCGCACGCGAAGCGTGCGGAAAACGTTGCTTTGCGCATAGTGTGTCAAAAATGCAAATCTTTTAAAACATTCAAAGTTCAATATTTTAAACATCTCAACTATGAAAAAAATGGGACTCTTTGGAAATTTAACAGCATCATGTCTGAAATTTTGAATTTTTTTGAATTTCAATAGTTCTCAAACGTTGGAAAATGTTCAAAATTCTAACAATTTTAACAACTTCAAGAAATATCAAACTTTCCAAAATTTCAGAACATCCTGAATTGAAGAGTGCTATAACTTTGTAAAATTCCCCGAATTGGAAAAGTTCCTGAATTTATTAAAATTAAAAAAAAATTGAACGTAATAATGTCACCAGAAATTAATAACCACTTAAAAAGTTTAAAATATGAACATTTTGGAATTCCATAATTTCATGTTGTCGAAGCCGTTGAATATTTTTAAAAACCAATAATAATGTCACACGCTCAAAATTTATAAAATTTTGAAATATCAGTAATTAGTGGAAATTTTCATAATTTGAATTGAAACAAGAAAAAAGTTTTAGAAATGCAAGAAAATAAGTCCGTAAATTTGTATTTGACCGGACATTTTTTCCTGCTTTTTCTGTTGAATTATTATTGAACAGAAGTCTCTTGGACGTCCTTCTCCGAGATTTATTCCGAGGTGAACATTGTCGAGTACAAACATGCTTAGTTGTTCTAAATAAACTACTATTGTCAAAGTAGAAACAACTGAGTTCATTGTTAGCATTCGTCTTTCCATCTTCGTCTAAAGTCTTTGTTTTATGTAATCCAAAGGCCAAAAGTACATCTGCTACAACCAGACACAGTCTTGAATTGCAAAAATTGAGTTTTTATCACTAGGGCGCTAAACCGGAATTCTAGCCTCGCGCCCCTCGGTTAGAGCGCGCTTCATTTGAATTTACCTTTTTACATTTTTGAAATGTATATAATCTATGCTAATGTAATATATATTTAATTTAAAAATCATAGCCTAGCCGAAACGTCGAAAACCGGCGGCAAAAAAAACATTACATACTTCTTTCACATAGGGATTCACTAAAATGACAATAGGTTTGTCTCCACAATGTTCATTTCAGATAGCTAACGATTTGTTAGATACAAACAAGAGTTACTTGGTAACCCTATGCTTTTACCCTTAATAAAACGGTTTAAGTCAGTATACACGTGTCAGTTTTTGTGGAATACGTCAAAACCTCGTAACCCAGCGAGATTTTTCATAACAAAAATTTGTAGGTGTCACTTGGCCCTACAAAAAAGATTAGTATCAGAATTATCCTATCTGCACTTAGTTATGAAATAACGCACGTAGAATCATTAGAAAATTAGAAATCGGCTTAAACTATTTTACCATTTTGGTATTGAATACCCCTGAAGACATTTTCTCGGTAAAAATTGGGCGAAAATTGGGTAGAGATACAAAATGATAATCATCTGTTAAGGACCTTCGGTAAATATCTCTCCTATTCGAAGGATCACAATCATTCTCAAGATATTGGGAAAATAAAATTGGTATATGTTAAGGAGAGATTGCTATGAGCATCAAAATTTATGCTATTTGGTATAAAATCTGCTACATGTATTGGTTCTATAGTGTATAGGAGAATACGCTAAATTACCACAAAACAAATTGTTATTTACTGTTTGGTGTACCTCCAGATACTTAAACACAAAAAAAAAATATATTTTTTGTACTGAATTTTTGTACAATTACTTTGATTTCAAAATTTAAGATGATCGACTGGAACACCAATTACAAACTCCTTTTCCTGAATTGCCACAAAGGCCTCTGCAGATTTTGCTGTTGCAGCATTGCACAACTATCATTTTGGAGAACTTTTTTTCTTTTTATTTGACGCTTCGGTGCGATTACGCATATTATGGATTCTTCCCAAACTGTACAGCATTCACTTAGTTCGACCCAATGAAGGCATTGCTTAGGTCAATCTACAATTGAAGGAAAACCACGGGAAATCTCAATTTGTACGGCCGTTTCTTTCACCAAACTCCCGTTCGACTATGAATCCCTATGAATGAAGTGCTGGACAATTCCACTCTACTATACTAATCGGAGAGTCCCCAAGCGGGGACTCGATACGTGGACCTCGTGTGCCAAAGACCAACGCTCTAACCACTCGGCCATAGCTGTCAGTAGTTTGGAGAACATAAAAAAAATATCAAATTCAAAATCTCATTAATCATTGGCTTAACGTCAGATCCCTAGAAAATATTACAAATAGGGAATTCCATTGCCAAACAATTTTTTTAATGTAATTTTCGCTAACCCATCGAAAGATCCCCGGGAAAATGATCCCCGGTCAATAGATCCTGGATCATGAAAAACCTTGAAAAAATTGATTCTCGATTTGGTTGTTTTTTTCTTTTATTCTATCTAATCAACATTTAATAATGTGCACTATAGTGTAACTACAGTAATAATATATATATTTTTTTTAAGAATAATAAATAATAACATCAGAATAGTGCACACCATTCACCATTAATTTTTTCTTCTCAATTAAATCTCTTTAATTTCAGGAACAAGTTTAATACCAATATTATGATCTAATATGCGGCAATATTTCGAAATGAAGCTGTGGATCAAGATCTTTAAATCAGGCATTTTGTTGATCAGGGATCTATTTACATGAATTCATCGCTTGCCTTCAACACAACTTACAGACGAGATATGCTGCAAAAAAATTGAAAAAAATCACTGCTTTTAGCTCATACTTTAGCGAAAAGTTTGACGGAATAGTCGTACAGTATTTTATGCAGGCAATATGATCAAATGTTTTTCTAGGCCAATAAAACTGTTTGTAACAATAGTACTTTCAACTTGTAATATCTCCTTAATGACGAGTGCTGGCCACAAAAGTACTATGACCTAAAATAGGTATTCGTGAATTAGGAACAATATTTGTTACCCACACTTTTTCCTATCGTCAACCGTTTTTATGATTCAGTACGTTCTATTGGAACTATTAATAAACAAATAATCGGCACGCCAATTTTTAGTACATACTTTTCTGCATACCATTTCAGCGAAACGCAATTTGTAATGAAAAAAAATTTGAATTGATTACCCAATTTTGAACTCATAGCAGTCTCTCCTTAAACATTGGAAAATTTTGAGAAATTAGTTGTTACTAATGTTGAAATATTTCACAATTGAAATATCCACGGTTTATTTCGATTTGTTACGTTGCATTATCTCAAAGTAACGTGAGAAGTGACAAACTTCAACAAAACATGCTCATCAAAACTATTAATATTGACTTTAATCCAATGAAAAAACTATGAAAAACTGTCTATTTAATATTTGCAAGGATATATTTCCGTCTACATATATTCTTCATGGGGACAACTGAAGTAAAAAAACAACTTAAAAAATCTCGCAGTTGGTATCACACTTTGAATTTGGCGTGAGGCCGAAAATGGCGTTTTTTAACGCATGACGTCAAAGTTATGTGAGTAAAGAATTGAATGTTTGTGTTTTTAAACATGCGGCGTCATCATATATAAATGTATCTGGCTTTTAGAGAATATATGTGAGAATCGATAATTGTTTTTTTATATTCTTTACTCGAAAAATAAAATTTAAAGTTAGACAGCTAAGTACAATTTATTATTCCTTTCCATTCTCGAATATGATGTCACGTGATATATCATGAAAATTGTCGCTAAGGTCAAAAACAAATTCAGTTGTTCACTCTGTGCATTGTCAATCGCGAAAAATAAAATATGGAGAAGAAAATTTTCAGCATTTTCAATATTAAGCATCATGCGTTTAAAATATGGAGAATGCCTACTTAAAAAAAATGACATTATTCTGTAATGTTTCACGTGACATATTTCAACATCAGTCTGATTGGGCGCAGAAGCCAAATATTTGAATTCTTCAACTTTTACATTACACAAAAAACCTTGTGCTCCTTGAAATATCACCAATAATTTTCAAAAGTATTCACATTGCAGAATCATTTCCATATTTTTACCCAGATGGCTCACACGTTAGCTCAAATCTTTCCCAAAAAACACTTTTCGCATATGCGACCAAACGTATTGCACAAAAACCATTTACAATAATCCGTGTCAATTTACACTGCACACTAAACCGAATAAATTTCTCCTCTTTTTTTTCCTCAACTGAAAATCACGAGTCAAAAATAAAACTGAAACATAGTCACGCAGTGTTGCGATAACGAGAACAAGGTGTCTTCAATTCTAAGATAACCATTCGATTGTATGAAAACTTGTTAAGAAAAAATATGTTTAGATATGTTGAACGTTACTTGACTGAGCAAGATAATTTTCTACAATATCTTGAGTGCGACAAGAGGGGAATAATCTTCAATTAGCAGTTGTATGAAAATGGTGCTGATACTTCCAAGGCCGTTATCTGATAAGAAATTGTTGGATATTATGTTGCTGTTCCCTGATTGGATGAGCTATGCAGTAAAATACATGTGATTTTTCTCCTTCACGTGATTTGAATTCCACAGTTTATTATTATATTTACAGATCCACATTTTTTAAACAATTAGACATTATTAATATTAGTAATTCAATACAACTGGTCATCGCGCTGAATCATAACAATAATCTTGAAGTTTAAATTTAATTTTTGACTTTGCACACGATTGTACGTAATGCGCAATGAGCTTTCACTTGGCATTCATGTCATGATAATTCCGAGTGGATCATCGAAGGATAAACAGCACTGGTTTAAATTAGAAATGCGTCTGTAGGAAATTTTTCGTGTTGATAATATCAATAGGGAATATGCGCATTTTTTAAAATTATTTTTTTGTCTTTCCACGTGTCACCAGTGGTATTTCCTATATGCACGAAACTTTGAAAACTGTGATCAATTAATGAGTAATGAAACATTTTCTATGGCTATTTTTCAAATGACTCAAGGCAAGCGTGACGTCACGATACTCGATGGCCCCGCCCACTGACTATTACCATAGGGAGAGCACGCTCGGGTTAGGTTAGGCTCGCTCTACCATTGGCTCTCTTCGTTTGCATTAGCATCTTAACGTCATCTCCCTTTTGAAAAATAGTTTTAAAAGTTTCATTTTTAACTATTGATTATTCAGAAAATATTAATCCTAAGAGGAATTTTTCCGGGAATATTTGTATTGCCTTTTAAATAGCATGTTCTATTGCAATATTGCAGTTTATTTCTTCATGTCTTTTCAGGCGGTTTGAAACACAGTCGTTTTAAATATTCGATAATTAAAAAACAACGAAAACAATTTGTTGCTAGTATGTTTGCCCATTATAAAGTAAATAGGTTCAAACAGCAAATTCGTTTAAAAATATGCGAATTCCCTATGTAACATAATTGAAGCAAAATCTGCGGAGTTTGTTCAATATTCTGGACGTAAGATGCAGCTCAATATGGCCCAAATGGGCCCTTATCACGTGGAGAGTTAACATATATTATGAATGCCCCGTGGCTTTTAAGTAACGTTTTGAATAACATATTTTTCAAATTTCTCTTGACTTTCAAGTCACTAGTCTCCTCTTCATAGTTATAACAGTTTTCGCAAAGGCTGGAAACGAAGGAACCGTTGATCTCACTTTTATATCATTTCTTCACCTTTCAATTTCAGTCCTGTGATAAATGACATCAAATGAAGTTTAGAAGAGCCCTAACAATATTTTGGCTAATTACATGGTTATTGTCGCAATACTGAATTCTTTTCTATTTAAAAACCGAGAACGTGAACAATTTAATTTTCCAGATCGTTTGCTTCCCTTGATTTGTCAGTATATACCTTGAAAAAAATTGTTGTCGAAAATTGATATAGTTCTCTTTTGATTGGAAGACACAGTTTGGCCTTTTATCGAATGGGAATTCTCTGTTAAAAATATTTTACAGCCATTATAATCCATCTCCTGCGATCCTAAAATGTATCAAATAATTTTCAGGCAGTACCTTTATTCGAAAACTTCTTTGAATAATAGTTACGATTTTTTTGTTAGATGTACAATAGAAAGCAGTTGGCCATTTTTCAATCGATTTTCGAACCATTTTTTCAAACATATAAACATTAAATTTACATTCAATTTACAAAAATTACATTGAGAATTTTGAGTGTGAACTTGGAGATTTGACAAATACAGCTGATTTCATTAATTTTTTTCAGAAATGCTATTGCATCACTTTGAGACGTGCAAGTAAATATAGATAATTCTAGAATAATAACTATCACGAAAATAAATTCCGACGATACTAATGTTAGATTATGGTTGTCCCTTTACATGGGAAGAAAAATTAAAATGCAAAATCCTACTTGAAGCGTCCTAAGAGATCAATATTTTGTAATACTATCTAGCCTGTATCTTGACGAAATCTTCTCATTTTTTATGTCCAACTTTTACCAATTGATTACGAAGAAAACCTGCCAAATCTTATTCACATTTAAACTGTATGTGTATGACATTAAAAATGATGAATTACAGAGTTTCTGCTTTTCATCACCTATCTAAAGTTTTTTAGACAAAATAACACTTTTTATAAAATTACAATGGCAGAATTAATTATAAAAGTTTTGTTAATCGTTTCGAACTTTCGTCCGGAGATTCAGTATACGAACTGCTTTACTGTTTTTTTAAAGGATTTAACGGGTCCTTTTCCTGTACTGCACAAACATCTTCAAATGGCGATAAAGATAAATATAGCATTTTTCCTACATTATCGACTTTTCGACGATATGTCAAAAATGCAAGTGGTGAATGCTCTATGTAATTTGATATATCAATAACGTTAGATTTTGTTGATCCATAATCCTAGCATTGATCCGATTTTCTATACATTTGAGAAAGTCATGAAATAACATTTCGAAAAAATATGTGAAATTTACTCTTGTTAACAATAATTCTCATGTTAAACCACCAAAGTCAAAAACTTCGAAAATTCCGATAAATAATAGATGGAACGTGAGTGTGGCCCTGGGCGGGTCGCATCAATAACTTCCCGAAAGTGTGTGTGTGTGTTTTTTTTTTTTTTTTTTTCACTCTTTCTCTATTCGTATTCACCCACGTCCCCGCTGGTAAGCATTACTACATGGGCAATACTACGGATCAGAGTACCCACCCATTGCGGCTGGGGCCGACTTCGCCATTTCAGCTCATCGTATTTCTAATCACAGGGTAAACCTCCAGAAACCCCTGTGATACGATGGCGGGCGTCTACGATGGAACCCTCCCTCCCCCCCCGCGCGACGGGTCGCGTTCGGTCCCGGCTCACGGTCTCACTTCATGGATACCGCCGATAGCACACACGGAATGTTCCTGCCATCGGTCGGAGTCCGTGAGAAAATATTTTTCAGAAAAAATATTTTGCAGTGAGCGGGAATCGAACGCGGGACCTTTAGAATAGTAGGCAGACACTCTACCGACTACGCCAAAGCCCCGTCGCGCCAAAGCCCCGTCAGTGTGTGTGTGTGTGTGTGACCATACACGTAGGAAGTCAAGTTGTATATCAGTTACACAAATTTGACTATTGATCGATTAATATGATTTTTGCTTCCGAAAGGAAGTTATGTAATCGTTCAATTTTTACATTTTCTAATTTTGCCTGGAAATGATGTAGAATGGTCTGAAACGTAAAGATATGATGTTTGTAGAAAATGTATGTCCGTTCAACCCTCGGCTGGGTCATTTTCTAAAATCAATTTTTAGAAAATGAAATGAATAAAGGACTAAACAAATTTCAAAAAATCTGAAATTTTGTGAGATAGTTGGTACTGGTTTCTTGAAGGTCTGTGCAGAATTTCAGCTTGATCGGTCCATTAGTTTTTGAGATATGAGGATTTGTTTATAAATCGTTTTTTTGTGAATATCTCGAAAACTACGCCACCAAATTCAATTCATTTTTTTTCAAAATATTCGTCTCGATACCATATATCTCATTCAATGGAAAAACATATACCCGTTCCCGCTAAAATTTCGAGTTATTGCCCTTTTTCTGTTTTTCTCATAAAATTCTTGTTGAACGTTAACTGTAGGAATAGATGGAGATATTAACTTACAATTTGGCATGAACTTGAGGCTCATAGTAGTAATGATCCCTATTAAATTTCAGCTCGATTGGTCTCTTAGTTTTTGAGATATAAGGATTTGTTTATAAATCGTTTTTTGTGAATAAAACTGGCCTGGGGCTTTTTCGACAATCAATTTTTAGGAAATAAAATGAATAAAGGACTAAAAAAATTTCAAAAAATCTGAAATTTTGTGAGATAGTTGGCAATAGTTTCTTGAAGGTCTGTGCAAAATTTCAGCTTGTTTAAAGATTGAAATAAAAACTCGAGTAAAAAAAATGTCATTGCTTCGCGTATTTTCCTATTCAAAAGACGACCGTCCACCTATTGGACCCCGTACATCTATTGAGTAGGTTACCCTAGGGGAGGGTGAGGCAAAATGAAATGACGGACCAGGTTGATTACCACTATAAGGACCGACTTCATCCCATCTCTCACAATTAATGATTCAGGAAAACATTCGGAAGCTATCTACCAATGGCATTGATAGAAATGAAAATATGATTCCATAATAAATACATCTGAGGAATACATTCAAATGGGGACCCGAACAATTCACCGCTTGTTTATCCTAGCCTATCAAAAGAGTAATACGACATGAAATATGTAGTTTCACGAGAGGAACAACTTTCTTTGGACACTTTTTCTCGTATCTGTCACCGTTCTCGAGATACAACATTATGATTAATCAAAATTGTTAATAACAATTAAACGGATGTCACAATTGCAAAAACACGGCTTTCAGATCTGGAGACTCAGGAGACGCGTCGATTAAAAAAAAAAAGTTAAATCGGTCCAGCAATTTAAGAGGAACCGTTTGCCAAAAAAAGAATACGGACGCACACACACACACACACACCTAACCCGCGCTGAAAATGTATCAAGAGCATGTGAAACGTCGAGAAACGTACAAATTTCATGATTCTGAGACATTTAATTTTCGAGGTGATTACAATAACTTCCTATCAGAAAGTTGAAAAAATTAGGTGTTGTAAATGAAATTACTCTGTTTTTCGAATTCGTTTCGTCATTCATTTTCACTTGGGAAATTCCAAAAAAAAGAATATTTTCGTCATTCACATTCGACTTGAAAGTGCCAATTTTTTTTGCGAAGCCATTGCGGAAATTTAAAAATCGGTATTCGTATAAAACCTCATCATTTAGCTTTATCTGTTTTCCATCTCTTTTATGTATAAATAAAGGCTCAAGGTAGTCGGTTATACCGGTTTTTTAAGTAATTTTTCGCGTTTTTTGAATCATTTTGTTTCTTTTCCATAGAATTTTAAGTTTGTATTGAAACACACACAAAATCGATATAATTATTTTTGCAATTTCAAAATAAAATTGTAAATAAAAAATGAAAAATAACTGAAAATTCATGGAAGAAATGAAGCAGTTGCCAAAATTAGACGTTCGGAATTAAAAAATCTCAGATGGAAATGTATTTATTTATTTATCTATAAATGAATAATGGAATAAATAATGAATAGTAATGTTCTTTAAATTCGACAATTTGCAAACTTTTCATGTGCTCAAAGATTTTTAAATGTCAAAAATTGTATAAATTTCAAATTTTTGAAAAACTTCAGCACCACTTGAATATTGATCCACCTTGAAAATTAACGTCCAAGAAGACATAAACGATTAATAAATAGATTTTGTATGGATGCGGTTATGGTGTTTCTTTCGAATGTAATTATCGATTTTTTATGTGTTACCGCAATTTCGCTCTTCCACAATTTCATCATCATTTTCAGCAAAAAAACAAACATCATTCGCCCAATCGTAATGAAAGATAACCCAAAATTGATTTATCACTTTAATTATTCATAGTTTCAATTTTCTCCAACATTAGCTGATCAAATACATTAAAAAAACTCCGCTTACTGTTCACAAATCGTTTCACCGGGGCATAAAAAGATAGGAGGGTAAAACTTATCTACAAAATAATTGCATCACTTTTCGTTTAGAAAAAATGTCGATAAAAATATTATCAAATTTGTGGTCTTGCTCTCGAGTATTTATCTGTTGAGTTTAAAAACCTTTTAATGTGTCACCCTTTTTACAATTGTTATCCATAGGCATTATTGAATATCTATTGAATATTTGAACGAATTAATTTTGTCCCAACATTTCGAAATCCCCTAAGTCTTTGTCATTACTGGTTCTGCCCCATGTTCCCCGGGTTTCGAGATATTTACAAAAAAATCAATTTACAATTGATCTACAAAACCATTACTTCTTAATTATTTCCCGCTAATTTTTTCATATAAAACAGTGGCTTCAGAATCGTTATTTTGTTCACAAACTGAGAAATTTAGAAATGTTCTGGTGAAGTTGATAGTAGTCCACAGGAAAAGCAAAAATTCCAAAATTTTCTAGGACCCTATTGAACGTTTCAGAGGTCGCGCTATGATCCACATGTCGATCTTGAAATTCAAATCATCATTGAATTCATTTCTTTGTAAACAAAAACTTTGAGATACTCTCATGATGCTCGTTTTCAAGTATGTGAAATGTCGGCGTAATTGACATCGCCGATGAGTCGATGAAAATTGGGATAGAAAATTTTTTTGATTGACCAAAGTTTGAAATCCGGTGGCATACTCATGGCGCTACCATAGGTGTCGATGAAAATTTTGTATACAGTATTACTACATTTCTTTTTGCAGATCAGAAAACAGATCGCGACCTATTAAATACTTTTCAAATATCTGAAACTTTTCAAATCTTTGACATTTTCGAAAACTTTTGACAATTTCAATTTAAAACCAATTTTTTCCTTTTTTTCTTCTCAATGTCCGAAACTTTGTAAGTCTTTGATTTTATTTCAATTTTCGGGTTTTTGGAGAATTTTCAAGTTTTGACAATTACTGACTTGGTAGAACTGTTGAAATTTCCACGAAAATATGTGCATATATTTATCTGGAGTACTCTCAAATTCTCTGGAATTCACAAATGAGCAATTTCATATATGGATATGTGTATGTGTATGAAAAGTGCTGCAATTCATTACCGTTACACAGATCCAAGGAAATCGTTCCCTATTCTGTAAGTTTCGAAAATTTACTGTAAAAAATAAGAGGAAATTGATGAACGTTTTTTAGACGTTTAAAACTTAACAATTTGTTTTTAATCTGAAGATTTTACGAATTTCAAACGCGCAAAAGGAAGGTGTCTACCACTATAAACACATCCTCGGCAATTTTAAAAACTTTAATAGTCCTAAAAGTTTTAAAAATTCGAAAAATATGAAACACATAAAAACAATAAGAGTTCAAAAATGTCAAGAAGTCTTAAAAGTTCCCTAAATGTCAAAATGAAAAATTTTAGAATTCTTAAAACGTTCAAATTCAAAATTTTTCGAAAATGACGAAATTACGAACACTTTCGCAAATTTCTGAGTTTCCCAGATTGGCAAATTGGAACATATTTTTAAAAATGCAAAATATCAAGTCTTCGAAATGATTAATTCCATGATTAAGGAAATTTTAAAATTTAGAAATCGTAGATGGTGACTCGTTTTATGCTCAATATTTCAAGACTTTTAGGAAATTAACAAACAAATTGGCATATTATGTATATCCATACAATGAACCTTGTTTTAAAATGAATTGAATAATGTCTTTAAGAAACGGGGGTTTCTGGCTGAAATTCTTGAAGACCCTCAATTTTACCAGAATTCTCAGAGAAATAACGTTTGTGCACGTACTACTCCCACAATGTCTTCTCAAGTTCGTTGCTAGAACGTAGACACTTTCCAAATGTCCCTCAGATTTTAAATAACAATAGAGTCTCAATAAGCCTTAATACCATTTAAAAATTACCTAAGAGTCTTCAGAATGTAGTGGTATAACGAATTTTGGTCCAAAAGGTGATCGATACTTGATACCCACATCTGAAAAGACCTTATTAGGTAAAGCAAGATTGCATAAGTACAATCTACCATTTTCTGGACTATGAGATAAAGGTAATGCGCCTAATAAACTAAATTTCGATGAAATTCCAGGAGTTCCAATCGATGGTGGCTCTATAGCTAGAACTGGAGCTCTGTTACTTGTTACCCATTTTGCAACAGCTGGCGCGGTTCTTGGCGAATCTTCCTCGCACAATGCTACTATTATTAAATCTACGACTGGTGCCAACTTTTCGATTTTAGATTCAACTTTGTTCCCTGTCATTTTGTATAGCGACAGCTCCTGGAGAAGTGAAACGTCCTCAGAATTCTCAATATACACGACTGTTTTCACACCTGAAATTAATTGAATATTATTGTTAAAAAATCTCGAATTGAGAGTATGGAGCAAATTGAGGGTGTGTACCAATGGCAATTCCCAAGCAGATTACAAACTTGACAAACTCTCTCATGAATTTCCCCACTCGAAAACTTCAAACCCATTCCAACTGAACAATACTAATCCAGTAAAAGTTGCAACTTTTTATAAGTAAAGCGCCCTCAAAATGCCGATGTAATAACCAATACTCTTTGTGGTAGAAATGCAGATTTTATCTTTATTCCACAACGTTCTTCAGTGAAATTCTGTATTTTCACATATGACATTTGGTTAAATGCCTTTTGCCCACCCCTCGCCGGAAAGTTCGTACTTTCCCGCCCTAGGGGCGTGGAAAATAGTATGTGCGCCTCGGGCATAAGAATGAACACTCCCGAGGAGTGTGTCGGGTGGCCCATTAGCGAAGATAAGCGTCAAAAAGCCCTTTTTCGCACTCCGGGCGCACCCGACAAACTCGCCGGGAATGTTCAACTTTCCGCCCTAGGTACACCATATACTATTTAGGTTCAACGCGCCTTTTTCGGGAAGTCAAGTCGATAAATCAAACTAAAAATTACAATAAAAAAATCGTAGAACACTTTGTTGTCGCTGTTAATCGTTCTCAATTGCTGTGAAACGGATGTAATTCTTTAAGTATTTCGTTGATTTAATGGCTATATATAGCTGGTTAAAAGCTCTTGCAATGAATACCCCGGTGAACTAAAGGAAAAAAGAGTTGAAAATTTTTCCCAAAATCATATAACTTTACATACCGTGGGACGATAGTTGACGAGCACAGTTAACGCCCGCCGCACCGGATCGGTGTGGACCGCAGAGTGCTACTACTGTCGGCCATTGATGGGCATTTTTTGGATTTAATCGATGCCCGCCACCTAACAGTTGAAGAATAATTTCAGCGCCAGCGCGACCCAGTAGTTCCACCTGTGAATATTAATTGGATAATAATATTTCCCAGCAAATTATCATTTTCGACCAAATTATTCAAAGGTATCTGGTGCTAACAATGCACGAGGTCATGTTCTACATGACTTCTTTAAGCCCCAGTTCTACGTGACATCCCCAATATAACATTTGACTGAATAAATTTACTGATTTCAAATTTGAATGCCTATTCCCGCCCAATGTTGGTGTTTAATTCACGATCTGACCGTTTCGTTCTGGCGAATATAAGGTGCACATAATAACAACCGATAGAATTTCAAACCGTTTTGCTGGTAATATACGTGGATAACTTAAATTAAATGTAACCGAAAACCGAAAGGAAAGAAAAATCTAAAGAGTATTAGAAAAACCACCTACACTCTTAATGGGGCGGTATAGTATCGAAATTTTTTTTTGCATTTTTTTTATTTCATTATGTTTTTTTCTGAATCCACAACATCTCAAGAATATTGTGTTAAAATTTTAGATTGATCCGAGTAGAACTTCAAAAGTTATGGACAGTTGAGTTATGGGCGGTTTATATTCGATTTTTGGGTGTCCAAAACTTTAAAACGCTCTCCTGAAAAGTTGCCATTTTCAAAGTCGGTGTACACGATCCTGCAAAATCTACTGGACGAATCGTTTTGAAATTTTGCACAGTACTTCTTTACTAAATTCCTCAGGTAACGCTGTCGACTTTTTTTTTGAAAACAGATTAGTTCGACAATATCAAATAACTCGGTTTTTTGGGCGAAAATCGGGGATTTTCACTTTCAAGTGTTTTTAAAAATAAAAAAAAATAAAAAAAACTCGACAGCATTACCTGGGGAATTTTGTCGTTTAACTAATGCAATTTTATTTTGCATTCATTAGACTGTTAGTTATACTTATAAACATTGATGAATGTTCCACTCAACACTTTCAAGGTTCAAACGTCCTGAATCAACTATCCATGGCGCTTCGGCATTTTAATAAAATGGAATCTTATACGAAGCACTTGTGCATATAACTGATTAATTTATATGGGAGGGAAGAACGTTCGTGTCAGAACCCAAAGGTTCCAATATTGATTGATCAGTTTCTGTTGATTTACCCGTCGTTCCCAACTGACTCCTAATCTGTCTGCTGCACCAATCAGCTGTCTGTGGAGTTCCAGCGTTATACTAGGAATTACCAATCCATCATCAGTCACATACTCTCTGTCACCACTTAGGGGCACCACAATTTGCCTCAGGGTCGTTGGTTTCGAGACGAGGATATTCTCATCGTGTCTGTACTTTCCCCTGTTAATATCAGCCTGTCTCAAAACATCTGGCTTCAGTGAATTAATCTCCTGAAAGAACAACAAACAGAATAACTCGTTGATTGGCAGTAAACTTTACATACAGAAAAACGTTTTTCCTTGGAAGCTTAGTAAGACAGTTGTAAACTGAAATAAGTGCATTTGCACTGCACGATAATCTTCGAGGAATAACACGAAACTCAACGAGTATGTGTAGCCTTTTACGAACAGCTTCCTATAAAATGAAATTTTGCCCTACAAACACAGTTCTTATGAAATATTTGAGTTCTCCTTTCCATTTCGAAATGGAGAACTGCAAAACTGCTCAGGAAATCCAAACATAATTATGGTAATTTGCAACCTCACTTGAAAGAGTAAAAAAAACAATAATCGATCCATTACCTGCCATACGGCCTCCTTATTGAACAGCGCAAGATTTTTTTCAAAATCAAAATCCTGATTCAATGATTGATCAATTGGTGTACCGAAAGCCTGTTCATCTCGTTCTTGCCATTTTTGCCGCTGGGATCGCCTCTGATTAGCCTTTGCATTGGACTCCATCGCTATTCTTCCATTTGTGACTTCCGGAATTGGAATTGGATCGGTTTTCTTTGAATGCGATTGGCCGGGCGATGATACGGACGTAGGAATGCACTCGGAAACGGATCTGTTTGCCCTTTTTGGTATCGGTCTTTTAACAGTAACTTTGCTAGTCTGTACTTCGGGAACCTCCTCCGTGGAGATAATCTCCAAATTCTCTATGTCTTTAGCATTAATTATAACATGGGCCGACGTGTGTGGCATGCCATCTTTGAAGGCCTTTGAAATCGTCACTGTATGTCGGTTAAATTCCACTATTTGACCTTGAAAAGTGCCCAGGTCGTCCTGACACTTTATCGAGACCATACAACCCACAAATTGTTCCATTTTGATCGGTTTTATCTAACCTGGGGAAAATATACTACAATGCATAAAATTATATAGTAGAAGAATATACTACTAAAAATGTCAAACAAACGGGATGTACATATCACCATCTGAAGCTTGAACCCCCAATAACTTGTTTACGGTAGTTCCCAATATTATGCGGATTGGCCAAAAGTCAGATCACCTAAAATGTGGATTTTCACACGACGAATAATGTCAATTCCAGACCTCGGCTCTTACCTCTAACTGTTCTCGGAATATTGATTTTTGAATAATTGGAATTGTTAATGGCAATTGCAGGAATTATTGGAGACTTGAAGACTCATAGGCCAAGTAATGGAACAAGTGATTTCGTTAGTTGCATCTTAGTAAAATGAACTTCAGAAATTTGGTGAATATTTTCCGAGTGATTATTTGTTTATGAACAATTTCAATAACTTATATCACTCGTCCGTAAAGACCATTGAAGATAGAGAATAGAGAAAAATATTTGCAATAAATATTGCTGATTCAAAAACCACATCTTAGGTCATATGACTTGCTACTGTGATTAAGAACATATTGCAGGGTTTTAATATTATTGTTATGGAATTTATCTCGTAAAAGAGTAAGTTTACGAAATGATAAGGAATTTTGTCGTTACAAATCATAGTCACAAGCCGCGATTATTTCAACCTGATTTCCAATACATTCTGCCTACAAGTCGTTTAACGCAAAAATTATATGAAATGCAATTTCTTGCAAAGTGAATTCTTCAAGTTTTCAGAGGTGAAAAAAAAAATAAGAATATTTAAAAACTTTACAATTTTGCTTCAGAATGTTCCGTTTTTTCGTAGTTTTTGAAAGTTTTGCATTTTCGTCCCTATTGAAGAAAAAACTCATAATTTTTGAGATTCTCAGAAGGTTCACGATTGTTAACTTTGCAAAAATTTCCGAAAACACGTGAAACTTCCCCATTTTCCTTTCTCAAATTAGTACAGCTATTAAGATTTCGAAAATTAGTGAAAGCTTTAAAATGGCTGAAGCAGGTTATTAGCAATAGACGAAGCACATCATTGCAATCTATAAAACGTATTGAAAGTTTGAAAGTTTTTAAGTTGTTTAAGATCACAGAGAATAATTTTTCGTCTCTACTTTAAATACTATGACTTTCTTCGAATTTTTGTAGTTTTACAATTATTTGATTTTTTTTTCAAAATTTTTCAAATAATTTATCGATTATTATTGTCCTTGAATTTTCTTTGAGATAGAAAGGTCAAACGAGGAACATACAATCATTGAGTTCACTTTGAAAAAATGTGAATTTTGAAAATGAGTTAAATGCGATCGTTATAGGTGATAGTCAAGTGTAAATAGACATTACCCGATACGATAATTTGCCTTCTGTACGGATGATCAGTTTTTTTCAGAGTTGCGAGACCACGTGTGTTGTTTATTGGACCTCTAATAGGGATTTAGCGCTCATTATCACTGATAATAATAGTCAAAAAGTTTGGAAAACACCAATTGATGATGACGGCTGATTCAGTAGCGTTCACTTACAGGTTATGGGTCTACCGCATATATTTCTTTTATTCTTTTTTCCTCCGAAATCACAGTTTCCATGAGAGACAACCGCGACGACCGCAACACGCTTCCTGGAAATTTCTGAAATTTTCAAAATATTCCTTTTTTTTTTATTTACAAGTTTTTTTAAAGTTTTTACAATTATCAATATTGTGAATATTTTCCTGAAGTTTTTCCATCCGATAATGTTTTTTAAAATTGTAACTTTTCACTATGTACGATTTTTGACAATTTTTTGTGGAATTTTTCTGAAGATTGTGATCAAAAACTGGACAATGAGAGTATTTAAAACATCTTTACTATCAGAAGAATGGAAAGTGTTGAAAATTTTTTCGAAATATCAAAAAATTATAAAAAATTTCGAAAATTCCCGGATTTCAAAATTTTCAAAATCTTAAAAAAAAAAAATCATGGACTTGAAAAAACTTCGAAAGATTTAGAAACTTTTTGCCGCGGCCTATCAAAACACCAGAGACATATTTTCTCGAATAGGAACCATTGAAATGGCCGAATAAACGTAGGCATCCCTCTTATTCTCTCCCTCTAAGGCGAAAACGCCGCAAAAATTTCAAGCGTCTCCAACATTTTCAAACCTGTCAATGGTCTCTTCTTTACTACAAGCTTTAAATATCATGACCGATAATTAACGGTCATGTTGACGATTCGAAAGATTGCATTGCACATCTCTTCCGATGATCCTCCAGATTGGAGCTGATTGGTCAGTGAAATCGAGTCGAGACCTGTTGAGAATATCCAATCAGCTTCACGGAATTCAAAATTTTGTAACCGTTACCCGAGAAACCGTCAAATGTGTTCAGTTGCGATATATGTATTTTGCGAGGGAGAATGTGCGTCCCCAGTTTTGTTTTGTCTCGTTTCTCCGAAAGTTCTGTCATTTTTTAAATACCTTTTTCTACTAATTGACGTTAGGAATTATGCCTGACATGAATGAGGACGCTTCGAAGGTTAGTATGAGATTTTTTAAAAATATAGCTAAGAGTCATTTGCAAATCTGTTGAAGAAAACTTTTGGTTGTAATACGCACAGTGCGTAGAGTCTAATTTCAAGGGTAAAGGGCTTTTTCAAGCTGAAATTTATAAATGGAAAAAAGTGAGGATTGAAAATCACAAAAATTGGATGAATTAGGAAATTAAAGAAAAATAGATTAATATGTTTTAGTTAATACTTATTTCATTGTTTCTTGTATCAGCTGATTGAACTATGTAAATAAATGAAAGAATATTGAGCCACACATTTGATAGTAGACTTTAGAAAAAAATCAGATAAAGGTGCAATTGAAAACAATTATCAATTTGTATTAATTGATTTTTTTTCATAGTATGAAATCATCCAATCAATTACATATTGCCTTATTGTCTAAGTAGTGCGTTGTCAGTATGCAAAAAAAACATAGTAACACTCAACAACACAACTGTTCGATCGAGAAAAAATTTTGTGCGAAATTTTGATTTGAATGATTTACTTAGATTTGTGGTCAGAATGAGCTTTTCATAATTTATGCACTGATGAACACTAATGAAATCGTAATTTTAACTGTAATGAAATCACTTGTTTAGCTTCTAATGAATATCTCGAAATGTTGAGGATACCCGAATAAAAATATAATTTTTAGGAGGAAATTAATCAATAGAATAGTTATTAACATTCTTCAATATTTATCTTCATTGACCAAAAACTGAACAGTATTTGTCTAAATTTCAGTGACAATGAAATAAAATAGGTTTTACACCCTTTCATCATATACAAAATTACATTGTTCCATTATTTTTCTCTTATATAAAACCGAATATTAAAAGCTGTTTTTTGGTGTTGACCTCGTCACGATGAATTTCTGACCGTTTCAGAATATTACTTTTTTAACTACAAATTTCGTAATTTCTTTCACAATTAAAAATTTCCTATATTATTATTTTTTCTGTTTTTCACACGGCTCAAATCATTGAGTTTTTTGGGAAAAATGGACAGTGTAAATCCTTAAATTTCGTATTGTGTACGAATTCTGGTACATACTAGAAATATATATATAAAAAAAAATTTGGTGATTTTTAAAACTATCAATTACATAACAAATCAAAAATGGATTCAACAAAACCAAAAAAATCGAAAACTTATAAATGTCGAATTGTGGTCAGATAATTTCCATGTGAATAACTTCATTTTGATTACTATGGTCATTCCAGTTAAACGTCTTTCAGTTAATTTACGGTAGTACAGCAATGAGGGCACTGAAACAAAATTAATTTGAAAAACTTGTACATAATGGATGTATTCTTTCAGATGGATGGACTATTGGATCCAATTCGTCCCTCTGAAGGGGCAGTTCTGCGTAACGAAATGTCGTATGTGTACGGTCGAGACCCCAGTATCTTAGCCTATAGTCAACGTCCCGGGCCCTCAGCTATGTGCAAAAAAAATCTATCCTCCGATTACGAGATCGAAGAGTCTATTTGTCCAGAGGGCCTGTCTTTGGGCTCTGTATCTTTATCCTCAGCGACTGTTAAAGTGTACTTACGTTTGAAACCTCTACCTCGGAAGATCAAACTGTCAGGAGAGCAGGAGGCAGCATACGACATCACCAATTCCACAACTCTTCTCACAAAAATTCCCAGTTTGGATAGCACAACAATTTCCTTAAAGAAAGGCCCATACGAGACTGTCTGTAGAAGATTCACGTTTACCGAAACCTTTGGACCTGAAACGACGCAGTTAACACTTTTTGAACGTGTCATTCAACCTCAAATGCTAGAATTTTTTGAAGGACAAAATTGTATTGCAATGACTTATGGTACAACTAATTCTGGAAAGTCTTATACACTTCAGGGCTCTACATCCAGCCCAGGTATGTTTATTTGTATGCCTTCACATATTTAATTTTTTACTGGACATAATATTGTCCCATAGTACACTTTATGTTTCCTCTAAATTTTAAGTTGGCAAACATATGGAGTTGTTGAAATTATTGAAGCTTTTCATATTCGTGAAATCCTTGAATAAAATAGTTAGAATTAGTTTGTCTTCCTCCAAATTTGTGTTTCATGAAAATACGTGAAAGTCTTGCGAATTTGTTAATTTTGTAAAAAAACACGGTTGCTCAAAATATTAACGATGCCTTTCGTCTTTTCAAATGCCATCTAGGAATAATCCCCAGGAGTCTTGAGTACGTATTCTCCAACATCAATCCAAAGTCCTCACCATGCTACAAGCCAATCCACAATTGTGACATTATAAGTCTAAGCCCGAGTGAGCGTTCCAATGAAATCGACACAAAAACCAAGATCCTATCATCTATAATCAGTGAAAAGCATCAGTACATAAATGCTTATAGGCAAATGCAGCAGCTTTTAGAAGAAGAGTCACCCCAGCGTCCGAGTCAAGCTCCAGATGCCCAATATTTGGTTTGGGTTTCATTTGCCGAAATTTACAATGAAACCATCTATGATTTGCTGTCCAACGAGTCCCAAAGACGTCGTACCCCGTTAAAATTAGCAACAGATAATCAGGGAAGGGCGTTTATCAAGGGCTTGAAAACGGTATGCGTCAATTCTGGATCAGAAGCGTATCAAGTACTTATGGCTGGCCAGTGTAATCTTAAAGTAGCTGCGACAGCCCTCAATGCAAGAAGTTCACGATCTCACTGTATTTTCACAATTACATTACTCAAATTCTACGCTGAAAATAGGCCAGATTTAGTAGAAATCAGTAGGTTTTCTTTTTGTGATTTGGCTGGATCTGAGCGATTGAAGAAGACATTGAATGTGGGGGATCGGCTGAAGGAGGCCCAAAATATCAATACAAGTTTGTTGGTGTTGGGAAGGTGCCTTAAGTCAATTTATGAGGGACAAATAATGAAACAGCGACAAGATCACGTCGGGCCTTTTCGGGAGTCAAAATTGACGCGACTGTTCCAACAAGCACTGTCAGGTAAGTAGGAATACGGTCAACCTATCAGAATGTATCAAAACGTGATGGAGATAATTTTCATGAGTACGTTTTTTTGTAGCGCACTGAGAGCTACAATAAAGCTTCATATGAACACTCATCAGTATTCTCAGTTTTGAAGATATCTGTCGAAAAATGTTTCTTAGAACATTTTTCCCATTGATTATCCGAACGTTACAGGCCTTCGCCGAATTTTCTTAAAACTTTCTGCGGCTCTGTTTTTCACTTTGGTTTTTATCATTTTTATCTTCAATTTTTTTGTACGAATTCTTGTGCACTACCTAACGTGTTCTCCTGTCTTTAGGTAAGGAGCCAATGGCCCTTATAGTCAATGTCAATCCACTGCCCAATCTCTACGAAGAGACCCAGAATGTCCTGAACTTCGCTGCAATCGCCAAAAAGATAATAATCGAGCCCAAGAAGCCCAAGCGTAAGCGATCGAAGACTCGTTTCTCTCTCGTTGTAGCCCAGAGTGCCAAAACCACAACAGATTGGGATGACACAGAGCTGGAAATAATAGCTGAGCAGTCATTGAGCGAAGCTGACGAAACCCAGAGCAGTGCATCTTCCCTGCCTCCAGAAGACTACGATGAAATCATATCCGAAAACGATCGCCTTAAGCGTGAAATGGCTGCCCTAAAAGCCTCTAATCTCAAACGTGATCTGCAAACTCGTCAAGAAATGGCCCTTTTCCATTCCGAAATGATGGACAAATTGGAGCAAGATTACAAAAACAAAATGCAAGATTTGGAGAATCAACAGGAGGATCTTCTCGATTGGCAATTATCAAGATTAAGGACATATTACGAGAATAAATTGGCATCAAAGAAGCGAAAATACAGTGACGCAGACGACGAATCCGGCGAGGATGATGAAGAAGCCAATGTTCAGGATCTTCGAGCTGAAAACTCTCGTCTATCCTCAGACATAACGCAGCTGAAAGCCACAATCAAAGATCTGCGCAAGCAGAAAGACAACATCGATAGTGAAAAGAATACCCTAAAATACGAATCAAGTTTATTGAAGGATGAATTAAAGAGCGTTAAGGCTCTTTTAGCATCCATGGAACAAGATTTAACCAGTCCCGGAGACTCTGCTGCCTATGAAGTTGAACTAAAAATGCAATTAACAGCAGCTCGTGACAAAATTAAGAGTCTTAAAAATATGCTTAATGAAGCTAAAGAAGAATATATAGCCATCACTGATGACTGTCGAGCTAAGGAGGAAGCAATTGCCCAATTCGAGGCAGAAGAAATCATTCAGAAAGAAAGATATGACGATCTTGAGAAAGAACTTGATGAAGCAAATGCATTATTCGCAGAAGAAACCAAATCTAGGGAACAAATTGAGAATCAATTGGAGCGTGAAATCAAATTACGTGTAGAATTGCAGAAACAATTGGAGATTTTAAAACAGTCTGTAATTCCTGGTGTCATAAAACAAGAGCATGATAATCTTATTAAACAGGAAATGTTGTCAGGAAGTCGTGGAAATTCTATCTTGGAAAATCCAGAAGTATACCTTGGAAGCCAGGATATTCCATTTGCAAACGATCAAGCCAGTGTGATTAATAACTTGAAAACTGAAATTGAACAATTAGAAGAGGAGAAGAGTTCTCTCAATGATAAGTTAATTTATAGTCTTGAACAAGTTGAGAGTTTGAAAGGGGAATTGGAATTGGCTAAGGAACGATTGGATGAAATAACTTTGCAGTTGGGTCAAATGTCAGCCGCCAAGTTATCTAGTGCAAGATCAGAAAATTATGCAGAAGAAATTGTTGATAATTGTGATACCGAATCGATTGATAAAATTGTTAAAAGGGAAGTTTGCACAGTGGACCAAGACAATCAGACTAGCTTCATTGATCCAGTGAATGAGCACAAGGCACTTCAAACAACGTTAAATGGTAGTGAAGAGCTAGAAGTTGCCCATAAGGAACTTGATGACATGAAAACGAGATATGACGAGCTCAAATCGAATTTTGATAATCAAGTTTCACGTATCAGGGAATTGGATGATGAGCTTAGTGGTGTTAAGGAACATTTAAAGACACTGCAAAATGGAATTGATGATAAAGCAGATGAAAGTGAGAAGTTTATGAAGGAAAATGCACAATTACAACTCAGGTTGACTGAAATTTCTGAGGAGCGACATAAGTTATCAGAGCAAGTGGATGAATTTGAAGGAGTCAAGGAAGATTTTGAGGCTCAAATTAAGGGGTATCGAGAAAACTTGGTATTGTTGGAAAGAGAAATCAGTGCATTCCAGAAATCGGAAAAAACTAATGCTGAAGAGACAAGTAAATTGGTGCAAGAGTTGGCTGTGTATAAGGAGAAACTACAAAATCTGGAACATTGTGATTTGAGTAGTAAACAAATTCTGGAAGAGCGGTTTGAAAGAATCCAAGAACTGGAGCAAAAACTTGAGTCAATGAGTGATTTGGAGAAGGAAATCGCTAACGTCAACCATTCGTTAACTAAATGTCAATCAGATAAGACCGAATTGGAAATTAATTTGAAGACCAATGAGGAGAAAATTTCCAATTTAACGTTGCGATTGGAGCAATCGAAAATAACTGAAAAAGAAAGCCATGAGGAGATTGTAAAATTACAGAAAGAAGTTAAGGAGCATATCACCAAAGTTTCTGAGGACGCAACGAATCTGGAGACTGAAAAGGAACATAAGAAAATCATCCAAGAATTGACTGACACTAGATTGGCTGTGAATGAAACGAAAAAATTGAATGAGGAACTTGAGGCTAAGGTAAAAAATCTTTTGGAATCAAGGTCTGACAATTATGAACAGACACAGAGAATTATTGTGACTTTACAACAAAATGTTGAAGAGCAAAAACTCGAAATTAAGGAGTTGAAGGCGACAAATGCGAGTCTTATAAAGAGCCTGGACGAGAAAGAAATTGAAATGGAGAATTTCAGTAGAAATAGGAATGATATGATTGAAAAATACGAGAATTTGGTGAAAAATACTCAGCAAGAATTGGATAGGGAGAAGAGAGAAGTGATGAGGTACCAAGAATTGTTTAGTAGGCAAGCTTTGACACCTAGAGAAAAGGATGATAATTCGGCTAAGTTTAGAGCACCTTCAGATGATAGAGCTACTTTTAGGCAGAAGGAGAATAAGCCTAGGGAAGATTATACTTCTGATGACGTTTCACCAAAGTGCCCAAGCTCTAGACGTCCGAGAAGGGCGAAACAAGTTCCACTTGTCTCGGAAAATTCGCAGAGTGAGAATGTCATTCAAGTTGTGGAACTCTCGGATTCGGAGACCAAGAGAACTACTAGGAGAACTGCCGCTGTTGGGAATATTCCTTCGTCCGAGAAAAAGCCTAGGGGGAGGAAGAAGCTTTTCAGCCACAATACCAGTATTGTCGACATTCCAGATGAGGTAAATTTTAAAGTAGTTCGTGGGGACTAAAAACCTTCCTTGTAGAAGGTTCTAGCGTTTCTTTGGGGTAACAAAAAATGTAAAATAACTTTCCACAATATCTATATGATATCAAAACATGATTGATCAAAGCAAACAATTTAAAGTGATTAATCACAGTTTCTCAGAGATTCTATAAAAAAAAAGGACTTTTGAAGCTTTTCGCGAAATTATAATTGGATTATTTCAGGCAAAAAATGTTGAAACGATTTGAGACTCCGCAGATTTATTTAAGACACATCGTTCCTTTTTAACTTCCCGATAGAGGAAGTTATTGGTTTGCCCCCGAAAATGAAAAATCGATTTTCCATCAGATCTCCACGTTTCTTGGCATTTGTGATCTTTCTAGACTATTTAAAACAAAATGTGTGTGTGTGTGTGTGTGTGTGTGCCGATGTATGTATGTAACTAAAAATTTCCCGGAACGATTTCTCCTGAACAAATTATCCGATCGAGGTGCTGTATAACGCAATCGAAGCGTCTTGCCGTAACTTAGAGCTGATTAGTTTTTGCTCCATATATGTCCCTTGGATTCTATTGTTATGAACAATTTCAATTTTCTATAACGCTGTATCTCACGAAATAATATAGATACGCAAAAATGTGTCGAATAAATGTTGTTCCTTATAAAAAAAATACATATTTTATGTCTCCTGACTTTTTTCGTATCTTTAACCGTTTCGGCGTTAGAGCGTTATAAACAATTGAAATCATTATGGTAAGAAAAATGAGATATTGGAAAGAAAGTACACACACACGCAGACATCGGGAAGTTATAATTTTGGCCCGCGGAGGGCCAAACCCACAGCCCATTTATTTTGAATATTTTTCCTGCATTTTATTTTTTTTGCAATGGCAATATCTTGTGCAAAGGGTCTTAAAGGGACTTAAGCTTTGATCATATATAGATGTATGTCTATATCTATGTATTATTCAAACGATGAACAATTATAAATTCAGGCAATTTTGAAGAATGTGATATTTAAAAGTGCCAGACTAGCATGCCAAGTGTGTCCCGGGTACCATCCTGGGTATCGGCTTTCAAAATTTATAGTGCTCTAATCTCACAGTTTCACTGTCGAGCGGTAGTCTCGTAAAAGAGACGATTGTACCTGGGCAGGTTTTTCCCTCGAGTGGGGTTTTGTCTCGTCCTTCGGCGAATGCGGTACAGGGGGTTTAGAGGCGGAAAAGGGGTTGGGATGGGAAAAAATTGTAAAGACCGGATAGGGTATATGAGAAAGACAAAAATTAATAATTGGTATTTTGTTGCTGTTCCAGGTACCTGCCTCTCCCATGTCCACACGTTCCATGCGCACTCGCAGAAAGTAATTTTAAATCCAGATTTATTGTTTTCTACGGTCCATAATCAATTTTATATAATCGTACTTGTAAGAATTTGAATAAGTGAGCACCATCATTGTAAAGATATTTTGTAAAAAGCATTCTCATTTTTTGTACGTTCGTCGTGTAACTCTTATTATTAATCGAATAAACAATGAAGTCATGTGATGATGAATTCATGTGCATTTACTATGTGAACTCGGAATTATTGAATGGTAGAAACCTCTCATCTTTCGGGTAAAGCATCTATATTAACCCGTCAGTTATCACACCAATCATCCAACATTCCTTAGAAGTGTTTTCGCAGAATCTCAGACATCTTGTTTCGGGACGGGTTGAAAAGTGAAGGAAATTGCATAACTTTCATAACAATGTTCTTTGTTATTCACCCTGACAGGTGTTTTTGGTTGGTTTCCCATTTTCCTTGAATCAAATTATGCTTCCTTCGTGTATGTTAAAAGCGAACCCTCTTAGGCTGAGAGGATTATTTGTTTACTCCATTTTTTTAAGAAATGAGGAAAAAAATGTAAGTGTGAGGGTAGGCCCTACAGGTCTTCCTCCTCCAGCTTTCATCAAACGTGTTAGCAATCTGAAAGCTTCCCCATCCCCGGGCCTCCTCAAAGGCAACAGTGTTTTCTTTGAATTTACCCGCTAATCGGCTGAAACACATTTCCATGCAGCGATCGTTCTTCTGTTATACTGGCAGCACTGCGGCCGCCATCTTGGAAGCTATATAAAGCGCCGGTCGCCCCCTCCGACTCTTCCATTTTCTCTGGGGATCGCAACATGGTAAGTTCGTTTCTGTAATAATTGTAGAGTTTAGATCCACCCCAAAAATATCAATCCTTCATCATTAACAAAAAATATCCCCTCAAACTGCTCCACTAACAAATTTTCTCCATTTCCATCTAAATATTTCCTTCCGAAATATCAAAAGAATCCAACGAATTTGCCAATTTCAATTTCCCAGTGCCACATGGTATAGAGCAAATGCCACGCGTCGAATCCCACAAGAAACTAAATGATGATTTAGATACAATAGTTTATGGTTTAAACTGATTAACCATGAAGATATTATTCTAGGGCGGTCTGAAAACCCCATAGATATAAAAAAAATTGTGTGTTACATTGACAATGTGTACTAATGAGAATTTTGGTGTTGATTTCAGTCCCATCGTAAGTTCAGTGCACCCCGTCACGGGTCCATGGGGTTCTACCCCAAGAAGAGGTCCCAACGTCATCGTGGTAAGGTAAAGGCCTTCCCCAAGGATGATCCTAACAAACCAGTTCACTTGACCGCTTTTATCGCCTACAAGGCTGGTATGACCCACGTGGTTCGTGAGGCTGATCGTCCTGGTTCAAGTAAGTACAGTGTTCTGTTTCTTTTTAAGATTACCTGGAAAAATTATGATAAGCAAATGTCCATAGCTAGGGAATTCCGATTTATTGCATTTTTTGTCAATAGTTGAGGCAGTTTCCCATTTTCTGTTGGAATGAGTAGAAATCGATTCGAATCCTGATTATATCGATTCCGAGCATTTTATGAGAGTGGTACTCGCGACCACGTGGTATAATGAAAAAATTCATCATTTGTTTGTAAATCGATCTGAGCATTGTTTCTATCACCTCCACATAATTTCATTAGACCAGTAGGTAAAAATTCCAATTTATTCAATTTCTTCGGAATTGTGTGAATCAATTTTCGACAAGTAGTTTAGGCAACATTGAAAATTCAATGTTGAAAATCAGCACGTGCATATGGTTTCATCGCTTAGTGTCGAATATTAGTTTCTGAAAATAAGTGCGCGGAAAAAGAACACGTGAATGATCTAAAAAAAATTGGAATAATTAGTAGGAATACGTGACGATAAGTGATTGATCACTTCGCGACTGTTAGTGTATATATTTTCCGCATTAGAATGTTCATTGAGAAAACTATCGAGACATTTTTAGAAAATTGAGTACTTAGATTTTTTTGTATTAGAAAACTTGGGCATTTATTTGCGATAGAAAACATTGGTACCGAAATTGCATATTTGAACAAAAACAAAATATAATGAAAAGCAAACCGACGCTTTGGCTCTCGATAGATAGGTGTAGCAATACACTGGTCCTTCGGGAGTTGTGGTTACGAGCTGCTTGATCCTGTGCAGTATATTCCAAAACCACGGCGTCGAAAATAAACTCTGTCCCCTGCTTTTAGCAGGAGTTGATGGAGGCACGGCATATTCCATAAACTCTTGGTAGTCCATTGGACAGTGACCATTGAGATAAACCATGCCTGGTACAGTTCAAAATGTCAAATATACGGCGAGTAACAGCATAAAATTGTAAAATAATACTTGGTTCTGCCAAACTAATCATTGATGAAATTTTGTCAAATAAATATTTTTTTTTCAACGTAACAGTAAAATTTTATATCTAAAATTGACTATATTGTCGCAATTATAGACTGAATCCTTGATTTACATAAATGAAACTCTTTTCTATAAAATTATTGGCATATGCGTGATCACAAACAAAGTATTTGCGTTAATAGTACAAATCAACATTAATAGATGATGGCGTTTCTCGCCGTTTAGCGTGCTTGTTTGTTCTTCATGTGAAAAGAGTGTATTTAGGAACAACCTAACAAAGTATGTCAAATTACCTCTTACTCTATACACTTTTCTATGTATAAAAAAAGAACTAAATTATTCGAGATATTGAGACATTATTTTAATCTTGTTGCATCAATTTTCAGAGGTGAACAAGAAGGAAATTGTCGAGTCGGTGACAATCCTCGAGACTCCACCCATGGTGGTTGTTGGTGTAGTTGGATACATCGAAACTCCACATGGTCTTCGTGCTCTCGCCACGGTTTGGGCTGAGCATCTGTCGGAAGACTGCCGCAGGCGTTTCTACAAGAATTGGTAATTCATCAATAAATTCCGCAATTTCATTGTAGTTTGTACTTTTACAAAGAGAATAGTTGGACTTCCCTTATCGTGAACAACTCCCATTTCATATTCGGCTGTATTTCCAACCAAGAAAGACGATTTTGTCTCCCAGCTTTAAAAGTTTTTGAAGGAACTATATCCCTTATTTCGAACACCCAATGATTTGTTAGCAAACATTGAATTTAAATGGATTGGCCGGAGTTAATTGTTGTTGAACTCCGAGTAACTTATTGATATATCAAGTACTTCAATTTTTCTAATTTGGAATAATCGAGTTTTTGCAGTATTTTACTGTCATTTTTTTATAGTTTGGTTTGGAGAGGAAGCAATAGGGTGGCTTTACTATAAAAAAAAAAATGAAAAATTTGACAAGGAACTAAAGTCATACAATTTTGAGTGTTCAGTATAATTCGAAAAGCTTTTCGAATTTGCAATTAAAAATTAACTTAACGTTGAAATTTCATATTAAAGCCATATTCCGAATTCAACCATAGTTGTTCAAAACACATTCACAATATATTTTTCTGCAATTAATTCCCGTAATTCAATGAAGTCATAAATGAGTCTCGCTTGATGGCTAGGTCCCAATAGATTAAGATAAGTGAAGTCCGACTGATAAATATAACAAAATACCCGATGTTCAAACAAGTTACTAATAAGAAAAACTTCAGCTCTCCGCTCGCAAGATGAGAGTCTCAATTTTGGACCTAGCCATTAGAGGCTTTATGAACTCTTGATTAAAAAAAAAATGGCAGCTCCAAAGGGGTGTCAAATCTCCGCTCGTTTAATTAATAAACGATGAGATTGGCGCTCTTTGCAGATTCGGCTGGTCTTCAGGGGCACGAATAGACCACAGTTTTTGTTGGATTTTTTTTCACGAATCTTTGGTGAACAGGTACAAGAGCAAGAAGAAGGCTTTCACCAAAGCCTCAAAGAAATGGCAGGACGATCTTGGACGCAAATCCATTGAAAAAGATCTGAAGAAAATCGTCAAATACTGCAAGGTTGTGCGAGTCATTGCTCACACTCAGGTAAGAATTAATCAATTAATTTTTTAAAAATATTATTATTATTAACAGTGATATCAACTGTTAGGCCTTTTTTTAGAGCAGGGTATAGTTCGATTTTCATCGTGAATAGATGATTCTATTAAATCATGAAATTTGGACATTTAATTGAGATATAAAAAGAAATGATTGTATTCGAAACGACTTTCTTGAGAAACAAGAGCGAGCGACGCTTTGGCTCTCGATAGATAGGTGTAGCAATGCACTGGTCCTTCGGGGGTTGTGGTTATGAGCTGCTTGACCTTGTGCAGTATATTCCAAAACCACAGTGTCGAAAAGAAACTCTGTCCCCTGCTTTTAGCAGGAGTTGATGGGGGCACGGCATATTCCATAAACTCTTGGTAGTCCATTGGACAGTGACCATTGAGATAAACCATGTTTGGTATAGTTCCAAAATTTCATAGGATGAAATGCATTTTTTTAAAAGTATTTTTTTTAAGTTTTCTTTAAATTTGCCAGCCTAGAAAATCTCACAATTCCAAAAACCTGAATTTTTTCAAAAAGGTTTTAAACACTCGACCGATTCTATTTTTCTTTTTTAAATGAAAAAAAATGAAATATACTAATTTTTCAAAATAAAAAAACAATATCTTTCAAAAGTAAATAGATTTTGTATTTTTTTTTATCTGCATACTATGAGGTTAACCAAAGACACTTCAAAATATTGCAGTAATGACGGCCCGTAAAACAGTTTCACTAACATTTTTAAATTCACGATGAATTGAATTTTAAATTGTGATTTTCAATGAATATTCATTACATTGTGTTCTTTCTTTCAGATGAAACTCCTTAGACAGCGTCAGAAGAAGGCTAACATCATGGAGATCCAGCTGAACGGAGGAACCATTGAACAGAAAGTTCAGTGGGCTCGTGAACACCTCGAGAAGCCAATTCCAGTTACATCGGTCTTCGCACCTGATGAGATGATCGATGTTATTGGTGTTACCAAGGGCAAAGGATACAAAGGTAAATTGAGTCATTCAATCAAACCAAAAAAACAGCTATTTCGGTTCACTATTACTAGCATTTATTGGACTAAATGATGAAAGCATGTATGTGCCTTTACTGAAAATACTTATGAGGATAGTATCATGCTGCCTTCCTACTGAAGTCCGTTGAAAAAGAAAATTAAATTAGCTCACTCGTCATAGCCATCTTGACATTATCTGTCATAATCTGTCCTTTTTTTATAACAACTAATAAACATCTCGAAAATAACATAAAGGATCATATAAAGTAATCGAAAGTTTTATGGTAGAGTTGGAATATTTTCGAAAAGTACTCTTGACTAAATTCACTTCTTTTTTCCGCGCTCAGGTGTAACTTCCCGTTGGCACACCAAGAAACTTCCCCGCAAAACACACAAGGGTTTGAGAAAGGTCGCTTGTATTGGAGCTTGGCATCCTAGCAGAGTATCGTTCACTGTTGCTCGTGCTGGTCAAAAGGGTTACCATCATCGTACTGAAATTAACAAGAAGATCTACAGGATCGGACAGGGTATCCACACCAAGGACGGAAAGGTAAATTTTTGTTCATTGGAAAAGTTCGCGCTGCCATTTTTCACTTCGATTTTTTTTTTTTTTTTTTTTTTTTCATTTCGAAATCATGAATTCTGCAAATCTCCCTTTTGTCAATGAACAATATTTTTTATGTGAATTCAATTTTTTTCTTTGGAATCATTAACTCTTTAAAGTTTTTCATATACCTTACATAATTTTACACAAAACTTTGCATGAAATTATTTTTTTATTTCTTTCAAATTCTGATTTTCATGAATTTTTGAAACACGTCTTATGCGATTTAAAAAGAAATCGAAAGAATGTAAGAAGAAGAATGGAACTAGAATCCTATAAAATTCCATTCGGAATTTTCGTCAGATAACTGCTTACAGTATGAGCACATTCAGCACATGAGTTGAAAACCAATATGTTTGACAAAAATCCAATACTTTAATCCATTGTTGTTCATAATTTGGTTCTTGTGAGGCCTTACAGTAGATTGGTCTCATTATCATTGGGAGATCGATTTGTAATATGTAATTAGTAAGGCAAGATTGAAATGGCTTGTACATAGTACCTAGAGTAATTTTGTGTTACCCTGGGCCTCCAACCAAGCAACAGTTTTCTTGGATTCAAATACTACTTGAATGCGCTATTAAAATCACGATAATTTCTTTTACAGGAATCATTTTGTTAATTTGTATCGCGTTGTAAGGATTAAATTAGTTTTTTCCTTCGTGAAGTTATTTAATATTTCCTATAAAAATTTTTGCATTGGAGATTTTGCAGATTTATGGAAATTTCGGAGTATACATTTGAATTTTTCTTAAAAAGGTTCATTTTAATTTTCATATCAGGGTTTCAATTATTAACAAACTAATGTTTGTAATTTCAATTTCCAGGTTGTCAAGAATAACGCTTCAACCGAGTACGATCTTACGGAGAAGTCCATCACACCAATGGGTGGTTTCCCCCACTACGGTGAAGTCAATAATGACTTCATCATGATCAAGGGATGCTGCATGGGACCCAAGAAGCGTGTCATCACTCTTCGCAAGGTAAATAACCCTCATATTTGTCTAAGTTGGGAAAGTTGGAAGTTGTAAAAATTTAGTTCAAATCAAGATTTGTAATTGGAGTACACATTCCATGGCAATTAATCGACAGTTAATTGATTGCAAAAATTTCAACTTTCGAAGTTGGGGCATTTTATCGTATGAAAGAAAATGTATGTTTAACTTATCGATAAGTCTTGACAAACTCTAAACAAAAGAAACATTTTAAATTTATTCAGAAAATGCACCATGCAAATTTACACAACTTTGAAAATGCCCAGCAACTTTGACAATGAAAGATATAAAGGAAAAATCTTACATGATGACCAAAACTAGAGCCAAAAGAATTCTGAATGGAAAAATCCATCCGTGATTTCTAAATGATAGGACTGATAAACCTCCAAAAATAAGAAAGCATTATTGAAAATTTGACAAAATATTCAATTCGATTAATTTAATTTTTCAGTCTCTGCTGGTGCACACCAAGCGCGCTGCTCTGGAGAAGATCAACCTTAAGTTCATCGATACGAGCTCTAAATTCGGCCACGGTCGCTTCCAGACAGCCGCCGACAAGGCCTCATTCATGGGACAACTCAAGAAGGACAGAATCAGAGAAGAACAGGCGCAGGCAACTGCTGCTGCTCCATCAGCAACTGCCGCCCAATAATTTTCTATTTTTTGTTATTACCATCGAGCAAATAAATAGGAAGAACTTATATATTATTTTAAATTTTTATTTCTATCCTCGGTGTTTATGACCGCTAGAAGGACACCAACCATTTTTTATAATATGGGATTACCCATGGAAATCATATTACACGTCAGTACCGTGGTACTACATGCGTATTATTCTAGGTCACTGACCAAGCATAGCTTATATTCGTGGAGTTACTATGACAAGTCCCTGGAGTCCGTAGAATTTGGAAAATCGAAAGATGAAAAAAAAAAGTATCGAAGTCCGGGGACGCAGGGGTTCGTCATGATTTACTGTCCTCCCACGAATAGGAGAATTTATAACAATTCGGTGTGAGTCTCAATAAATTTTAGTGGGCAACCCGTTATCTGCAGGGTAACGTTATCGAGCAGGGGATGTCAATTTAATTGAGAGTTGCGATAAAAAATTTGGACAACACTGTAATTTTGGGAATAACTACATTATTTTGTTATGGGACTTCCTTAAAGAATGGAGTGTTCGATTTTTTTAGTTGTCCCCGTTTTGCCCCATGGTGCAGTGAAGATCAATTCACGAGATTTTTTTCTGTGCCCCGGGTGTCATAAATTTTTAATTTTTGAATTATAAAGCGAAGAATTTACAGCTTTTGTTCCTAATCCATTGACGTGATTGTTTTTGCCAAAATATTTTGGTCAAATGTGTGCATACATGAAATGCTCATTTCAAGTCAAGTACTTTGTGCCACCAGCTCAAGTTACTGATTTCATCCCGAACATGAAGATAGATCTTCCATCAAATATCCACCTTTTAAAGTCTTTCAAATATTTCCAACAAAGTATCTGTATGGGTGTGGCCATCTAGGTATGTATGCAGTCAAAAAACAAACGCTATTGCTTCTGAATAAATCATGCGATTAAGATGCGGTATGGCGCAATCGATGGGTCTGCGCGAACTCTCGAGGTCGGTAGTTTTTCATTGAAATCGTTTTGATAATTTCATTAGTTATTTGTAAAAAATAATGAAAAATGGAAATTTTCCATTGATATCGGGAATCCTTCAGTTACCACAAAAAACGGCAAACACTTTTCTTCCTTAGATATAATTTCTCAAGGATTCTTGCTGATGAAATTTGCGGAAAACAATTGATGCTTGGGGAACATATGCAATCGGGAATCTGTTGTCGGATATATGCAAACGGGTCAGACTCGTATTCCACTATTTAACTTTTAACATCATTTCCGATTTTCATTTTTGTTCAGTCTTTACCAGCACTAGCGCGAAGAACCTGATTAGACATATCCGTCAATGGACTACTGGAAACCTACAATATAGATATTTTTTCTTGCCGATACCAACATAATCAGTTGTCATTGTGGAACTGTTATCCAGGCAATCTGGAGGTGTTGTTCTACATAGTTATCAATGATATTGTAGCATCTTCAGACATTCTCCAGCGTACGAACTGTAATCATCCAAGATTGGGGCTGAGAGAACATCGTTTACTGTAAATTATGAAGACCTAGAAAAATAATATATATGTATAATGGATCAAACAATAGACTTGCTAGTTAGTATATCCTGATTCTGTATTGATGGTCATTGTGAAGAATTCTATTACTGACTGTAAACGTCATTAGCCTAATGTCAACTTTTTATTATGATTCTTAGTTTGCATTGATAATTGTTTTGTTTTTTTGTTTAGTTAAAAAGTATTTATCTTTTTAACTTTTAACAGCCGCTTGAGATTGTTGATAAAATTAAGGATCTGGAGGTTTTGTTAGACGACAAACTGAAATTTGCAGAACACATTGACAGGATGGTTTCCAAAGCCTTTCGAATATTAGGACTTGTTTTTCGATCTGGCAGGGAGTTCTCTAACCCTCATATTCTTGTACATTTGTATATAACGTTAGGTCAATCATGGAATATTGTATGGTAGTATGGTCTCCCTATACTGACCTACTTATCAAGAGAGTGGAGAAGATACAACGTAGATTCTGCAATTACATACAACTATGCGTAGATGACAAGTTGTTCTGGCGCGGCAGATAGTCCACGATTTCCAGTTAAATAGCCTGGCTTGTCGACGTATCCAGAATGACCTATATTTCTTCTACAAATTGATGAATGGGTTCATCGATTCGCCGGAGATTCTACAGAGTATGGGTTTTTGCTTCCCTAGGGCCGGAGTGAGAGAACCAAATAATAATAGACTACTCGTTACTGTTAAGACTATGAAGAACTATATTCAGAAAGGTCCGCAGAACAGACTCTCCAGATCTGTGAATGATTATTGTCGGTCATTGAACTTTTTCGGGGTATCGTATCAAGCGCTCAAGTCGAATGTTCAGTATGTGGTGAAGGATTACGCGATCTTGTAGTGCTAATTTCTTTTGTTAGTGAAATTACTGTTGTTGAACTGTTTGCCGGGACTGTGTGATGAATTTTTCCAAAAACACAATATTAATCTACTTACATTATTATATTTGAGACTGTATACAGCCGTTTGGCGTTGAATAACTGAATGAATAAACAAATAAATTAATAAATAAATGGATGGATGGATAAATAAGTAACTAAATAAATAAAGAAATAGATAAATAAATATCTCAGCAGTACTCATCATCGTTTCTACCTTATCCCAAGCACTGTCGAACGTGGCTCAAGTCCGCCAATCAGCTGATCGCCACCTATATATATATAACACACATATGTGGATCAAGTGTAAATCCATTCGGCAGTGACACCGCTACAGAGCAAACGAAGTTGGTTATTCAAAAATGGCCGACAGTGGAGACGGTCCAAACACTGCGACTTCTCGAAAAGAATCTCGAGCCAATGTTAGTGATATACCAGTTACTGATCCAGCAGCAAATAAGGTAAACAATTATTATTCTCTTAGTACAATTTTTAAAAATGATACTTATTATTGAAGCGATGTAAATCGAACAGTAACCAATTATTGCGGCTAAGCTGGTCGCATTATGGACCGTCTGAGAAAAATATTTCTCACCGTTGAGGTATCATAAATTAAACGATACCTGTTTTATCCTTAGTTCAGATTTATTAATCTAGATGTTACAGAGTCTCTCTTTAACCTATTCCAATTCTTCTCTGCTCCATTTTCTAAATTGTTATATTGAGGGAAAAATGTTGACATTTCGATGCAAAATTGTGTTTCAAAATAGAGTGATATTTAATACAAAATTTTATCGACACATTTCATTGAATAGATTAAGTTTATCTTCGTTATTTTCAGAAGTTTAGTGCTACTTAGTTTTATGGATTGGACAACTCTGGTCAATGTGTTGGCAACGTCAATAGATATTTATTAGTTTTTTTTTGTGAAATTTGATTTCGAAATAGACTATCAAAATGTCACATTTATAATTTCGTATTCAGGTGGAGAAATCAACATTCCATAAAATATACATTTCTCTCTCAATGTAGGACCTTGTATCACTTTTTGTCACATGCCAACAATTACGTAACTCAATGGGAGCATCAAAACGATGAGCTCAGATCATCCAACAGATGGTCTGCGACAGTTGTTTTAATTGTTACCCCGTTTTTATTGATTGAATATAATTGCTGGATTACGTGACCTATCTATACTAGGAGTTTCCTCAGTTATTTTTGTGCTCTTGAAACTTCTTTTTCATATAAAAACTCTTTTTTGGGTTTTGTTACTGATTTAGTTAACACGTGTTTAAATATTTTTCGTTAGGGGAGAAAAAAAAGTGAGGAGTAAAAACTACTTTGATCATAAACAATTTTACACGTGTTCAGAATTAAAATCACAAGTAGTTTGAGGCAGCTCAATTATTTCTGAAATTGAAATTATTGTAGAAAGTTATGTATAACGTTTTTAATTGAATCTCGAGTTTTAATTATAAAAATGCAATTTGGAATATTATTTTTTATTAACAACTTGAATAAAGTTATTCAATTTTCAAACATTTTAAAACAAATTACTTTTCTGTAAGTTGAGTCTTTTACAGTGAAAAATATTTAGACATAAAAAATTTAATTGCATTTTGTTACAGAAAAAATCTCAGCAGTCAACTAGTATAAATAGTCGTTTGATCAGTTCTAACTCAATTACTATTGCATGCTCACTTCTACTTGAATAAGACGACGAAATATTATACATCAATTTGCTTGATTTTTTTTAACATATAGAGCATTATTTTCATAATGGCACGTACTGAATATTGAGAATATATTGACCACTGTCTCATTATTCATTGCAGTTTAGCTCATAGATGATGTAGATCATCACAGAATCTGCACGACATGAAAATCTTTGAATATTTTTTAGAAAAAAAACTCGGCGTTATACTTACGCACTATGAATGTGAAATTGCAAAATATAGTCTTGATTATATATATTTGTGAATTTTTGAAAAGAAACATCTGATGCTTATAAATCATTGGCAGTTTTTTTTTATATTTGTGAATTTTGTCATTTCTTCCAAATTTTGAATTTTGTAAAATTTGTGAAGTTGTGCATTTTTGGATAATTTACAGTGTCGGAAAATTTTTGAAATTTTTACGCTCTGAATTATTTAAATATATTCTACCTAAATTTTTAGTTTTTTTTCGACATTTGACAAATTTTTAGACATTTCAAATGTTCTACAATTTTTGAAATTTTTACTTTTTCTTACAAATGTGTGGAACTTTGGAAATGTGTGGAAATTTTTTTCAACTTTTTAAATATCAGATTTGTTTTTGAAATTCTGAAATTGGTCGAATTGGTAAATTATCAAAAGTATCGAACATTTCCAATTTTGTAACTTTACCGATTTTTGGAAATTCCGAAATTGTGAAAACTTAAGCATCATTGGCAAGTTTGACCAAGTTTTGGAAACTACAATTATCGAGATAATCATCAAGAGCTTGGAATTTTTATGCAAATAATCGAGACGATGTTTCAACCCACAGGAGTTTCATTTCTCAAAAATAATCAGAACCTTTATTTCGACTCAATTTCACATACATTCTGTAGAATTCTATCAACTACTGACAACTAGAAAGAGAAGTTAATGGACCACATCAATTTATCGTATTCACCGTGGAATTATAAACAAAAAAACAATTCTGGTGTTGTGATTTCAGAGCCTAGAGGCATCAAATAATGCCTTTCACGGCCCGAGAACAAAATTAGTAAGTAAGAGTAATTATTTGTGTATGAGAAACCTGTTCAATTATCGTGAAAACATGAATTACAATTTAACAACTATAGAGCAAACAATAAAATTATCCTAATTTCCTTGCACATATACATATACATTTCTTTCTACATGTACATTTGTACATCCTTACTTGATACAACATTGATTTTTCCTCGAAAATTCAGAAACATTTCTCTAACGAGATCTCAAAGTACGAAAATCATTTCCTCACCTTGAATGCCCAAGGGCGTAAGTCCAATTTTTCCATGAATTTCTTCTAATATCAAAATGATATTGTTCTTCAAAAGTATTTTGCATCTTAAAATGGGCTTTCGTTTTTTAATAAGACCGAAAAAGTTTGTGAATGTAGAGACATCGGTATTCCTATTTCAATGTCAAATATACTGGATGTAATCTAAATTTTTGGTAAGCTCATATATACCCATAAATTACTAGAAAATTTTGAATATGCGAACCGCTCAGAATCTGCATACTTAAGATTCAAATGAAACTCTCCATGAAATTAAATCGAAATTTTGAGATATCTAACTTTTCTGAATCTTCTCAACTGGATTAAAAGAAAACATCAGGATCTTGTGACCTTTTTTCCCCGAAAATCGAAAGACACAGTAGGGGGATTCCCCCTAAGCGCTACCAGCTGCGTTCGATGACGAGACCACTTAAAGGTTAGGAGTCTGCTGAATGAAAAAAAAGTTCCGAATATGAATTGCCGCGAAAAACGAGTTGGAAAAGTAGGGTACATACGTTTGAGAGAGAGTAACCTGCATAAATAATCTTCATAATTTTCATAAACTGTATTGTCTTAACCCGATTTTTGAGGCAAACTCATTGCATACAGTTTTCCAAATTTCGATCGTGTCTTTTTGATTCCCCAGCCTCTTAAAATCTCGGAGAAAACGAAAGAGATCGATACTTCGTTAATAATTGTTCAAATTTTCACCACATTTTATAAACTGAAAATTATATACCTGACCCTATGTCGTTGTTGCAAAATTTTTATTGCGGATCCATGAGTCAGATAATTTTCAACTTTTTAGAACCAATTAGAAATACGATCCTTCATTACTCGGAAGAATTCCATTCAATCGCTAGGAAAGATAATTCACGAAACAACCACATTGAATATACTCAGTATATTCACTCAGTATCCTCCAGCCTATCATCCAATTTGTACCGTTGTTTGTCTTAACAAGGTCCTTGAAGAAATCTAGGGAACATTTTAACACAATTGAAAAGTTGTATTCGGAAACTTACGCTTTTGCTTTGAAGGCGATGATCTGTTTTCTCCATTATAATATAAATGACTATATCCCAATTACAACTAATACCCTGATTACGTTCAATTAGGCGTAATTCAATTTTTCCTCCAATCCTCGTCTACCCAATGCAAAGCACGTAGAATAGACCTAGTGCCTTAGTATTACACGCATTACTTTTCATTTGTAGTATATTAAAAATCATGGCAACATCAACCTTCATGTAAAGACACAATTAAATTGGCTAATGAAAAAAAATCGTAGGAATCAAAATCGGGAGCCTTGAAGAAGTCGAGCCGCTACCGGAGTCGATCACTATCAGCCAGCAGCAATGACAGCTACAGTTCCGGTAGGAAAAGTCGAAACAATATCAATTTGATGAAAATTTTGGGATATTGGCGGAAATAATTATTATAATTATTATATGGTTTATAATATACTCTAGACTTTCTAGGTAGTCTAAATAGGTAGGTTCTCAAGATTCTACATTGTGCTTGTAACGAGAATCTCAACTCGAGACCGGAAGTCGTGAATCAACGTTTTCCTCTATTGAGCTAAAATGCACAAATTGCACATTTTTGTCAAACGAAAAAAAATATGAACTACCTGTTCCATTCAATATCCCATCATCATCATCCAATTGAATAATCAACATGGCCACGACCCATAACTTCAATGTTATCAGCTGTCACTCTCCATGTGCAAAAATCATCATTGTAGAGTTGTAAAATCACATTCTAACCCATCGTAGATCATGCTGTGTCACTAATTCATAAATTTTCATACTCGTGATGAAAATCAGCATCTTATACAGGAAGTTCATCGGACGAGGATGACGTATCGCCGCGTGAGAAAATCCAGAAGACTGATAAAGGTTTCACCGACTTCTGCGTTCGGAATATCAATCAACATGCATTTGGGAGGCGAGAGATCGAAATCGCTGAGCAAGAGATGCCCGGAATTATGGCGTTAAGGAAGAGAGCCGCTGATGACATGGTAATCCTGATCATTGATTCATTTTTTTAATTCACTGAACACAAAATCAATTCTTTTTTAGCAAAAAAAAAATGATTAAGCCTTGTAGAGCATAGGGAAAAATTCTAATATTCTGACGGTTCAGCTGTAGATTCTTCCTGGTATAGGTATTTAAGTGTCGTTCTCATAGAATCTCTTAGGATGAACAAGCTCACGATGGGCAGCGGATTCCGATATTGAACAGACCGTTCTCTCCTGTGAATACTTAGTCATTTTTATACTTAAAGACTCTCGAGTTGGTATCATAGGGTAAACTTGATCTTTTCTGAGACTCGTTCAAGAATGTATAATCCAAATTTGGTGATTTCCAACCATTGCGAAGTTTTCCGAATCTCCCTTCTTGAAGCAAATGCTGAGCAATTATCTTAAGAGGTTGTTTTTTTATTGCAGCCACTGAAAAACGCAAAAATTGTGGGATGCACTCACATAAATGCTCAGACAGCGGTGCTGATTGAAACTCTAGTGGAACTTGGAGCGCAAGTTAGATGGGCAGCTTGTAATATCTATTCGACACAGAATGAAGTTGCTGCTGCATTGGCAGCCGCTGGCTATCCAATATTCGCCTGGAGAGGCGAAACCGAGGAGGACTTTTGGTGGTGCATTGATAAATGCATAGCAGCTGAAAATTGGCAGCCTAATATGATTCTAGATGATGGAGGTGATGCTACACATCTCATGCTTAAGAAGTATAACGCTATGTTCAAAATGATTCAAGGTAATTTACTAATATAATAGGGAATTAGCATCACGTCTGTAGCACACGGGCCTCCATTTTCCGATTCTCTTAATTCTTGGTATATACCAAAGATAAATGGACAAATTATTTTGATAAAAAATTAATCGAATATTTTTTTCACGAACATGCGGTGTGTTTCTGGAAGAAGTGAAACGTTACATTTTTTTATAGAAATTTGATCACATTATTGGAAAAAAATTAATTTTTGGATTCACATTTTGTACTTCTCCGATTTCGTTGTTTTTTTATCGATCCCCAAATCTAAAACCATATTTGTTTTCATTGGAAAGCTCACTTGCGATTAAATAGATTAAAATACCGGGGTTTTTGGCGGATATGTATGGCTCCATAGTTTAAATGTATAAAAACAGGAGGCAAAGAAAATTTCGGTTCTCCTTTGCCTTTTTTTCCACTACCTGTATAAAATTGAAGTATACTAAAATAATCCCCAAAAACGTGTGCGTGTGTGTGTATGTATGTGTCTCCATGGTCTAATTATGATTCTGGGTTCTTCTTGAACGAATTGCCGGATGGAAGTTATTGAAGTCAGAATCGCAGTGTCAGAGCTTAGAGGTTTTTAGATATTAAATGACATTGGTATATTTTATTTATATATATTATACATTGTTACCAACGATTTGCACTTTTTCATAGCGCTCTTCTGCCTGATCGGTTATAAATAAGTGAAACATTCCAATGACTAACGTTGTTCCTTACGCAAAAATACATTAGTATATTTCGATACAATGGTGGAAACAACTTTTCTGGCCACAGAAAAGTTACTTCTACCCGTGTGTCGAACAATATTTTTTGATACAATGTGCGTGGGCAGGGTTGCACGCATGCGCAGCGTGCGGTAAACGTTGCTTCGCCCACAGTGTGTCAAAAATTATATTTCGAGATTTATTCTAATTTGGATAATTGAGAAGGCCTCGTAAATTAGAAATTGGGAACCGTCAGGGATCACATTCATTTACCTCACCAGTTTTTTACTTTCTTGTACTTCAATTATTTTTTTACTTTTCTTCGTAATTACTAACTTTTCAAGCTCGCTTTTTTCCGAAGGTGGTCTTTGCCAGCCCGAATGCAAGAGTTTTTCCTCGTAGATAATGCAAAACCTTTGCCGATCGATATGTACGGTCTTGATGTGCAAATTCCTTACACTGACTAAACATACACACCAAGTTTTCACACTTATAGCTAGTGTTCAGCAATCATTCAAGCGAAATGCTTGGGTCTGAGCGGTTACTCATCCAAGTAACTCGCAACGTAAACTTGTTTCATTTCTGAAACAACATTATTGACACATATACAGTATATACCAATATAAAAACTAGTTGATGAACGATGGATATTTGATTATCGGTGGTGTAAACATTGGTTAATGGGGTTTACCCAATGTTTAGAGAATATGATAAAGTGTCTACTAATTCATTGCCTTGAATGTTAGATTGATTCTAAGCTGCTTAGCGTAGTGTCATTTGACTTATGGGTGTGTAATATATCTTGGATATTACACACACATAATTATATTCTAAATTATAGCATAGGTCGTATAAATAATGATTTCTATAAAGGTAGTGAGTAATAATATGATGATCTCGTTCCGAGTTTTGTTATATTAGCACTTATTATTATTTGTTATTATTCACTGAAACGACATATACAAGTATTTCGACCGAAGGCAATTTTCGTAATTTCTTTGACTAACAAAAAGTGAGCTCTCCAAGGAAAATTAAATAAGAGTATGAAGTTTTGGGAATCATGAAAAACAACTAGTTGTTTATGAACAAATACCATGTAACGAATAGAACTGTTGATAATTGAAAGAAAGAGAATGCCGGGCCGTTTGGTGAAACGCAGGGTAGTCCAGGGTACGCCGAAAAAAATTCCCTGGAATAAGTAAAAAAAATTTCACGGCTTCCGGAATCCATTTTAACTGTAAAGTTTCGGAAAATTATAAACATGTGCGATGTATGTGTTCATATAGTTCAAGCTAATTATGCATATTTAACTCTTCCTTGCTGGCGTATGCGGGATGACTTTGATAGATTTTCTTTCTTTGTTAAAGATTTTTGTTAGTTGTCGCAACTTCAACAAAAAAATAGATCGCCTAAAGCTTTCAAAGACCACGAATGTACTAGTGATGAACTGAAATTGATCAGTTCATCTCGGAAATTCTCCATTCTGCAGTACAATAATTTTGGTTATCATTGGCCAGAGGAATAAAACAATTTATATAACAAGTCTCTACTATTATTTTTAGTCATCTCAATCAAATTGATAGGATTTTGACAAAATCCATGCACTACATCATATGACGGCGCGGCACTGCATCACGAATAACGACGCTGTATCACATTGCGCTAGTAACGAAGAGTTAAATACATCGTTTTTCAACCGTATATCTTATTGTGAGAAAAAGCGACCAGTATTGGTGCAGCATTTAGAATTGGTTCATTCATTTTTTTATGATAAGTTGTCAAATTTCTTAAGGTATCGTCGAGGAAAGCGTTACTGGTGTTCACAGGCTTTATCAACTCTCCAAAGCTGGAAAATTATCAGTTCCAGCGATGAATGTTAATGATAGCGTCACGAAAACCAAGTTTGATAATCTATATAGCTGTCGGGAGAGTATTATCGATAGGTGAGTCGATAATAAACAACTTAATTGCTTCAATAGATTTATTAAGATCCAAAAACATATAAGAACATAAAGGTAAAACGTATTTACCTTTGAACAGTTTCAGCTGCCTATTTCCTCCCAATGAGAACTTGTCTTCAATTGTTAAAATTATGCTGCGCATTTGAAAGAACAGAATTACGGACGCTTTCGATCTTACATGTAATAGACAAGTGGAAATTAATTTTTGTTTGTTTTTGATCTATGTGTAACCAAACTAACGGAAAAAATGAACTTAAACAATTGCAAAGAATTTTAGAAATTTTAAAAAATTGTGTAATTTAAAAAATATTAGTCCCAAAAATTGGAGAAATGTAAACTCTTTCGAAGTGGAACATCTAAAAAATTCCAACACTTGAAAAATATTCAGTGCTTTCAAACCTGTCAAAATTGACAAAAATCTCACAAATTCAAAAAATGAAATGTTTTAGAACTTCAAAAAAAATTATATATTCGAAAAACCTAATCAATGTTTCGAATTTTGTTTCTTTTTTTGATACAATATTCCACGCATATTGTAAATGTACAAACTACAATGAATTCAGGAATAATGAAAGTTTCATAAAAGTTTCCATAAATGTAAAAAAACTGAAAGTTACTAACATCCTCAATATTTCAGCAATTTCCAAAATTTCAAAACATTCATGATTTACTGATGTGATAATCACAATGTGATAATTTCGCGAATTCGAAGAATTTGGTTAAAAAAAAATCAATGCATCGAGTTAATTTATTTTTATGACATCGAAATTGTTTGGCGTCTTTCTTTTTATCGCTAAATATGATTTTTCAGTTTAAATATGAAATTTTCAGTTTGAAGAGATCAACTGATGTGATGTTCGGAGGTAAGCAGGTGGTTATTTGCGGCTATGGGGAAGTTGGCAAGGGATGCTGTCAAGCACTCAAGGGCCTTGGATGTATCGTTTATATCACAGAAATTGACCCAATATGTGCACTACAAGCTAGGTAAATGTTCGAATATTAATTCAAAATTATGGTATTTCTGAGTAGGGAACATGCATAAATGTTTATCCTCAATTTTGTATTTTTCAATTTGCCCATTTGAATCAAATACAAGCAACACAAAATGAAAGATCCAGGTTGCTTTTAATTTTTCTAAATATGTAATTGAAAAGTATTAAATTTCTGAACGCTTTTGCCCGTTAGTGATGTATAAATTGCTACCAGTTGTGACATCAATATATTGATATATACTGCCAACAACTCATGTGAGATGACGAACATCCATTCGTCCTTTTCGGCAAAATTCCATTTAATTTTTAATAATTGATAATAAATTGACAAGTAATTCATTTGCACTTGTATCATTAGATATTGTCTTTCGGATACATATATTGTTGCATGAAATTTTTTTAAAGAACATGTTACCTATTGGCATCGTCAAATAAATGTAGGAGACGAACGGTCAAAATGGGATGTGAATTTGAATTACCAATCTGTCATCGCATAAAATATTTACTGATTACGATTCCGAGAAAATTCCAAAAAATCCCATTATGCCCAGTCTCTTCTAGGTTGATCTGTCAATATACGTCGCTTGATAGAAAATTAAAAGCTCGCTGCAGAAAAATGTGACACGGGAAGAATTTTGAGGATAAGCAATGACAATTATAATTTTCGATTTTGCCAAGCCCGATTTGTAGCTGCGATCAAGTAACTAACAATTATACTATTTTTCAGTATGGACGGCTTTCGTGTGATGAAATTGAACGAGGTAATAAGAAATGTGGACATCGTTATCACCGCAACCGGTAATAAAAATGTTGTAACACGCGAGCACATGGACAAGATGAAGAACGGATGTGTTGTATGCAATATGGGACACAGTAACACGGAAATTGACATTGTATGTTCATTATTAATGATTTACTATTAGAGTTTTAGAAAAGTTAACTCCTCTCCGTGCTCGTTTTGGATAGATAATTCACATTACGAAAGCTTTAACAGCTCAGAAGTCAGAAACTTCAAAGCTTACGGAAATTTGAACTTTCTTTATTCGGCCCTCCAATGTTGGGCATAACTCTGTGGAATACGTTATCTAAGAACAATTGCAGCTTAGAAGAGTATCTCCCCGTAATTATTACTGCTCCATCGTCTGCAAATACCACAAGTCTTACTCGGCCTGGTATTGACAAGTTTAGCAAAATTTTCAGAAAATGGAAAAACGTCAATAATTAAAACACGAAAATTTAAAAAGTTCTGAGCTTCAAAATTCGTCGAAATTTAACCCCTCAGTTTTAGAATAAGCTGACCAATGTTCAATAAATTCACAAATGTTCGAAAGAATCCACTAATGTGAAAATTTTCGGACATTTCAATTATTCGAATACTAGTTCGAAGATTCCAAAATTTTAAAGTTTCAAAAATTAAAAAAAAAATCGTACAATTCCACGGAATTTCGGTAGACTGTAAAATAAACTATTATACCATTTATATTGACACCTCGCTGATAATAGTACTTTTGACCATAAGATCTGAAATTTTTTTTACGTTGCATGGGGAAAAATTTGAAGCAAGGTGAAAATCGCGCTTCAGCGGACTTAGTGTCAAAAATGTATTCTCATTCCACAGAATAGTTTAAGAACTCCAGACCTCACCTGGGAGAAGGTACGATCACAAGTTGATCATGTTATATGGCCGGACGGTAAAAGGATTGTTCTTTTGGCTGAAGGCAGGCTCGTGAATCTTTCCTGTTCAAGTATTCCATCGTTCGTTGTATCAATCACTGCGGCAACTCAGGCATTAGCACTTATTGAATTATTCAATGCACCATCAGGGCGATATAAGAGCGATGTTTACTTACTGCCTAAGAAAATGGGTAAGTTTTTTTTTTCGTTGTTCATCATTGATTCATCAATAGTCGCGTTATGAAAAATTAAAAATTACGAACATTAAATTTTTTTAATCCACAAATTTCAATTCGCAATTCTTCAGAAATATCAAAAGATTCGAGAAATTCCAAACAATTAATCTGAAAGAAATGTCAAATTAAAGAACACTCCAAACAATTAAAAAATGTTCAAAGTTGGAAACTTCAAAAACTCAAAAAAATTGATAATTACTAAAATTTTCCATTTTATGGTGATTTCAGACGAATACGTCGCCTCCCTGCATTTGCCTACGTTTGACGCTCACCTAACGGAGCTAACGGATGAGCAAGCCAAGTACATGGGCCTCAACAAAGCCGGTCCCTTCAAACCCAATTATTATCGGTAAACAATATGACCCTTTCAATGCATTTGGCTATTTATAGAAACTAACCTCGCATGTACTACATTTGTTCCAGTTACTAGGTGAACACGAGTGCAGACTTACTTCCATCGATCGAATGTACAGGCGCGTCATGAATCGCGTGCGATAATTTTCAATTGGTACAATCCGATTTCTAATTTTCATTTTCAGGGATAAATAAACATCGGACAGGCTGGATATAGCTGTAGAACTTAAACGTGGATACGTCTATGCATTTTTTCGCAGGATTGAAACATTTTAGGAACATTAGGATTTTAGTAACTTTTAGAAAATCGCAAAATTCGTTTGTAATATTCCAAAAAGTTCCATCACAATCCCGAAAGTTCTGGCAAGTTCTACAAAAGAATAGTGCAATCACGTTTTGAAGCTTGGAATTGTTGGCAGTTTTCGATTTTTTGGAGCTTCAAAATTTTTTTAACATTTGGAAAAATTAGAATTTCAAAATTGCGAACAATTCTAGGGTTCTAAAATTTCATCGAATATTCGATAAATTTCAAGCTTCAGGTTGCACGATTTTGTAAAACTGCAAAAAAAACTATCACAAAATGTTCGATTCAGTATGAACCTGAGACTTATCTACGTCGAAGAAAATTGAAGAAATCAGTTTCAGAATTTAATTGATTGACATTTAGAGGGTACTAAAACGATTGATTGATATAAAGATGATTGATGGACAAATGATGATATGTGAACTCATCGCTGGTTCATTGGCAAACAAAAGTAAAATTATGAAACCGAACAGTATAAATGATTTTAAAAAACGTTGGAATTCATACATTACAATTCTTTCAATTAATTGCTGCAATTTGAAATTAATGTTTAAATTATACCATTGGATTAATAATTTTTAATTCAATCAATTTAGAATAATTGAACTACTCAGTGAACAATTACCCACAAGTAAGATATGAATTTACACTTATTTTGTTGGTACAAACCTCAAAAGTATTGAATTGTCAACGAGAAATGTGAACATTCTATTACTTAATAACGCAATAAAATATTTTATTATTAGAAAGTCAAATAAGGTTTTGCATTGATTTTTGCCAAACACTTCCTCGATATATTCGGGGACATTCAGAAAACATTTGAGATACTGGAACGGTTTCGAGCACTTTGGTACATACCTAACATCCTTTGATACATATGAATTTATTTCAACTTTGGTATACTCAAAAACACCAATTTCTGGAAGGAAAACACCGATTTTGTCGCCTCCCACAGCAACTAAGGAATTATGACTAATCTCGTTAACAAGTGCTCAGATAGCAAAAATGTTATAAAAGGTTTTTTTTTCAGATAAATCGATTTGTATCTAGTCTTATTATTTTCCCGATTTTTCGGGAAGTTATTGTAATGACCCCTAAGTCAATTTTGAACTCCCTCATGTTTTGCTACTTCGTATAGTTTAGAAGATATCGCGCGTGGAAGTAGAAGATACCTGGCGAGTGAATATGTCGACAATTACTGGAAGCATGTCAAAGAGGGGGATGATTAGGTCGGTACAGACGTAGAGTAGGTAATTATGCGGACGAATTCCAGCTGAAAATTTTTATGAGGGTTAAAAAACAAACTAAATTGATTGCGTGCACCAATCATTAGTCGCAATTGCAATTATTAATATCATTGTTGAGTTTGCTCATCACAACGGTTGCGTGCTCATGCGTAGTATATTGGAGAGGAATAAAGGTAGTAGGCTGTGCTGACTTTCCAAATCGGGAAGTTTTGTTGGTGCCCGCAATGGGCCACACACGTATTCACACTACGAGTTTATCTCATTGTTTTTTGCTATCTCTAACCGTTGTCAAGGCATTTTGCAATGGTTTTTTATGTCGGTTTCAAAATTTGAGAAAAACGTATCTTCGTGATATTCTTGAAGAGAATGTGAATGAGTTCTTCTAATTAAAATTGCAAATCTATTGACAATGTCAAATGTTATCTAACAATTTTTTTGCGTGTTCAGCATGACCTTACGCAATATTAATCATATGAGAATTGAAATAACTCCTTGTTTCATCGACAAGAATGAAAAAACGTGTCTAAAGAATGCAGCTAATGGATACACATTTCTCCACGTTCATACACGAGTTAAATAATTTCACCGGTTTCTAAGATTTGAAAAAAGTGGGAGGACCTCCTCGGAAGAATATTTCTAAAAAAATTCTCATTTATGATCTCAAGCAAATTCATTTGGGTATGTAAGTGACTAAATTCAGACAAAATAAACGGAATGTGGATGTAATCCTCGACGAGCCGCATGTGAAATGTCGAAAAAAGGGAAAATTTCATCATCCTGAAACATCTCATTTTGTCATTCTTATCGCGTATTTAGTATATTGATTTTCTTCTGAACAGTTAAAACGATTTTCCCAAATAATTTCCGGGAAGAATATTTTCCTCAACGTTTTGATTCAAAACGTTTATAAGGAAAATTTTAATTTCATGAATTTTGCTTTATTGGATAGAATTCCTCTTGTTAGTACACAACGAAGCTATCGTGAATTATCCGATAATTTTGAAGGTCTTGGGGTATTACAACTGATTAATTTTGGCGTTCGAATTACGGATAATGGGAATGACTCACAATACATCGTATTATAAGACTAAAATAAAATTGTGCAAATTCAGGAATTCAAATCCACTTGCAATCTAAATTTAATTCCTTCTAGAACCCTCAATTAAATATTTTTCCTTTTTATTTATATATCCAATATGTGCAAATTCACAAAAAAAAATTATCAAAATTTCATCAGTGGAAAATCTTTGTGCTAGTACCGAGTAAAGTCAGGTTTGTAATTTGATCGATATTCGACTGAGAAAGAATCAGGATAGAAATAGCCTTCGTAAACACAGACTCTATATCAAACTAATAGATTCAAAAAGGGAGAAAAATAAAATGTAGAGGTGTAAATAAATTTTGAAGAGATACATCAACATCTTAGGTGATATTTCATCATTTTATTGAACGTACCATGCGTAAAAATTGTAGAAAATATTTGTTTCCAATTGTAGAGTAACAGCTTTGCTTACGGCTAGTTACCTCGTTCTTGTTATGTGTTGGTCAAACTTAAAAATAGTACATCAAAGTGGTGACAGCCTGGTAAGCGGTGATGCTGTATCCCACGAAGAAGGCAAGAGCTCTGTGGGGCTGTTTGGGGACGATGGCATAGACCAGTGTGTGCACAATACGGGCCGCAACGAATGCCCTTATCAGGATCATGGCCAAAAAGTAGCTTGGTCCAGTGGTTAGCCAAATTGGAGTCATAGCAAACCAGGGTAAAATGTTCTCTAGGTCATTTCTGTGGGCTCTACGAACTCGCTCAACATCTGGATCGTCAGTTGCTAGCTTTGATTTTTTGTCAAGAATGTCTTCTGGATTGGCAAAAATCTAGAAACAATCATGAAAGGAAAAGATTATTATTATGTATTTCATGCCTAAGACTTTGAGTAAGGGGTCTCTGCGACGCAAACTGTGCTAGCGGTAGGCTTCTTCGCGCTAGGAATGAGACCAGCACCCTATGTCTTCATAACTTCCAGCCGATGATCAAAATTTTGGTTATCCAAATAGTGCTATCGTACTTCGATTTTGATACAGTTAAAAATAAAACAAAAATGAGAAGCTCAAGGTATTTGACTGGCTTGACGATTTTGTTGCGAAATTGGGAATTATCAGTAGATTAATGTCAACAGTCCATTTGCGAGATACACGCTGTTGTCAGAACACAATCGTTTCTGTTAACACGCCTGAACTGGTGCCCGACAATTAAAGTCTACACACTGGCTTTGCAGTGGCATGGTACCGCGTATTTTGCACTTTTTACCAGAGAACATATGATACTTTTTCTTGGGGAATAATTTATGATCTAGGGGAAACTTTGTACATACCCTGGCTGAGAAATAATCATCAAAAATTACAAAATTAACTGTCGCTGTCATTTCTTGCGGTTTGCGAAATTTAGGAATGCGATTTTTAAACATTAACTAGCGTCAATTGGTACGTGTAACGACCGGAAGAAAAGTCTGAATAATTTCATTTTAATCAAAAGTTCTCAATTGTTTCAAATGTGAGTTTATTCGATGACGAATGAACTCACTCAGTAGCTAATTTTTTGAAGGGCATACAAATTTTAACAGAATCTGTCGAAAAAGGAAATTCAGTTCTTGCACGAAAAATGACGCCAATGCCCTGGGAGAAAAATGCGATAAATTCTGGGCAGAATTCTGGAAATCAACCAAATATCCGTTAATATGACTCAAAACATGCTTTAAATTCAAGAGCCCACAGACAAAAAAAGAATAACGAAATATGTTTCCAAAAATGACCCATAATCTATCGAAGAAAACTCATTGCAATTGCATCAATGTTACCTGCTCCAAACTTTGCATTCTTTGAAACGAGGTTTGTTTTAAATGGCATTGAAGTGAATGCAATATTCGTACAAAATAACTAATTGTACAACGTTGTTTTCTTAAAAATGAACAAAAAAAAATTTGAAAAACACGAATTGTATCTTCAATTGAAAGTTACGTAAGATTCAAGTTTGGATTAAAAATACAATTTCATTAATATGATGGAACCTTGGATTAAAAAAATGACATAGCAATTTTGTTCACCTAGCTATTGCCTTGGCGCAATTAAAAAAACTTGATGCCTTCGAATTACCATTTACACCATTCTTATTACTATAGTTTTTTCTCAGTGCAATTTCTAACTTCATATCCGACATTTTGTTAAAACGCTTAGCCCATTGCTTTCATTGAAACATTATTGGCCCCACAATAAGAGGTTGAGCCAATGTGACCAAACTAGGGTTAAATATTCCACATGTTTTCCTCACTTAAAATCATTAAGGAGTGATTAGCATAACGGAAAATCGCAACTTTACACTTAAGGTAAGTATTGAAAAATGTTAATAATTAATTATTTTCCCGGGTCAAGGCATCAGCCTTTTCAATTGGAGGGGTCACTTTTTTCCTCCAAACAACGTATGTATACTTAGCAGTAAAAAATAGCAGAATCAAATTTTTGCGATTGCAATATTAAAAGCTCATTTCCAGCTAATTTTATATGCATTCATTAATTTTCCTGCTGGAGACGTTAATGAGAAAAACGGGTTCAAACTAGCTTAACTGTAAGCTAGCAGTAACAAATATCAAATAATTTTTTATTCATCACCAAGAGCTCAGGGAATTTAGAACTAATTAAGAGCTCACGTTTAACCTATCCACAATAAATAAAAAAAAAACAATAAATAAATGTTAATAATTTTTTTTTCTCAAAGCAAAAAAAATATGGGGAAATGTTTTTTTAAGCTGAGCGTCACACTGGCCATGCTGCGATGGTCAGTGGCTTTTAATTTTTTTTTAAATGTCGTTTTCTGCTAGAAAAGTTATTATAACAGCTGTAAATTACCTGACAGGAGTGGGGGTGGAAATATTTATCAGGCTCAGAATTACCAGCGCTTTAACTGCTTCTGATAATTACTGATGCTGAGTGAAATTATCCACCACCCACTCCACCAGCAGAGATACTTGTCTGCTCCAATAGGCCAGCGTTACACTGACCGGGCGCCATGCTCAGTGGTATTTGATTTTTATTATCTCGTTTTCTGCTAGAAAAATGATTCTCGTTGGCCCGTTGGAAGAGGCAAGTATCTCTGCTGGTGGAGTGGCTGGTGGATGATTTCACTCAGCATTAGCAATTATCAGAAGCAGTAAAAGCGCTGGTAATTCTGAGCCTGATAAATATTGTCTCCCCCACTCCTGTCAGGTAATTTACAGCTGTTATAATAACTTTTCTAGCAGAAAACGACATTAAAAAAAAATTCAAAGCCACTGACCATGGCAGCATGACCAGTGTGACGCTCAGCTTAAAAAAACATTTCCACATAATTTTTTTTTCTTTGAGAAAAAAAAGTTATTAACATTTATTTCTTGTTTTTTTTTTTAAATTTATTTTGGATAGGTTAAACATGAGCTCTTAATTAGTTCTAAATTCCCTGAGCTCTTGGGGAAAACAAAATTATTCAATTCTGTTCATAATTCATTCCCTGGCGAACGGATCGATTACAGAATCGACTTGTGCAGTATGTCGATTAGGTTTCGAGTACACATCGATCCAGATTTCTGGAATGATCGACCCACGATCGACTAAATACCGAGTCGGTTGCTGGTCGAGTGGTTTTAATTTTTTTATTTATTAATCTATCTTTTTTTTTGGACAATCGACTTGGTCTTAGGTGGATCATGAGTTGGGTTGGGGGAAAAATAAATTCTAGTCAACCGGCAATCGACCCGGTACTCAGTCGATCCTAGATCAATTATTTCAAATCAGAATCAACTTGTACTCGAAAACTAATCGACATACTGCACAAGTCGATTCTGTAATCGATCCGTTCGCCAGGGAATGAATTATGAACAGAATCGAATAATTTTGTTGCTATTGGTAGATGAGCATGTACTTGAGCAGCCTCAAAAATTGGATAAATGTTGAGAAACTAGCGGTGTCTGCATGTGTCTGCCCCACTTGGGGCACAAACAAAACTTCCCGATTTGGTATTTCGGCATAGCGTACTAAATTTATTTTTCTCCAATATACTCCGGTTGATCAGTAGTTCATACTGAAACCTTGCAGATTTGAAAATTCTAAACTGAGTCATTAATGAAGCAGATAATGATGAATATATGAGTAGATGCATGGTGAGCATGAGGATGGGACTTATGGGCGTTACTTGAGTGGGAGTGAGACGCCAATAGGAGTGCGGCCATAATGAAGACGATAACTTTAATATTTTACCCAGTGGAACAGTATAAACAATTGCAATTGTTGATAACATTGCATATACTCCACGAATGCCATCCAAAATGTAATCCGGTCCATTCTGAACGGAAATGCTTCGATTGAGACCTTCATGACCGCGCTGGGTTCATTCATTCACTTATTACATACATAATTATTGAGACTGCGATACCTCCTTAATTATGCAAATAATGGAAAAAAGTCACTCTACATAAAATGTGTATTTTCGTGTAAGGAATAGTTTTCTTGAGATAAGTTTCCCGCTAACTTCAGGATTTTACCCAGTGGAACAGTATAAATGCAAGGTTTAATAACATTGCATATACTGCACGAATGCCATTCAAAATGGCATCCGCTCGATTCTGCACGGAAATGCTCTGATTGAGACCTTCATGACAGCACTAAATTCATTCATTCATTTATTACATACATAATTGTTGAGACTGCGATACCTCCTGAACTATGCAAATTATAAAAAAAAGGCATTCTACATAAAATACGTATTTTTATATGGGGAACAACTTTTCTCATATAAATTTTGCGCTAACTCTACAAGTTTATGCAGTAGAACATTACAAACAATTGACATTATTAATAAGAATATATGTAATGAACCAATTCCATCCAAAAATTAATCAGATCTAAGTTACGTGAAGATGCTTCGGTTGAATCATTCAGTACCTCGATCGCATAATTCAGTCGCGAGACATCGTGAAAAATTTGACCACATATATACATACACACGCAAACAGACATGTGGTTTTAAATAGTCCAGAAAGGTCAGAAATACCATGAAACATGGAGATCGGATGGAAAATCGATTTTTCATTTTCGGGGGCGAAACAATAACTTTCCCTATCGGGAAGTTAAAAATCCCAAAGTTGATCTGCTTCATGCTCTTTTATACTGCGCCAGTAGGGTTAGGGCAGTTCAGCTAGCCCAAAAAAATCAGTGCAACGAAGCCGTTCAATATTTTTGCTCCTAAACACAACATGGCAAAGAAATATTCTGCAGAAATTTGAAAGATAAATTGATCTTCAATCCACGTGCTCATCTAAAAAGTATTTAAGACTCCAAGTTCTATGGTGAAGCGCAGGTGACACGTGGTTGAAATTGTTAGGGATAAAAAAAAATATGGCTATTTCTGAATTCTTACATAATAGATAATAACTGTTTCTTATCACATGCTGAGAGATGTCCAATTAATTCATATGGAATTCTCATGATTTCCCTCCAGAGCCTACGACATGCCCCCTAAGGCCGGTTTTTACTCCGCTCATGACCCTAAAGCAATTTCTCAACTTGGTGTCTGAAGGAGACTACCACACATTGAAATGTTCATAAATTTTAGTTCTCAATTTTTAGAACGAGAGAGAGTCTGCGTAACTTCAACTTAATCTTTTGGACTCCAAAACTTGCACCATAACTGATGTTAATGTACAATGGCAGTTATCCCACTTTTCCTCATCGCTAGATTCATGAATTATAGATTGTTAAATTAGTGTGTGAAGTAATGAAAGACGAACGAGAAAATGAATACGTGTCAATGCCATATTCATTGATATTGTGATGTAATAATAAGGAATATCACCTTTTTGCTGAATCGCTGTCTCCCGGTCAAGAGAGCCATTACCAGGACTTTTAGCACCAAAATAGTGCCCCAGAATGCGAACTCCTTCAATAAATCTTCTCTGATGACAATCATGTCTGAATTTTGTATTTTGAAAATTATTGGCAGAAATGTTCAGCGTTTAACCTGGTCTAACCGTTGACTGCTGTAAGATAAGAAACCGGCGAGTCACGCAGTTTCATGTTTAACATGTTCCGAAGTTCATCCCCACTCTGAGCCCCCGGATCTGTCTCCACCAATCGCGGAAGACTTTAGAGGAGTTAGACAAGAAGTGGCGATGGAAAATGATTTTCAAAAACATCCGGCATTGACCTTCGGTCTCTGGTCTTTGACCTTTGAACAAGTGTCAGTTTTGGCGGGAAAATTTCAATTACTGCGACCTTCACCGGCAAAATATTGTACCCGGCCCACCGTGCAGAAGTAAACGTGATCTTTGCGCATGCGCTCCGTTGCCAAATAGGCCAATTTGCCGTTCGAGGCAACGGCAAAGTTTAGTTTCCCACGGCTAGTCCGGAAGTGTACTATATATATATTTGCGCCGCTTCAAGAGGCTATAGTTACCGTCAGATGAAAAATTTTAATCGAAGTTTTTTCATAGGGGAAATCTTTTATTCTGAAAAATGGAAACTGTTATATCGTGTATGATACAGTTATGGACGAAGTAAGAACTCAGTTTTTGAACAGAAATGATTTCACCCTGGAAACAATTTTGATTGAAAGTTTTGCCACCGATGGTAAGTATCTCTCAGAATTCGGGTTACCATCAGAGTTGAAATCTTCAATGCAATTATTTTGTAGGGTGAATCATCCATTTTGAGATAAATTACTTTATACTCGCTTGATTTGTATAGAATGTATGAATGTTTAATTCACAAAATTATCGTTTTACGCTAAAGAATAATTGGATTGAAATAGTCGACTCTCATGGTAACCATTGCCGGGGTTATATCGTGTTCTAATCGAAATCTGATGTGCCCAAATTAGCTAAATGGGTATAGAATTCTCATGAAGTTCTAGGCTCCACAGCGTGATAATTTCTTCATCCGGATTTTCTAGTAACATCGAATTGATTACTCACACCCGGGTAGTTATTTTCCCGCCCTATTCTACCATTCTGACTTGAACTTTCCGGATCGCCGCTAGATAGTGCGCATTGGAGAGTTTCGTTAAGCATCTTTGACCATTAGGAAGGAGGGGAAGGAGACTTTCGAACGGAGCTTTGCCTACGGTGAAACCATGGAGTATAGAGCCTGAGCTTGCAAGCTCAAAGTCAAGCTCGTATCAGATGTGCCCCTCAGAACCCTACAACTTTCATATGAAGCATTTTTTCATTTATCCATTATTTTAGGAGTTATTCAGGCGTACTGGTTTAAATGGGACAGCCTGTATATTGATGGTGGTCAATTATGACCAGATCAATGACCCTTTCTATTAATTAGGAGTGTGAACGTTCCATGGAGTTCTTTGCATTTATCTTGGTGCTCTTGTGAAGCAAAAGGTTAAAACATATTTTCAAATGTGTTCACCCGTTGATCCAAACTGGGTATTTTCGAACAGGAAATATATGTCATTTCATAATTTGCAGGTCCCAGAAATAGCAAAGACTGTCATAGAGTTGTTGGGAATCATCTTCAACCTATTCCGTAAGCGTATGTGAAGTGTCGGACATTTGAATAATTAAAAACAAAAATGCAAAAGCTATTCATGAATATTTCAATAACATTGGTCCACTGTAATTCGATGCGACATTCATGGGGTTTCACACAAATCCAGAATAAAATTGTTTCAGAATAATGGAATTTCGCTCTTTGATGAGATTACAAGGTACTACTGAATTTGTACATGTTTGTATCATTCAGAGTGCCGATTACTTATTACTAAAAAGGTGAAAATCGTGGAAAGTTGTCCAATTGTTCGGAAAGTAATGTTTAAAAAGTATTATTTTTCTCAATTATTAGTGCTCCGAATTTGACAAAATTTATTCTTCTCTCTCCCGTCACTAACCACCTTCGTCCATTCCAGTGCCAGGCGATTGACAGCGGAACCCCTTTAATTTAGCATGGCCAGGTGAATGAATTTCGAGAGATTGTATAACTAATCATCAGAGTTCTGATTGTCACGTGCAATGGTTGTACAACATCCCTCGCTGTGTTCTTGATCGTCTAGCTTCACATGATATAGCAGCTGCCATACTCAAACTATTAATCAACTGGGTTTTAACAGCCCGATAATGAAGTTACTCTTTTCCCTCTGAAAATGACGATTCGATTTTTTATCAGATCTCCACGTTTCTGGGCATTTCCAAGAGTCTTTCGGATAATGTGGATTATGTCTCTCTTGGGCTCCCCACGGTAGCTGCTCTGCAGCATTTCTTCGAAAGAGACCACTGGACACCCATCCAACCGGTTGGCGCCGATCATTTGGGCCATCGTATTTCTGAATACATGGTAAACCTCCAGTAACCCCTGATGCCGCCCCCCCCTTCTGCGTCGGATTACGTTAGGTTCCCGCACGGCCCTGCGGTCTCATTTTATGGGTACCGCCAATAGCCCACACAGAACGTTCCTGCTATCGGTCGGAATCCATGAGAAAATATTTCATCATGAGAGAGACATTCTCCGGAGGCCGAAAGCGAAGTCAGCACCTTCGAAGTAATAGGCAGACGTTCTACCGATTACACACTTCGATTGTGTGTGTGGTGTTTGTATCTAGTCAAAATTTGCCAATACCTTCTCCAGCGCCAATTATGCAATCAATGCACGGAGGTTTATTTATGAATAACAAAATGTTTCATCTGAACTTATGATTTAATAGTTGTACGGGGTTTTTGTAAGTCAATGGCGATTTCGTTTATCTCGATTTTTAATAGAAGGTTTTTCAGAAATATCATATACCCCATAAAACAACTAACAAAATTCAGATTATGACAATTTTCATGTCACTGATTTTACAAACTCAGGGTACAAACAAACGGGGTAGAACGATGGGGCCGGGTAGCGATCATAGAAGGGTGGAAGGGAAAAAATAAGTGGGACAATTGAGAAATTCCATTGCTCCACCCCTCGAGGAGATCCGTCTTGAACTTACAGAGGGCCGATTCTATTTCTACGACAGGATAAAGAATCTGTACTCATAGATAATATCCATTGCCACCGATAGGGTAAACTTTATCTAGCCGTAGCCGGATTGTTTCATTCAGATTTGAAGAAGACAAATTTTTCAGCTCGAGTAATTGTACAAGTTGGCAACGGCGAATTCAGAAATTCACTGAACTTCAGTACTCGAACTGGACGGCGACGCGCCGCTGTACCGTTTTGTTATTGAAAAAAACATTTTCTCGTTGTTTTCATTGTGAATCTGTCTAAGGAACAACAGTGGACAAAATCATGGGAAATCAATGAGAAGCGGCGCTGTGCTCATTATGCGAGTTCAGAAGGGATGATTATTTATCTATGGGCTGCAATAAAAATCTTATGCCGATATGACAGTGTGTTCCTATAGAATTTCTCTATAGTTGTGAAGAATTGGGAGCTTCTCCATAGACGTTTTCTCCAAAATCGTTTGAACGAATATATATGACAGCTATAGAATCCTTCATAGGAAATATTATATAGAAAAATATGTCCAAGACTGTTCTATTATTTCAATCGTGGAGCAATTTTCCAAAATTGACATAGGATACGTGTCTTATAGAATTATCTGTCGTATAGTAATCCTATACGGTTCTATATGCTATTGCGGTTTTTGTGGAGAGCCCATGTAGGATACTTAATAAAAACTAGTGGTGTGCAAATGTGTGTGCCCCATGCGGGGCACAAACAAAACTTCCCGATTTGGTATTTCAGCACAGCATAAGCATGCAACCATGCTGATGAGCAAACTCAACAGTGATATCAATAATTGACCCTTGTGACTAAGAATTACTGCACGCGATCGATTTAGTTTGATTTTTAAGCCGCATAAAAATATTCAACTGAAATTCGTCCGCATAGTTACCCTCTCTACCTCTGTACGTTTCTAATTATCCCGCTCTTTGAGATCCTTCGCGCAATTGTCGACATATTCATTCGCCAAGTATATTCTAGTTCAACTCGCGATATGTGTTAACCTATATTGAAAAAAGTCATACTGAATGTGCATTGTTGTGTAAGGAACGACCCTGGTGATATGCATTGTTCCCGTATTTTAAATTGCTCGGACGACCATACCTCCTTAATTATGCAAATTATGGAAAAAAGTCATTTCATGTAAAAGTATTTTCATATAAGGAATAATTTTCTTCAGATAAATTTCCCACTAACTTTAATATTTTACCCAGTGGAATCGTATAAACAATTGCAATTGTTGCACAAATGCCATCCAAAATGTAATCCGCTCCATTCTGAACGGAAAGGTTTCGATTGAGACCTTTATGACAGCGCTGGGTTCATTCATTTACTTATTACATACATAATTGTTGAGACGGCCATACCCCCTTAATTATGCAAATTATGGAAAAAAGTTATTCTACATAAAATATGTATTTTCATATAAAGAATTGTTTTTTTCAGATAAGTTTCCCGCTAACTTTAATATTTTACGCAGTGGAACCGTATAAACAATTGCAATTGTTAATAACTTTGCATATATTCCACGAATGCCATCCAAAATGTAATTCGCTCGATTCTGAACGGAAGTGCTCCCATTGAGACCTTCATGGCAGCACTGGATTCATACATTCACTCATTACATACATAATTGTTGAGACGATACCTCGTTAATTATGCAAATTATCGAAAAAAGTAATTTACATGAAATACGTATTTTTATATGGGGAACAACTTTTCTTATATAAATTTTGCGCTAACTCTCATAGTTTATGGATGACCGTTGATTAACCCGATTTGCGATTTTTGGCCTTTCGATTTTCTGGAAATTATTAAAAACTGCTGACTGGATTCCTCCCAGAATCTAATCAGCACTAAGGTACATGAAGACTCATCGATCGAAAAAAAAAATTAATGGAATCGGGCAATAGTTTTCAAGAAATCGCTGACGAAAAATTTGGGCACATATGTACGAACACACACACACACATACAGACATTTTCCCAAAAATAGTCTAGAATGATTCGGGACACCTTGAAACGTGGAGATTTGGTGAAAATCCGATTTTCGAGGCGATTACAATAACTTCCCTATATCGGGAATTTTAAAATTAAAAAAAAAAATTTTACCTGCAGAAGGATCTTATACAGTGTTTTGAATACGAGTTGGTCTCTATATGATATGCATCACTTTTTGGTTCTCCTTACGAATATTTAGTACCCTCAAATTCAAATTATTCCGCTCAGTTTACGGCCGCCAGCATCTTTACGACGCTTGAGTGCTTCAACACATGGATTACGACATTGGTGTATTTTTCTTTAAGTCTCGTACATTTCAAGTATGGAAGTCAAGTGAGAAAATTCCCTCTTTGGAGTCACTACCGAGACTGTTTAAAAATTGAATGTCCTGGTCAGTTTAGAGTACCCAGAAAATGCTTTGACGACGGTCTCTGTCCGCCTAGAAACCCATACGTGAAAGTTTTTAGTGCGGTGGACTATCTCAGAATGTGCAGGATTTGCAAGGAATGGCTGGTAGCCACAGTGATAAAAATATGAAAAATGTCATAAGAAAATCCCAGCTAAATTTCACCCCCGTCTTATAATCAAGATGGATGACTCTGGTAGACGAAAAATTCATACATGGATATAGAAAAGTATGAAAAAAAGCTTTCATTTGATGAAGTAATTTTATTTAGGAATATGGATTTGATCGGCGATGAATACATATTATCATAGAACTGACAAGGCCGAGTGAGCAGCGTCCAAAATGGCGTTGGGGGAAGCCGGTTCAAACCCCGGCGGTGGGCGATTTGGAGTTTTTCTTCCGGCCTTGATTCACTTCTGGTCAGACAATTGTCTGGTCTTACTACTGAACGGGAATCCCGTAAAATATATGACTGTACTATCTGACGTGCTTCAACGTTCTCTCAAATGCTAAGCAGAAATCAAACGCTGTATAGTTGTGAATTCGAAAGGGTAGACGAATAATATGTACGGATTGAACTGTACTATTTAAGGTGCTCCATGGACTCTAAGCAGAGATCAAATGCTGGGAAGTCATTCTCGAGTGTGTTTTGGGCGGCCGCATGACGGGTCGTCGCATGCGATCAGCTGCAAGTGATCTCCGCGCCGTCGAATGCGATTTCAATGGCACATGCGATTTGTGGGATCGCATGCGACATTGTTTTCATCCCAAGTGTCACGCGGAACAGCTGAGCTTAACCTCGCTCCCCTCATAATTCTACCCAATTTGTTCAGTTTTAGCGTAAAAGTTAGGGGTAAATGTCAGTGAACAATAAGATCAGATACATGTCAAAGGAAATAAAACAAGAAAAAGAGGATACTCAGTCACGAAATATTACTGACAGCTAGAAATGGTTCTGATGGTCGAAAAAGCTGGACAAATTGGTCATCCGGGAGCTCGAATGGATCATATCGGTTATGCACAATGCGTGGTTTACTTTGAGTCTCCGAAATCAAGCCAAATAAATAAGGAGCATAATCCATTTGTAAGGTTTTTTTCAATATTGCATGTGATGTATTAAAAGGTTCTTTATCCCAATCTTGGGTTTACTATGAAAACTGAACAAATTCGGTAGAATTATGAGGGGAGCGAGGTTAAGCTCAGCTATTCCGCGTGACACTTCAGATGAAAACAATGTCGCATGCGAGCCCAAAAGCGATCGCATGAAAGCCGCATCACTTGCGACGACCCGTCATGCGGCCGCCCAAAACACACTCGAGAATGACCTCCCTGTACCGTTTAAAAGTCGGAAGTATAGACGAATAGAACGAGTGGATCCGTGAATAAATAACTAAATGCATCGGTTTGCTAAAGGGAATTGTAATTTTAATTAAACATTTGTCGTTGCACTCGGCTGAAAATTGTTCGAATCTTCCCAAATAATTTCGTCAAGAAACACCAGAATGGTAACCTGGTTGCTGACGAGAATGCTAAATGTCATTCTTTCATGCAATCTCATAATTTCTCTTTCATTGTTTCAAAATTTCCGTTAAACAATTTATCTATTGTATTGTAAACAATTTGTGAACAATTTGTCTCTACGGAAAGAATATTGTTTGTAGTCATTTCTGGGATATTTCTCGGCCTCCGAGTGGATCCGGATAGAGTGATATAATTTTGGTTTCTTTAGAAGGTAGAGGCACGTGAAAATTGTAATTTGAACATGAATTTTATTTTACTGCTTTTAGCAAAACGACCGAACGTCTTAAATGTCATAAACGTGATCAATAATTTGTAATTCGATGTCATCATTTACTCATTTTCTACCTAAATACTTTATAAGAAGCTCCGGATTAGCCTGAAATATGCATCTCAGGGCAGAACGTTGAATTCTCCGATTACCGATATTTTTCAATATAAAAAAGCACTCTTGAGTGGCTTTTCGACGCAGCAGGGGCACAAGGATGCTTCAAGACATAAATTTTACGACCCCAACCATGAATCTCACCCCTACCCTACCTCGCCCCGATAATTTTCATCCCGCTGAGAGAGTAAAACTGAATTTTCTCCATTTTTATCCTCTTGAAAGAGGGCGGATAAACCTAAAATTTTGCAATATTTAGAATGTCAATATTTGCACGTTGTAAAGTGAAGGATATGTTATGATGCAGAGTGATAATGTTTACTTTGGGAATTTCCCAATTGTCTTTCATTCATACTTTTTCTTATGAAAAGTTTCCCCTAAAATAAGTTATTCGCTTTTCAAAGTTGGATTTAGCTTACCCAAAATATAGGTTGTTCGAAATTTATTCTGTTTTCCTAATTACCGGAAATTGGTAAAAACACTTGGCGGACAATTATAATTATAACTTGCAGTATATTGTCTTCTGCGGTACGTGGCATCAACTGCTATATTCGGTGATAGTAAATGAATCAACGACAAATGCAGCCGAACAAGGTTTACCAGATATCGATTCGTTAACAGTTATGGAATGGACACTCGGGAATACTTAATCGACCCGAATGCTCCAACCAAATCTGTCTTTTACCACTAACTAATCTATGCAATCAAGCTAACAATAACTAAAAATATGGCTTCTGACGTATGACATTTGAGCACTGGGATGGATGACCCTTAAAAGTCACCTGTGACTTTAGTACCATCAATCACAATAAATTGATAGACGGGATGTAGGTGACCCGTGACGAGTTGAATCAATATTTTACCGATGTGTGTATGTTTTTGACGGCTGGGGCCGACCTTCGCCATCGTATTGGTAAGCACAGGGTGAACCTCCCGAAACCCCCGTGGGTGATCAGAAGATCTAAAAAAATATTTCTATCACTATAGATCTCCTTAAGTCACGAAAGAAAATGTACCAAAATTTATTGAGCCGTAGTATGTATGCTGAGCACAGTCTCCTCAGTGTTATCAGATATATATAATCAAAATGAGAGACGAAATTCAGATTTACTTTTGACTAATGAGAGACCCCTTCCGTTTTTCAAACTATACGCTGCTCGAGTCCTGAACGTGCCATCCTCCGGTAGCTGAGCAGTGGAGTGGGGAGAGCGGCTCATCGTTCAATGGATTAAATAATTTTGCAGCGAATGCAACTTTACAATGAAAATTTTTTTGGTTATTTCACCCTCAAGCTGTTCCTTTATGCTGCTGTCACACACACACACACACATACTATCGCAAAACCATGTGAGAAGAGGATATACAATATTGGGAAAAGTAAAAATTTAATGATCATTTTCGGGGTCACTGTAATAAATTCATTTGTCGGTGAGTTAAAAATGAAATGAAAATTCGAATAATTGGATAGCAGTGCTCGATTAAGCAGCACAACAGTCCATTAGCATTGTGAATATCAAGTATAAGCGTTAATTGGAGCACAAGTTGACAGCGGTAATACTGACAATGGGGTTCAACTCATCTAAATCCGCCCCAGACTGGAATTATTTCGGTCAGCATCGATTCACACTGTGAGCACCCGACAAAGACAAAAGGAGAGAGAGAGAGAGGGAGGAGGAGAATCTTGGGGGACGTCGGGCATCGATGAATATTTCATTGACACGTCTCGCCCCCGGTATTCTCCTCTATTTCAGGTGCCTCCTCATCGCTCTTTAAAACCACTGAGAATACCGCCTCCGCCTATTTGGTCCTTACATTTTTTCCTCTTCTTCTTCCCCCCCCCTCCCCCCCAAGCAATAAAAACCAAGAAATAATCTCTGTACTTTGATCTTGGAATAACAAATGATTTCTCCATGAACATCTAAGTGAAATACCCTCTTTAACTTTTTCTTTTTCTCCATTTTCCTTTCACTTTATTCTCCTGGTAACATGTTTTATCTACGTTTACCGTGGGAGAATTATCAAATTTTCATAACTCCAGTCCTTGGTGCTTTTTAAAGCCCACGGAAAGAAGTGCTACTGGGTTGGGGACGAAGGAAAAAAAGACATCATCTCCATTTCGTCTGTCTCGTTCGCTCCCTAAAAATGAAGCCATAAAATATCTCGCTGGTTCAATCCAACAATAACTCTCGTCATTCTTTGCTTTTTGTTTTTCGTTTACTCCAAAAATATACTTGAGATTGGGATTTGTCGAGGAGGGGAGGGGGGAATGGAAGGAAAACGGTCGGGGCCACTGAGAAGGACTCTCTCGTCGCGGAAAATTGCTGAAGCAATTTTTCCAAGGAATACCGAGCAATTTGTTTTGACCCGTACAATTTTCTCTCAGCCTCTATGTTATTATATAGAGTGGGATCCTCATACACGTGATCCTTGCCCAATTTTAGCCGCCGTATGTGAACTATGCATGCAGAATAATGAATCTCTCGCAGATAATTCCTCGAAAATATCCAATCAATTAAATTTCAACTTGTAATGTTCTGCATTGACAGGTCTCTATTTTTATTTCGATCATCCCCGTAACATCGCATTTCACCTCATAAAGTATTGTCCCGGGATATTTACCCCTTTTTGTACACGGTACATACCTCAACGAGTCCAATCAAACTGAACATGCGTGGACAAGGTACATGTGTACAAGCCCAGTAAATTCATTTGAAATGGCCCGAAGCATTGTTCGCTAGCAGTAGATACTGATTGCATTTTCTAAGGAGGGGCGGGACTGTCTACCTCTTTTTCCCCAGTGATGTTGGCATATAATCTTTGCCAGCAGAAAATAGAGGAGTGAGGGAATTGAATTTTTCTCCTTGAGCGAACAGCATCAGTCTCCATCCGAACATGGGAAAATTCCTGACATTCCGAAATTATGGGAATCGTCAGACACGTTGGACTCATCTGACTCTAAATGAAACGCTGCATTTTACTCACTCACAATGCACAATCTTTATCTACGTCATTCGACAGCCTGCTTACGGTATAAATAAGTACAAGCAGAGAAAATTTCAACAGAAAATAATCGTCAATTTTGCGTAGCAATTACGGTTTGAAACTAAATTCTAATTAAAATTAAGTTCAATAAAAATTACGGAGCGCAATGACACTTTTAGGCTTGTTTATAGTAAATTTTATAAATGGTTTTATATTAAACTGTTTGGCACTCTTATCTAGTGACGTCAGTTTACCACGTCAGTTACCCTAGTCATTCTTGGTTCAAAAAGTGGGGAACTAAATCAAGATTACTGTAGCATACATAACTCAGAACCGACCAACTGGTCCCTTTTCAATTGAGGAGGGAAATGGGACTGATCACGACTACAGGAAATCACGACTGCCTTAAAAAACCACGGAAAGGCAAACTTGGTCGGTTCGGCTTATATAATCATTAAGCGTGCCACCTTGCAGCATGTGATATTGATATCGCAAGTGAAACGCTGATTCAGAAAATACGTGAAGTGAATTAAACTGCTGTTGAGTTCTTGACTTTTTAGTCTAATCAAATGTGCAAATGTCACAACTAGAACGCTGATTCAGAAAATGTATGAAGGACATTAGCCCCGCAGGTGGGACGTCCATTTTTTTCGGTTCGATCTGATTTAGGATATACGAGCGACCTCTGTTGGCGTTGCCAATGCCCGCCGACTTTTTCCTAACCTATACTGCGTTCATACAGTTCCAACTGATGACCATAATGCCCTATGGAGATTATATTCTTCCGTTTATCCAGGACGTGGAGGGAAACCATGGACAACCTCAATTGCTACAGCAGCTTCTGAAATGTTATTTAATGCGCGCCGAGCTTAAAGTCAGAAGGGGCCTGAGGCCTGACCGTGGAGGTCCCTGTTACGGCACACTTTCGAACTGACCCACGAGGAAAGGTTCGAATTTCTACAATACTATACGAAAATCATCCAGTGTTCGATTTTTACATGATATATGGGATGGCTTAAACCTAACAACATTCGACTTTGGTTGAAATTAGTCTCAGTTAATTAATAAAGGCGTGAAAAAACCAAATAGTCGAATGTCCCAGTATCGGCACAAAAAATGCGAACGTCCCAGTATCGGCACAATATGGTGTCGTGGCGGTCGGTGCAAAAATATAACTTCGTTTCTTGGGAGTAAAAATTGGAATAGAAGAAATTGGAAGTAAAATAATCGGAAAATCGTAAATTGCAGAAGTGAACATGGAAAAATTGAAAAAAATGAAAACAAGAAAATTGAAAATTTATTAATTGAAACATCAATCAACTAATATTAAGAAGTCCAAACTTTAATAACTTACAATTCAAAATCGAAAAATGACTTTAACATGCAGAATTCGAAACTTATAATTACAAACTTGAATATTTAAAATGGAAAGAACCAACTTTAAAACTTTTCTGTTTAAATTGAAAAATTTGTAGATAAAAAATCAATGGTTGTTTCGCTCACAAATCCATAAATTAAATTGATGTTATTTCGCAAATTAAAAAATGAGACAAAAGTCTGGATTTTTTTTCTATATCATTTATTATCACTAGTTAGCTATTTCTACCCAAATCCTGATTTATTCAACTTGTAATACCAAATGTTTGACAGTTGATGTTATAGAGAATTGGAAAAAATCTGTGTCAGTTTACCCGGACAAGTCGTGATTTCTGGGGGTGTCCTAGTATCAGCACAGTGATTTTTCAATTCTAGGCATATGTTAGCTACTTGAGATGAGCCAAAAAATGTCTTTTGTCTATATAATAATAGAAAAAAAATGTTAAAATTGATAATTTCCATACATTTTGTTGTTTATGTGCACTCAACTGATGTGCGATCAGGAGCCATTGGCGCAAGTGCCGTGAATAAAACTCGTCACTGCAGAGGCGCGCGCCAAAAAAAAGGAATTCAAATATTTATAATTATCTAGGACTCCCAATTCGTTGTTCAATCGGTGAAAACATTTTTTTCCTTCCCGTTAGTATATAGTAGTCAATGGGGGGGGGGGGGGGGGGGGGGGGCAGTTCTGAACTTTTCTCTCCGTGTGGGGCCGATCCAAACCATCGTATTTATAAACACAGGTTAAACCTCCAGAAACCTTCTTGCTGAAGCCCCCTGGTACTTTTCCACTGGACAATTTAAAGTCATGCCTACTGCCTAGTTTAATATACATCAGGCGTGTGTTTACAACAGAGTCGAAGTTCAATAATACTACGGTATCGTATATTGCATACGCTTAGCTTTATGCACTTGGATGTTACTTTACGCGGCCTTGAACCAATAAAACCAATGCTACTCCTTCTCCTAGCTTGTGAAGTAAACTTGCCTGTATTTATACACGCACAGATAGCAAACTCCAGTCAATTTCTTTCTCTATCACTGTTCTGCCCTCGTAGTTTGTAATTTCGCATCAGTAGCATAGAAGTATGAAATGCTGTAACAAAAATTTTGACAGTTGTTGGTTGTTACGTGATCTAGCTGAGTGAAATATAGTGAAGCCATTGAAAAAATTTGGAAGAATACGGTCAATGTAGTTGCAAAGGGAAATCTTGACATGAACCAAGTCCCTACTGATTTACAAGAGATGAATGATCATACAGCTGCTAGATCATGGCTTTAACATAAATTCATCGCATGGCATGGCGTGAAATGCAAAGACGTCTGTCGAAAATTGAAAATGTTCATGTGGACAGTCGTTCCTAGATTCAGTTTACAGAGATGTTGGAATTTCACATATACTACCCATGATCCACGAAGTTTTTCATGCGATCAGTAATTTGACATATTTTTCCTATCAAGTTGAAAACGACCTGCAGCATTGGCTTCGATTTTAAGTGAATTGCTTAATTACCTGATTGCCTAATTATTACACTTTTCAATATATAAATTTTTGTTATATTCGCGGCAACTGACACGTTGAATGTTAAATACATGTGAACCTGTTAGCTGTCAATAATAGGACGAGCGTGACACCTGCCTATGCTTTTGAAGCTCACGAGTGAATTCGGGACGGACATAATTCGTTATCCGAATCGTCCGAAATCGAGCCTCCGGCGAACGTTTCTCGCCCATGTATGGAGCTCACGGGAGCAGATTCGGCGAACGAAATTCGTCGCTCGTCGTCCTTCAAGACGGTGTGATAAGGGCGTTTGTCGCGTAGCATCCCGACTAGAAATTCAGATAAGTGTAAAGTAAGGCCCTGACCAGGGTGCCGTATTCTGCACATACGGTCCTCATCCGGCAAAAAAGACCATGGCTTACGTAGGCCCGATACGGGGTGAAACGCTATGTGTCATGCCCGGGCCTGGTCATGTTTGACTAAAGAAGGGCCGGATAAGTAATACAAGTTCAGGGCCGGATGAGAACCACAATTTGAGGGCCGGATGAGGTTAAGGACTTCGGGGCTGGGAGAGGATAGCGAGGTTAGGGCCGGGAGAGGATATCCCCCTCAATAAGAAATAGAAAAAAATCATCATTTAGTCGACTTTATTGATTGGATGCTGTTAGTGAAAATTAGTTTCATACTTCCAATTGGGGAACAAGTATTAAAATGTATCTTACATTATATATAATAGGCAAATATTTAGTCCTGAACATTGCAAGTATGCATATATTTTTGCATATTGAGATTACTTCTTGATCCAGATTCTGCCATACGAATATTTTTTCGTTTTTTTGTTTGCTTTTTTTTGTCTCCGTCCTTCCTGCATCGGTCGGAATCCATGAGAAAATATTTTTGAAAAATATCCTCCGGCGGCCGGGCGCGAACCTAGGATCTTTGGAGTAGTAGGCAGATACTCTACCATTACGCCTAAGCCCCGACACTACCATACGCATATTGAATTTTTCAGTTCGTTCATCTCGCTTTTAGTTTATTGCTATAACTTTAAAAAAAATACGAAAATCAATTTCGTTGAATACTATATATTTGTAAAGGAAACAAATCGACAAAGAATAATAAACATTTAAACTGGAACTCGATTCGGCTTGTCTTAGTTCTCTTTTACCAGGATCTGGTGGATTGTGAATTATATTCATCTGCACCCACTTGCCCGACTTTCACGCCGACAGAGCCCACTCGTGCTTTACGGATGCCTTGCTTCCGGATACCGTATTTCAGCCGGATCAAGACCTGAGTAACTCGAAAATGGCACGCCGTGGTCCGCCATGGTTGATACGGCCAGAAGCAGGCCTTGATTAAGTATGCCTGTCTCCGGATTACCAGATTTGTACGCTATCTCGGCCACCTGTGGCATCAAGCAGGGTCACTGACGAAAACCGGACTTGGCATGCCTTACTTCTTCCTTGGCCAGACCTGATCATGTTTAACGGACAGAAACCTTACCCAGTATGCAACAAGACCGTATGAAGGGCGCCTGAGCTCAGCCGTGTTCCGGTATTCCGTATTTCTGCCGGATCCAGACCGGGTCTGTATAAAACCGGCATGCCGTGGCGCGGCACGGTCGACACAGTCGAAGTCCGGTCCTGACCCGGCATGCCTGACTCCGGATTCCCGAACCTATGACTAATATGGCCCGGATGTGACATCAAACCTGCCGGGCAAATTTTCTGGTCGGGATGTTCGCAGTTCAATTCGCTGCGGTGTGGTAGCGATAAATACCGTTGAGCGAAAACAAAACACTTGTGTATTCGCGGTTGACAGATCAAAACTTACAAGTTTATGAATATTGTTAATTATAACCTTTTCATCGTTTGTATATTTTGCTTTTACAAACTATTGTTTTGGGCACAGTTGAATAGATTCCTTTGAACATATGATGAAAACCTAACAAATCAAACGTTCCTATTCGCACTGGGAAGTTACTGATTCAATCCGTTGAGGGTCCCACATACACATCTCAATTATTGTTTTTCGAACTGCAATCACACATGCAGGAGAAGGGGATAGTGTGTCAATCTTTTCTGCTTTTCAATTAACTTAGTTCGCTTCTCCATTTACACAGAAGTATAATACTCTTGATTCAAGTCACCTGACTTGAAAGTTTTGTACATTCCATATAAGTATTGTTCCATCAATAAACACCAGTATAGAACTATAACTATATAATTCAATATTCCATAAACTACTCACGCAAGGATTGGATGATTTTACAAGTGTCTCATCAATATCTACTTTTCCCATTTTCCACCGTGCAACTTATCCAAATATCCCAGAAACTTCAGCCAAAATCCACTTTTTATCGCATTGTTCTTCTCCAATGCGAAGAGACAAGAAAAAAGCCCCAATCAACATCTCAGATTGCGGTGCTACGTGCCCTGTATACTCTACTCGTCGAATAACCCAGAAATGGCCAAGCAGTTGTAACATATCCCCCAGTACTATAACCCAGTGGGTTTCTTGATTAGATATGAACAGTAGAGCACTCATCTCGTCTCCCTCTTCCACTTCTAAACTTTTCATTATTAATTTCGCTCGTGGCAGTTTCCTTTAATTATGCCCACTGGCATAACGCAAGTGGAGCCAAACCGACTGGCGTTATTCTCAGAGGCGGACAAGGTCTACACTCTGTTTTCAGCCCAATACACAATGGCATCCACCCTCATGCCTGATATAATGGAAGCACTGTGACGAATTCACTTCACTAACTCTACTATTCTACTTGTTCCCTAGAGTCTATTCTCATTTGAACTCAACTGACGCTTTCCTCGTCAGTATTCAAGTCTGTATTTGCAATTGCTCTTTTCCAACTACACAATGGCTGTCCAATATAAACAATTAGTCAATTTGCGTATATTGTCCTCCGGAGAATCATCAAGAGTCAAGGATAGGTGAGAAACTTGAGCCATTCTTTCGACCATGTGAAAGTCAAATTTATTAGAAGAACTGGTGGTGTGAACATGCGAGCACAAACATAACTTCCCGATTTCGTATTTTAACACGGCGTACTAAATTTATTCTCCTCCAATATGACCCGGTTAATTACTGTGACCCCCGTTAGTGTCACAACGAAAACTTGCAGATTTGAGAACTCTAAACTGACTCATCTATGAAGCAGACACTTATGAATATTCGAGTAGATGCATGGTGAGCATGAGGATGAGACTTATGCGCGTTACTTGAATGAGAGTGAGACGCCAACATCCGCCATACGTTCTTAATTATGATAATCAGGGAAAAAATCCATCAGAAATTAAAGGTGCATTTCCGCTCACAGACCAAATTTCATTTAACACTATCTACCGTATCTCTTACCGTTTTCCCCATAGACTGTAATGGACACTTGAATTTGTTAATAACAATGTATATACAGCTCCACTTTATCTGGAATCTTGGACCCTCCCTTCTCCATGGAAATACTGTGATTGCAACCCTAATGACGACCGTGATTCGTACACTTATTAAAATAATGATTGTTCACGCGACCATACCTCCTTAATTATGCAAATTATAGAAAACAATCATTTCACATAAAATGTGTATTTCCAAATAGGGAATAGTTTTCGTAGAAGCAGTTTCCCGATAACTTCACTATTATACGCAGTGGAATAGTATAAACAATGGCAACTGTTAAGAACAGTGCATATAGTGCACGAATGCCATCCCAAATGTAATCCGCTATATTTGGCATGGAGGGGCATTTGATTGGGACCGCCCTGACAGCGCTGGGTTCATTCGTTCACTTATTACATACATAAATGTTGCGACGGCCATACCTTCTTAATTATGCAGATTATTGAAAAAAGTAATGTTATGGGGAACAACTTTTCTCGTATAAATTTGGCGCTAACTTTGATAGCTTATGCTGCAGAACATTAAAAACAATTGAAATTGTTAATAACAATATATATACTGCACCAATTCCATCCAAAATCTAATCAGTTCTAAGTTATATGGAAACGTTTCGAATCTGACCTTGATAACTTCCATAACTTCATTCGTTCAAGATACGCCGTTGCGCAAAATTTTGTACACATACATATAGATACACCCACACACACACACACCCACAAACGCCAACTCAGAATTTATCGGGGATCATTTTGGTATACTTAAAATTCTAGCCACATGATGAAACAACGAATTTGGATTTCGGGGGCATTACAATAACTTCCTGAAAAATCGGGAAGTTAAGAATGATGATTACTGAGATCGCTCTTTGTGGGTTGCAGGAATAACTTGGCGCTAGGTGTACATTCGCAAGTTTATTTGTGTTCTTGATGTATGTATGTGCTTTCATAATCATGTATATCCTCATGGATTCGATAGCAAGAATACTCCATGTGTGCTATCGGCGGTACTCACAAATGGGAGTGCAAGATCAGGCGGGAACTTAACCCGTTACGCGGAGGAGGTGAGGGAGGGAGGGCTCATAGACGCCCGCGACTGTACTACGGGAGTTCCTGGCGGATTACCTTGTGTTTAGAAATCCGACGGTTTGAATAGCGGGAGTCGACCATAGCCGTTTGGATGGGTGTCCATAGCACTCCCCACAGCTACTGTGGGGAGTACAAGAGAGAGTTATCGAAGGGAGAGAAGGAAACATATAGACGCACATACACACTACATGTTGCTGAAAACTTGAAAATTTGAGTGCATGGCATAAAATGCCGGGAGAATAGATTTTGTCATAAGGCCAATAAGCGGGGTCTGTTGGATGTGTTGGATAGCGAACGATCTGAAGGTCAGTCCGGCGAACTCATACGAGTCCAAGAGTGATAAGGCTGAGTTCAAAATGAGCGTGGCGGACGCAGATGTGAGGGGGGGGGGGAAGCCTCCGGGTGGGAGCGGGGAGGAAGAGGGGGAAATTATAGAAATACATAAAATTTTTCAAACCAAAATCCATTACTTCTATACGCTGCATAAGGAACGAGTTTTGTTAATGGTTTTGACTGATGCGAAATGATTTGAAATCGCCAACAAATTTGGGTATGACGTTGGACTACCAGACTGTCGTTCCGTGAGTCAGTTCATGTCTGATGCAGGTGATAAATTCGGGTAAGTCCAAGCTTGGTGAAGAAGTCTAAGATTTGAATTTCCGACCCCGCCATTAACGTTTCACATTGTACCGACCCTACTATATATACTAACCATGCTTATAAGGATGGTTTTTTGAGGTCAAACTCTGTATGCTCAGTGAAACGTGGTTTAATATGTCTACTGCTGAGGTATATTCACCTTACATGTTTGTGGCAGTGCGGCAAGGCTGAAGTAGAACTTGATTGAATCCTGTAGTCTGACCAGGTGGGAGGATCATACTTTACTATTCATTTCATGTGTTTGCTGCAACGTGAAAAGGGACCACTTTGACGGTCCGGAGTTATACATACTGCAGTAATGGCATTATTAGCCATTGCTTGTAAGGTATGGCATTATTAGCGGCAACTTCAAATCATGCCCTTAGTTTAAATAGATCTTATTAATAAACAAATATTCAATATTTCAAGCATTGAACTGTGCATTTTAGCATGAATAAGGAATGCTAACATGTGCATTTTAATGAATGAAAACATGCACTTTAGCATGAATATCATTTCATTGATTCCTGTCTTGTCGTATTAATAAACCAACCTTGGAAAAGAGTCGCTCTGAAGCAGCACTAGAAAATTAAAAAAAAACCGAGACAAGACGAGATAATACGATCTAACAATTTGTTCTCGTCCACTTTACCGGGAAAATATACCGAATACCATGTTCCTAGTTCAGGATTAGCCACTGTTCTGTTCAGAAATGTACCGGCAGCCGTCGGGGCTCACATCAGTCCCCAACCGTTCCGGTTGAATGACGAGATGTATTTGATGCGCACTCGAAGTTTTCCCAACGTTGTAATGACGCTGTTCGTGCTTCGGGGTTGAGACGTTGACCATTGAAAATTAATTGACCGTGGATATTATGTCGAAGAAGACCTCCGGTGTCTTAAGATTCACTGGTGAAGCTAACCCGTGAACCGATCAAGCTGGTGTGCGAAATCCTTTGAGGATAGAACAAATTTTTACGTGAATATCTATGGAAATTACTACGTGGTTGTATTCTTCGCGTATATGGGCCGCAGGTTTAGTGACGCTAGAACTAAACACTATAAGGTTACACGCCACTAGCACGTTCTGATGACCACACTTGACGTTAAGTCCATTGGTATCTTACTACGGAGGGTGAGGGGACAACTCTAAGCGTTGGAACGCAACAGTTTCTTTTTCAAGGGACGTCATGTATTGGCTAACAGCATGAAAACCTTAAATCGTACATTCAAGGTGATATTTTTAGGTTGTCGCTGAGGGCTATTGACGGTATGAACAATCACTTGATGATGAATTGAATTTCCACGGAAATCTTATGTTTAGCTTAATCCAATTACTCACACGCATTTCACAACACTTGTCTCTTGATCTTCTTCCATAAAAAACCTAATCTTTGGAACCTTTTTTCGTGACTTTTACACCATACGTGACTTTTCGAGAGAAGCACTAAATAAAAATCAGTGGTTGTGCAATCAGAATTTTTATCCAGTGTGGGAGAAAATCGGGAATTCTACCATATGGTTTGCGTAGCAATGGAATCATTGTGGGCAGCATTAAAAGTGAATCCCTGCAGTTGAAAAACTGTTACCATGACCTGCTACAATGTCGATCATGCTCTTTTTTTATCGTTTGTCATATCGGCTCTCAGCGTTTTCAATTCTATATACCCGTTTTTTCTTTTCGAAGTTAACTAGTGGGGGAATCATTGATGTAGTTTGCTCGGTGGAGTAATATTCTATACATTCTCACTTTCCGATTGGGGAAGTCATTTTGAGATGGAAAAATCGAATTTTCACGTTGGAAGGTATTTCCGACAACATTGCACTATTTCAAAATGGTTTTTTCCCCTGTGTCTCTCTTTTGTATAATCCATGGTAGGAGCTCTGGAGTATTCGTCTGAAAAGGATAGTCATTCATGCGGCTAGGGTCGCCGTTCGCCATTGAAGTCATCGGGGCGGGAGGGGTGGTTACATGGGGGTGTGTAAGAATACTATCGAAATGGCCAGTATGGCTGCGGTCGATTCTTCCGATTCGGACTATCACATTTTCTAATCACAGAGTACATTACTCAGGAAAGCTCTGTTGTACCATGCATCACGTCTGATATACAACCCCCCCCCCCTTCGGCGTTGGGTTGGGTTCTCGTCCCAACGTGTGGTCTCATGTTGCTTTATGTGTATATGTGCCAGTATATCGTATATTTACTAACGAATTAACAGATCGCGATGCTCTATGGGGTCATCCATAAAACTTCACCAACTCTTGAGTTTTGCAGTCATAATTTTTGGATTGAGTATAAAAAAAAAATGGAATTTGCCTCCATTTTGTGTTTTCTTCACCTTCAATCTTGAAGCCAATGACACTATAAACCAAAAATGTTATCATCTGGACATAAGACGGGGTCATTTTTTAAGCTGATACATCGATTTATATCAGATGTACTTCACAGCTAATCGATCGTAGATTCAACGAAGAGATTTCTACACGGAGAAAAGAGCGATAGTAGAGAATTCCATGTGAATATTTAGGACTAGTAAGAATTACCAAAGTTTGGAAACCATTACTATGCTATGGTAATAGTTCCTATAGGCTCTAGCAGCGGATACTATAGGACATAGTAAGACTCTTGATGGGAATGAAGCTTTTAAATATAGGAAAAAATTACGATTTTCGATAGTGACGTGTACTAGGTTACATAGTAAGAGTTACCGTAGTTATTTGGTAACCCTTACCATAGATGTATGGGAAAAATTACCATGCAACATAGTAACATGGCCTATACTGTATGGTAAAATGTAAAAAAGCAATAAAACATCACAGAGATCGAGGTTAAAGATCTCTAGATTATTATGCACGATGATGGTCGGTTTAATAACGTAGAATTTTTGATGACATATTTTTTTATTTAACGAAGTTAGTTTCGAATATTACTCATCAATATAATAATAGCTATTCACTGGTTTACCCATTAGTCATCGATCGATTACTGAGGTTCACGAACAATTAATTCAGCGATTTCTTCAATTGGCTAGGGCGAGCAACGAGCATAGACCTGACAGCCATACACTGTAGGGACGCATCCTATGCATATAGAACTCATTCCCATAAATATGGTAAGCATTTATAGCTGCTACGATATCGAATATAGTAATGGGTCCAACGTGTAAATAGTAATATTTGCTATCCACAATAGTAATCCTTCCTATAATAATGGTTGTCATTGCTCTAGTGTATAGTAATGTCTACCATACTCCCATGGGAGTGATGACCATAGTGCTAAGGAATTTTTACTACTTAACATGGAACAATTACCATAAAAGCATTAGGTATTTTAGTAGGACTTCAATTTGCGCTGACACAGCTCTAAAAACGTTTGTGCTCGAATATCTGCTTGGCTCTTTTTTGATAGTGTCATATGCGAGGAATTTAAAAATAAAATTTGGTAATTTCTGATCTCTTCGTTTCCAATATTTTCTCATTGGCTTTTCCTATTTACAATGTCCCGCCAAATCTCATATGTTATTCAAAAGCTATTCCTGAAAAAAGAAAAAAAGCGTTCTAGTTTCACCGGCGTCGCTTGTAAGACCAATATGCTTGATTTAAGAATTGCTCGTTCACTGTGCATGTCCATGTGAAAGGGGATTACCAGTGAACAAGGATTTAAAGACAAATAGCCCATTTCTATAAAAAAACAAACGGCTTTCACAAAGCTTGGGTTTAAAGGAGAGAGCCTTGAAAAATATGGATTTTTATTCTTCACTCTTGTTTTTCTCATTTTCTCAGCTCAGTCATCCTTTTCTTTTTTTTTTTGTTGCGAAAATAGGAGGGACTAGAATGGTTTTGTGGAACAAGGCGGATCCAAAGTGCAGTTGAATGTGTATCGATGTACACCAACGATCGAGCATTCTGTGCGCTTGTCAAGGCTCGAGATTATCGCTATGCACTCTTTTCCCTCTCCACCTCCAGATTATCCGGGAGAATATGGGGCAACAATCAATGGTGGAAATGGCACGAGCGAGTGCACACAGATATTCCAGGGAGACAATTATGCTCATATTTTTCGTGATACTTCTTTCTGCCCTGTATGATGTGAAAAGTTTTATAAAAATTACCCTTCTTGTTCGGTGGAGCTGTGGTGTGAGACTTTTTTTTACGCTGTCCAGAATTGAAAAGTTTTGGAAATAAAATTTTGATCTCTGATGGATAAATATTGTTAAGATAAAGGTTATTTATGACATGAGGACAGAATCGAAAAAATTGGCGAATGTGGCCTGAGACTTCGACCCGGATGGCCCGTCCGAACGTTCGATATTGCGCGCTATGTCGAAGCCCCAAAAACCGGCCGGTTGCTGTACTGCTCGGGCAATTATGACGTCACAGACCATTGCAGGGGATCCTTTCGGTGAAGTAGCATTGGCCGAGGGAGTGTTTGGTAATTTTTCACGGTCAGTTTTTGGTTTAAGTAGCGCTATATTGAATCTGTGAGGCAACTGATTGGTCGAAAATTTAACTCTTCACCGTCACCCTGGATCAAAATCACCCAGGGTAAAATTCAAGTCTCAATATCTTCCTAACTACCACTCGAAGTTATAAAAATCGTCTACAATGACTAGAAACTGCAATTTGCATCCTCCTATTTACCTTCTAAGTTATGCCTCATTTATCAAACGTCAAAGTCAGGAATAATAGCTATTTGTTCGGCGAGCCTCGTCCATGCCTTACCGCCACCTCGTGGGGCAAACTCACCCGCCTCGCAAACCGCCGTTTATCGGCCGCATGACACAGGCTATTTTTTTTCACGTATGCCTGACCTGCGGAAGGGGGGGGGCGGACGGGTGCAGGGGGGGGGGGGGTGGGGGGGGGCGCAGCCCCCCCACCTGGAAAAAACACAACAGCAAAAGAAAATAGAGTAAAAGTAAAAAAATACTAGAAGGCAAATTGAATACTCCAACTATTTTACTTCATCTGGGGTTTCTGGGATCCAATCGTCCATTTTTTTGTCAATAAATTTTTTACGTTAATAAAATCACTACGATCGGATATTTCACTCACACTGGCTGATCTGATGTTGTGTACGCGAGTTGGAAACTACGAGAGGGATTAGGAATCAGTGGCGCCACGCACCGACCGAACTATGCAATATTTTCCCCTCTCGGTTGTGAAGAGTGACGGTTATCGGCGCACTTCAAGTAGGGCTTTTGAGAGGCTATGGCCCGATAAGTAATGGAAAAAGGCCATGGCCCCCACATTCTCGCGTTTTGACGGCCATAGACGATAATTTCACCTTATCGACCGAACAAGCGGCCCCAAATCACCACTTTTCAGGCATCAGTGAAAAAAATATACTTTTCGTCACTGATGCCTGATAAGTGGCGCTCTGGGGACTCTTTTTCGGTCGATAAATCGTAGTTATCGCATATGGTCACCGAATCCGCGCAGAAGTGAGGCCTAGTCCGTTTTTCAACATTTATCGGACCATGGCCTCACAGAACCATGGAAGAACTGCAACGACTCACGTAACGCTATATGGCATAGTATATAATACGGCCACCGTACAGCGCCACTGATCTCTCAGGCACGCTACGGCAGCCATCTAACATCTCGTCATAGTTCGGGACTTGTTCAGTGTGAATAGTTCGATGATGCAATTTAATGATTTAATGATATTAAGCGTTTCGTGCAGAGTGCAGACTCCAGATGATGATTTTTATTTTTATTTTGATGTCTTCTTTTTTTCAGGTGGGGGGGGCTTCGCCCCCCCCCATCACGCGCCCACGCCGCCCCCTAGTCAAGCATAGGTGACACAAAATAGCCTGTGTTATTCGGCCGATAACGTTGGTTCGCGAGTCGTGTGAGTTTGCACCACTCGGTGTCGGTAAGTCAGTGACTCACCGCCGCCTCGTCGTGAAACTCACACTCTTCGCAAACCGCCGTTTATCGGCCATATAACACAAATAGCTATTTTGAAAAGTTCATGGTAAAACGATTTTTTTTTTAAACTTTAACCCTCAACAGTTAATTTTTGGTTATTACACACGGTGCAGGTAATCCATGTAAATCTCTGGAGTATATTGTGGGTTACATACAGACTTTGTTTGTTCTTTTTTTGGATTGCCAATTTTAGGAATTTCTCAAATGAGCATCGGAAAAAAGAAGTGCGCATGGAGCGAGCACCGTTCTCGTTCGGCGAACTTTCACTTTTCGGCAATACTGCCCCATTGTCGATTTTTTGATGCGATATATTTATTTCAACCCGAACGCATACTATATTCCATATGAGTTGGCCCGAAGATCGTGATCTAACCGAGCGTAGCGAGGTACGATCTCGACAGTGTATCAACCTCTGAATACAAAAAAAATGAAGTTTGGTCTTATCCCAACGAACTAATCTCGGATAATTTTGCTGACGCTTAATATTTCCAATAATATTTCATATGAAGAAGAAACTTGGTATGAAGAGTTCAATCAATTTTTTCGTGATTGTTCTAGTAAATTGAGGTTTATTGGTTAGCGACCGCACACCACAGAGATTCTAAGATGAGACTGATTTGCAAGATCCTCGCAATCTTTTGGTAGAATTAGGGCTAACCAACGCGAAAAAATTGGACGTTTATTGTTTTTGGAATTCGTGAACACTTTCGAATGTTTCAAATTTTCCGAAAAGAAATCATAAAAAAATCCGAAGCGAAATTCTCACAAGAGGAGTGCGAGATTTTCAGAAAATCTAATGTGCAAAGATTCAATTGCATGCGAAAACTTCGCATAAGTGCAAGTTTTCCGTACTATTTTTTGGGAACTCTAACTGAACTTGAGCATATAACCAGTGCGAGGATTTTCCTCACGCCACAAGCTCAGATATTCGTTCGACTTCTTGACAGGGCTTTGCGAATTTTTCGCTTAGTGAGAAGCACTAAAAAGTCAGAAACGTTAGTCTGTCATTGTAAAAGGCCTCTACTAGAGGTGAATGAAAAGTGGAAACGGAGGGAAAATTGTGCCACGAGCTCCTGTGGTACGTCTCATTAGAATTTCACCAAAAGGTAGGGTAATGCTCATCGTTTTTTTCCGTGAGCGTACGGGATAATCTAGCGTATTAGAATTGTTACACTGAGGGAAAAATATACTTCGGCCCAACAATTTCATTTTTCAGAGTAATAGGCATTCCTAAAAAATGAAATTTCGTCGTTGCATTTAATCTCTGACAATTACAATTAAATGTAAAGATGTGAATCGCTTAACTCCAAACAATTATATGACAACTGACCTGGGTTGAACATTATTTTTATTAATTTTTATTAATTTGAAAATAAAAAATTAATTAATTCGGGATTCTTAATTATTACTGTACAAATTCACCTAAGATTCTCTGTTCCATAAGTATCACGTAGAGTTATATGATTAACATCATTGGTAGTTAATGAATGTCACTTGGGTTTCACTAAAACAATAAAATTTATTTCTTTATAAATATCTATTTCTCTGAAACATGGTAATATTGGGCCGAAGTATATTTTTCCCTCAGTGTATAATACTTGTTATTTAGCGCTGATTTTCCTCCCTCTCTAACGTTTCCCTCATACATTTCTATAGGGGCTTTGCCTTGGCAGCCGGGGCTTCAGTGAGCCCTCAGAAATGTTGGAAACATGTGAAAAAAAGCTCCACCACAGAAAAAACACTAGCCGCGGTCACGTACCTCAATACCGCAGGAGTCAGGCTTTTGCCCCTCCGTTATAATTGAAAATTTTATTTTTTTCCCCCTCAGCACATGAGGGTGCCACAGTGTAGCCGGGGATATTAGTGACGTTGGGTGAAAGGGGTTGGACAATGGACGAGAGAGATATGCGATGCCTTCATTTTCACAACCCACCGTCCACCACAATTCTCCATATTTTCCATTTCACATTCCATCTCCACTGGCCGGGCTTTCTCCCATATATATTTTTCTAATGACAAACCGAGAAATGTTCCACTTACCACGATGACCAATCGTTATCACAAGAGTCCTTTTTTCGTGCTTCGTTTATTGCGATTTGGTAATGGCGTATAGTACAGTGAAGGATTTGATTGAATTTTTCTCAGTGCTGGGGTAATGCTTCTGTTTGAAGTATGGGGAAAAAATTGCTTTCAAGCACGAAAAATATTCCGCAAATAGTTGAACATTTCTAAATGAGTGGTAGGGCGGTCCTCATTGCTTTCTCGAAATGAAGAAATCGGTACTGTGTGGATCATGTATAAATAGCACCTAGTGCTTTCAAGTGCGGTACTTTGGTATTTTTTTTTATACAACAAAAGTACTGATTTAGAATGTTCGAACAAAAATTAAGCTGTAATCATGTCTTGGATTGGCGTTCAAGGGTAGACTAGAACTGGCTAATCATCAGACTGATGATGCCGGGAAAAGCTTCATCATCAAAATTGGTCTTGGCAGGCCCCTATGGAAAATGATATATGACGCTAAAACGTCATATATTTTGACAATGGGCAAATATATGACTTTTTGAACGACATATATATTTTTCTATGGGGGAGGGGACCCCGGGTCATCCAGGACCGACTAAGGTCTTACGTATGACACCGTCTGTTACCAAGTTCACCACCCGCTGAATGGCAATGAGAATTACTAATTTCCCCATGACTGGAATAGAAAGACTTGCTGATGATTGATATTTTGAAATTAGTCAGTAAGACGTATCTTTATGGAAGGGTCAGGCGCAGAGATCCCACATGCGAGAGGTTAAATCGTGGTCAATTCTTGGCAACAATTGACCTACTATTAATAGAACTGGTGCTGCTCTGATTGCCAAACCATACATTTCGGCTGATTACAAAAAGTTATAAACAGTCAATCCATTTTTGTCATTCATTAGGGCCCAATGGATCATCTCAATTGCACTTATCGCAGAAGAAAACCTAGACCCTGCAACCTTACCATTACTGTAGTGTAAGCAGTACTTTTTTCTCTTCCACCCACCTCCGTTGAAATTCGACGTAAAAAAAACATTTTCACCTATATAGTTGTAGAATGACCGTCCCATTTTATGGGTCATGGGCAGACAAATTGTGAGTGGGTCACCTTTCATTGAGGCTTCGCATCTCTAGTCAGAATGCCCGCGTTATCGACGGCGATGGCGGTCGGGTTAGCCCACTGGCTTTTGGTACACGATATCGAAGGATCGAATTCTCGCACGGAAATTCTCCTTTCAGTATAGTAGTGAAGAACCGTCACGACTCGCTTTCATACAGCTTCATCGTCCGTGGCAGTTTCTAAAAAGAAACGCATGGAAAAATTGAGGTTTTCCTGTAATTACTGGTTAAAGTAAGGAATATAATGGCCGTTGGGCGGTGTATTCGTTGGTTCAAACCGAGTGAATGCTGTACGGTTTGGGAAAAACTTAGTTCCTATTGGTACCGGAGAGAAGGATGTGGTATATCGTAAATTGGATGGAAGCGTAAATAAAAAAATCCAAGGGTGCTAAGTGTGGTGCCTGGCGCTCAAGTTTCCCAAGTTCAAATCCTCATATTTGGCTGGCAAAACCCTATATATAGATATAGCTCTAGCTATAACTGTGAGGGTTTGGGCGAGAATTTTTTCGAAATGTCTAATGAGCGAGCGGTTTCTCATCGAGTAGCCACTCGTACCGAAATGGGTTGCCTGTGGTTTCCTGTGACTCATCATGCAAAGAAAAATATAATAAATGGTATCGTCATATTTGAACAATGCGACGTTCTGAAGCATCGTCTAATCTTAATTCCGAATAGAATTGTACGTGCTATGAACTATTTTGTATTAGGACAAGATACTTCAAATTGTATCCTAATGGATCTCATAGTCTCAGTTTCTTCATTTTTGCGTGTAATGCATATTGGTCTCATTCTGGAAGCTAAGCGTAAAGCTCTATTATTGGCTAACGACTGGTGTCAGCCATAGCAGAATTATTAGCTAAGGTGGTGTGCCAATACTTGATGCTTGGCCCATGCTTCAGACGTTGATGTTCGGTGATTTTTATGTTTTTTAAATTCCAAAGTGGGCTTCAATTGTGTATTTTAAGAATCATGAAGGACTGATGGCACCAACTAGGTTGGTGGTTTAATTTGTGTCAAAGCTGGTAGTCACCGACCGCTATGGCCGAGTGGTTAGAGTGCTGGGTCTTGGCACACAAGGTCCACGGACCGAGTCCCCGCTTGGGGACTCTCTGATTGGTATAGTAGAGTGGAATTGTCCAGCGTTCGAGTTCGTAGGGATTCATAGTCGAACGGCAGTTTCGTCAAAGAAACGGCTGTACAAATTGAGGTTTTTCGTGGTTTTCCGTCAATTGTAGATTGACCCAAGCAATGTAATTCTGGTAGGCATTGCATTCATTGGGTCAAACAAAGTGAATGCTGTACAGTTTGAGAAGAAATCGGTTTCCATCGGCACCGTGGGAGGGCCGCCACATATGCATAATCGCATCGAAGCGTAAATAAAAAAAAAAACAGAAACAAAAGCTAGGACTCAGCTTGCATCGAGCATTAGAGCATTTCGGATTTATTAGAGATCAATCAAAATTTTGATAAATTTTCAAAAGTGGCGGAAATTCCCAATATATCGGCAAAGTTTGTTAATGAAGTTTTCGATATGTTGAAACTTAGGATTAGACAACCGATAAAAGAATGCCCGAATTATACCAGATGGAAATGCAAGTGTATCAACGGGTAATTTGATTTTTGATAGGTTGTGCTCCTAAATTATTGGGAGAAAAAATTAAAATGATGGAGAAATTACATCTGTGATAACCGGAATGAGCGTGTGACCCTTCCCTATTTATGACTTGTATAGCTTTCCGATAGCTGCACACAGTTACTTGTTTCAAATTATGAAAATTATAATGGAAATGCATACAATACTGCATGTATATTTCTGCACAAGGCATATCATTTTTTTCACGATGCCATAGGGCGCTATAAACAAATGAAATAATTGATAACAATTGAAGGATTTTCTTTCCAGGATGACACTAGTTTCCGGCCTGGACAACTGCAGAAAATAATTTGTGGAAGGAAAAACAATATACGGACACACACACACATACCGTCGGGGCTTTCGTGTAATGCGTAAAGCATCTGCCTACTACGTCAAGCGTCCTAGGAAGCGATCGAAGCAGGAACGTTCCGTGTGTGCTATATCGGCGATATCCATAAAATGAGACCACAAGGCCGCGCGGGAACCTAACCCGACGCAGGGGGAGGGGTATCGTAGCACAGAGGTTCCTGGAAGTTTACTATGTGTTTAGAAATACGATGGCCTCAAGTGCGAAAGTCCCTGCCTTATGGATGGGTGTCCAGTCCTCCCCTTCTATTCGAAGAAATGCTGAAGAAAAGGCTGAAGTAGCTACGGTGAGAGTACAAGAGAGAAGGACGGAGGGAATACCCTCATCAAAAATTCCGCTGATGTCAATAATTTCAAAAACTGGAAGACATTACAAAAGAAGGATTAAAGAATTGACCGAATTCCGCAAGAAATCATAGAAATTCGAGAGACTGAATTGAGTAAACCGATTGATACCTTCATCCATACTAAAAAGTCTCATCATTTCATCTCCAGACTCCATTTCTCCTGCGCTCGAGCTGGTTCTTGTTAGTACCGTCGCGTGGATTTGGCCGTGTACCCGAAAGTTTTTTGATGCAAGTATTTCTGGATATATATCACCACACACGCATTTCTTCAGTGGCATTTCCATCCTTCGCCATCCCATTCTCCCTCTATCCGGCTTTCATTTTGTCCCTTTTATCCCTCATTATGCTGCTTTTTCCACCCTTCATTTTTTGTACAATCTCCGCTCCACCTGTATATCTCTTCTTCATGTTTATTTGCCATATACCCGGTGGAGATGCGTTGTTGTCTCTCGCTTCTCGCTGGCACTGAAAAATTTGTCGCGTGGCGTTTATTGGCGCGAACAAAGAACCCATTCCCATCACTGCCGACTCAGGTTTTCTCTCGCACCCAGGCTTGGTTATACAGAAAGAAAAAAAAAAAAGAAAAAGATAATGGACATACTGGGGAGTGAGTCTTATTCAGCTGGGGTGATAGAGCGTAGAACGATGAGCCACTGCGAAATTTTTATTATGTTTTTTCTCCATATCCCTTACTCTTCCATCGTGTGATGTGTTCTATAGACTTAAATATTAATCGTGAATTGGTTGAAAATTCAATGGTAGAACGAATGAAAATAGAATATAATGGAGGGAATGACGGATCACCTTCTATGGATCGAAGCAATAACTTTCCTATAAATACAAAATCCAACGAAGCGATATCTATTTACCTATCTAAGATATATGTTGTTTTATATGTTGCGCCTTGACGGTGCTTCGACATATTTTTTTTTAATTATCAGCAAGACGTTCGTATAAACATATCTATAATCGGCGTTTTTTTCCTCAGAATGGGGTACTCACATATACTGTCCTACAATGAGCAGAGATAGTCAATAAATTTTTCCGTGGGTTTTTTTTCCGTGTCAAATGTTGAAGACTACTGGTTCTCGAAGCACCCGCGAACAGCTGTGGCGTCACGAAAGTGACTCTGCCCGCGACAGCCAATCACAAGCCGTCTTCAACATGACTCGAGCGGAGGCATCCAATAGAAACTGTACAGACGCCAGCGCAACTCCTGTGGCGTCATGAACGACAAATTTTGCGGTTTGAAGTTGCGGATGAACTTGCTATTACTGATTCAAGTAAATTGAGAAAGGAATTACGCTGAATTTCATGTGAAGTAGTACTCGAGAAGTTGTAATGGATCGGTAAACGAACCTACTTCATGAGTCCCGCTGCATACAAATTCTCTGTTTTCAATAATCTTAGCGGACTTCTCAGGAACATTGTTCATCTAAAATTTCGACCTACTTTTTTTTATCACTTTGAAACTTTGAAGCAATGGGTCGTAAAAAAATTGTTAAGAAAACTTTTACGTTTTAGAGGATCCTTAATTAACTTCCGGAAGGGAAAGTTACTGTAATGGCCCCGAAAATCAAAAATGGAAATTTCATCATATCTTCACGTTTCAAGCTATTGCCAATCCTTTGAAGCTATTGTAACACAAATGTGTGTATGTATGTTATGCTGTATGTGTATCCGTGTGTATGTGCCATGAATTGTTGTCCAACGATTTCTTCAACACCAACGAAGCGATTCGATTAAGTTCTTTTCAATGCAACTGAGAGCTGATTAGATTTTGGATTAAATCGATAGGGTCCCTGGCGGACGGATCGATGACAGAATCGACTTGTGCAGTACGTCAATTAATTTTTGAGTACAAGTCGATTCTGATTTGAAATAATCGACCCAGGATCGACTAAGTACCGGGTCGACTAAGTACCGATTGCCGGTCGACTAGAATTTATTTTTCCCCCAACCCAACTCACCATCCACCTAACACCAAGTCGGTTGTCCAAAAAAAAAGATAGCATTTTTTTTTTGAAAAAAAAATTAAGAGCACTCGACCAGCAACGGACTCGGTATTTAGTCGATCGTGGGTCGATCATTCCAGAAGTCTTGATCGATCTGTACTCGAAACGTAATCGACATATTGCACAAGTTGATTGGAGGAATTAGCGCTGGACCGAAAGCCATTGGATCAATAGTTTTTGAACGACAACTACGTATACGATTAATCTTTCTGACAACAATACTATGCCAAATTCCAACCCACTATAATCGTTCCATTTGTATTAGCCATCAGGACCACATGTCTATCAATAATATTCCCTTATTTCCGGGTTGCATTTGATGGGAAGTGAAGAAATCAATCAGAATTAATTAATCACAAGTTCAATCAGGTGTGGAAAAATTAATCACGAAAATCGAGAAAATGAAAATCAATTATTTTGGGTTATTTGGGGATGAAAGGTTTATGGACAATTGGATACAACTGTTTTGCTGATGGACCATAATTGTTATTGTGACAGTGCAGTGGAGGAAAGACCGTTTAATGGGATTTTAACAGTAACACAATTTTATGGGACAGTGGAGCAACATCCGCCCGTGTTCAATTTGTAAAATGTAATTTATGTGAGTGAAAATGGACGGGTTTTTTCTTTCTTTCGTTTTTTTTTTGGCTGTTTTCTATTTGTGGTACAACGGGTAGCATTATCGATCATGACACCACGGCATGTACAATCTCATCCAGGGGCGCTTTTTTTTCCTTTCTTTTTAATTGGATTTTCGGGGGGGTGTACGAACACCAGGAGGTAACAAAATTCAGTTATACAGCTTTTGTGTCCTTCTGCGTGTGACACCCAGGGATGAAAAAAAATCCAAAATGAAAATTCAGAATTTTGGAGGGAGAGCATCTCCATTTGTGGTGGTACATTGTGGTTGTTCGTGCAAAATGCTGGGCTGTCCTGTGGTTATGTCTATAATACCAAGTTCAGGTACCATAAATGTGAATGGGGTTTTTGACTTTTATGAAAGCAATTCTCGTCGTTTGGAATGGTAGGTGAAAGGGCAATTTTAATAGCAGTTTGCTATTTCATCGTGAATCGAAAATTACAGCAGACGATTGTTTTTTTTTTCTTGGCGATTTTACGTTTCATTTTCTGGGAGAAATTTCTGGTGATAAAATGAAAATGAAGATGAAGGGGAGAGAGTGCAGTACTCCTTTTGACTTGGGAAATTCTTGGCTGAAATCGTCTGTGTTTATGTTTCTATCAGTGCAGCAATCGTAAAACCCGGAACATCATAATCCGTTTGCTGAATGATGCAGTGAAAAAAAAATCAATTTTATATGTTTTAGCGGTTGTAATAACACGTGGGCTGTGAAGTAAATCCAGTGTCGTTTATCGTTTCAATGGGAAATTCAGAATTTTTTTGTAACAAAAAATTTGTCATCACCTGAAAATTAATTTGATAAACAATCTTGTGGTGATTGTTTTTATACGTTTTTATACGTTGCGTACAGAAAAATGATTTTTTTAAATCCAATTATTTTCAAAAATAATTTTTTAGGCATACCAAATTCTTTCTAAAACCAGTTTTTCCTTTTAATTGAAGGAAGTATGTATTTCATGCGGATAAAAAATAAATAGGATGAAGAAATATAACTCCATAATTTTTTAAGAAATATAATTACAATCTGTGAAATGTCAAAATTGATTTATTATCAGATTTTGGGGGAAATATTATTTATTAGACACAAATGTTAACAAATTTTTTCATAGAGAACTCGATTTTTGATGAAAAATCTACTTGTTATTTTTGTCTAAACCAGTTTGTTCAAAGGTAGATTAGAATCGTAAGTTTTGCGGAATAATAAACAAAACTCACTGTGCCCATCGTTATCACACTATTTTCTGCCTTAGTTGAATCTAACTGAGATAAGGACCAACGGCTATGGCCGAGTGGTTAGAGCGCTGGCCTTTGGCACACGAGGTCCCCGGATCGTGTCCCCGCTTGGGGACTCTCCGATTCGTATAGTAGAGTGGAATTGTCCAGCGTTCGAGTTCATAGGGATTCATAGTCGAACGGGAGTTTCGTCAAAGAAACGGCTGTACACATTGAGGTTTTCCGTGGTTTTCCTTCAATTGTAGATTGGCCCAAGCGATGTAAAGTCTGGTAGGCATTGCATTTATTGGCTCAAACTAAGTGAATGCTGTACAGTTTGGGAAGAATTCGGCTTCCATCGGCACCGTGGGAGGGTCGCCACATATGCATAATCGCATCGAAGCGTAAATAAAAAAAAAACTGAGATAAGGAATCCTATTTAGGTGAAGCCGAGATTTCAGATTGAGAGCGATACGATGCGCCTTCAGAGCACCTTGTCACACCCACGTGGACTAAAGTTCCAATGGCCAGCCCGTTAAAAGAGAACATCTTGAGGTAGAGGTGGCATGCGACCTTTTTTCGCCTACTACTTTAAATGATTGGAAATGATGTGAAACGTAAATTTCGTTAATAAATTATGTCGTCAACCTTCCTTTTTCATTAAAAAAAAACTACCCTGCAATGCTTGGAGTGTGCAATATTTTCTACTTAGCAAAAAAAAAAAAAAAACAATTTTGCCAAATTGAATTAGGCCCCTCAATTTCGAAATGGACGGCCAATGCAAGATAAAAGGACTACGAGCTGAATATTTTGGTGAATGGAGGACCACTGTAATATCGTCTGCGGCCGTGAGCCGCCCAATTTTCATGAAAAACTCATGCGGCAGTGGCACGTATAGACAGAGAGAACGATGGATAGCAAACTCTTGGCACTGAAAGCATTCGCATGAGGCATCACCGGAAGAAAATGTTCAGAGATTGTGCCCCAAAGCGAGACGTATCCGGGTCAGCCCGAGCCTTCCAGCCGACCTGATCCTGCAGTCGCTACTCTTTTTTTTTCTCTTTTTTCCTACCCCAGTTTCACCCACTCTGCGCTATATTACTACCTTTGGCACCTGTCAGGTTATGGCGCAGATGAGAATGAAAAGTCCAATCGAATATTTCATCGTTTTATAAATATTCACTGTCCAATATCTAGATAGTGTTTAATGTTGACGGGTTGATATTTTTATTGTGTTCGAGTTTTACGTTCATCAACATGTCAATATTATTAACTTCCCGAACTTGAGGGAAGTTATTGTTATGGTTCCGACAATCGAAATCGGAAATTTCACCGGATCTCCACGTTTCATGACCCTTAGGAACGTTTCCGACCATTTTGAGCGAAATGTTTGTCTGTGTGTATGTATGTGCGTATGTGAGCAATATTTTGTCGAACGATTTCTCTTGAACAAATCATCCGATTTGGGTTTTCTTATACTCATTCGATAGGTTTCCGCCTGACTTAGACCTGATTAGATTTTGAAATCATCTAACTCTATCGCAAGAAAGGTTACATTTTTTAAAAATCTTTTTACATTTTAAGAAAATTAAAATTTGGCATATTTGGTCATTTTGAAAAGTTTAAAACGTTCATAATTTTGAGACACAAATCGAAATTTTGTATATAACATATACGGGGGAACGACCGGGAAGTTATTGGTTCGACCCCTAGTGGGTCAAATCCACATCCCGTTTATGGATCTTTATAACTTTCCGATCCCAGCGCGGGCTTGTTAAAATGATCCGAACAGTCAAATTTTCAAAATATTTTAACGGCTTTCGACGTAAAGCATTATTGTAACATATTTTGAGCGATTTATCTGCCTTTTTTTTTGTCTCCGTCCCTCCCATTTGTACGCCCCCGGGTAGCTGCTGTCTGAGTACTCCTTCAGGAATGGGGCTGGAGTTGACTTTCGCCATTTTAGGCCATCGTATTTTTAAACACAGGGTAAACTCCCAGAAACCTATGCTACGATGGCGGGCACCTATGATGGAGCCCCCCCCCCCCTGCGTCGGGTTAGGTTCCCGCCCAGCCGTGCGGTCTCCTTTCATTGGTATCGCCGATGGCACACGCGGAAGGTTTCTGCTTCAGTCGGAATCCCTTATCGTTCATAATCAATTTCCATCTAACATACTGAACCATTAAGGTAACCCGGCTTGCAACGGTCAGATTTTTTGTATACCGACTTTTATAATCATAGAAAAAACAGTTCTGAATTTCAATCTTGAAATTCCATCCCTTACCATGCTATTGTAAAATATTAATGAAAATCTTCCTCATATATGAAGATAATACTAGAATATTGAAAAATATCTGAATGGTTTCATCGTAACCGAACGGTGAGAGGGCAGAGGATATGACAGATATATCGATTTTTGTGTCCAATTTCCGGTGTAATTCAAAACTTAATAATTTATGACGGCAATACTGGGGTGAATACGCCATCAGGAACATAACCTTACATATCATTAACATTATATCTATATAGCTCACACACGATTAAGGGGAGCGTTTATGTTGTATAGTATCATGTAGAATCTGTCTCAAGATCCGGATAGATGTGTGTGCATTTTATCTTATTTATTCAGTAACTTCCGGTCGTATTAGTATTTCCTTCATGTTCGGTTTAACGGATAATTTGTTTTCAAGCAATTTTCCCATTTAGAATGATCTTGATTCTCGTCTTGGTAATTATTTGGATGTGAAGTTTAATTATATTTATTTAACCAAATTTTATTCTTATCAACTTCGCAATTTAGGGAAGTTGTTGTAATGACCGCGAAACGAAATCCATGAAAATTTCACTTTTCTCGATGTTTCACATACTTCTGACAATTTCTCAATGAGGGTTCTTAGTGTGTGTATGTGTGTATCTCCAAGTGCTGGGGACTTTTACGAGGCCACTCGGACATACTATTTAAGGCGTGACCCCGGTGAAACTTCGAAGTTCTCACCTGGCCTTCGGACCCGCCAATCGGGTTTTGATATTGCGCAAACTAAAAAATCATTTTCTCATGATGTAAAGCGAATAGAATAAAACGGATACTTAACTTTGTTCTTTGGAGTATGACGAACATTTTGAAAAGAAAAAAAAAATTAAAATCGAACAAAAATTGCGGACCGAGGAGCACTTTGAAGCTCAAAAAACGAAAAACAATGTTTCTTATGGGTATATGGGGCAAAATGGGTTGGGTCCGGAATTTTCCTCACTTTTTTGCATATGCCTTTATATATCAAAACCCGATTGGTCCGAAGGCCCTGCGAGGACATTGAAGTTTCACCGGGGTCACCCCTTAAGGGGTTGCGGGAGGAGGTCGGGGGTGACCCCCCCCCCCCTCCGAGGTTTGACGGATTTTTCATAAATCTGTGAAAACATGAAAGGTGCCTGACAAATTTTAGACCATTCTTCCAAGCATGGCTAACACATGACAGCCACTGATGATCACCATAAATTGAGATATTCTTCTATTATTATCAATGCACAATGCAACACTCTCTCTGACCCAGTAATTATGAGTGATTAGTGTGCTTAAAACTGTCAGTTGATGTATAAAGCATGCCAGGCCCACCAGTGTCATGGGAATTAGAAGAGCTCATACATGGAAATCCTGATGGTTGTTTCAGTAGGGCTGAGGCCTCACGGGAGAGGCTGGCCTTCTAAATTGCGAAATTTCCGCGCTGCCAGCATCATATTTCCTGGCACACTGAGTCTGTAATCCTTCTCCACGTTGTTACAGAGAGGGAAAAATAATATTCCAGTGTAATTTTTTTACTCAACGTCAGAATTAAACAGCAGCAGCAAAGTGCTAAATGAGACAGAGGGCTGATTCATCTACTAAATTTATACATTTAGGCACTCGCGGCTTCTCCGTTTCATGAATAATCGATGGAGCATAACTTCACAATGAAGCGCGTTGAATCAACAGAATGAATAATTTAGGATAGGTGATGTAGAGGATAGTACTTCTGTTAGGGATTTTTGTTGAAAGTTAGCCAGGCCTAAATGTTGGGGAATTTCAATATCAACAATGCACGCTGATTCAACGTGAATTGCTGCTTCAATATTCTGCATAATACGATACTTCCAATTGTTCAATAGAATTGGTATCGAATTATGAAATTCATCCGATTGCTTGTATAAGAAAGACCTAAGTGGAAAATTTTCGCTTTTTCCCCCAATTTCTCTGCTGTCTTTCAGAACTTTTTCCTGAATGACAAACAAACAGAAAATTTCCATCTACAAAAAATTGTAATTAATTAACAAGAAAATTTCTGCTTATTACGAGTAGAAGGACAGTAAATACTGCATACAAATAAGTATAATTTTGTGTTAGTCCTTTTATAATACTCTGCAAGCCTGTAGAGTTGAGTAGGGTCAGTCGAATTGCTCCCTACGTGGATACCGTTCCGTGATATCCCGGCGATTTGTCACAGCGATCTAGTTGACGTACACCAGCAACTGCCACGCAACCTTTGATGTACATGCTGTCAGTTAGTTCATGTAGCTCCACAGCTTGCAGAGCTAATGGTGAATACTTTGAGAGATCGTCAAGATGACAGATTTCAATGAATTACGAATAGTGTCAGTTATAGGGTAGTATAAGTTTCCTTCTTTCCTCTGCGCAAGACCGAAATTACCGCAGTAATAATTTCCTGGAATTTCCCAAGTGCTCCCACAGCAGTTGCTACCGTTGGATATTGTGTAAAGACTTTAAAAGTTAATTACTGCCAGTCTTCTTATATTTCCTGAGACGGCTTGAGTTGGGCTTGACATAACGAGCCAATCAGGTCACTCTGGGGGAGAGGCGAAAACTTTGATGAGTAAAATGAGAGGGGCGGGTGGGGGGAGAGGTAAAAATTGAGAAACGTCAAACACTCGGGATTTCGTTGCGACACCTCTTGCCGATGAAAGAGTGGCCCCATCTACTTTGTCGGCCGCCCGTTCATCCTGTTTTCGTCGCGGCTGGATCGTCACGTCGCCCTCGTTACTTCGAGCAAACGAGAATGGCAGAAGTGGTGGCAAGGGCCAGAGGGGGCGAGGCAGAATGAAGAGGGGGTTAGGAAAGTGGAAAGGAGGACACGATGAAGAACAAGGGGAAAGGGGGTGAGTACTGAGAGGCCAGCCCTCCTGTCGCTTCCACCTGTCTCTCCATTGGGGAATGCCTGTCTCCCTCATGCCACTACCTTCAACTCATACTATTTCGCATTGTCGTCGAGTCTTTGAAGGAACTTCTTGAAAACTATTTTTTTTTTGAGTAGACGTATTTGTTTTGTTGAGAACAATTTAGGATAGACTGATGCTTTGTGCTTCATGTTGAATTTTGATAAACATTATTTCGATGAGAACATTATTGCAAAATTAATAAAATGATATCAATCTTTCTGTATACGCTTTTTCAAAGGAATTGAAAGGCTTTTATTGTAAACACAATCAGAGCGTGTTCCTCCGGAGGGGAATCCTCCACCCAAGGTAAAATACAATGATTTGACACTTGTACACATCAAGCTGACTGAAATTCGAGGTTGAGAGGAGATCGTACGGTCCATGAAAAAATTCCGACTGCCATATTTCATTTACTTCGAACAGTAAACATGTATCCCCCACGATTATATATCCCAGTTTTAAATAGAATAAACGGGTACCGCACTGTTGGGCATAGTGGGTAGCGCTGCTTATAACGCCAAATCGCTCAGAAGTAATTTTTTTCGAAAAAGAATTTTCGTCCCGCAGCTTGAAATGAAGCATGGGTTGGATAGTTGAGTTGAACCAATAACATTCGGATATCTGCTAAGTGGTCTAAACAAGATTTGTTTGACACGCTTCGTATATCCCTAACCGTACTCAAGCTACAGCGGTCTAAACAACCAACATTGTGAATAACAACAGAGCAGATTGTTCTTTCGGAGTGAAAGTTCCAAGATTTGGAAATCCATAGAAGGCATGGCTGGAAAAAACTCAAGTTGCCCCGTTCGTTTTTGAGAAAACGTTGACAGAAAAAGTTTCACTGTGTTGGCATCATTTCGTCAGAAGAGAACAATTCAACTTCATCTTCAAGATTTTATGCCGCGGGTTATTGGAAACACCATAATTGGCTGCCAGAGGAATTCCATGCAGTTTTTCGGCATTCTAATAGCGCTGTTTTTCTCACTATGCATACGCCTCGCAAAAAGCGAGGAATTTCATAAGTTGCTGAAGTCATATTTGTCAAATCTCCTGAAGTGGCTGGTACGAATCGTATGTTCTCTAAAGTGAGCGTAGCAGCTACCGAACAATGACCGGTTTAAGATCACTCTGGCTTTCCCCGAGACAAGCCTCTGTTTGAGGGAAAGTTTTATCTTGCAATTCTGGTTTCATTCGTCTGATGTCTCTGATCCCACCGTCATTATCTAAAACTACTTCTAAATGTATAACTGCTCTGTTGGAGAAGTTGGTTGGAAAATTGTTTTAGCACACAAGTGACCTAATGACTGAATTCTTTTGTGAATTCTAGCGAAGAGACAAGACGTTTAGATATCTATATGTATGAGTGGGTTCGATACCTGTGAGAGCCTGATGGACCATCCCGATAAGGAGTGCCCAGCATCGCTAGAAAACCTAGAGGGCCATGGCAATCCCATGAGTTTAGAAAGACTGATGAAAATCTAAAACTTTTTCAGTTTACCAAAAACAACTATTGGATTTTTTACGAAGCGTTGCGGTTTACAATACATAATTTCGTTCATCACAAAACTTTCCACTCCCATTCAGTGCAGTGACGCTTTGGTCTGAATATGAGTGATAGCCTTGTAAAGGTGATAGTATCGTAATCAGCCCAAAAATGAAATGTTCCAGAATCAGAACAGATGAACTTTCCGATGTAGGCAAGTTATTGTAATGACCCCATAATGAAGATTCTCAGAAATGGAAAATTTTTCACTCTCCTCGACGTTTTACATCATTCTGACTAATTTCAGATCCGAGTTCCGTGTGTGTGGATGTTTGTATGTGCGTGACTTTGTAGCCAACGATTTCTCGTAAACGGCTCGATCGATTTGCTTCTCCGTTGAAAAAAAATCACCTCTCACTGACGTTCAGGTGAGAACCGTTAGAGATAGGAGAAGAAGTGTACAATGAATGTCACTCCTTATCAAAAAATATACACAATGTTTTATGACTTTTTTTTATAACTTTCCTAGCTGATGACAAATCACTCCTGAACAATTCTAATTGTTTATATCGCTTTATTACACGAACGGTAAGAGTTTGATGGAAAAGTTTTCAATAAAAGTTGTTCCTCATGTAGAAACAAACATTTTTTGTTATATGATTTTTTTTGTAATACTCTTAATTCAGGTGATAGCGTTTGATTTATTCCAATTTTTCGACGCACGCGCAGACACAGACACACACACACACTTTTGATGACAATTTCAATTTATTCTACACATGTCTAGGTGACCATGGTTGGAGAGGGTGAATATAACATGGAGAGTATGGTAGATCTTGCAATGTTCTCAAATGTCGCTAGTGACGATTCGCTAGCTAAGGAAACGCGTTAGGGCTGAAACGCACCACTTGTTCCATAAGCTAAAGTGGCCTATTGTCAACAAACACCCTTGATAAGTTGGTGATAAGTGATATGTTAAAGTTGATACATCAAATTCGAACTCAATGAACAGCGGCATATACCTATTCCATTCAAAAAAATTGAAAGACAAATTGTAAAACAAGAAATCAGGAGTCAACGACGACCTCAACATCTGAACGGTTAACAGGTAACCCCGCCTACGAAGAACTGCAATGCATTGACCTACTGATGAAGATAGAGTTTGCTTCCAGTGTTTATCAATGGTGTTGCAGTATTACTAAGTAAAATTATATGAGAACAAAATTGAGTTTTATTTGGGAATACCTCAGAGCATAGAAGGTCATGGTGTGGTCTAAAGCAGATTTCTATTAGGGCTAAAGCAGATTTCACTTGTAATTTAAGTCAAGACGTGAATTCAACAGGAAACTATAACTTCGGGGTAATGTAACATGCAAATCTCGGCTGAGCTTTTCATGAGCCGTAAGTCATCCAGCTTTCATACCTCCGGCCTGATGCAGCTCTGGGACGAGGCCTCAAGAATTGCGCCATATCCACCATACAGTGGAAGTGTATAAACCTTATGTTGCGTTGTAATGAAAAGAAGCATACAGTGACTTGCAGATATACTGCAGCCCAGGCTAGGGTTGGGACATTTAGCCTTTGTGACCAAGGCTAGCAAAGCGTTGTTTCCATCGTCAACCTGGGCATTACTATCGCAAAATTGTAAATTTCAATTCAGTTGGTCCTGCAATCATTGGTTGATATGGTATAACCCATAACTTGTATATTTACTATGTGTCGAGTTATAAATTATTACAGTGTGGCCACTTTGGTCTCTTCGATAGGGATCGCGAGTTATTCTAATCATCTCGAAAATGGAATGTGTGATTTATAATATTTTCATTTTTTTAAGCCTGCCGACCCTTTTTAAAAAGTTAGATTAAGGGATGAAATGGGCCCCAATGTCTAGGAAATTTGATTCTCTTTCGATTCTAGTTCATTTCATCCCTTAATATTAATTGGGGGGGGGGGGGCAACTCTTTAACGCTCGGAGGCCCGTCACACTTCTCTTAAAAAAATTAATCTCCGTGCCTATGTATGTGTGTGTGTTTTGTCTTCTTCGGTCGCTTTCTCTCGGACACAATAGCTGCTCTTAAGTATTTTTTCGGTGAAAAATGGAATACTAGAAACCGCTTGGGGCCGACTTTTGCCATTCCAGTCATCGTAGTTTCAAACGCAGGGAAAACCTCCAGAAACCTCTGGGATACACTGGCGAGTGCTTGTGATGGACGGTTCCCCCAGCATTAGGTTGGGTTCCTGTCCGGCCCAGCGTTCTGATCTTATGGGTACCGCTTATAACACGCTGCTATGGGTTAAAAGCCATGAGACAATATTTTTGAAAAATATTCTTCGGAGGCTGACTGCGAACCGAGGCCCCGCGACGCAGTAACTCTACCCATCACACCAAAGCTCCGACTATGTATTTGTGGATGTGTGTGTGTGTGTGGGAATCGACTTCTGTAATTTCTACCGGGAATCACGACACTATTTGTGTTCATGCACTAGCCCATTGAAAATCGTGAACGTTTGGAATCCAGAATGGCGGGGAGGGGGGGGGGTGCCCTGAAGATGGTGTTCAATTAATGAAAGCTTGTTTGTCGGTTATAGAAAACAGAATGGAATCGTTTCAAGTAAACCTGGGTACAAAGGTATATGTATTTATATATTAACGAAAGTGATGCAAGTAATTAAAACTGGTGCGCAAAATGAGTAGATTTAAATTACAGACCTCGAGTGAATCACTACAATTGCAAATTTCCTTTCGGTGATGATGTAATTTTGTTTGGCCGCAATTCTAACGGAAAAATGATTCAGTGGATATGATTGGAGTTTTTAAATTAATCGGAAATTGCCTTCAAGGATTCCTGCAAGCAAATGACCTCATTAAGTTTTCCAGAAAATCCACTCGCGTTTCGCGGTTTTTTTAAGCTGATCCACTCACCGCGGAAAATTTTATTTTGAGGCATTGGAAATGATGAAATTTATGCATTCGGGAATAGGATTACATTTTCTAATATTTGGTGTATTTCGCGATAATTGTTGAAGATTCTAACCCGTAAGCTATGAGAGATATGGAATGAACAAATTAAAACCCATCACAATGCTGTACCGTGAAAAGGGTTACAGACAGGGGATAAAATATAAAAAGTGTATTTTTATGAGTTGAACAAGATTTGTTTTACACTTTTTCCATCATACAGCATTGTAAACAATTCATATTAGTTATGACGAGTGGAGTTCTTATTTCTGAGTAAGGTATCCTTCGGATCTAGAAACCTATGAAATACATAACTCAAAAAAAAAAATGTGTGCGTGGAAACCACGTGCGACTGAAGTGAAACTTCACCCCTGTTGGTAGTATACATAGTAGCTCATATTTTATGATTATAGGACGCAGGTATGGTCTTAAACAAATAACTAGGAGGCGTTTATAGTGTACACGGTGTGTTAAGTTTATAAAATCGTGAGTTCGACCCGTAAACCGGATGATACCAACAACCTCCTGATAGGTTTTAATTGTAGATTATTAAATCGTTTTTGCTACTTATTTTGCACACACACACACAAACAGATGCACCCGTTGATCGGCTCGTTCCGAAAAATGATTGGTTTTGTTAAATTTTTCAGCAACAATGTACAATTTATCACTAATTATACCAGGTAGCGTTAAAACTCATACACGGAGAAAATTGAATGGTAGAGATTATATATGAGATATTACCATAAAACATGGTAAATGGTTTTTCGACTTGACTTCTATTGTAATTTTTACCATGTTGAGTTGTAAAAATTACTTAGAACTATGGTGATCACTCCCATGGGGGTATGGTAGACATTACTATACCCTAGAGCAATGACAACCATTATTATAGGAAGGATTACCATTGTGGATAGAAAATATTACTATTTACACCATGGATCCTCTACTGTGTTCGATATCGTAGCAACTACAAAACATACAGTAACGCTTACCATATTTATGGGAACGAGTCCTATATGCATTGGATACGTCTCTACGGTGTATGGCTGTCAGGTCTATGCCTGATATGAAATTGCTCTGAATAACCACAGTAACCACAATAAAAACGAGTAGATACAGGCGAACATAGTGCAGCCATAAAATATTTGGTATGAAAAATCCCCTCAATCAACTTCTATGTGTTTCAATGTTATTTCCAAAATTCTATAACATAATCCTATGAATATCTTCGATGTCAGTTTTCTACAAAATGCCTGATTAGCAGCATACTCGATTATTTCCTCTCTGCATATATCTGAGCAGATAGTCAAGCGTGGTTAGAAGTCACACCCAATTCTTCAACACGTATCAAATTTCCATTAAAATCGGCAATAGTCGACCCTAATTGCTTGGCAACGGGCACGATCCCATCACCTCACAATTGCACTGGCCTCACACGTAATAGTATCACCTCGGGATTCAACGCTAGTGCCCTCGCGGTATTGCACTAGTATTTCTATGGCTATCTAACAAGTATCTCTTTGGGCTTTATCGAATATCATCGCAGTCTCTAACGTTTTAGTATTCTCATGGTATTTCTGTGGTATTTCACCAGTTTATATTCTCCATTTAGGGTGGATATATTAAATCTCTTGGGTTCATAATTTCGTAAATCACAGGTGCGATTACTAGTCACGTGGGTGCAATCACGGTGATCTCCGTCATTAATAATATTAATCCGTACATATTAACAACAATAGTTTTCTAAATTTAAGATATTGATTATTGAACAAGATTTAGGGAAGAGCTTTTACTGTGCAATTAAACGCTTTTGTTAATTGTTCAATTTAATATTCTTGTTCCAGCAGTATAGGAATTATTTTCTGTAACTCAATTGGTCATTGACCACATTTTTCATTATTCATCTACATTTTTTCAACGACAATATCTCATTTTACCAGGAGCATAGAAATGTCTGTCGTGAAGGCCCAAAAAAAAGTGGGCTAATATACCTAAAATTCCTAATCATTTTTGTTTCTTTTCGACAACAGGAGAAACCAAAACAACGCGGCCGCTGAGGAACTACTCGACTCAGGTCCTGTAAGTGCTAGGGTGAGATAAATGCTCGAGCGATGATGCATCGTTATGAGAGGAGACACGATGTCAACGGGGTTCCACTGTAGTGCTGGGAGGGTCTATGAAAGTGATCCATTGATCAGTTGTTATGCACATGACGTAAATGTTGTTGAGCATGTAGAACATATTCTCGGAAATATTCTAGTTATTTGCCGTTTACCGAGCGAATTCTCATTGATCCTCCTGGGTATAATGCAAATGATTCCTCACGTTTTTTGTCTACACCTTGAGAAATTAATGAGCCAGGCTTATAAGTATTTTTGTTGAACGATTTGAAACTGAGAAATGGAAGTTGCGGTGATGGAGCATGATTATTTCAACATGTTGGATAATTTCCGTCAACCCCTCATTGACCTCATCACAACTTGAGCAGCGGTTGACGAGGATGTTGCCGGGAAGATGATCACAATTTTCAATGACAGTTATTTTGGGAGACCCTATATACATTCTAATCACGGACGGGAAAGTTTAAAAGACTTCCATGAGACGGTAGAGGGCGGCTATGATAGAATTGTCCTCCCCATGGCGGATTGTGGTGATAACCAGACGTGCGGAAATCAGCCGTTGGTCGGCATTTATGAGAAAATTTTTCATAACGACGAACCCATTCTGGAGACCGGGTGCGTATTCAGGACCTATGATGTAGTAGGTGAATACTCTACCCTCTGCAGAAAACCTCCTGATTATATGTGTAGGAGTTTTTTTGGTCTCTGTCCCGCACTTTTGTGCATTCCACAGGGGTCGCTTGTGATTATTCTTTCGGAAAGGAGTACTGGTCACCCACTCCTGCGGCCGGAGCCGACTTTCGCCATTCAAGCCAGCGTATGTCCGAACACAGGGTAAACCTCAAGAATCGCCTGTGCTACGTTGGAGGGCGCCTATGGTGAAGTCCCCCTCTCCCCCTCCCCGTTCTACCCACCCGCGGCGGACGGAGTTCCGTCTGTCCTCGTCGCCTCATACACATGAGATGTTCCTGCTATCGGTCGGCATCCATGTAAAAATATTTCATTATGGAAAATAGTCTCCAGAGGTCGGGTGCGAAACCAATACATTGGATGTGTGTATTTGTGTAACACTAATTAAGGTATTTCGGGCGCGGACCGATTGTAGGCGATGGGACGGGGGGAACAATAGTTTTGCTGAACAATCCAACCCCTGAACAATGAATCTCAAATTTTATAAAATACCTAATTGAATGCGATGTCCACACCTTACGATTCTAAAAAATATATTAAAAATAAACGGATTCATTGACATATAATATATGTATCAAATAATTTTGCAATGGATTTGTTAAGAATTAATGAAATTGATAAAATTTTGAAGGAAACATGGCAACCGCGCTGTTTCACAGAGTTGGTAACCCTCAACCGCGAATTTTTGAACGTTCGGTGTGCCACAATACCAACAATCGTTCGTAAAAAATTATCTCAAGTTAAAGTTAACATAACAGATCTGTAAGTTGTGTTGGCTTATATAGGAATTCTCTGGAATTCCACTGGTTTCAAATCCCAGGAGTTTTCAATTCTTTCAGGCATGTATGACATATTTTTTTTACCACTTAGACTAATGAACTCAACGCGCTTAAGTAAGTGGATACTTGTATAAGAATATGCCTCATGGTCTATTTGCCTAATGAATTCATTTATTTATTCTCGAATTTATTTATATATTTGCATTGAATTCCTTTATTTATTTATGTTTAACCTAGGTCAGTTATTTCGGAATGGGTGGTAGCACAGTACAGGTTGGTTCAATAATCTCTGCATACTAGAGGGAAAAATTCGAACATTCAACTCATATAATTTCTGGATTACTAGGTAAATTTGTTGTTCAATGAATAAATAAATATAAAGTTGGTTTTTATATTTAAATATATGTGATGGTATTTCATTTTTGATTATATTGGGTTCTTGGATCCGTTTACCTGCAGAGTCATTTGAATCAACCGCGATAGCCCCCCACTCGAACCGTAGCTGCGACATTGCCGTGAATTCAGGTGGCGCGCCGAAATCCTATTTTTTTAGTTTTTCAATAATTGTTCATAAACCAAGCTCTGAAGCGATATTGTTTTTTATGCACAAAAATTATTTCCAATCATTGAATGTGGGGAAAAAAATCTTCACTTTGGTTGCTGGATTTTTTGTTTTATCACCCTTTTCCTCGATTCCCATAAGAACACAGGTTAAATGACCTATTTTGCAAAAATGAATAAAAAAAACTATGCTTCCCAGGACTCTGAAAATTTTCACACGACTTTAGAATAATTTATAGAATGTATATGCAATTTTTTTAAAAATTGGCTGCTGAACTTCATTACCCTCATATCACGCCGGAAATACCTTAATGTGCGTTAGACAAAGATTTGGTTTGACATTCCGCCGAAATCCATTCAGGCAATTTCACTTTTCATTTTTTCAATTCTGCACGCATCATTAGGTTGGAAACGAGCATAAATTCCAAATACCAATTTTTGCTATTGTTCTCAACAATCCCAATGGTTTACAACGCTGTATATTGAGAGTGGGTGGAGGTAGAAGGGAGTGCAATAAACGAATGTTGTGCCTCTCATAAAATACCACATGTCATGTTTTAGAACCTTTGTGGCCAGCATAGATCATTAAGCAAATATTATAGGTTGAAATCATTATTATTATTCAATGTACATTTGGCATACAGCTACTTTGTCATGGTACTGCCCTCCACTGAAGAAGGCTATATTCATTATGAAGCAAAAGAAGAAGAAGAAGCATCTTTGTCAGAAATGAGTATAAAATACTTTAGGACATTTTTCAGTAGAGCCATTCAGTCAGCTATTCGATGAACGCCGGCTTTTTTCAATTTTTTTGGAATATAGCTCGAAAATAGCAGGTTACCTTTTATTGTAAACCACTTGAGAAAATGAACAAGTTCTTAAGACACCCTTGCGAACCAAATTGCTAATACATATACACCTCGGGAAGGTATTGCTCTGACCCATCTTCGGTCCCACCTACATTCCGTTCATTCTGCGTTAAATTGAGTACTGGTCGATTATTTTATTCCAGCCAACGTTTGACTCACTAACAATATTCAAATATGAATATTTGTTATACTGGAATCGATCGATAATTTGAATTGATTCGAGTAAATCGCTCCTATGCGAATCAGTCAATCATCAACAAAAGCCCCAGGAAGTCTACTCGAATTTAGTCGTTAATCGTTTCATGCACTTATATTTTCTTCTACATAGGGTATACCTATGTAGCTTATGATAAACTTTACAAGTCGCATTTTTAACTTCCCGATCTAGGCAAGTTATTGTAATAACCCCGAAAATGAAAAGTGCCAGATCGATGAAATTTTCACGTTTCTCGACGTTTTGCATCATCCTGAAGTGATTTCAGAGACGTGTCTGTATGTGTGTGTTCGTCCGTATGTGGCAAAATTTTTCGTTTACGTTTTCTCGGAAACGCATCGTGCGATTCGATTAATTTTTTTTTCAATCATTGCGTCTGCGTGTAACTTAGAGCTGATTAGAGTGTTGATCGAATCCATCGAGTAGTCCCCCTGTTTTTGAGAAATTCATGTTGAGCAAAAATCAAAAATAGTGATAATTCACACAAAAATGTTGTAATCCAGGTACTCAATGTCACAGTTGAAAGATATAAACATATTTTATAACTGACTAAATTTTGGGTAAAAGTGGTGCAGTACTTATATTGTTATTAACAATGTCAATTGTTTATAATGTTCTACTGCATAAACTATAAGAGTTAGCCCAAAATTCATACAAGAAAAGTTGTTTGTCATATAAAAAGACGCATTTTATGTAGGATGCCTTTTTTCGATAATTTGCATAATTAAGGAGGTATAGCAGTCTCCACAGTTATGTATGTAATAAGTGACCGAATGGACCCAGCGCTGTCATGACGGTCTCAATCGAAGCGTTTTCATGCAAAATCGAGCGGATCACATTTTGGATGGCATTTGTGCAGTATATGTAATGTTATCAGCAATTGCAATTGTTTATACTGTTCCACTGGGTAAAATATTAAAGTTTTTGTTTTGCAGCCGCATCCTTATTGGCGTCTCACTCTCACTTAAGTAACACGCATAAGTGTCATCCTCATGCTCACCATGCGTCTACTCAAGTATTCATAATTATCTGCTTCATAAATGAGTCAGTTTGGAATTCTCAAATAGGCACACTGAGAGAACAATTTGGTTATATCTACCTGACGGATTCGGTTGAAGTTTTTTTTACGATTAGGTTCACATAACCGTATATTTATTAATAGCTAGAGCTAATGATGGTACACTCAACTGTTAGTTGATTTTGACACCATTTGGTTGTACTGAATTTTTCAGTTGACGCAAACCGGCACCCGATTAATACAACCGGGCGTTTGGTAACAGTTACCGAATGGAGGCTAATTCAATGCGCCCTCTAGTTATACCAGTGCCTGGTGAAGAAGCCATGACGTGTGTGAGCGCCGGCCGGCTCGGGTCAATGTTTGTGATAAAAAATTAGTGATAAAGATCAAAGAACAAATAGAAAGTGAAAATAAAATGGAAGAATTGTTCAAGGAATATGTTTATAGACAACCCGTATTTTGACATTTTTATATAGCAATCAATGCTTAATAATAAATAACAGAGAGGTTATACCAACTAGCGATTCGGTAACTATTACCAAATCCTCCAGTTGGCTCAACCTCAACCGCTCAATTGAGCCATTCGGTTACTATCACCGGGCCATTCAATTGTTCTTATTTAACCGCGGTATGAGGTAACAGTTACCGAGCCTGTGTAGTATTAACGAGTGGGACACACACATGCACACACCACTACTTCTAAATTTTGCCGCTTTAAATAATATCTCTCGTAAAATGCCATACAGACAGGGCTTCCATTTCATGTATAGTTCAGTTGATTTCCATGAATTTATTCGCATGTAAATTGCATAAAGCCGAAATATCTCGTGATTTTTATTCAGTCGAGAAAATATTCAATAAATTCGTCGTATTGTACGAGGTAAGAGGTGCATGTAGGCTTGGTGAAACGTGTGTATCTTAACCGTCGTTGAGCACGAAAACGTCTTTTGATAGTCAACGATCAATGAAATGGGAGAGACAACGGATGCACAAGACATTCGAGATGCAGACGGTGTATACGATATACTCTGGCATCCCCTTTTTGCAATACTCGATATGAGGTTAACATTTGGAACGGGAAGAGACGTGATGTTGCGGAGTTATAAGTTTAGCCTTATGTTACATATGGCTGTTTGACGTTTTTCTGGCAACCACCACTGAGGAATAATGTTTTCCTTTTCTCCTATGACTTTACGAAAATTTTCTACGGTTGAACGACGTTGAAGGTATGTAAAGGGCAAGAGGAAATAGATGTCATGACTGTTGTGGAAAGAAAATGGATGTACTTGTGACAATTTTTCAAGACTAGTGATGCCGTTGGGATTAGACGATGAATATTTTGTCATAGCCTTCTGAAATCACCAGGTGGTCTTAGATTTATCGCCTTCTCTTTACTTGCTATAATGATTGGATTCCATTCTTATTACGTTACGGAACTTCGACTCTCAAGGCACTTTCACATAGTTGGAAAAGCAAGATGCAGTAGTGCTATGTTACATGAAGATAATAGCAAGTTAAACTATTATCTTGCGGATTCCGACCGATAGGACCGTTTCCGTTTGCGCTCTCGGCGGTACCTATGAAATGAGAACCTTAGACCGGACGGGAATGCAACCCGTTGCGGAGAGAGGCGCGGGGGGGGGGGGGGGGGGGGCTCTGGGGGTTCAGTCGTCAACTCAAGGGGTTTTTGGAGGGGTATCCTGTGCTCAGAAATGTCATCGCTTCAATTGTGAAAGTCGGCTCCACCCACATGGATGGGTGTCTGGTACTCCCTTTCGAAGCAATGAGGCACGGTGTGGGTTCCATCATAGGCCCGGTATCATATCACAGAGCCTTTCTGGGTGTTTTACTTGGTGATTAGAAAATGTGGTAGCTGAAATGGCGTAAGTCAGCCCTAGTCATATTGGGTGGGGATTCATTTCCGTGGTATTGCCTACAAAGCAAAGCCTCCCAGCGGTTGCGATGCGTGAATAGGAATAGACAAAGAGTAAGATAAAAAATACCTGGTACCCGGGAATGGAGATCAATGCACAATGTATGTGTAAGCCAGTCGAGCACGGAAACGACAAGGCAACACCGATGAAAACAATTTCTCTCCGGGTGCTGTGCAACGAAGGCTCAAACAAGGCAACACTACTATCATCATCAGTTAGAAGTTCTATGCTTTGACCTGTGTTTGGGTGGATGCGGTGGACGTTTAAGCAGTCAAACTTAACGGATCTGAAATCGGTCAGTCTAGTATCTTGAGACTGTTAACGTATATTGCATAATATATAACGAAGCAGTGTTCGTCATTACTGGAGTACTGCGCATTAAAGTTTCATCTGAGGAGCGAAGACTTTTAATATTAATTGAAATTGCGACCAAATGTTCAACGCGGTTCAATATACCACCAACAGGCCACTGTATGACCCAAGTACAGGTGTTCTGGGATATCTCCTAATAGATTCAACATAAGAACTGTTTGGATAGCCTAAGCTGCGTAAAAGTTAAGGAATATAAGTAGCACGTGTTCTTTATATGCCCGGATTTTGATTTGCATTGTCGTTGCTGGGAGATCGTAGACAAATGAGGCTGACGAAAAAGTTGGTAGGGATCATGCCTTTAGCGGAGGCGGTATGTGATTAAAGTTCTAACGGAGTTACGCCGCAAGGAGCAGCTTACAAAGAAACCAGCCCAGAGGGAGAAAGGAAGAGTTGTGGCTATGGGCATGAACCTTGAAAAGGAATTCATGGTGAGAGTTTCTACAAGTCCCGAGGTCTACAGAGAGATCAGCGGTGCCTTCTCTTCCCTGCATTATATCAGTTATTGCAATTTGCAATGTTAAAAAAAGGGAGAAAAATATAACAAGAGCGGATTTTGAGTGGGACATACGTTATATATATATATATATTTATTTTCATGAAGACGAGCATCTTGTAGTGAGTGAAATTTCTCTCTATCGTTTCAAGGGAAGATTCCCTGTGTGTTATCTGCGGGTCCCGGGACATGAAAACGCTAGACCGAACGGGAATCCAAGCTACGTGGGGGGGGGGGGGGTCCGTCACCGGTGCCGGTCATTGTATACCAGGCGTTTCTGGAGGTTTACCCTCTATTAGAAATACGAGGGCTAAAATGATAAGAGTCAGCACTTGAATGTTACACTCGTGCATATTCAAAATGGATATTCGGTCAATTTCCAGCGGATGTAAAAGGTGGGTGCAAGCTCACACCCACCACAAGTCTTACTTGCAACTAACCTGAATTTTTCCAAGATTGTGTCTAAAAAAAAGGAGGTACAGCCAGCAATATTACATAAAGTGAGGGGGGTACAGTTTTCTTATAGGTGGACAAATATTCAAAAAGATGTAATCCTGTTGGGGGCTGTGAGGGAGATCCAAAAATATTCCGTTATGTTTCTCATTACATGTGTGCACAAAAAAAGGTAAGAGGTTGAGAAAATTTTTTAAATTAGTGGATGTTATTTGGGGGGAATTATGTGGATCTATTATTACGGAACAACAAAATTCAGACATTCTAAATGACATGATAATGAAACGCATCTGAATTTGTATTTTCGGAAATAATCGGTTCACCCTAAACAATAATTGAACTGAAAATTTTCACTCCGATGATAATTGCCATACAAGTTACATGGCCTCTTAAATATCTTTCCATTCTGAAAATAGTGTTCTCTCAAAAACTGTCACCCGCAGATCTCAGTACCTTGACAATTACATCCGCAATAATAGTCTTTTTGCTCGCGGAAGACCTTCGAGAAACGGCTATTCCTGAGGTTTCTTGCACCAAAAACCGATAAGTTTCATCGTTTTTAACAAAGGTGATCCATAAAACAAAAATTCAACATAAGCTATGTAGGTGTAAGTTATAAAAAATGATGGGTGGGTTACGTAGGCATAGGGTTTAAGGTTTAGTAGAGCCATCATACTTATACATCTCGAAGTAAGGGAGTCTCTAGATATCATATAGAGTGTAAGACCTTGTTTATTTGGTTCTTGATTAACCCAGCCCTCGCGTTATCTCAGGCAATTGACTCTTCCAAGCACTTGGCATTATTCGAAGGGTATGCTCGGATGATGCTACCGGAAAGTAAAGCAAATGATGCTCCATTGGTGAAACGTTAGTGAGATATTACGGATAACGATAAGAGCAGCTTACAATTGTGTTTTATTACACCCTTTCTCAAGCCCCGTTTTCAACAAGTTGTATTGTTTGTCCTAAAAAAGGTCTGTATCCTGAAGGTTATTTGACGTTTTATAGCTTTTCACTTTCGTTTACTTCTGAGATTGCATTCCGTTAGACCACTTTCGATACATGAGAAGTCATTAAATTTTCGATGTTTTTGGATCAAGTTGTAGGGTGTTTTTGGTGGACCACCCGTCATTAGGAAAACATTACAGGTTGATGGTATTATTATTATGAAATTTATTGTGCAAGTTATTTGAGTTAGAATAAAATGGTTTGAAACTTTATTGTCAGATATCATATTTTCTAAATAAAATTTTTTCCATATAAACGTTTGTTCAATTGTTGGAGAAAACTGGAGATTTTTCAAGGATTTTTGCAACATATCACCAGAGCAGGCTTAGATGCTAATGACACAATATTTTTGGTTGGAAATCGTTTTTTCCATGAACCATTATTTATAACATTATTGGCTATGTTGTAGTGTGTTAATGAGGTAATCAATTTTTTCCGAAATAAATCGTAGGATTTTTTCAACTGAATGTTACTTTCACCCCGAAAATAATTTTTTTTCTCCGTCCATCTCGTTTCTAGTCCCCATGGTACTGCTCTGGAGCCTTCTTTCAGAAAGGAGTAGTGGACATCCACGCGACTGGAGCCGAGTTCCGCCGTTTAGGTCATCGTAGTTCTGAGCACGGGGTAAACCTCCAGAATCCCTGCGCTACTGCCCGGCACTTATGATGCCCCCCCCCCCCTGTGTCGGGCTAGGCTCTCGCCCGGCCTTGCCGTCTCCATTTTCTGGGTAGCGCCGATAGCACACACGGAATGTTCCTGTTTCGGTCGGAATCCATGAGAAAATATTTTTGGAAAAACGCAGGACCTTTGACGTAGTAGACGTTCGTGTCTCTGCCCATGTGTGTAATGGTCTTCGTATCTGGTCGGTGAAAACAGACAATTGCTTAAGCGATATTGTCTAGATTATGGGAAAAAGTCACATCACGTAAGACGTTCATTCGAGGTTTATTTTCTTACGGGGCTGTGGTTTTTTGGAGAATCGTAACTGAATTTGCTAACTTCTATCGGGGAGGTGTGTGGGACCAAAATGGACCCACGCTTCCACATCTTGTATTTTTCGTTAACTTGATATAAATGAGAATATTTTAGCAGGTCAAAAATAGAGGATGATAAATCAAAGTCATATGCAGTGTTTCAATGAATCGGAAGAGGCGATAGTTGCTGAAGATGTTGGGGAGGAAAGGAAAAACTTACCAGCCCGAAGGATCTTCGGACATTGACTTTACCCTTCATCCTTCAAGCAGTCAAAAGTCAGATTTTCAAAATATTTTTTTTTCTGTCAAAGTTTATAAAATTTTGAAGTCTATATTTCGGTATCGCAATAAGAATACGTCATGCAAATTGGTGTGTATAGCTATATTTCTTTTCGTTCACTCTAATTTAACCGTTCTGGTTTATGTCATATACATTCGATTGCAATCCTCATGAATTGATTATTGTTATCTAGGTAAAATCTAAATGAAATTTATCATATCAACATAATACGAAGAGTAGATGTCTATATCTCTAAAACTAAAACGTATTACATCCAATCAATAATAGTTACAAAATGATACACCTTAATTCACTAGGAAAATAAGTCTATTTATCGATAAGGCTCAAAGAGGAAAGAGAACGATGCTTCGTTCCATTCTCACACTTTGGTTATTTATCCCCTCCGTTTGACCCAGGGTTTCTTGGTGGGGAATGGCAAGGAGTGGGGAAATTAGAATACTGCGTTCATTACAAGTTCTTGAAAACACCACCGTATGTATGCTTCTGTCTGGGCGTGTGTATTTCTTGTTTGAATTTTTCATGTTGTTGAACATTTCCGAACAAATCAATAATCGACATCAATTATGAACAGATCTCATAAACAAGTGCAATATCAACAAGGACTCAACAAATGGAAATCCTCAATGTAATACATCAAGATCAACATCCGATCATCTGTGCGAATTGAAGAAATTATTTCGAGGTCGCTAAATAAGCTCAAGAGGATTTGATAACTAATTGGAAGGTATCAAGAAACACATTGTGATTGATACGTATCCAATTTACTTTTATCAACAGCATTCGATTAGCCTACCTGCTATGAAGGTACTAAGAATGTGCAGGTAGTTGAGAGATATATGGCGCTAGCTTCTGGATCTGTCGATTTATATTCACCTAACAAAAAAAAAATTGGGGCTGATTGAACATGGGAAGCTCCATATACAAAATGTGGAAAGAAAGAAGTTATGTAGTTTTGTGGTTTCAGGTAAATTTGAGAGTCGTACGTATTTGGCAGAAATAATTTGACAAGTTTTCGTGTTCATAAAATTAATTTTACATTATTCCAGCAAGTCTACCAATTTCACTACGCTCTTTACTTCACCATGCTCTCCTTCGAAATTCCCTATATTGCTCCAGAATTCCGTTCATGCTGTCCTAGAATTTCACTGGACATTTCCTGGAATTGATCCGGTGCTATCCCGAGAGCGTAGCCCCCATGGAAAAGATGTATTTGAAATTTCTGTAATTAAGATTATACATATGCTGTATATAAAGAAACACGAGAACAATAAATTTCCTTTTACAAATTTCAAAAAATTGAAAAAACTTTTAAACATTCAACAAATTTTGAAACGTCAAAGATTCGAAAACTGTCAAAAAATTTTGAAACGTCAAAGATTCGAAAACTGTCAAAAAATTTTCAAAATTTTTCAAAAATTTTGAAAACATTTTGCAAATTCTCCGAAATTCTAAAAACGTTTCAAATACGTGAGACTGGAATGTTTGCACAACTTGCAGACTTTCGACATCAGAATGAAACGTGGTGGCGCATGGAAACATATGAAACTAAGACGAAAGTTCTATGGGTTGAAAATGGTCGACTTACCCTACCTAGGCCTCACTTACCCAATCTAGGTCTCCCTTTTCTAACCGATACCAAAATGAGCCATTTATCATAAGAATTGGAGTGTCTACTACCAGAAATTCATTCGACTAATAATCATTGTTATAGTTACTCACTTGAAAGCGCTATCGTGAATTGTTCTAAGAATGAAGCGACATAAGATCAAACATGATTGAATTCGAATTTGTATCAACAGAAGGACACACCTCATTAGTTTTCTTATATGCAGAACAGCAAGGATTTTCGATTTAAGGACACAGTATCCTGGTACTGTTTCTAATAATAAATTATTATGATCGATATTATTAGTATCCGCAGTATTTAGGACCAACAGATTCTACGAGAACTAAAGAGAACAAATCAATCCATCGATTCTGTTTGTACTTTCCACCGGAGCAGATGAAATGTTCGTGAAAGTTGGAATACCCTTGAGGAATGTGAGACCTCCACTAAGGCTGGAGCTGTATAATTGAGGAGCGATAAACGAGTGATTGGTATTTCGATTGAAACGACTGACTTGCACTCGAAAAATCCAAGGACTTGCACGATGTTCTGATACAGCGGTGTTGCGATTATGCCAATTGTAGGAGCAATACTCAAATTTCGCTGACTCTACAATTGTGGTAATGAGGATTAATACAGAAACTCTGATAGCGGATGTGCACCGTTGAATGGATATAGTACATATAGATATGAATTGACAAATATCGATCTCGCACATCCCAGGTGGGAAGCGTCAAGCTTCAACCATCGGCCCAAGCTTGGGACAGTCTTGTTTTACTACGTCTCGGTAGCCTAGGTTGGTGATACCAGTCTTTTGTCAAGGCTGCCAACCAAGACCATGGATAACAAACTTGAATCAGTATTAATTGGTACAGGGCTGGGACTCAAGTATGGGTATTGGCGGATTAGTACCAACCTGAATCCACAATCACATTTCACGTTAAAGCTTACTTCGCAGCCTCGGTACAGCCTAAGACCAGGTGCGGAGCTCAACGGTGGGTTATACCATGCAACTCGCGATCTGGCCTGGCGCTCGCCAATCCTTAACTTGGTCGCTAGAACCGTCTCAGTGTAAATATCAAGCCAGGCCGAGGCTCAACTACCAGTCTAATTCCCATCCTTAGGCCTACCTTGACCCAATGTTCTAAACAGGACTGGCACCAACTCGTTTGCCCTCGAGGAATTGATAGAAATCTGAACTTTGCTGTGAGCTGTAAAATGGAGGTTCAATAGAAAACGGTTCTGAATTGCCACGATCAAAAACATGGTAATTATATGCAATTCATATTCATATCTCACAACATGGTTGGAGATGTGTTGGGGAACGGTAATTAAATTGTTCCTGATTTTGTAATGTTTTCCTAGCGACTTTTCTCATTTTTCTCGACAATTCAAAATCTGCTATATGTGATTATTTACAGACATGATTGGGTTTTCTGTTTTTGATTATTCATATAATATTTGATCGAAATTTATTGCAGTATTATGAACTGACGATTATTACACAATGCCATCGCTTGAACGATATTATTATGTTTGTTCTCACGAATTTTGAAATAGAGCCGTAATGTGACGATTAAAAAGATGCTCCCTTCAAAACGCCGATTTTTTCTCATTGGGAGTGATAAAATTCTAACTAAATTATAGTGCAATTGGCTGAGAATTTTACAAGTACGAGCTGAAAATGTAATTTAAAAATTGCAATTTTTACAAAAAATTGTTTTTTTTCAGAAATCCAACTTTTGCAGTCAGCAATGAAGGTTTCCATGTCTCCAAGCTTCCCTCAGGTACTTCGGGTATTGTACTGGTTTGAATGTGTTGAGAAACACAATTTGACATATAGGAAACCATCTGTTTGAATGCATTATTTTAGTCTATTGCGAAAAGTTCACCTTTTTCATGGATGCATTTAAAGCCAGCACTGAATAAATTTTATTTATGCTATGTCCTGACGATGACAGCCCATTCAGAACTGTCGGCCATCACTCGCTTGATCTAATGTCTGTAACAGGCGCCTGAGAATATCCAGCGAATACATAATACAATCTGGTGGCGGTATCTACCACAAATTTAAATGGAAACGAGTGGAATTTATTCCGCCGTTCCAATCGCACATTTGAAAATAAAAATCTGCTCAAGTTATTTTTTTTCACAAAAATAATCTCTTTTTAATAAGGAAATATTAAAACTTACAAATCCGGAAAATTGCGGCCGTTCACTTTAACGACAGCTCGGGAGAATTGCACGCCAGACGTTCCTCGTTCTCGCAAACTGCATTTTCACTTTTATTACATTTAAAAACGAGGGAATGTGAAGGGTATGTGCGAGGGTGTCTGTGTGGGGAAATTTTCTGAGGAATTTCTCCGAGAATGCCGCCTGCGGGTGATTGTTATATAGCTCAATCAATTCCTTCAATTTTCCACTTTCGTCGAAAACGCTTTCGTGAAATCATCTTCATTAGATCAATTTTTAGATTTCTGATAGGGCAAGTTATTGTGATTAGCCCTAGCAGCAGAATCACTTTGTGGCTATGCATAGAAATTTAGAAGCATGCCGGATTGCCTGATGTTCCTCGGCGGCTTTTAGATGGATATCAATCTGAGCGGGTGTGGATGTGGAGAGGGGAGAGACATACGCTGTAAAATTTTTCGTCCAAATGTAATGTAATTCTAACTTTCCATATATGAATACGCAAACATACGAATGTTATGAATATCGATCATCAGTTTTCACAACAAGAAATGGAATTTATAATTTGAGAATTAGTATACGACATAAAAAAATTAATTGACTTATTGTGATATTTGTTATAATTTTTTATAATGTTGAATGGAAATCCATTTCTATGGTACATAGAAAACTTTTCCAAGTTATCATTTTTGTCAGACTTTTTTCTGCGTCTACGAAACGAGCTTTTCGGAGTGATTCATGAATTTTTGAAATTCAACCACTTCAGAGAAAAATAGAACGACTGTGGAAGTTCAAGCCTCATTTTCTATATTGCAGCCTGTAACTTTTCCCATTACGCTCCTGAGGGTCTCCATATTTTTGGATCAAAAGTTTTTTTTCTTTCGGAACTTACATGATGCTCATTCCAATCAATGACTCATTCGAATACTGAAATAGTATTACATATTCTCAAAAATTGTGGATCGAATTTACCCGCTGAATGATTGTAATGCAATTAGTTCGTGTCGTGAGTTAATCAGTTGAGATTTATTAACTGTACGTTATGTTGTACAAAAGAATACCTGACCAAACGGTCAATTAGCAATTGAGACAGAAAATTACATCTTCTACAGCAGAATAAGCTAAGGATTGTAAATGGTCGATAAGATCCAGTAAGTAAATGATAGAAATGCAGAAAAAATAACAGAACGTACCAGAGTGGAAAAACTTCGTAGGCCAGACAACCAATAGAAGCCGTGGTAGAACAGCCAGAAGTAACTGAAATTAAGAAATGATCAGAGCGGATTAGTCTCCGCTCGGAGACATGGAAGACACTATTTTCGCGGTTCTGAAATGTCAAAATTTATAATTTCGTTTCATTTTGAAAATTTACATGGAATATTCTTCGAATTGTTCAATAAAAAAAACAATGTTTAGTAAAGCTAAGAAAAAATAGCTTCATGAATTTTATCTCTGAGGACGGACGCGCGTAGTTCGGGAGTGGGGGAAGGTGGAGAAGCTCCATTTCCAATTTGAAATTTTTAAGCAACTATAATCGGAATATAAAGACTTTTTTTATCTTTAGGAAAAGATATTAGATTTCAGATCGACCAAGAACTTTCATTCGAATGAATTACTGATGAAAATTTTTTTTTTAATTTAGAGAATTCTGAAAATTCTGGGGTTCATTAATTGTTTGATACGATCAAACTTATGCATAATTTCCAAATTGGTTCAACATTCTTTTCTCTTCATTCAAATGATAAACACGTGATTAAAATGTATTGAAAAACGCATAAAAAGTCTCTGAAATCTAGTTTCATTATCTCCTGAGAGCACATAAAACTTGTTTCTCCAGTGCACAATGTCATTCTGGAAGCGGACAAAAATATTGCACTTTTCTGTTTATCGTAATCCTTCGTTTCCCCATTCTTTTCACTCAACCTGTTCTTCTCATCAGTCCTTAGGTCGTCCTGGCTTTGCACTCCCCAGTTCTCCTTGATTGGATTTTCATCGCGGCCGCTTGCATAAAGCATTTCCGCGCGGGCTTGCCTGACTAAAACCAGGCGCACTCTCCTTAAAAACTCCATCTTTCTTCAGTTGGTGTACTACATTCCACCTGGGTTTTCTCGTTTCTACATTTTCTCCATTGCCAATGTCCCACCATGTCTCTGACTACATTTGGCTCAATTCCTAACTCACATTCGTCCATTTGGGGAGAGAAAAAGTGGAGCAATCAATGGGACTGTAGGAATTTCACTCGGGGAAACATATTCTCAAGGATGTTTCCCTATTTAAGTTGGGGGGGGGGGGGGGAGGAACTTAATGGATGATAATCTCATAATCATTAATGAATGATAATCATCTTTATCGATGAAATTACCAATCAATTTGTGATGTTCCTGTATCGCCTGACCGAACAAATTTTTGATCACTTAAACTATGAAATCTGAGGTTATAAATCAGGAGATATAAAATATAGACTTTGCAGAGGGGTATAGCGTGTTAATTAAACACTTTCTTTTCTCTATGATCACTTTCATAACAGTACGTTATAAACTGGTGAAATTTCGACTGCGTATACATGTATTTAAACATATATTCACGGATATATGAAAACACCCTCTTAAATATGGTTTGCGAACGTGAGATGTACCGAGAAATGTAGAGATATAATGGAAAGTTCATTTTTTATTTTTCAAACCGGAATTATAATTCCTGTTCGAAAGTTAAAAACAACGTGTAGCATAAGAAAAAAAGATAAGGAGAAGTATTTTAGAATAATGACTTTTGACTGGAATCTGAAAATGTTGTAGCAGATTAAATCATTGTTAGAATTGAAATACTACAAAATTGGAAGTATCGTGGGAGTGTGGTTTCCTGTGTCTTCTCATGCGAATGCGGTGTAGCGTATGGTCCACAAGCCCACATATCCATAATGGATCGAAGGCGTTAAAGACAAGAACAAAAAAAAAAAAATTGGAAGGCAGGTCCAAAATTTAAAGAAAAAATCGAATATTTTCATAAAGCCCAAAAATTTGAGAAACACATAAAATTGACAAAATCTTTGATGATTTCGAAATATTTGTAAAACTTCGACGCAGTTGCACATCTTTTGTGAATTTCGGGGATAGCGAAACAAGATCGTATATAAATAGACGATATAAATTGTATATATAGATATATATATACGATTTCCGATCCGGGAATTTGTAAAGCCGTCGAAGTTAATATATATACAGATCTTATATATAATTATTCTTCTCGGATAGTAATGAATTTCAAGTCTATAAAATTGAATATACAAGTGTGGAGTAAGTCGGGTACTTGATGTAAAGCGGAAGCATGCTACTAATGTAATTGGTAAAGCATAAAAAAGAAAATAACAAGTGGTTAAGTATGTTGTAAACAGAACAATTACATTGCAGCGGGGATGATCCGTGGAATAGCTTATAGTAATTACCTCGTGATATTTTTTTCCCTTCATTGAATTTCACTGTACAATCTATCTCTTTTTTTTTAAATTATCCATAATATGTTGGATTTAACCACTCACATAAGGCGTGAATTCGAAGCATTGACGCATGTTGGTGTCCCCGTGCCGGGGTCGATTAATGGGATCGACCCTTTCCGTCAACATTAAAAAATTATTCTCTCTAATACTAGAGCGTGTATCGGCAATTGGAAAAATCATTGGCAATGACAGTGACACCGGTTGTAAAATTGCCCAGTCATTTTTTTCCATTCGGTTTTTTATATATTTTCTCTTTAACCCTCTCAGGTCATTTTCTCTCTCCCCGCTCTTCGGCCGCTCGCACGTGACCGAGGGTGGGACGCGCGCGGGATGTTTCAAACGTCGAGAGGCTCAGGGCCGTAGGTATAGATCACGTCTAGAAAACTCCGGTCAAGAAAATCGTGTCAGAAAATGAACTCTCCACAAGAAAACCTCCGTCAGAAGAATTTTACGTCAAAAAAAATGTCTGCTTAAAAAAACATTGATTATTTTCAATTTCTTGTAGTTCAGTAGATATATTCCCAAATTTTTAAAGTTTTTAAAATGTTTGGATTTGAAGCAATTTACCGCTGAGTCGCATTGATCAAAATCGTATAGTAAAATCTCAAATAGTATCCAGCAAAATAAAAGCCTGATTCTTAATGTGTACCTCTTGAAAACCGTCACATATATTTATTTTGTTCTACCCAACCAGTCACTATAATAATAACTTATAAAAAACGTTGTAAACGTTCATTTGCAATTCAAAAATAACTGAATAATTCAAACAAGTGTTCTCCGAGATTCATGAATTAATGATACGTTGACATTAAATGAACTTTGGAGTACAATTCTTCGAGCATAAGAGGAGGAAAATAATGAATGGGAAATTGAGAGAAGGGGGAAAATAGATAATGGAAGAGTAGAGAAATTGAAAAGGGATTTTACCCTGGAGGGGAACTGGAGTTTTCGATAATAACGTAAAACAAACTAGGAAAAGTAGCATGAGGCCGCGGGAGCTTTGCCCAGGAAACAATGCCCTTACGCGACTCCTTACCCTCCCTCATTTCTTTTCTGGATTTTTATCTCTCTACTTGTGCCAGTATTCACATTACCCACTATCTTTATTTCTTCGACCACGATTTTCATTGCACTCCGAGACAAGCGTCTTCGCGAGAGTTTTCTCAGCCTCCATGCAATTATTCTGGGCATAAAATCGGTTTTTTTTTCAGTGCTTTTTAGTCCTCTGGATAACAGAAGAGGTAATGAAATGAATGGAGAAATTACGAATCTGAGAAGACTATTTTTTCCCCGCTAAAAGCTTTTTCGACATTTCCCGGCGAACAACGGAACTTGCATTCAAGCCCCGACGGTTTTATTATTTAACGGGAGACTAAGCAAAATTTTCAAAATCGATTTTTCATGTGTCGAATCGAAATGAATCGAAATTTTCATGTGGTCTACTAAAGACTTTTATACTGCAGTATTAGAGAGATATAGAAAAATCACCTAAACAATTAAACGTGCGATATCGATGGAGCTTCCACTTTTCGCGGCGTTTTATGACCCATGACATTTCTTAGATAAGACATTTATAATAAACTCGTTCTCTTAGTTCTACAAAAATCAAGATGAGGAATGTAAATAAATTTCAGGTTTATTCAGAATTCAATTCTCCGCAAAAGACCTGCCATAATATGTCGATGCAAAAGGTTTTCGGTGGAAATCGCAGCCACGTGAGGATGTTTCTCCGACGGTCCCAAGGGGTCACCCAGATTCACTGTAACTAGGTAAATCTTCCTTCTCCCAGTTCTAACCACCGTTAAACACATCTTTGTGAAACTACTTGTTGATGACAATTCTGCATTATTCACTTCCCGATCTAGGTAAGTTATTGTAATCACCCTGAAAATAACAAGTCATATTTTTACGATAGTTTCATGTTTCTCGACATTTCACATTATCCTAACATAATTTCAGACACATGTTTGTTTGTGATCGAAAACTTTGTGTAATTTTTGCGAATGAATCAACGTAGCGCTTTACAGTCTTTATTAATAATTGTTATTAACAAAGTTAATTGTTTATAACCGTCTACCGCATAAACAGTCAGAGTTAGCGCAAAATTGATTTAGAAAAAGTTCTTCCTTCTACAAAAATATACATTCCATGTCAAGTAACTTTTCTCCATAACTTGCACAATTAACGAGATATGGATCTCTGAAAAGATATTCATGTAATTCGTGAACGACACCATCGAGATCGTTCTGATTCCAACTGACGCGTTTTTATACGTCATTGAGACCATTAGATTCTTGAGAAACCCGGAGCCTCAAAATAATCACATACCTCAATTTTTTATTAACAATTTCATTTGTTTATAACGCTCTATGTCACGAAACATTCTAGATATGCAACAATGTGTCCAATAAATGTTGTTCATTATAAAGATACACATATTTTGTGTCGTATGACTTTTTTCATATCTTTAACCGTTTCGGCGTTAGAGGGTTACAAACAATTGAAATCAGTTAGAGAGCTCTATGCTGAGAAACATGAGAGATTGCAAAGAAAGTACATTCGCACGCAGGCATCGGGAAGTTATAGTTCTAACTCGTGGTGGGTCAAACCTACAGCCTATTTATTTTCATTATTCATTTATAACAAATGGAATGGAAATGGCTTGTCTTCAACGAAATGCCCAAAAGTATTCAATTTTATTACAAACGGAAAGGCAAATAATCGTTGAATCAGAAAGATCAAAATTAGCAATGATATTTTTTATTTTTTATCGTTTTTGTTGTTTCGAGTAACATTTACTTCAAATTTACTTATTTACTTATTTATAAAAATTACGAAACTAGATTTGTTGAATAATTTTATTGAGTTAAGTGCGTTAGCCACCTATTCTGAAAAGAATAATTGGAGAAAAATCTGAGAGTGAACTAAACTAGAGAATATGAAACCGTGTTAAGCCAGCTAATAAAGCAAGAATCACGAGTAGGCAATTTTACTGGGAGAACTCGTCGTATTCCTGACGAGGCTTCCACGTGAGGATTACTGGAGTCGCATTTTGCCCAGGCCCCATTTTTTTGTATCTTCAACAATCCATTCTGAACTCAAAGAAAGTGGAGACCCTTTTTGTGTGCCTGCTTCAACTCAAATCTTGCCACAATTTGAGGTATTGGTGAAGGGCTGCCGGGAACATTTCGCGCCCATGTCCTGTTTACAACTTAATCCGTTGCCAACCGTGGCGTTCGGAAAGGTGTCTATTTTTTCAGCTTTACAATCTTACCCGTTGGCCGCCCTGCATTTCCTAGAAGCCTTTGCATTTCCTACCGATAATTATGGTTGTAAAAGGGCAGGATTCTCTATGATCCACCCAGTTTACTCCCACTTCTCAAATGTTTCCCCGTCGAGGGAAATTGTAGTGGACAATGTATGTAACGCTTTATGTGTATCCGTATGTATGTGCCATGAATTTTTGTCCAACGATTTCTGCAACACCAATGAAGCAATTTCACTAATTCTTCCTCAATCGATGCGTGTTATCGACTTCTCATGTTATGACCGAGTTAATAAAAGTCATAATTAGAAAATAAATGCGGTTTTCAAGCTTGTGTGAAATTTGGACAATATTTATCGACACATTTAATAGTTAGCAAATCTTTGCAAGTGGCGCCAAATTTTTCTTCACATTCAACCTCGCAAAGTCATATGCGTCATCTGGAGGGAAAATGACTCTCAAATCCTACCAAAGCACTTCTCTTTGCCTTGGGCCTAGTGTTTTTTGACACATCAAAGAGTATCAATACTTTGCAGTAAATCCAATCGAAGAGTTCAATATCGATTCCCCAAAGTACCGATCCTGTATTGAACAACACTATTTTGGCCAGTATAACTGTGCGTGCTTTGTACAATTTGATTTTGGAAAAGTGTGTCAATATATCGATTTACCTCATCAGAAGAGATTATAAATTTTTAAGCTGGAGATTGAGCTGTGTAAGTGATGTAGGTATCGGAAAGTTTTATGCGCCCCCATCGGGGACACGCACATCGCACTCCACTAGTTTAGATTCCATTTCCTCTATTAATGTTGAAGTTCAGTAAAAACAGTGAATATTTATAGAAATCTGTGCTGGTTGCATCACTACTCCCAATGCGACTGCGACATTTTTCATCTATCGCTGAGAAGACAATTATAATTAGTGAGATAAAATCTCTAATGAGTTTATTTGTGTGTGTTGTTCCCCGACTTTTCCAACAATACGTGGTCTGAAACCGGGGTAACAAAAAAAGAGTCAGTTGGTAGGTAAAGAGTAAATAAAAAAGTATATCACTTGTTTCCCTCGCTGGGGCTTTCCACCGTTGAGTCTCGTCGACGTGGGCAAAACCGAGTTAACAAGTTCGAGTTTAACAATGCACGACCAATGAGCGCGGCGGATGGCCAGGACACAGGGAAAGCCGAGGCCTCTGGTCCTCCTCAACCCTACCTCCGAGATGAGTTCTACAAACCGGCATTTACACACGTACACACGTCGCCTGAAGTTATACGGTACAGGCATATACATACACACACACTTCGTACAACTTCGATGAAATGAAATGAACCGCGCTCAGGGCTTCACCAATTCCAATGTCCGACAATCTCCAAATGTATTTGAGTCTGTATGTGTGTTTGTATGCTCAGGTAGCTCGGCTTGAGCTGCTACTATATATATCGCATTTCTTTTTTACCCCCGTCGTTTCGGCAAATTGAACCCTGTCACGGGACTAATAGAGACCCGGGTGTAGTTTTTATATTGTTTTTACGCAACGATGACATTGACACGACATTCAACTGATTTTAACAGGACAAAAAAATGTTTGGATAAGTTCAGTGTTGTGATATATACTTGTTCATCACCTTTCGGGGTATTCGCTGCATTGAGGATTTATAGGCTTGCGGAGAACGTGCTGGTCCGCGGTCGCATGACAACACCTGAGGAAACAACAGAAAACCCACGTTGGTACTCGATGGGAGAGTCTTCTCAGGAAAGGCTTCCTGCTCATCGGGCACAACCAAAACCTTGTCCAATTGGGGATTCGTACTTAAGGGCTACAATGCACTTAGCCCGCTCGGCCATTCAGATGTCCGTATAACATAGATTGAGATGACAATGCTGGACCACCGAGAATCTCATGTAGTTAGAGCACTGTCTTGCGGCACGAGGTCCAAGGCTCTGGTCCACGTACGGGGAGTCTCCTTTCGGTACAGTAGTAGGAATTGTCTAGATTCTAATTCATACGAGTTCATGATTGAACGGGAGTTTTGAAGAAGAAACGGGTGGACAAATTGAGGTTTTCTATGGTTTTCATCCAATTACTGGGTTAAGAAGTTGACTCATTTGTCGATAGTTCAGAAAGAACTGGGCCTTTCCTGAAGATTCATAACATTTGAGATTGTTTATCTGCCCTTGTGACTTGCCTCTTAACGCTGCGCACATATCATTGCCGAGGAAAATTTCTATTCATAATTTACATACACACACACACACATTGACTCAGAATTTGTTGGCAATGATTTGGGTATACCTGAAAGACTAGTCATAGTTCATGGTTCAGTTTATTGTCAATATTTTAATCGAATTCTATTGGACAATATCACGTGACTCTACAGCTGAGTATTTTTTTACATTTTTTCGTTTTTAAACAAAAAACCTTATATAGTACTTTTTAAATTATCTCCTTCGATATCTTGAAAAAAGTGGTGACGAAACAAAAATTGGATCCGGGAAATGCATAGCATCAGCTGAAACACGACTAACATGCTTGCTGCGCTTAATATACATATAGATAGGTATACACATGTTATTTCAATCGCTGCATCAAATGCATTGCACGAATTACGATTTAGCAAACGAAAATTCCGTTTTTGAATATCGTAATTTATCCTCTCCTATACATTCATAATTTGTGATCCTGGTAATTATCTGGTAATTTTTGAAAACTGTGCGTATGTATACAACTTCCCTGTGCCACAATTTTGATCTGTGAGCAATAAGCTCAAAGATATTATTAGTCCGTGATATCCAGAGGCGGTAAATTGAAATTCAATGTTTTAATTCGTAATTACTGTTCAAACTACTTTTGAAACCATCTCTGTGTTTAACATTTTATTGCATTAATGCATTCCAATTGTGAGGTAATCTATAGGTTGTATCGATTGAAAACAAATGTTTAACAACATGAATCATGGAATGAAATGTCTCATGCATAATTCGTACATTTCCATATCCTAGCGTGCATGCAAACGCGATTTATGGTTTGTTAATTGTCTAATAAATAAATTCCTCAAGTCAGCTTTCAGCTCTATCAATAATTCCTTCCCCTGATGCGTGTTTAACTTATACCATCTTGTAGAACACTATATTGATAATTCATTACAACCTAATTCCCCAGTTAATTCCCGTAAGATTGTCGTAGCAAGCAAAATGCAAGACAAAAGCCCGGAAACTTTCGCATCTATGGGCCACAGTTGTGTGGAACACTATTTCTCCCGTATAAGGGCCCGTGACCCACCACCATCTTCGCCTCTTTTGCCCACCCGAGAAAGCTGACTCTGACAATCGTGGAAGGTGCACGTGTTCAACGTTGCAAACTGCCAGGAAACTGAGTTAACAAGATCGCGTTAACAATGCAACACCGATGAGCGCTATACGAGCGTTCTCGTTCTCCATCGCCGCTGTTTATGCATCTCATGCGCGTATAAACTTTGTAATGGTAATATTAATCAATATTAGCTCAACATTCGAGCGCTTGCTTTGTGTTTTCATCGTGGGAACTAATTTCCCGTTAAGCCTGAAATTGGGTTTTACAGTTTACTAGGGTGAATTATCCCAAGAATGAGTCATTTTAGGGAAGGGTAACGGATCAAACTTTTTTTAGGAATATTTGAGCGATGGCAATAATGTTTACATGATGCTTTTAATTAGTGCGAGGAGCATATGTGAATAGAGGGGTATTATATACTACAGTGCACTTTGCATAACTCTCCAGTTGGCGGGCTGGGGTTTCCGCGTACAATGAATTAGCTATTACCCCCTCTACACTCGCAATGGGCGTGTCCACAGAAGGAGAGAAATTATATGATGACTCGAGTAGAAACACGAGTGTTTTTTGAGCCCTAATCTTTGAAACGTTTACAATTTATACAGTGACGAATCTACTCCAATTATTCACAAAAAACGCCAGCTTTATACTCTGAATATTCTCTGAATAGCTCTCATAAACAATATGAGCTCCGCTCTAAAGGACACCTCGTACGGAATTGACTCTGATGTCCGTTCAGAACTTTGTTGAGGGCCTCAGTGAGAGTGATAAACCTTCCCAAATACCTTTCTCTCGTTATGTACTTATGGCCTCTGATTAAATGTCAATTAATGACTGTTAATTTCCACCTGATTTGTGGTTTGCATACTAGTTCTACTGGTGGATATCAACGCTTCAATTCTCCATCATCCAATGTTTTTTATTTCTTGTCCAGTCAGTCCAAACGGATGTTCGCTGTATGCTGCCTCCTCTCCAGCCTGTCCATTGCTTGCTGCAGTCGTTGGTCCTGTCCTGCTCCCTCTCTCTACTGCTTGGACGTCTCCCTCCACAATCCTGTCTGCTTCAATTGCGCTATATAATCCCTCGAAATATTCCTAATTAGTATTATTGTATGAAATTGTTTGGAGGGTTGTGTTATTTGATTTTCGGTGATTCTCTCGCGTTTGACCTCCGAACCCTATTTTTCACGGTGACGAATTTTCAAAATGACTTTTGACCGATAGCGATAATATTCCGAGTACGTTATTGGCGGTTCCCATATGATGAGACGGCAAGAGCTTAGGGGGGCCCTACCCACCGTGGACAGCGGTGAGTTCCATCACAGGCGAACAAATTCCATTAGAACATAACACTTTTCCGTATGCCGATATTTCCTGATCTCCTTATGAAAAGATGAAATAAGTTTTTTGACAATTTCTTATGAACAATTGCCCCAATAATCGATCTAAATTGTTCCAATAAATTGAATAAAAAAAAAACGTAACGTAGCAATCCAGTCGTGCCATCAATATAGTACGCATAGACCGTAAAGAGTGAGGTAATGGGTGCTGAAGCTTCCAATACTGAAGTGGATGATACCCAAGTATAATCAGACGCAAAATAAACTGGTCCCCAACGCCTCGTATTTTATTGCCGGCAATTAAGTCTTTACTGCTCGTGAGCACTCGGAGGATTAACGTAAACTGGATTTGACATTCTGGGGGAGAGTTTAATGTCCTCGAAGCAGGATCGTACCTGACTACGCATCAGAATTAATTCAGCAGATGCCATTACGATATTAATTAATGATGGTTTTCATCGATTCACCTATTTGTTTCAATTATTCGCTAGTAGTAAAATATTGAACATTCACCATGTCGTGGATACCATGAAAAAGGACTTTTGCATATTGCAAGTAAAGTTTCATTATTCAAGCGGAAAATAGTTTATTCCGCACCGAGGGAATGACCATTCGATTTCAAGTGTGATTCTGATCAAAATTGGATTAATTAGTTAGACGATAAAAGTAATGAATGTGACAGCGGAATGTGATGCTGTGAAAGCATCCGAAATGTGTACCAGGGTGATCGTGTTTTAATGTTTCCACCGGGATAACTAATTAATTACGGTACTTAGCGCAAAGAGTCATAAAACATGAAACGTGTTGTTCAATGGGCCAAACAAGATTTGTTCGAACTTTATTTTCATATCTCTAAGCGTTCTCATGACAGGGCTTTAAACAATCAACATTGTTGATGACAATTGCAGAAATTAGTTTTTTAGCACTCGCACTCGTTTTACCCCTGGAGATATTCGAAACGCGTGGATGAAGGAACGTTAAATCGCTCGGCGCATTACGGGAGTGACCGTGAGACGCCAACAGCAGTACAACCGCTTGAGTGTTGAAACCACGATACCGCTTTAATTATGCAAATCAGAATAAAACTCGTTTCACATAAATGGAGGATTTTTACATCAGACACAGCATTGGTTGTTACAATTCTTCCGATATCTCTAGTCGTTTAGACAATTGGGCATCATAAACAATGCAGATTATTTTTAACAACATCTGAACCCAATTAATATAATTAGAAATCTTTAGTTATAAGTAGACGCTTTCATTATAACCTCAATTACTTCCATCTTGCCAATTGTCCGGATGAAGTCCAGGATCATAATCGAATAGCAAAGACACTGACCCACGCATACACCTACACCCATCCCCCTCCCCCCCCCCCACACACAGACACAGGCATACGAACACACATTCATACATGGACACACATATCGCCTCAGAAAGGATTCGGGATCATTTCCATATACTGAAACGCCTAGTCACGAATCCAACTAGAAAAAAGTTGGAATCGGGGTGATTACTATAACTTCTCGAGAATCGGGAATTTAAAAAGTGAAATTTTTATGAAATATTCACATTTCTCCATGTGACTCAAGGAACTGTCAGTATGAGTATCTTTGTGTGTGTGTAAGTGGGGGAGGGGGATCATTAATGTTTTGTTGTGGTCTTGGACCCCAATGTAGTGATTTGATCTTTTTTTCCAATTGTCTTATCACTTGATCAGTCTGAAGAGAGTCTTACTCCGAAACAACAATCTGTTCAATTCTTTTTAAACATTTTTATTATTTATATCGGTGTATCTTGAGAACGCTTAGAGATATTTAAAAAAGTGTGAAACAATTCTCGTTTCAGTCATAAAAGTCCGGATTTTATGGAATATGTTTTGGTTTTCCATCGCTCAGCGTTGGCACGAATCGACGTTGAAGAACGATTTCAATCTGTTTAGCACATATCAAGAAACGATCGGCTAGACCTGTCAAGGGTCACTCCATTTCATTAGTATTGAGCTTGGTGTTTCCTGATCACATGGAGCTTAATGTCTGCCGTTCTCTTGACCCTTGCATCAGCAGCCGTCTTTGAGCCTCAACTCTGCCCGCGCTTGTTATTCCTGTCTAATAAGGGGAAAAACTGCAGAAGATCTTTAGACTCGGAACTGACAGAGAAGATGTGTTCTAACGCTCTGAGCCCACGCCATTTCAAACACAGACGTCTTTGAATATAAACCGGCGATGGCCATACGCTTCACCTTAATATTATCGTTCGGAATCCAATTTCATCCAAAAATGCCAGAATAATTTTTCCACGGAATTAAATTTCTGATAAAACGATATTTTGTCAGCTTGATATACACTAAATACTCCACAGCATGAAAAGTTATTGTTCAAGGATTTATTTCAATAACTTATAAACTCAATTTTTAGTCCAGAACATCTCAGAATCGTCATGATATAATATCCGAACGCACTTGAACTTCAGTGTGTTCTTAAAATTCTGAATATTCCAAAGGCTATACAGAAATTTCACGTGTGGATTTTTTTTTCAAAAATTTCCTCTCGCTGTTCTCCAGGCTGGAAACGAGTGTCAATCTTAAAGAACCATTCCTCCAATTGTTGGCGAGGGTCTCTCGTGAGAATGATTAGAGATAGGAGAAAGAGTATTGAATGAATGTTATGCGTTACACAAAAATACACATATAATGTTTTATGACTTTTGTTCATAACCTTCATACTTTAGGTCACTTACTTAGTTGAAGCTACGCGGGTGGCGTTCTTCTCCGTAGCAGTGGCTCCTTGAATCACTCGCACATTCCGCATGTTTCGTATGTTCATTGTCTTCAGGTTTATAGAAGAAAATAGAAGAATCCTCTCAACCTTGCAATCTCTCACCTAAGCCAATATTACATACCAATTTGCTGAATTTGCATCGGAAAATTATTGGCACCATCGATCAAGGGTCAGCCCATTTATTCATCCTTTATCATATTAAACTTAAACTTCTTCAGGAAAAATAAAAATGTTCCCAATTCATTACCCTAAATTGACTTTTTCCTTCGATATGCAAGAGCTCTCATTGTTTCTCCCTGTGTTTCAATTCATTGTCTAACAAAATTCTTATTTGGCATTCCCCTGAAATCAAAACGTGAGCACAAAGGGCCGAGGAAAGCAAGAAAAAAGAGTAGGAAAAAGGAACAAACAGCCCGCAGGACGTCGGCGTTGTAGTAAAGAGGTTCAAGAGACAAGACGAAGAAAACGGATGTATAACATGTAGACCCACCAGCCCATCCCTCTTCACCACCACCAAAGGAACACGAAGCTTTTCGTGTCTCTCTGTCTTTGGATTCAGGCCAGTCCTTGGGTGTTTCAAGATATTGCTTTCTGGGCGTACGCGAAATGTCGACACGGGACATTCCTCCTTCACTCCAGCCCACCCCCACCGCACCTTTCTTCATAACAGAAATCTCAAAGGTCTTCTCTGTGAGGTCTTTCTCATTATAAATTATTACAGAAGTCTTATTCCACTGAGCTCTAATACGTGCAACCTTCGATTGCAATTAATACGCGGAAAGGAGTTTTGTAGAAATTATCCATCTGATGTGTGGTGGAAACTTCACATGTCCTTTCATTAAAATTTGGCTGCAAATTGCAGACTTGAATGGAGAAATTTTGAGGAATTTATCTGCTAATGCAAAATTTACCGGAGAGTCACTTTCAGTGGAATTTTCAGTCAATATTATCGATGATGTATTTGCTACTATTCAATATTGGAACACTGATATTAAGATTTCAGGAAGTCAAATGCTTCCCTCATTAAATGCTGATCAATTATAGATCATCAAGGTTATTCGGGGAGCGAGATGAACCGTGAATGGCAATGTTTACGATAGATCCTTGGAACATATGGGACCGATTATATGAAATGATGGAATCGCGTCTATTGTCAACTGACGAGGATCGAATATTCCTGAAGTAAATGGAGGTCAGATGAGTATTCTCCACATGACTCATAACTGCAGTGATTATGCTGATTTCGCGATTCGCCATTGAGGAAGATATAGACCATTACCCGGAGCGATACTTCGTCCGTCATTGTTGGTTCGCGGAGTACTTGACTTAACTTATTGCGCCCGACATTACACCCCCCTCCCCATCCTTCCAAGAAGGGTATATGCGTTTGACCAACTGGAAGTTACAGCTGCTTCTCCTGTTACCCTTTACCTCTACAATGACTGTTGCTTCTGGATTCAAAAATTTCCTCTCATAAAAAATCTGCCCTTTCCGACACCAAAAAAATTTCCAGAACCAGTCCCTTCTTGAACACAGCGAACCTGCTGTATGTGCTGTCAACTAGAGGTCACTGTTGATAGCGTATGTGTCTGACGTTTATTCACCTATGAGAGGTACAGACTCGGTCATACTGGATTCACGTGCGTACTGAATGGGGAACTTGGTTTTGTTTCTTTGCGAAGTATATAGCCCACAATGAGGACAAAATATTCAAAACGACTATTTTGTAAATCACCTGACCGCAGCTGTGACGTCACGAAAGTGACTTTGCCTGCGACAGCCGAGGACAGGTCTTTAACATAACTGCGCATAAATTTGTTGTTTGAAATCACCGCATTTTCTGTTATTGGTTTGAAAATATTGAGGAAGGACTATTATGAACTTTATGTGGAGTAGTAAGTGACAGGCTGTAATCAATCTCTTGTTTTGGTGATCAGGGCTCCATGCAAGTGCACGGTGTGACTAGATTTGATAGCCGCACTGGATTCATTGCCTCCCATGAGCAAGTATGTGCCAATATTTTTTTCACACCTCAAATGATTTCCAATTGGCAAACTTTTGTGCGAATGCGAGTGGTTAAGTGATGTTGAGAGTGATTTCTATATTGTTGTTAAGGTAAGAAGAGGGTAACTCTCGAAGTATGATTGTCTCCAAAACATTCTCAAGCTGGAAAAAATTGTTTGATAAAACATTAAGAATTAAAAATTGGAATTTGCAATGATTCCGCTTATCAGATAATTCATAATGCGTAGTCATTCATAGTGTCTGCCAAAAATCCAGAAATTTCGTTTCAAGATAGACAAATGTCAAAGTCTGAGATCATATTTTCCGTTAATTTTTTTCGCTATCAGGGTTCTAAGGAGAGAATTTCGATCTTTGACAATTGGGTTCATGATGTTTCTGATGCAAAAAATGTACTGAAAATTGGAATTTCTGATTTCAATTTGTCAACTCAATGTTTTTACCATTTCGAATTTCATTTTGTGCATCCTTGAGAATGGCAAATGAGTTCATTTATCAAGTCGCTGAATTGAAAATAAATGTTCAATGAATCGAATGGTGCAATGCAATCTGATTCACAATCGCAATACTATCTGCACACGACCACGCACTAACCATAATAAAAAAAAGTGAAAATCAGTAATTCTATGCAGAAGTGTATCACAAAAGTTTGCACGTCCTGTATTTTCAATGAATCAATTGCTGGATTTCGGAAATTTTTGTAGTAACCGCGACTTCAAAACTGTTTGCTACGTAACTGGACTTCTGAAGATAAAATGTCCATGGAGAAACCATGGAATAATTAATTTTCTTTTGTGCTCCGTCCCTGTCGTTTGAGCATTCCATTCAGGGGGACTACTGGACACCCATCCATATGGCTGGGGCCGGCTGTTCGCCATTTAGAGCTTCGTACCTCGAAACACAGGCGCCTACGGTGGATCCCACCCCGCCCCCTCCCCCCGCCTGACGGGTCAAGTTCCCGCCCGGCCTTCCGCGAACATGTGAAACATTCTCCGGCAGCCGGGCGCGAACCTAGGACCTTTAGTAGGCAGATACTCTACCCACTACACCAAAGCCCCGACTAGATACTCCCTATCTGTGTGTAGGTGCGCGCTTCATTAAGCCATATTGTTATCAATGTCACTGATGAAAGTCATATGATATACGATGTTCCTTTTCACATCGCCAATTTTTTTGGAGAACCGTAATGGAATTTGCTAATTTCTATCCGGAAGTTATATGCATTGCCCAAATGACGTTCACATTTCACGCGCATCTTGTTGCATCGATGTATGCATCGTATTCAGATGCTCATATACTCAAAGGTGTAATGAAGTTGATTACGGGGTTTAACGTACATCAAAGAATCAAATAATTGTCAAAATGAACTTGATAAATCTCATCATGAATTCAGACAGAAGCACCTTGCCTTCGGAAATTTCTCAACGCGTTGCCTTTGGTAGTATCATCGTGACTGTTCAAGTTGCCAATGAAGAAAAGCAACTGGGAAGTGGATAATCCTGCAATAACCCGACAGCGAGTGAATCATGTTTGAAGAACAGTTATAGAGACGGTTCCTCCCCTTGAGAAAATATCTACAGTGGAATGAGAGGGTAGATTAAGGAGGGAGAATAAAATTCCATGCTACGCGCTTTATCGTACCTTCGTCAAAGAAAATCTCGTTTCAATGCCTGAAATAACGGCTAACTCCAATCTTTCTCTATGGTGTTTTATTAATTGTCAGTTACTTTCAAATCAATTTACCATGGAATTTCTCGTTAAGAAATATGAGAATACTACTGGAATAATTATTTGATTTCAGTTGTTCGGGGGCGTTCCATTCAAGTCAAAGACTTTTTTTTTCTGCTCAAAAGAGGGCTCGTTACGACTAGTTCCAAAGAGATCCTTACAACTTTGAGGCAACAGAGTTAATTCAATAAAAAAGAAACCAAGGAGAGTATGAGGAACTCGTTTAATGCTTGAAGAAACTTTCTAATTTTTCTTTTGTTTTACGTTTAATGATTTTTTTTACTGCAGAGGCCCTGATTGAGGTCAAAAAGCGTCACTCTGGTACCATTGTTATTATTGGTAAGTGGGAGAGCGCATGAAGTGCTGAAGATCACTTTTTTTGTGATCAGTAGTATGCAAAAGGTTGCGGGGAAATTCTTTGAAATTTGCTATTTGTTACATCCGTAAATCATTGGAGGGAATCTTTGCATTGAGAAATGATGTTAAATGGTGTCAAAACTTGACTTCTGGTGGTCGGGGTTATGTCAATGACTTTAGCTTTCGGGATTTTATCAAATGATTTATAATGGCCATATGAATATAGCGATGCGATGATTTTGTTCATTATTCGGGTCAGATTATCTCGAATAAAACTACTGTTTTGGGCTGGTTTTGTTGATTTTCACAACCCAATGTGACTGAAGAAGAATGAATTCCCTTTAAGAGCAATGCAATTCGATGACGCAGAATTTCAATGTTTTTCCGCAGCGTTGTCGATTGAAAACTTGAAAAAAAACGACGATTTCAGGAAGTGACAAACACATCCGACCATCGTCCACAACCCACCTGAAATGCTAATCTCAAGATAACCCGTTAATTCAACAGTTCTTGACTAAATTGCAATGGAAAACCGAATTGGCGCGACACGAGAAAATATGCAAATGCAGGGGCGACGAGGGAGTAATACATAATTATGTGTATAATGTCAGTTAATGAGATTCCACGTAGCTTGAAGGATTCTGCAAGGGCAATACCAAGATTGAACCCTTGAAAGAGGGTACAAATCCGCCGTCGGAAATTCGCTTCTGCCTGAGGAAGCGCGTAGCTTTGGCAGTGGTGGGGCGGGATGGGTGGGGGGTGGGGGGTGAGGCATGAGAGAAGCTGAAAAGCGAGATGGTATATAAAATAAAAAGGGGCAAAACTCAAGTATATAAGAGAGAAACACAGTATAAAGTTGAGAGGTAGAGCGAAAGAGCGGATTACATGCTAATGTTCACAGTCTGAAACATCTACTGAAGGGAGCGGGGGAGGGGGGGGGGGGGGGTGGCAAAGAGATTGAGATCGATTTATGTAAGGAGGACGTTAGTTTCTCTCGTATATATTTTCTTTAGATCGCACTGCGGGTTTAATGCTATTACCTAATGGATTTATCTTAGTGTTGAGTTCCCTTAAGATTTTATGAATTGTCGATGCTTGAAAGAAGACAAATAGGGGATCATGAATTTTTTGGCTGCATGAATTTTCCATGTAAATTTTTTATCAAAAAGCTTTTTGAGATTTTGGAATAGTCCAGAATGTCCTATATAGTCCAGATAGTCCAGAATGGAATAGTCCTTTTTCGGTTGTATTACAAAGAGAAATGATAAGTTGAGACGTTCGATATTCTCAATTTAAGCTTTACGAAAATCTGAGATCAGGATTTGCCATAAGGATAAATTTATATTTTTAAAGGTAAAATCAAACTTCACGAGGTTTAATTTTGAATTTCCATGAAGCTTGAGTCGAACTTGTCAAAAGTTCCAACTTTAATTTACCATAAGGTCCCTCAAAGTGCCATAAAGTCCCATAACCTGTTTTCGAGGGCCCAATATTAAGATTGTCACAGAGCTTACATGGGACTTTGCAAAAGCTCACCTCCACATTTGTTTGTTTACGGTTTATAGACCGCATAATTTAATATCCATTACTGATATTAGTCGGTCAGTTTGACACTTTCATAAAGCTCCGGAAAACTCATAATTTAACATGTGGATAAACCCTAAGTTGAGCTTTTTACAGCTCTCAACTGTTGATTTTCATAAAGCTCAAGTTAAGTTTTCGATAAACTCGCGTGAAGCAGTCAAGGCCTCCTTCATTGCTATCTCTACTCTATCAAAATGAAAGCAATCAAAGTGATATCACCATTGCCATTCAAATAAATTTCCGTATTGAAGGCAATAGTGTCGAGAAACACCCATTTACCCATATTCTCGTATGAATGTACTGGTGAAGAGGTGGGTAGAGTGAGCGCAAATGGAAAATATAAAAGTGAATATATACGATGAAAAGCCACTAAGTACGACAGTGGAATCTTCTAACGTGTGGGTCAATGACCTCCACCTCGTCATACCCCCATACCTCCACCCGTTAACTTTCCATGCACTTCGTCTTCGAAAGGCGAAAGCGTCGTTGACCCGTTACCGAATGAAACGATCCATAGAAGCGTGTCCCAAAGACGTACGGCCAAACTATCTCATACCCACAAATTTAATAATCGCCCCCAAAATCCAATATCGATTCTATCTTATTACATATCGTCATAACTCACATTTTTTTTACGGGGAAAAGTGTGATTTTATGCCGCTATTTTTGAACATTAAATTCCCTCACTCTCAGAGAGAAAACAATTTTTTCTCCGATAGCGGAAATTTTTTATTAGCGGTGATTTTTTATTGTTTCAGGATAGTTATTATCCGCAAGAAATTTCATGTAATAATTTAATATAATTCGATATAAACATTTGCGATAAAAATAAACAAAACCTAGTGGGATGGAAGTATACCTGCCACCGTTGGGAGCACCGACACAATTTCTCGATTTGTAATTTCTGTTTGCCATTCCTATATTTTCCGACACGTCAATTAAATGTTTAAAGACTCTTATCAGAGAGAAAAATGGGAATCATGAAATTTGGAATAGTGGAATATGACAGGTATCGCTACTTGCGAATATGTCACGTGCCGCGCTGACGAATCACCCTGCGAACCGCGCAATTTAATAAAATTGTGTTGATAACTCGTTTTGCCAAGATTTGCGGAAAACTTGACCAAATTGGAGTAAAAGCGTCTTCAAAATCGAATAATATATTGTTACAGTCAGTCCAAATAGGAACTATATGAAACGGGAAGATAACAAGTTTACGGTCATTCGATGGTATTTCGAGTTTTTCTAAGCTTCCCCTTTTTACCATAGGAAAATGGTAGTTTTGGAAATACGAAAAATCTATAAAACCGATTCCAACCAAAGCCTGATCAGCTTTGAAAGCCACAAAGACGTTTCTATAGCGCTATACAGCATCTCAATCTCCTAATTTGGTGGTAAGAAATCGTTTGAGGAAGAATTTGTCGTCATACATACTCCGTCTAATACACCCAATCTAAAATGGTCAGAAATGTCATGAAACAGGCAGATATATTAAAAAATTAATTTTTTCAAGGCGGAGGTATTTCAATAACTTTCCCTATCGGGGAGTTAATAATTATGCCTTGGATTGTTTTTGTTCAAGGCTTATATTTACTTTTGTTACTAATTGAATAGAAAAAATGTGAGAGGTTGGGTCGGTTCGCCGGGACGCGCAAGGGGGTCCATGCGAGCCAGGCCCATTTAAGAAGCCGAGACAGCAAAAGAACTGTAATTGTCATTCCAGAAACTCGCTCACCTCCATGGAGGAGGTAATCGGGGGCGTCTACGGAGTCGGTATCTTGGTCGTTGTCACTTACGTAATCTTCCTTTTCTTCCTTACAAATTTCGTAATATAACCACGCTTCATATGTATGGTGCTGATCGGTGCATTTACCAGCGCCGATCAATTTAAATGTCACCTTCTTTTTCGGCCTACGTCCTGACATCTCACCAATCATAGCACAGTCGCCTTTTTCCAGCTAATAACCGGGCGATACAAAAGAAATAATCGGTACGATTTGGGAGATGTATATGCGTTGTGAGAAGCGATGCCAGGATTTTGGAAATGCGCCGAGAAATCCAGGTTCTCAGTAGATTGTGAAAACAACCTTTCTCTAGATAAATCGATCAGTGAAATCCGTTGGTGGAGAATGAACCAAAAATTGCGGGAAAATTTTAGACTCAAAGAGCTAGTACCAGCCACAGATTGCTATCTTTTCTTTTGCCGGAGGGTCAAATTATTTGGTGTGAGGCCTGGTTCGACGGGTTGAGCGATTTGTTATTTGGCGTTCGATTCAACATATCGAAAAACTCGTACACTGACAGAAAAAATTTCACGAGGAGATTCGTCGTGTTAGAAATTTTTTTCTATCAATACAATGATATAAAAATTGCCAGAATGACCTATCAAAATTTAGACACACCCACCCACTCACACACAAACACACACACACACGTAGCATCGTGTTGGAGTTTTGATGGTGTGAGCAGTGTCTATTGGGTATCTGCCTACCACGTCAAAGACCCTAGGACCGATATCAGGAACATTTCGTGTGTGCTATCAGCGATACGCCATAAAAAGAGACTGCGAAGTCGGGCCGGAATCAAACCCGACGCTGGGGAGGAGTGACTTCTATCATAGGTACCCGCCATTGTATAACATAGGGTTACTCGATATTTTCTTCTGTAATTAGAAAATATTATGGCTTGCATGGCGAAAGTCGATTCCAGTCGCATGGCCTCCACTGCTCTCCATAATATTGCTTATAACGCAAGGTCTCGCGCCAGATCCTACTAGTGTACACGAATAGAGAAAGAGTGGGATAAACGACTTATACATACACCGAAATATTGTACTTCTCGCACGTCGTCATACGAAATATACTTTCAAGATAGTTGAAAAATTTTCAGTGTACAGTATGGTCGTTTTCAGGAGAAATCGATAAGAAAAATTGGCTGATAAGATTGGAATTGCGGCCAAAACAATAGTGGACAATTCTTGATTTCGGAGAACTAAGGGAAGACCTTGTGGAAAATAGTTTTGGGATTTTTTTTTTCGAAAGACGAAAGATTTTTGTCCCGTTATCGCCTTTGAAGACAAATTCAGTAGTAAGAATCAATTTTAGTCAGACGGAAAAGTCAACTTCAGTTAGATATAAGAGATATCGTCATTGTGCATTCAAAAGTAGTCACACAGCTCATACACACGTACATGAAGACTCAACTTATAGTTCATCGTAACATAAAATGTATTTTTTCAACCGAATTCTGAAAACTAAATGTACAACATTCTGATAGCATTACTTCCGATGTTTATTTTCGTGAAAAACCAAGAGTTTTGTTGAATTTCTGCTGTTGCAGGACAAGAATGGATAGAAAGAAACGTCCAGGCACTAGGAGACGAATAATCGTCGAGGGTAATAAATGGAACATGTGAAAATTACATAAATAGTATTTTTTATTTCACAGGTCATTATTAGAAATTCTCCGCATCGGAACATAAAAAAGTTCCGAAATGGATTCTCTCTTATTTATTTAGCTATTATAAAACATAATTCAATTTTATGAACTTCCGTGGTAACCAAGATGGACCACTTTTATTTACGATCTTACGTAAGACTCATCCCTTTCATATTCAAATAAAATGAACGAAAATAAGGACTTCAAGAGTAAGAGCATTTCCTCTATCGATGCATAATTTTTTTAAAGCTCTCTTTGGCCATTTAAAAAGGAAACGAGTGGAATTTTCATTACGCTATTTTCCAAAGAATATTTCCAAAGAATATATTTCCATTTTTAATCATTTGATTTAATATTCATTAGAGGTAGGGGGATAGCAAGGGAGAATTGGATGGAGAGCAAAAGGTTGAAAATAAGGTGAGACGAAGTAATATGGAGAAGGCTTGTGCTTTCGAGTGGCTGCACCCTGGTTGTCTTTCATTTATTCTCCCCTCATTTGCGTTCTTTTATTCTTCAGGTTCTCCTCTTCATTTGGAGTTTGAAAAATTGTTCATTAGAATGATATGAATGACGACGTTTTACCGGAATTTAAAAAAAAAAATGGAATGAGGACTTTTTTCACGGTAGAAACAAAAAAATGGTATTCACCTAGAAATGAAATGGTTCTCATTTCTCCGCGAAATGTTCCTCATTCCCCCCTGCCCTCCTCCCCCCCCCCCCTCATCTCGCCCTATCCCACTCTTTTGTGTGGACTCTAAATACGCGGCTCACCACTTGTTCTGATGCCAAAAAACTTGACTTTAAAATCCATTGCACTGTGACCGCAAATACTGTCGTTGGAGTACAAAACTCAACCTTTTATTCCATTTCTTTTTGCGTGATTGTACTTATGAAGCATCCAAGCACTCCATCCACTTCCACACATATATTTGTTTCCCTCTTTCACTCACTTCTATCGCCCTCTCTTGCTGAGCCAAGTGGGCTTTGATGAAGCTGCCCAATCACGTGTATTGTGCAACCAGGCGAGAATAAAACGTCAAGCTGTGTCTGATTCATACACCGAAGAGGATAAAAAATTCAATGATGACTCCTCTTTTTTCAATAAAAAACATCAAGTACATTCGATTATTTAGGTACGATAAAATGAGAAATCCAGGATGAGAAATTTGTCACAAAAATAAATTGTCATAAATATTTTTATATGTAAGCCATAGTTCAATGCAGCGGAGTGGGCTGTTGTTGTGCACAATTTGTCCTAAATTTTCGTTTGCTTGTGAATTGAATTATGAGGATATTGGAGATATGTGAAATAAGTAGGGGGAGGGGAGGATGGGGCATAGTGGAACAGATATACAACATCCAATGTGCACTATGCAACGTGTTTCAAAACATCAAAAATTGAAAAAAATCCCACACTCGAGGGAGAGTCATCAATTTTGACGAATCTACTTATCGACAGGGCAAATAAGGCATCAATAAATTTCATGAAGTTTTACATTAGGCGCTCCAATTGAAAATCAATTGTCTGGGTTGTCTTCGCCAATTGAGTATTTTCATAGTTTGCGATCATGTAAATTTTTTGAAACGGCTGTGGTATGATGGCGAGCGTTTATTATAGAATTTAGTATCGGGTTCGGTTCTTGTCCGGCTGAGCGTTTTCATCCCATGGGTCCCAACAATAGTATATACAAAATGTTTTCGGCGTAGTAGGCTGACACTGTATACACTACAGCAAATCGCCAATTGTGTGGGTGGGGGTGCGGATGGGTGGGTGTGTGGATGGGTGGGTACATGGGTGGGTGGGTGAGTGGGTGGGTGGGTGAGTGGGTGGGTGGGTGAGTGGGTGAGTGGGTGAGTGGGTGAGTGGGTGAGTGGGTGAGTGGGTGAGTGAGTGAGTAGGTGGGTGTGTGGGTGGGTGGGTGTATGGGTTAAGCGGTGTGCATATGTGTGAATCCGTATGTACCTCTTTTTGTTGAGAGTCATTTCTCCTAAGTAGCGCCACCGATTTCAATTTTTTCCTTTTCAAATTCTGCGTCTCCCGGTGGAGCTACCTTGAAAGGAGTTTAAAAGGCATCCCTGGAGTGTTTTTTGGTTTATACACACACACACACACACACACACACACACACACACACACACACGTATACGATTGCAATTTAGAGAGCATTCAGCAAAGCTACCAAATGTTTAGAACAATTGAAATTTCATGATACCTCCACTTCTGAATTTTGAAGCGATCGCAATAACTTTCCCCGTCGCAAACTTGATGAGACGAGATGTGGGTGTGAATGCCCCTCTAGGGATGAAACTCATAACTTTTTAATCACTTTTCCATTTAATTCATCGATGAACTACTCTAAAATGCGCACGAGGATGATGGTCTGCATGTATAAACTTATAAGTTGTTCAAAATCTTCAGTGTGTATAGTTACTCGCGAGTATATATTAATTATGAGAGTTTTATTAATTATGAGAACTGGGACAAAAATCCCGATAACCTAAAATATGTATTTCAACATCAGCAACAAAGTATATTCTAACCTCTTTTCTTATCGTTAACTATTTTAATGATAGATTTTGCAAACAATTCACTATGTTAATAACAATTGCAGACATATTTTTTTTGCATTTTCGTCAGACTTAGACAAGTGAAACACGTTGACCAAACTAAAAAGTTAAATTGCTATATCCGTTTCGAGGAAACTTTGGAACTGCACAAAAAAATAACACACACACAAGCAGACATATTTTTGAAAACTTATTTGAAGGATGTGGAACGTTGAGAAACGCGGAAATATATATTTAAAACTTTCCTTTTGATTCTCAGAATGATTACCATAATTTTCCTAGATTTAAGAGTTAAAAAGTGGACAGGTACCTATCAAAACACACACCGCGGAAACGGATCCGCGAGTACCGTTGGTATAGGTGACTACAGCATATAGAATGGGTATCCACATAAAACTGGGGAGTGCTGCATAATAATTAATGTTTGCAATGATGAATCCGGTTTCGCTTCTCTGAATCTCCCTAAAAATGTGCAATTTTCTTTGGGTAACAGAGGTGGAATTGGTAGCGTTTGATGAGCATGGAGATGTAGATGCAGTGAAAATGGAGAGGAAAAATTATCGCTGTGTGAGAGCACTTTTCTTAGAAGAGGTCAAAGCTCCCCTCGTTGTCACGCGATTAATGATTAATTTGGTATCACCATTCCCTATGTCTGCAGATTACTTAAATGGAATTCTATGAAATCCAATTTTGTTTCAAGAAAGAAAAATAAACTGGGTAAACAAAGTATTGGTTTGTTGACAGGAAAGAGGCATGCACGTATTTTTTGCCCCAGATGCCTATTTTTTGTTACGCGATTTGGAGTTTTCCCAGTCTTTGATTTCAACGAAACGGATCCGATTATCTTTAACATGGGGAATTTTGTTTGTAGGGAAACTGTTCTAGGAAGACATTACGTTCTTTTCCATGAGAGATGAGTTTCGATCATTTTGGGATAACCTTCACAAAGCCCCTTTGGCAATGAAGACCGTTATACTTCAAGTGAAAAAATCGGATACAAGAGAATGTACACTCGTTTCCCCTTCACAGCAGGCCCTAGAGTTGCCCAGGATTGGTACAGTGCGCCGCAACGCACGAGAGATCGCACTAACGTATCTTGTCATGTTATGATGGAGGTGTCGCATTGTTAACAAATTGAATTGTTTGTAACCTTCTGCTGCATGAACTATAAGAATTAGCGTAAAATTGACTTAGTGAATGACTCGAGCCATCGAGATTGTTCTGATTTCAATTGACGTGTTTTTACATACCATGGAGAGGATGAGAAACCCGGGATTTCAAGAGTACTCTCATGCGCATGCGCGTTATAAAGTGCGCACCTGGCTAATTTTCTTATTCGTATCCTTTAACCGTTGGGGCATAACGGTTTAAGCCCATTTATTTATTTTATTTCTACAATCTACCAGTTGCTCGATATGTGAATGATCTGCGAAATTTTCACATCATCGAGTCAATTTGTTTCTCAGATTTCTCCAAATAATAGTTTAAAATAAAGAGAGATCCATGATTTTCACATAAAAAATCCAATTGATAATTCTGAACCAACTCAATTTGATTGAATGATTGTGAAAACAGAGAAGGCTTTGAATATAAAACATTCTCCGTTGCACAGGGAATTATCAAAGTTCCCTAAGTGATATCGGTGTCTGCAATATCTGGAAAATGGATGCTTCGATGTCCGACTGCATGCGAATTCACTTTCCCCTTCGCGTAAAATATTGCTAATTAGGGAAAAGTTATAAAACTCGATTGACGGAATTTTATCGATCGAATATTCTGTGTTGTCACTAAATATCCTTATATCCACTCCCATCCCTAAAAAAATTAGGCACAGTTTGCTCAGACCACTTGCACGCCTCCAGGATACCCCCCCCCCCCCCCGGGGCCCCCACGGGTTTGCTCCTTAATTGTGAACGTGGGAATACCAATTATTAATCGCAGAATGTGTATGTGGAAATCGTAAGCTTGGAATTTGTCACCTAATTATCGTGGACTTATGAATTTAATATTTTATGTATTACCGGGTATGCTCCCGTATTTTTTTATTATTCTTATCAATACCCGGAAATATAGAGGTTTTATAATTGTAAACATGAAAAGCATGAATTCTTAGATATATAGATATGGCAAAATATCCCCTATTTTGTATATAAACCAATTGATGACCCATAAGTGAGAGGCATATATATGTATGTGGCATTCCTCGTGAAGTCGGTGAGTGGGAACCCGACGTTCTCAAATTTTCATAAAGGTGCATACAACTATTCCTTGGCACAAAAAACGCATATGGTAGTTTTTTTTAATAACAAAATGAACAACAATTATGTAACCAAATAGAGACTCATCGAAAACTGTATTTTTGATGTCGATGAAAATTTGCATCATAGCGTCGACGTTAATTGACGGTGGTTTTGCAAAAAAAAATCAGCTCCTGATTTCATCAGAAGGATTTCTTATGATTTTCCGCGGCGAAAGGCACGAGAGAGTCTGGAAAACGGGGTTGTATAAAAAAAACAGAAATGTAAAATGAGCGCGTAATGAGGGTATAGGCCTTTGGCACATGAGGTCCAAAGATTGAATCCTTATACGGGGAGTGTCCTTTCGGCATAATAGTGTGGATCCAAATACAATGCTAACTCTAATTTTTTTCAGCATAGAACTCTAACGCTGAAACGCTTGCAGATACGAAAGAAGTTGAACGACACAAAATATATATTGATTTATAATGCACAATATTGATTGGACACATTTTTGCGTATCGATAATATTTCGTGAGATACAGGGTTATAAACAATTGATATTGTTGCTACCAATAGAAACCAGCAGACATATATTGACCCAAAACTAATCAGCTCTAAGTTACGGCAGGACCCTTCGATTGCGTCATACAGGACCTTGATCGGATAATTTGTTCCCGAGAAATCGTTCCGCGAAATTTCTGGTTACATACGCACATCGTCACACACACCGACATTTCCTATAGTAAAAAGAAGAGACGAAAGAAACTATCGATATATCTCGAAATTATCGAAAACCGTAAGAGTGAAACCAACGCCACACCAGTCAGTGTGGCGGAAAAAGGAAATGGGCGTGCGAAGCACGCGCCACCGGTCTCGTTGTTTTAAATAGTCTAGAAAGGTCTGGAATACCATGAAATGGGGAAATCTGATGGAAATCGATTTTTCATTTTCGGGGGCAAAATAATAACTATGGGGGGAGTTAATAAATGAATCAAAACCACATTAGTGTAAATGGTGGATATGGAGGGATAGCTTTGCTTACCGCAAAACCTACATTCATCAAAGTGTGCTCTATAGTCGTCGGCGAATTGAGTCGTTGTGGAAGGAAATATTAAATTTTGACGAGCACGGAATTTTCGAAAATGTATTTTATTACGCCCGACGGCCAATAACCGAGGGGTATAATTTTTACACATGGCCGGATGTGCCTTTCATCCTCTCCTGAATCTACTTTCCTGCGTAAACTGAGCAGACACTGTTGATTCTATCCTTAATAGAATGCTATCGTATCCAGTAACTCCAAAAGTTCATTCGTGATGTGTTTAAATACGTTAATTAGTTAGGAAATGAAGAATAATAAATGATTTCTGGCAGTCTGAGCTCTATCAAATAATTCACTAGTATGATAGTGAATTTTTTGGCACTAAAAAAAATTCTCATCGTGTTCCAAAGGCGCATCCGACTTTGCAAAGCATTGAGCTGATGCTTTGAAGTATTCTTGTAAATTTGTGTTTTCATATGTATATCACAAATGGTGTGTTCTGCAATGTTATGAATTAATTATTCATAATGCTGCATATTACGAACGGTTAACGCTAACAGAAAAAAAAATTAAAAACTGTATTGCTTGCATAAAGATACATATCACTAAGCAGATATTACAAGTTGAAACTATTGCCAATATATGTCACATATGTGTTGCGATTCGTAGAGGGGTCGCATCCCGCTCATTTGATTATAATTAGTGCATCGAGATTATTAATTCCGATGCTTTTCCCCCGATTTTCTGCAACGAAGCATGTCAGGTAGGAAAAGAAATTCATAGAATCAAGACGAGCATTTTTTGAGAATATCTTTTAAAAGCATATCTAACGGGACAGCTTTACAATGCAACATCAATATCTCCATGGAGCTCATCTTCAAAACTTATCATTTTCATAATGAGCAGAATTCACGGATGAAATTTCAGATTTCTGTTTGCCTGTATAGCGCGACTTGACGTTGACGAATTTGGAGAGAAAAACATGTAAAAACATTTTAGGTCTCGCGTCATTGAATACCAGATTATTTTACGGAAAAAATAGAGATGCTGGGGGACATTTGATCGTAACGGATCGAAATCGTTATTGCCTAACCATTCACCGGTGATGATATTTTTTGGAAATTGGTGTAGGTCAATAATTCGAAACATGTTGAAAGGAAATTCCGACATTTAGCCCTGCATAAGATAGTCGTAATACTAGGTAGGGCGCTGTATTCTAGCATCCTCGTTGTTTGGAGTCTCTGGTACAAGTCGGGGTGCATGACACCATTGACCATCATGTTGTAATAATAACTTTCGCTAAATTGACATGCATTTTGCCATATACTCCAGCCGCACTTCAAAATATAGAAGATATTTTTACTGCAATATTACTAAAAATCTTAAACTCTAAAGTTAAATGGTTTCGGTGAAAGTTGCGACTTGAATAACAAGTTGAAGAAACCCCATAAAACCCCTCGACATAAGGACTATAAAAGCCGCACTTAAATTTTATACGACAGTTATAATTTTCCCGTAATTCAGTGTCAAATGCTGTGTCAAAGTTATAACCCACTCCCTCCAGATGGAAGATGAATGCATTTCCATATAGCGCCAGCGAGTGCCCAATTGCCAAACTCAGCAGCCCTTTGGAAATAGCGGTGTACGGGGGATTGGCCGGGTGAGGAGAGCACAGCATTAATAACCCTGGGCGCATTCGCCTCTTGGCCCAAAGTTGGATTCTCTGAACAAACGCGACGTCTATATGTGTCCCCACACGCATTCGACGATTTGCCGTTGGGATGAAATGAGGGGATGGGGGTGGCAATGGGCGAGCGGTGCTTCTTGTTCTCCTCGTTGCACTCAAACGCCTCGAACGATTCATACGGCAGAATTGTACATAGGACATATATTTCGAGCCAGCCGCTTGCGCTTCCACGTCCATTCTCTGGTGAAACTTCACCGGCCAACAGACTCGGGCATCCCCAGAACACATATAGAGATGCCCACTAGCGCTTGGAATGGCATGCGAAATTTCGCGGCTAACATAAACCCAAATTGTCCTGCATGCATGTATGAGTTAGTCGCTTCAGCAAGTCAATATCCTCAGGTATAATCGTTCTTTTTCTTCCAATTTTTTTTTCTTATCTTCAACGCCTTCAATCCATCAATGATATGCGGACTTGTGGACCTACTTGCACTGCGCTGCATTCCATAATGAAACACAGGGACGCCCGGAAAATCTCTATACTCTTCATACAATTGTCAGTTCTTATAGAAACCATGAATCGTCATGTTTCATAGCAACTTTATGGTTAGAAGCGAGCAGGGCCCTAATTTGACAAATTGTACAAATACTTAATGTGGTAATCAAGCGGACAAAAGAGAATGATGGGGGCGAACACATTAGTGCAACCAAACCGATTCGAGAGAGATCAATGAGTACACTGAATAGAATCCTTTAGCACGGAAAATTCAATTTATCTCTCGCTTTCAGCTGGTAATAATTCCTCACGCGGCCGAGGTTTATTGCACTTCTCTAGGATAGAAAAATATTATTGCACATTGTCGTCGCCGTTTCTCTCCTTCAAGTTGGACGGACAGCGAGTGTGATCCGCTTCCAGAACGAAAAAGGTGCCCCAGAGTGGAAAATACTCACTTTCCGGCCTGGAGGAGGAAACCAACATTTCGGTACCAAGGGCGCAAAGTAAAACTTCTAGCGTCTTTCCTCACGTCTACACCGGAACGGAAAACGATGTTGTCACCGCGGGTGGTAAAATAAAGAACCCTGAGCTGTGTACTTATCAGCCTGGTCTTCGGTTCGTCTGGGACTCTGGGTTAGAAATATACTATTTCATATACTGTAGTATATTATGCAATTATCAATGAGGTCCTTACGTCACAATCTACTTGTAATAATTGAAATGAATTCTGAACCAAACCACCGTACTAAATTTATCCTGAGAAGCTGGTTTCATGTGTCTTCCCTTGCTGTACCTTAGGTATTCTTCAGTATCACCCAGTTCATGGTCATGATCCTGCTTCATACCATTTTAGTCACGGGAGATTGGTCGGGTGAGGAGAGCACAGCATTAATAACCCCGGGCACATTCACCTCTTGGCCCAAAGTTGGATTCTCTGAACAAACGCGACGTCTATATGTGTCCCCAAAATTTATTGGATTTCCATTCCAATGAATAGGCTGTAGGTTTGACCCTCCGCGGGCGAAAATTAGAACTTCCCGATATCTCCGTGTGTGTACACAGCTGAAGATACGAAAAAAGTCAAGCAACACAAAATGTGTATTTTTTCATAAGGAACAACATTTATTAGACACATTTTTGCGTATCTATAATATTTCGTGGGATATAAGCAATTGAAATTGTTAATAACAATAGAAATAATTGATATTGAAGTCCCTTCCGGCCTGGTCACCATGGAGACGGATCGATAAAAAAAAAACTCAAATCGGTCCATTGATTCTTCACGAAACGTTCGACAATGGTTATTATTTTGTTGCGTCACAATCTACGGAATTGGATTAACGTTATGTGTGTATAATCATGCAAAAGCTCCCTTATCATATGAGCTGCCACGTGCGAGCTATATGGAGCATCCCATGTTCTTTATTTCAAGTTTTGATTTTCACTTTTGTGAAAGTTCAGTAAATTATATAGATAAATATTAGATTATTCAAGTCCTTACACTGAGCGAACGATTTCGTTGTATCTACCTGATGGATTCGGTTGAAGGTTTTTTTCCGATTAGGTTCACATAACCGCACTGATAGAAAAAATCTCTGACACGAAGAATCCATTCCCTTGAGACAAGAGATTTTCTTCGCAAAAGCCAAATTCGCCAATTTGACGGGAAATCCTCCCAATGAGGATGTTCGAATGCGTTCCAAATGTTACTAGAACTTTACATTAGGCAATAAATACATCATATATCGACGTGTGCTAAGTTTATACAGAAAAAGGTGAAAATTTAAGTTAATAACAAAAATATAATTTTAGAAAGAAACATTCAATAAACTGATATGTAACTTACTCATCCTCAAATATCTAACCATCGTAAAGCATAAGAATTATAATAGATGGCATGAGGTACAAATGCCGCTCCGATTTGAGCACTTGAAAGCAAATCTCTTGTCTCAAGAGAATCGATGTTTCGTGTCAGAGATTTTTCTATCAGTGCGTACATTCATTAGTAGCTACAGCTAATGTCGGTACACTTAACTGTTAGTTGATTTTGACACCATTTGGTTGTACTGAATTTTTCAGTTGACGCAACCCGCCACCCAATTGATACAACCAAGCGGTTGGTAATGGTTACCGAATGGAGGTTAATTTCACGCGCCTATAGTTATAATATATATATGTATATGTATGAAGAAGCCATCACGTGTGTGAACGGCGGCCGGCTCGGCATAATTTTTGTGATGAAAAATTAGTGATAAAGATCAAAGAACAAATAAAAAGTGAAGATGAAATGGAAGAAGTGTTTTACAATAACTGTGCATTATCCCATATGTATTTGGCTCATTCGATCAATAGTGGTGGACCTATTTAATTGATTCAATTGATCTCTCCTAGTTTCGGGCTTTTCCTCACGTTGTTGACAGTTTCAAAGAATAAAGAAACAAGAACATATTCACTTTTTTTGAATAATATAAGCAGTAAATTGTAAGGTACGACTCAAAGAATAAGTTATTCACAAAAGCAGGCATAATAAACAAGAGAGAGGTGACATCAACTAGCGATTCGGTAACTATTACCAAATGCTCCAGTTGGCTCAAGCTTAACCTCTCAACTGAGCCATTCGGTAACTATCACCGAGCCATTCATTTGTTCTTATTTAACAGCGCTATACGAGGTAACAATTACCGAGCCTGTGTAGTATTAGTCAAATCGTTCTCTCAGTGTATCACAGAACATACCATACTGAGTTCTGAAAAAGCCAATGCCATTCGCAGGACCTCAGCCTGGAAAGAATCACCGTGCTTTGATCCCCATGAAAATCTCACCGGAAAAAACATCCAGGAACAAAAATGTCAAACCACTCCGCTTGCGTGCCGATATGATCGAATGGCGTCTGCAGCTCAATCATTTCCGTTTCAAAACGCACCTCGCAGGAAAATTGTTGGGGGACTTTTTTTTGAGAAGTTTTTTTGGGTGCCAAATGTACGGTGAAACACACAGAGAGGTTATTCAGTATTTTAAATCCTTTTTCCAACGGTTTTGAAAGCTATGCACTGTTGTGGAGAAGCAAAAAGGATTCTTGTCATCCTGAAATTTTTCACTGATTGGATGAGTTAGACAGAGTTTTTTTTAGTTCAAATCTGTTCAAATATATCTAACAGCTGGTCCAACCTTTTATAATAGTTCGTCATACGATAGTGCTGGTCTGCGAGTTTCGCCGTAACAACTAAATGAAAGCAGCGCTCGCATTGTAGCAGCACGCTGGGCACGTAGGACAATATCCCTACGTCTTTCAATTGACGTGTGCGTACGTTATATAGTTGCCAAGTAGCCGTGTAATTTACAGGGAGAGTATATTGTTCTGTACATTGGTATGAACTACTAGTTTATTTGGGCTTTGCTCCGATTTACATTCCATTTATGCACTTTAATCAAATGAACATTACTGTGCCCACCATCATTCTATTCAGCGTGTATTAGATTTAATTTGGTACGACACCTCTAATTACGCGCGGCCCTGGTGAAAAAGATGAGTGAAGACAAGGGCTTTCGAGCGACAGTGACGTCATCTGTATCCTATGCGCATCAATGCAACAATCATATGTACAGCGCCAGTTAGATTTTTGTGATTGCGCACGATAATGTCTGTCAAGAAAGGTGAAAGTGTAAAAAAATATTTGGCCATATATTTATTTATTTATTCATTCAGGCTTTTATTTGTTCAGTTTTTTCCTTACTGTTTGTGACAATGAATGATGGAGAGAGGCCTACGATGGTTTGGTTGGTTAAGGCGACAGATGCGTAACTCAGAGGTCCTGAGTTCAAACGCTAAATGTGCTGATTGATACGAACACCAATGTAATTTATTTATAAGTGCTTTGCTTACAAACACAACGTAGACCTACGTCGCTGATTAGCACTTAGGTAGAGAGCATAAATATAGCGACGTTAAATAAAATAAAAAATGAAAAAAATAAGAAATGACTGATGAAACGCGGGCACAGAGTTCGCAACTTTAATATGCCTATTTAGATTAGACCTGTCCATCAGATGAGATTGTCCTTAACTTTTCTTATCTCAATATGTAATTGCGGCATTACATATATATCGTGTGATATATATACTCTTATAACGACCTCTGTGATGAGTCGTGTTATGAAGATGTTACTTCATTCAATTTTTGTTATTATATATTGCACAATGGGTCGCTTTTTCAGAAATAGAATTCAAAATATCATGTAAAAAGCTTCTCACGTTTCTTATGCATCTGAAAGATGTGGAAATTTACATTGTCAATTTTTCTTTGAATTGGTTTCGTAACCGAGGTCATGACCTAGATATATTTGCACTACAATATAAACAATTTTCAGGGATTCAAAATTAACCCCAGGTGAACATCAGAACCGGCCGTGATTGAACTCTTACAACATCAAGTGAAAAATCTGCAAATTATTAGCAAGGAATAATTCCAAAGAATATCACGGAAGGAACTGGGAAAAATCCTCGAAATATAATAAATCCTTTAAAAAATCTATCACTTTTCCAATTTATTAAAAACATTTCCAAACATTTCACTCCTCAATCTCCAAATAGCTATTGTTTTCTACGTTTCACATAGTTTTTTATATTTATTAGAATCGCTGAATAACGCGTTTCAATTGAAACAACACCGAGAATTTTCATCATTGTTTTAAATCCATAAAAAATCCGGATCTGGAAAATCGGTTCATACGCATTCCATCACTCGGGTTTCGCCAGCTTTCCGTACATTTCTCGTTGCCGAATTTTCCAGCCTCCATACCACATTCATCGTCGCCTCCTGCCACTTTCCCACCCACTCACCCACCCACAACGCTGACCCCTTCGCCATCATACTGTGCACAGGCCCCATCCGTCTCCACTATTCGTGTACATTGGTGGAGAAAATGTGGATGAAGTGGACAAAAAAAGAAATTTGGGCAGGCTGGATCCTACCCCTCAACGAAAAAAAAAATTCTGAATTTAGTTCCAACGCGTTCAATGCACGTCGACAAATTTCGGGCATACGTGTATGTATACCTGAAGTGCACTCGGATCAGGCTCATGCAGCGTCAGCGATAGATTATGAATTTACGAGACGGCTACGTGGTGAATATATCGTGTGAACCTGTGCCCAACTCTACTATTTTTATAGACTCGTTCTCAGATATTTATTTACTTTATTTTTATCACGTCTCCGTGGATGAGGGATGACGCCAGCTTTCTTTAATGGTGTTATGCTTTTGTTTGCAACCAGTCGCCAATGGTAGTTAAATATTCCATAAGTGAAAATCAGATATGCTATAGGTGAATTATTCATCTAAAAGATCAGTTAACTTTCCAATCTAGGATTTTTTTGTAATCATCCTCAAAATCAAGGGCTGTTCTCACGATTTTTTTAAAAATTTTATCTCCGATGCTACTGACGCTCCTGCATTTCAAATTTCAATTGCTTTATTAACTTCCTGATATAGGGAAGTTATTGTAATCATCCCGAAAATCGAAAATCGGATTTCCACCAGATCTCCACGTTTCAAGGTCTCCCGAATCATTGTAGACCATTTTTGGAAAAATGTCTGTATGTGTGTGTGTGTGTGTATGTTCGTATGTATGTGCCCAAATTTATCGTCAACGATTTCATGAAAACTAGTGGTCCGATTCCAATAATTTTTTTTCGATCGATGAGTTTTCATGTAACTTAGTGTTGATTTGATTCTGGAAGGAATACAGTCAGCAGTTTTCAATAATTTCCAGAAAATCGAAAGGTTAAAAATCGCAAATCGGGTTAATCAACGGTCATCCATAAACTATGAGAGTTAGCGCACAATTTATATAAGAAAAGTTGTTCCCCATATAAAAATACACATTTTATGTAGAATGACTTTTTTCCATAATTTGCATAATTAAGGGGGTATGGCAGTCTCAACAATTATGTATGTACTAAGTAAATGAATGAACCCAGCGCTGTCATGAAGGTCTCAATCGAAACCTTTCCGTTCCGAATGGAGCGGATTACATTTCGGATGGCATTCGTGCAGTACATGTAATGTTATTAACAATTGCAATTGCTTATACGATTCCACTGGGTAGATATTAAAGTTAGCGGGAAACTTATCTGAAGAAAGCTATTCCTTATATGAAAATACAGCTTTTACGTGAAATTACTTTTTTCCATAATTTGCATAATTACGGAGGTATGGTCGTCCGAGCAATTGAAATACGGGAACAATGCATATCACCAGGGTCGTTCCTTACACAACAATGCACATTCCGTATGACTTTTTTCAATATAGGTTAAAACATATCGCGAGTTGAACTAGAATATACTTGGCGAATGAATATGTCGACAATTGCGCGAAGGATGTCAAAGAGCGGGATAATTAGAAACGTACAGAGGTAGAGAGGGTAACTAGGCGGACGAATTTCAGTTGAATATTTTTATGCAGCTTAAAAAGCAAACTAAATCGATCGCGTGCAGTAATTATTAGTCACAAGGGTCAATTATTGATATCACTGTTGAGTTTGCTCATCAGCATGGTTGCATGCTTATGCTGTACTGAAATACCAAATCGGGAAGTTTTGTTTGTACCTCGTATGGGGCACACACATTTGCACACCACTAGTTTTTGTTATCATTTTCGTGATATAGGAGTTAGGTGTTATCGGGAACTTATTGGTTTGAACCGGCGAAGATCACACCCCCCCCCCGTGTATTTATGCATTTATTCCATTAGTCAGTTGGATTACCATTTAATTTTACCGTTTGATTTTTATCGTCTCTATTCTCTTCTGCTCCCTACCAATCTGTTGTCTGATTTTTTCCGCGGTTGATTTTATTTCGTTACACTGGTCTGAAATGATAACATGATAACATGGTAAAACATGATAAAATTATAATTTGAAAGGGTAAAGGGCAATGACAAGCTTGTTTGGGTAACACACGAGTTTTTAAGATGAAAAATTTACGGAAAATATAATTATAGTGCCTATGATGTCATGCTTTTGCCAAGAGGCAAAAAGTAAAAAAAAAAAATTCCATCAAAGAGTGATTTTTAATGTGCATATTACATATATTATGACGCCCTTAAAGAGCAAATGACATTTGCGAGTGAAAATATTTGGCGAAAATTCGAAACTGAAAACTTCGTTTTCATATATATTCCTATAGGATAGGAACAATTATTCCCCGCATGTCACCATAATGAGAAACATAAAAATCTCCTCATTTCCCGCCAAAGCAATGTTCTTTCATCTGTACAAGCCACAGCAAAATTAATACCATACTAATAGCATGAATGAAGTCGAAGAGGAATTCCTCAATAATTATAAATTTCCCGCTAAGTATTTTTCATGGGATTTCTAAGTTTCGAGGCACTTCAAACCATTCTAGGCTATTTTCAAATATATCAGTGTGTATGTATTTGGCGGTATATGTATGCATGGAATTTATAGTCCAAATTTTTGTATAACTTTTCGTCTAGGAGAGTTATTGTAATCATTGGCTGTGATGACTATGACTTATTGTAATGGGACGGGCACATCCTGCCGAGCGTCTTTTACACACAGACACACACACATCTGGAAACTTCTTATCAGATACAGAAATGTACGTGAAAAATTCGTAAGTTGACGATTTGCATGATTGGCATTTTTGATTTGCGATGATAAAAACCCAATTTAACCGGTAAGATCTGTTTATTAATAAAACCATTGCCGGAAGATTTTTGAATTTTTTTTAGGAATTACAGGATAAGTGAATGAGATGTAAGTGTAACCCTTAACAGGTCGAATCAGTAACTTTGCGATGAAAGCGGAAGCGTTTGATTCCTAAGGACTTACTAACAAGTTAATTATTGAATTCATGAGTGTGTTCCAGAGGAACCGTGTGACGAGAAGACCTATGAACGTACTTACGTACATACACACATACACATAGATGAACATGATGCAGAATTTTTTTCCAACCTGTTGCCAAAGGAACTTTCCACGCTTTCCCCATCCGGAACTTCAGAGAACGTCGGCGTGTCAAGTCAATGACTTCTTAATCATTTCTCTTTATAATCCATTGGTAAAAAAATTCGAAATGCATACTAGGATAATTGCAAACATGTAAAAAACAGAACTTGTTCAATGACTCAATTTCATATAATTCTTTTGGCTAATTAACTACTTATTAAAATTGACGCCAAAGTTATATGACGTGAAATATGGATTTCAACTGGATAATCAAAATTGCAAATGCCCTTTATGCAATGTTTTTTTTAAATATAGGAAAATATAAGCTTAAAAAGGGTGAGTACCATTTTTTTCTTAAATGAGGCGCATTCAAGAAATATTAGATCTAGTTGAAATTTGAGGAAAAACAATAATGCTGGAGGAAGATGGAAAATGGAGAAGTTATTGGTGGGACCTTGATGGGTCATGCTCAATCGGCGGGTTTGTAGAATTACCCATGGATAATACACCTAATCCAGCGGTGCCATTAATGCGCCGTGACAATTTCGATTATCCGTTAGGGAGCGCCTGGTTAAGCGATATCTCTTCTCAGTCTTATCTCAACTGTCTCATTCGTTTCGGATTTCAGTGGAAGAGCTTTCTCGACAGTTGTCCGTTGCACGCCCCCCCTTCCACCCCCCTGCGTCCGAACCGTCTTAGATTCGAAAGTCGTCTAGCTACGCCCCGGGAGATTTATATCCACCTTTTAACAGGCTCTCTCTGCCGATCTTCCTCCAGTCTTCCCTCTTTCTCCATTTGTACTTTTATCACAACTTCTCTGTTTTTTTCCTCCATCCACAGCGAACTATATATACGGGGATATCTGGTCGCGCGCACCACGCGAAAACCACACACGTACATGCAATTCACCACTGCATCGTGCGTTTCTGACATATTGCGATTGACGCTACTTGGTCGGCATTCCTATGGTACTGTGGAAAATCCAATGTACGAACGATCAGAAATCTCTTTGAAAAGAAATATTTTCCTCAAACGACCATTTCCGGTTTCCATTTGAAAAAGAAAATTGTGGACAGGGGACGACGACGCTGCGGTGCCCAGGAGATGATACCGACCTCCTGGGTTTTTAATCAGTATCGAGGAGAATCAATGTTTCTTCTAAAGGTATTAGTCATCTGCATTTAATTGCCGTGTCAATTTTGAACCTTCTATCGTACGAAGTTAGTACAAAAGTACCGTAGTTATTGCTATCCTTTAGAAATCACAGTACGGTCTCAGCACCGGCCGTTTCCGAACTTGTGAATTTCTCATTAACGTAAAGACAAGAAGAATCTGGAATAACTGTAGTTCTACTGAAATTATCAAACAAATCCATCATCTCAGTTTCGCTGGAGATATCGCGACTTTAATGATATTTCTTTTTGCATGACAGTTCATTGGTGCAGTAGTGGAAAATATAAATTGTGATAGAGCGGGTGGGAAATTGATTCATGATGGTGGAGAATTTTATACGTTCTCGTCTGTCCAATTCTTCGGAGTCACAATAAAAGCGAATCACCCAATGCAGTCTTATTATCTGATGGAAAAGTTTTCATCGTCAATAAGAGGTTATTGAACACAACGAGCAAAAATTAAAAATATTTATTTAGAAATAGATCCAAAGGCTCTATTTCTGTAACATTGTTTCTCCATGAAATTACGAGGATGCTAAAGTTCATTTCAGACCTTATGCGATAGTATGGTTTTCAAGAAAAATAGGACACCGTATAGATCTCGTTGATGCGGTTCCAAAATTGTGGGTAACTGTTCTAGATGATTGCACATACTCCTGCACATATCCTTCCACGCAGTATAATCTATTTTGCTTGTCACCCGTATATTCCGATCCACAAGTCCACAGTATAGAAAAAAACTAGTTCCGATTCCGAATGCAAGTGAACCTTATTCCAAGTTTGCCATACTTAATTCAGCCAATTTTTTCTGAAAGATAGTTTCCTTTTTGTTCATTTAGCGTAATAATGATTCAGTAATTAGTCGTTTATAGTAAAATCAATAAACCTTGGATTTCTGAAATTGGGAACGTGTCCTAAATCACATGTTTTCAGGCGTTTTTCGATACTTTCAAATACTGCTTCAGAGATATACTTGAAGCATTTCTCGATAGTATTTTTTTTCGGACCCCCCTCGGAAAGTTCGTCATTGCTCGCTAGGGGGGACCCCGATAACAAGCCGATTGCCGTACCGCTCTGGCAATCGTGCCGTCACATCCATTTCCAGATCCCCACGCGGCAATACCGTGTTTCTGAATTTCGGCTACTAAAGCTCCGTCTTCGGGTCGAGCCCGAAGTTACCCTCTCCCTGACGCTCAACACGCGAGTATATGGCAATCCCGAATAGAACCGAAGACGGGGGTATATATATATATATACGGGGGTATATATATATATACCTGCAAAATCTCTCGTCGGCTGATTGCATCATTCAAATGACCCATGTTTGACAGTCCACAAAAACAAAGACAATATTGAACTAATGCGATTATTTACATCGGCAAATGCAAGTGATCACGCTTAATTGATACTATTTTACCGATCACCTTAACCATTAACAGATTATTAATAAAAATGAAGAATTCATTTGGAAAGAATCTGTTTGGGAAAATCTTATTCACTGTAGTCACAATTTAATTGCATATTCAAATATTCGAAAATTTTACAGATTTCACAAATTTTGAAGAACGGAAACTGTTCTGAAACTCCCATAAAATTTGAAGAATTGGAAACAAACCGTTTTTTTTAAACTGAGCAACATTTTTCATACATTTACTTAAAATTTGCAATATAGATGTATATATTTTATCTTTCAAAAATGTGAAAATTTTCAACTTTCGAAATCTTAGATTTTTGAATTCAACAGTTTCAAAATTTTAAAAAGCTTAGAAATTATAAAATTATAAAGTTTTCCAAATTGTAAAAATACCAAAAATAAATTAAATTTTTCAATGGAATTGCATCGGGTTCCAAGAAAAATTCAAAACGTTTCCTCAGACTCTTCTACATATTTTTTCCATGTGAAAATTACATATATTCATTAAAACAATTAAATCCAAGTTGACTAATTATTATTGTGTTTGAGGTAAATTTTCCAAAAAATTACGCGGTGTTCAGCAACAGAATATTCGAAAATTGAGGGGTAAAACTTCATTCACGAACTTTCCGAACGGGCATCCGAAAAAATAGTATGTGTCACGTGGCCGCCCGGCGGTATCGTCGAAGGGGCGGGCGCGCCACTCGAGCTCGGCCCGTCTTCGGCGGGCCTCGCTCTCTTACGCCGCGCCCTTCCCCCCTGCGGCAATACCGCCGTTGCCGGCCTTGTGACACAATATACTATTTTATGCATCACACGTGATCAAAATCTTAAATGGGCCGATCGTATAGTGATTTTTTTCTGGATTATTTGCTTTAGTCAAATAATGGGCACCACAAAAGTAAAAACGGTTCACCCCCAAAGGTTCCACTACGAGTACCAAAAACAGTTTACAATCGAATGGTCCTAGCCTCACTGTGAACGAATGACATCCGTAACTTTGAGTTACACAGGAAAAAGTCGTGAGCGTCTAACGACTATAATAAGTCCAGAGCCGTCGCTTAAGGCCTTGGTTGTTATACAGCGACGTTAAATAGAATTATGAAAAAAAAAAAAAAAATTAAATGATTTATCGAAAATCGACAACGGACCGGGACTGCCTCACCCTACGGGTAATACCGTATGGAACCCTGTTAGTACACTTTTGTTTACTTTCGTTTTTTCCAGATGTTAATCAACTAACGCGTTTCAGTTTGCAAACATTGCCTGGACCAACGTGTTGTAAAATCATTAACTAGGGTACCGGGTGTGTTTGTGTTCCCATGAATGATGCAGAAACCTGTGGGTTTGTGATTCATCTCCCATATGTTTTGTTTTAAGGTTTTTTGAAACCTGAAGTATCTGCGAGTAATCTGGTGGAGTGTAGATGCAACTATCTCAGATTTTATCTGCGGCTGCCGCTTAATGATGCAGGTTACGGGAAAAAACTATATAACATATAATGTGGATTTCTAGATGACGAAGATTTTACTTTATATACATTTTTATCCCAGCGCAATTGTTCTTGAGATACGGGAATGTAAACAGTTGGAATCAGTTGGTCTTAGTTCTACCGGATTTCATTGCAACAAACACTACAAATGGTCATTGCCGGGGGGGCCTATTAGAGAGTCATTGACAGTATTTAATTTCTGAAGGGATCATCACTTTAGGCAATTACCGATAGATTTAGTCATTTAGATTTACGTAATAAAAATAAAACGAAAAGAAATGTTTTAAACTATAACAAAAACCTGGGAACATACATATACGTGATTCTAGTATCCTATATTGGTGAAAACAGATGAGCAGTAAACTCACATGAGTTTCGGAGACTGATATTTTTGTATGATTGTCGTTGAGGATTGCCTGAAAAAACGAGTGTTGTCTAACGAAAGTCTGAAATTCTGATTTGGTGACGAGCGGCCTCCTTCAAGTCGTAAATTCATCCGTGTTTCTGGATTTTATTTTTAAAATATAATTTTTTGGAGATATTTATTTCATTATTGTTGAATTCTGTAGTAGTGGCAATTTATTTTTTTTAATTGCATCCAACAGAGGGCTTATGGAAACGCGGAAAAATTGGGAACTGACGGTTGATTGAATCGTAAAAGGGGGTTAATGTTTTGAGTTTACCTCAGTCTTCTGATGCGCGTACAGATTTCAAATTGTTAATCAAGAAGGTGTCATCTTCCGTCACCTTTCTTGGCTAATAGATTATTAAGAAGTGTTTAGTTTAACCCCCCCCCCCCCCCAGAAATAAATATGTGACAAAAAATTTGTATATTTCACCATTCTCTAAATTATCTAGTTTCATAATCGAGTACGAAACATACACGAATCAAGTATCCCTCCCGACACACACACACACAGACATCATCAAAAATCATCATCACAAGTCATAAATTGTAAATAGTGAATTCATTTAGTGCTTGATTAAAAAATCAACTGATACCTGAATCGAGAATATTGTTTTTCTGTGTAAGTCGGGCGCGTCTGACATATTACGATTCATACTACTTGCTCGGCATTCCTATACTACTGTGGAAAATCCAATAAACGAACGATTAGAAATTCTTTTAAAAATAAATATTATCAAACGGGCGTTGGTATTTTCCATTGGCAAAAGAAAATTATAGTTATGTCCATGGTTCAGTAACAGATTATGCTTCATAGGGAGAAAAATCTCTGGCGGGAATATCATCAGTCATTTCATCACAATAATGAAAGTCATTAATAATCCGGGTTCATTTGAAAGCAGGTTTTCTACAGCCGTCTCACCCTTACAAAAACTCATTCCCACGTTTTCATTTAATACGGCCCCAGCGATTGTGTTCGCTTGCGCGCTTCTACCACTTCCGCTCGACTCTATAGTTGAATTTCATCTCAGATTTTACTCCCCTTCTCGGATGTTTCACCCTTGGAGCATGCCAAAAAAATTTTCTCCTTTCAACTGTTCCGTTTATTCGCCATTTGCTATTTTCATCGGCTCGAAATGAAATACATTTAACGAGAGACAGTTCAATGGGGAAGAAAATTCGTGAGATAATAAAAATGGATGAATGTTCAAAAACACGAGCAAGCCAAGTAAAAGTCTCCCCTCGGGACCACACCCATAACTTCCCGATTTGGTATTTGTCTCTTGCATTTTCTCCTGGAGGGTCCTTGAAAAGTGAAATATTTCCTTTAGAAGTGTTCCTTTCTTGAAGTTTCCTCGAGAAGTAACATATGACCTCAAAATATTAGGAACTCTGTATGATCTTGATATATTTTGTTCGTGAGACAATGTCTGATTGTGACCCAAGTAAGCATCAATAATATCTTGGTTGGTTTTGTATTTATTGTTCTAGGCAGGAGCATCGAGCTATCTACACTTGAGGGGTAAAATATAGATTAAGTAAGTAATATGTTGATCTTCTTAGTACCTATCGTACTAGGCATGGGGATTATGCATTCTGTAACTTAGGAGTATAATGGAGAATAACTAAAATGTTAACTTCATTGATGATTATTGCGCTAGAAAGGAAGATGTATCACTCTGGAATTTAGGGGTAGAATGCAAAGTAAGTAATATGTTGGTTGTATTTTGTTCACGCATGGTGGTGCGGGAAATTGGCTCGCGTACCGTTGTTGCAAGCCCGACTTGATGTCTGGACGTAACTACATCCTCTGCTAACCAACGATGTATACGAAAGAGCACTTAGCTCGGCGCCACCTGAATGAGGAGAACAAAGATCGTGTAAAATCTCCACTTTGATACATGCTGGTCAATTTAAGGCGGAATGTTGGTAAAATCATTACACACACACACATATAGTCTCCACCTCCGGTTGATGAGCAAATTCTGTCTAATGTGTCAAAGGTTCTGGGTTCATCAATCTATCAATCTATCAATCTATCAATCTATCAATCTATCAATCTATCAATCTATCAATCTATCAATCTATCAATCTATCAATCTATCAATCTATCAATCTATCAATCTATCAATCTATCAATCTATCAATCTATCAATCTATCAATCTATCAATTTATCAATTTATCAATCTATCAATCTATCAATCTATCAATCTATCAATCTATCAATCTATCAATCTATCAATCTATCAATCTATCAATCTATCAATCTATCAATCTATCAATCTATCAATCTATCAATCTATCAATCCATCAATCTATCAATCTATCAATCTATCAATCTATAAATCTATCAATCTATCAATCTATCAATCTATCAATCTATCAATCTATCAATCTATCAATCTATCAATCTATCAATCTATCAATCTATCAATCTATCAATCTATCAATCTATCAATCTATCAATCTATCAATCTATCAATCTATCAATCTATTAATCTATCAATCTATCAATCTATCAATCAATGAATTTTGAGAAAATGAGCCACATGAAGTTTAATTGAAATTGTTTTGCGTAAACCGAGCTTCCTCTAAATAATTCTAAATATTTTCACAAACCCGTCAAGTTGCACAGTTGAAGGACTAGTAACTCAACCAAATAACATCGTAAACTTGAAGGAATGCCAATATTGTCCTCATTGACTGCTGAAGTGGGTGTGAACCCTACCCATATAGAAGCAACACGAGCCAACAGACAGAAAAAAAGGGACTCGAGTATGTTTCGAGCCCGTCCTAATACACAAAAAATTGTGTACTTGGAAGGGAAAAACACGGAGACTCGTGAGCTTGAAGAAGAGTTCCAAAGGAAAGGAAGAGGAAAGCTGAAAGATACACAATATCAGTCACACACAGGCACATACGTACATGATATCGAATGAGGAGTCGAACCCAATGAAACACATAATGGAGGGGCGGGCAGAAGATATAGAGCTCCCATTGTCATTACTCGTAGCCGTCATTGAGGGGACAAAATAGGAAAACAATGTGTTATTTACACACGATAGAAGTGAAACTGTGAGATAAAATCGTGATGAATTTTCTCGTAATTGTTCATATTTTTGAAATTACTGATTCATGTAAATCTTGCAAATAATGAACATGATGTGAATTCTGATTCATGTAAAAATGATGTGAAATTTTGAAATTCGTTATTCTTCTCAATTTTTTCAAATTAAGAGAACTCTTTAGACACTCTCAAAAGCTTCATATTTTCTATTTTTTTATCTTCTTAAGTTGGATTTTTCTATTCTTTCTCATTCCGAAGTTCTTTCTGTCTTAAAAAAGAGGAAAAAGAAAACTGTTGGAACTTGGGCATCGACGAATGATCCCAAAATTCATCCAATTTTATTGAATAAAATATTAAAACTTGAGTTCGAAAAAACAGTTTTGCCGAGCTCTACATTACCCCTTAAAGGGAATATGACATCGGTCTGATCTCAAGTAAAAACTCTCTTTTCAAAAAGATGAAAGGGAAATGATTCCGATCGTATACATTTTCATTCTACCTTAAATTAGGTTATGTGACATCGTAATTTATTATCCCTCATACGTAATTGATGGATGAGGAATCTTAATTTATGAGCAAGAAAAACCAATTAGTTGTCGTCTATCAGTTATTTATGATAACATCATAATTCCATAAAATATACTAGCGTAGAACAGGAAATAGAGTGCTGAAGACAATAAAAGCTCGGAGTTTCATTACAAGGAAATAAAATTTGACGATTAAAAGATCTTGATAATTTCAATTTCAATTTCAACTTTCCATCGGAGATCTAATTTTTCCTCCTCATACTGTCCGTACCACAGCATTTTACGGAAACTTCGTATTCGTAAACCGCAGCTTACGGACGGAATAAAGACAACTTTTCATCATCACATGACCGTGAAGATTTTTTCTGGCCTGTGCGTTTGCATACTCAGTTTCACCTCGGTTTGCAAACACAGAGTCTCCAGAAAAAATTTTTTCTTTATACCTCGGTCGAAAGTACGTATATTCGTCATCGATTTCGAAGCAGAAAGTCTAAGATTCGTGCATCGATGAAACGACGCGTACGCCATCTACAACAGCGGGACGAAATTTTTTTTTCCGCGCATCGGTGCGTGGGACTGCTGTCAGTCACTAGTCATCACCTATCTACGATAATGTCAAATGTAACCTCAAAACGACTTCTTTGCAATTAATGAAATATAAAAAAAAATATTAATTAAGGCAATGACGTCCAGTGATGAGTCGATGGACGAGGAGGAGCTTCTGAGGGATTTTGATGCAGAAGCACGATTGATAATCGAGACAGAAACATTGCCAAAGAAGTCAGCTGATCGCTATAAATTAGTTTACGATACTTATAAAAAATGGCAAATGGAACATCAAAATTCTTTGTCACAGTCAGATGAAGCTAATTTAGTGATATATTTCAAAGACTTGAGTAAGAAGCTGAGACCTTCAACACTGTGGAGCATTCGGTCGATGCTGAAAAAAACATTGAACACGAGAGATAATGTCGATATTAGCAAATTTCAAAATTTGAAAATTATGATAAAAAATAATTCCAAAGGTTACAAGCCGAAAAAATCTGCAGTGTTCAAATGGGATGACATTTCTTTTTTATGTTATGCCTGCCCCCGACCAGCAGCACTCGCTTCGCTCGTGCTGCAAATGTCGGGGCAGGCATCAGTATCTATAACACAAATTATGAATTTTCGTACTTTCGACCGGCTATAAAGAAAAATAGTATACACCACACGGGCAGAAGTTTGAAAGCCCTGAACTGCGCGCCATGATGCCCTCGGCTTCGCCTCGGGCATCATCGCGCGCAGTGCAGGAATTTCATACTTTCTGCCCTTATGGTGTAATATACTATTCCGACCGTATAACAAAAATATCAATTATATCAGAGGGCGTTATAACTTGAAAAGCAGATTTTTCTCAACGCAAAGTATGTAACGCAAATGAAGAAAAGCGGAAGGCGGTGAAAAAAGTGCGACAAGATTTTGTATAAAGTGTACTATCTCACTCGTTATAATTTGAATTACTCCTGATATAATCATCATACTTGAGCCGGTCGTATAGTGATGTAGGTAAGGTGCCCGGCTACGGATCTAGAGGGCCTGGGTTCACGGCCAACGGTGGATTCTTTCTGGATTATTTGATTTAGTCAAATAATAGGCGCCACAAAAGTAAAAACAGTTCACCCCCAAAAAGTTCTACTACGAGTACCAAAAACAGTTTACGATCGAATGGTCCTACCCTCACTGTGAACGAATGACATCCGTAACTTTGAGTTACACAGGAAAAAGTGGTGAGGGTCTAACGACTATAATCAGTCCAGAGCCGTCGCTTAAGACCTTGGGTGTTATACAGGGACGTTAAATAAAACTATGAAAGAAAAAGAAAAAACTATGAAAAAAAGCATTATACTTGATTGAGCTCACGTTGTCATCTACATCTACATATTCAGATCTTCCACATTCTGTCTTCCCTGCTATATTTTTCGCTCCCCATGTTTCCTTCCGTTCTATGATTTGCGCATCTCAGACTGCTTATTACTCCTTACAGATGATTCATTTGTCTTATATAGCTTCGCCACTGAAATTTCTTCATTAGCATCTAAGTGGCAAATGAACACATACATAAATATTACGATGGAGGTTCGATAAGACCATAGAAAATCCAAGAGATGGCGCTGGTGGCGCAGAAATGAATGTGGTTTCACCAAGCGGAACTAACTAGATAACGTGTGAAGTTTCAGCTGAATTCATCAAGTTTTTTTTTTTAGCGTTGACTCAAAATAAACTGATTTCCTTATTTAAAAATGGAGAAAAGTGAGTTTCGAGTGGTGATAAAACATTTTTATTTGCAAGGCCTAACGCCGAAAGAAACTGAGGATGCCTTGGATTCTGTTCATGTGACATCTGCTCCTGTGTTAACCATCGTTATACTGGGATGAACACGGTTCAGGTCGTATCGTAGAAGCGAGTACCCCCGAAATCACCCATAAAATCCCCGATATGTGTTAAGTGACCGAAGATTGAAAGTGCGCGAATTAGTTGAGGCCGCAGGTATGAGATATATAGTATGAGTAGGTACAGTCATTTCAATTTTGGATGAAAAATTGGGGTTGAAAAAAATATCAGCAGGATGGGTGTCGCGTTTACTCTCAGTGGAGAACGAACGAACACGCGGGGTCACCTCTGAGGTTCTTTTGGCACGCATTCGTCGCGATCCGCAAGCTTTTCGGCGTCGACTTATAACTGTAGATGAAAGTTGGACTCACCACTATACCTCTGAGACAAAGAGATCATTAAAGCAATGGAGTGCAAAAGGAGAGAGTCGGCACCAATGAAGGCAAATCCTGGAACAAATGTCCATGTTGAGGGTTCTTCAAAATCCCTAGGAGTATTTACCTAAAGGAGACGTTGGGGAATTGAAAAAATTTTCTGAAAAAAAAATTTTCCGTCATTTTTCCGGAGATATATCGAACCCCCTTCGTTGATCTACCATTTGGATTTAAAAGAATACGCGTGCAGGATAACTATAAAAATAGTAGTGATAATGGTAGCAAGAAGCCCTATCCACACCATAAAAAAATGTTAATAAATATTATGATAAAGTTATAATCCAGACCATCTGAACCGGTGACATAAAATGGTGCGTTCTTTGTTAAAAGCAAGGGCGAATGAGCTGTCTCGTCCCCACAGCTTCCTCACTTTGTAGTATAATCTTAACTGAGTTTGCAAGCTTATATAACAACGACGCACAATCACTAAACATCTACTTCATCTGATTTTAGTAATATTTAAGCTTAACGACGAGGGAGCTGGTAAAAGCTGCGAGATTTTTCTTCAGGTTTCATAAGCTCATGAGAAGCAGAAAAAATAGATAGTAAATTCCAGCTGGCCATTTTTTGTCCTCCCCTCCCCCCCCCCCCCCCCCTACCCATCGTCTACCTCCTCACCGCAAGCCCTCCCTAGAATAAGCTCATAGGCTATAAACCTTCTTCGCCGCCCTTCAGAATATCAAAGCTGAATGGCGCCCCTGCCGAAGTTGCAAATTTTATGGAGAAGAATGGGTCATTTTTCCTTACTCCTAGCTCTTAAGCTTTAACTTTTTTATACTTGCAAATTTCAACGGAAAGGCTAGTGAGTTTCTGAAAGAAAGATTTCCAAAGGGTGCACAGGCAGGACGGCGGGGGGGAGGGGGGAGGTCTTTTTCAGTGTTGAGCTTGCAAGTTTCATCGAGAGCGACAATAAGTCTCAACAAGTAACTTCTCACCCCTTTTCGTTGTTCATAATGCGAGAGCTTGCAGGCACCTCTGACCCCCCCACCACCACTCACCCCAACTCCTCTCTTGGTTTGAGCTTGCAAGCTTTATCTTAAGGGACAGGAGGAAAACGAGGGAGAGTAGTGGAATGAGTGTGAGTGAGTGGGAGGACAAGCCGCAGGAAAGGAGAGTTTCCGGGGGCAACCACGAGCTTCTGTGACTTTTTCCAACGTACAAAAGCATATATAATGCCTCAACTGAAATTAATACGCTTGCGCAAACGCTGTTGCCGGCAAGTTGTGCGCGGGCAAAATGAAATGTACTCGCTGTCTAGGTGGCGTTGTTTGTGTACGTGTGTGTGTCTATATGTGCAGGGGTGCGCTTTCGTAGGTACTGGCGTTGAAGAGCAAGGGTGCGGTGGGGTTGGGGGGAGGGAGAAGGATCGTGAAAGGAGGAGAGGAAATTGAGAATTGCGGAGAGGGGGTGGAAAAGAGTGAGTGAGAGGGAGGCAGGGTTGCCATGGGAGCTACCCGGCCGGGCAGCAGAGGAGCTCCAGTCTTGCCGCGGCGACTCGAGCGCGCTTTGGCCCTAGCTTTTAACCAATTTTTTTTTTTTATTCGTACTGACTAACTAACGGAACAAGTGTGTGCTCCGCAAATCTTGGTATGGATTTAAAGTGTATGTGTGTATGGTGTCATTGTGTATTACATAAACATGATTTGTAAACGGACAATTTAATTTTGATAAATTATTTTTTTTCTACTTATAACATAATAATTATGGGTGATACTCATGTAGTGGATTTTTAGCGAAAAACAAACCAAGTTCGAGTAAGTAAAAATAGTGAAAAAAAAATCTTTAATATGCATGTGATGGATCAGTAAATGAGCCTTGTCCTTGAAACTTCGAGCCCCCCTGTTTACCCAGTCACTGTCGCACTACTGCCCACGCGTCTCCGACAGACTCATGAGTACTTCAGGAAGGACGAGAGTGCTTTCGTCCGCATATGTCAGCCCCCTCGAAGCACAAATAAAGAGACCTGTAGTAAAGGGGATACGAGCAAAGAGGAGATAAGAAGACCAGAATCGAGAGTGTGGAAATTTTCAAAGTGGTGTGTATCACCCACAATTTTTACGACCCGCAGCCCCCTTGTCCCCCGCAGAGACCAAAACCGTCTCACATACTTAGAAAATTGATTTGGGGATGAAATCTCTATGGCACGGGGGTAAGATATCGCCGGTTTGGAGCTTCGTCGCGCCCCCTCCCCGTAGCATTGCAATTACTGCAATAACTCAAATGGAAGAAATACAAAAATTTCGATTCGGATATATTACAAAAAAAAACCTTCAGCGGGAAATTCATATGTTCGATTGTGGATGGAAATAGTCTGGGACTAGCAGCGGAGTTACAATAGCTCCGAGTAAGGATAGAGTATCTCCTAATAGGGATCAAATATCCCTGGAGCGAGGATGAAAATAGTCATAAAATTTGATCCTCGATTCGGGGTTATATGGTAGTATCCCCGAATGTGGAATATAAATATTCTCGACTCAACTATTTTTTTCCACGCCATTTCGTCCAGTAGTTGCAATGGGGATGGAAGAAGAGGAGTCGGGTACCGCGACAAATTTCAAGGTGATGAAAGAAAACTCGTGGCCCATCGTGTTACTCTCATATATGTAACCCCCTCCAGTTTTCGCTTGAGATTGTGTATGTGCACTTGGTGTATACGAAACAGCCCTTGAGGTACATCATTACCGTAGTCGCGCGCTCGTTTCTCCGAGACTTCTCCACTATCCTCTTCCACTATCGGGTATCACGCTTGAGGCGTCTCGACGCCCGTTGACGTCTCGCCATTCCAATCCACTCTTGTGTACTTCCCCCACCCTTCCCACTACCCACCTTCAACCGTCGTCCACTGTGTATTTTTTTTTATCATCCTCCACTGTCTACCCTTCACCACTTTCGACCGGAAATACAAAGGGTTGATATAAGAAGAAGAAAAACGGTAAAGAGTGAAGATTGGGGAGAACGAGGGGGTGAATTGAACGTAATCGATTGGGCTAAAGCTTATGGCTTTCTGCCCATGCAGTTTCAACAGCCGAAGTCCGATAGATTTGTTACGACTTCTTGTGGTAGTTAGTAGCAACGTACTTTTAAGGAAATTAAAAAAAAATCAATGAGACACAGTGGTTTTGTGATGTCTACGATTCAGGCCATGCTCTTTTCATCAGGGTACATTATTGTGGGATTTTTTGTAACATAGAAAATAATCATTTCTGGCAGGTGTGATATACGGCCGAAATGTTTTTTTAGGAAATGGATCATTGAGACATTTAATCATCGATTATTTAGAACAATCAATGTATTTTTACAAACTTCCAGCTCCATTTTGAGCAACTTTTTAACGTCCCGCTCTTGAGGAGAGTTATTGTAATGGGTCCGGAAATCGAAATCGGAAATCTCACCTGATCTCCACGCTTCATGACCCTTAGAAACGTTTCCGACTATTTTCAGCGAGATCTTTGTGTGTTTCATATGCGATGTTGTATAACTTTTTTGCTAACACCGATAGTTAATTATTATAAACAAATTCAAGTGTTTAGATCGCTCTGTCGCAAGAACGGTTGGAGATACGAAACCAAGTGTTCAATGAAAGTCGTTTCACACGGAAAAATACACATTTCATGTTTTATGACTTTTTTTACTAATACCCATAGTTAATTGTTATTAACAAATTGCGTTGTTTATTTTTGAAAAATCGTTTTACATTTTCAGAATTATAATTTTTTTTAATATTTGGAAATTTTGAAAAGTTTAAAAAATTCATAATTTGAGACATATGAACCGAAATTGTGATATAACATATACGGGGGAACGATCGGGAAGTTATTGGCTCAACTGCACTGAGGGAAAAATATACTTCGGCCCAATATTACCATGTTTCAGAGAAATAGATATTTATAAAAAAATTAATTTTATTGTTTTAGTGAAACCCAAGTGACATTAATTAACTACCAATGATGTTAATCATATAACTCTACGTGATACTTATGAGACAGAGGATCTTAGGTGAATTTGTACAGTAATAATTAAGAATCCCGAATTAATTAATTTTTTATTTTCAAATTAATAAAAATAATGTTCAACCCAGGTCACTTGTCATATAATAGTTTGGAGTTAAGCGATTCACATGATTACATTTAATTGTAATTGTCAGAGATTGAATGCAACGACGAAATTTCATTTTTTAGGAATGCCTATTACTCTGAAAAATGAAATTGTTTTGCCGAAGTATATTTTTCACATCCCGTTTAATTTAATTTAATTTCCTGTTTCGAAAGCAACGTTGATAGCAATATGGAAAATTGTTCATATATATTTCCCTTGTATACTCTATTATTAATATCTTTTAATCGGAAGTCTGATGAAGGTGACCGTTCCTCAGCTGTTGACAATATTTCCAGAAATCTCATTTACACTTTCTAAAATTTTCATTACAGAAATCGCTTTTTGAGGAAACGGACAGAACTTATGCGTACACCTGATGCGTCTTCTATTTTTTCCCTCAAATTCAGCAGCGCTCCGTCACCTTCTTTAAATAATGATTACCAATATAGTGACGCTTAAATTGCGGAGCCCTTCGATGCCCTTATCTCTGAACAATACAAACAAACTCAACACACATAATTGCAACGAGAACAATTTCAACAAAATTAATCATCGCTGCAATTATCATTTATTCATCAACCTATTTAATTAGTTCCAAAAATGCTTAAGGACACAAACATATTAACGGCTTTCATTTTCCAACGTAACTAAACCTTCCTATCCAGCAATTTCATAGCAACCCGAACGCGTAGTTGCATGAATCGAGACGATGATTCCACTTCTTCACACCGAGGTATTCACAAATCTCCATGTGACATTGACTTCGCCCGCGGCCCTCACTAAATTCCACAAAAAACCTTAGTTGGAAAGTTGAATTTTGCCCAGTTGGCTCAAAGTTGAGCGGCATTGTGATTTGTACGGTGGACTCCGTACGACAGATTTATTCCTTTAATTCATTGTATACGCCGTGTACATCTTCGTCGTCCCCATTGAGCGTTGGGATTGTTTTGATTGAATTTATTCATTTGGATCGTGCTGCGTTCGTCCATGTATTGGATTTATTCCTATTTTGTGAGCTTTGGCATGGTACTGGGCTGGTACACGTGCTAAATGGTCAGTATGTTGAGTTTGTATGTATTGAGAATTTGTGTGTTAAGTTCCTGTGTGTTAGGTCTGCACAAAAAATGTGTAAAGGCAGCACAGTGCCACTAATATTTTAAGGCTAGATTTTCATATAGTCAAATTCAGATTAAGACGTTGATTCATGATGATTCCTCCATAATCTTCCTGATCGACCATCGTCTGCCAAAACGGGGAATGCTTATTTGGATACCTGATAGGGATGAGGTTAGCAATCTTTATTGAGAGTCAATGGCGCGCGAAATCAATAGGATGTGGGTGTTATCCCTTTACGGGTTAATCCTGTAATTTCCCCATAGGACTTGTGGTCCATCAAAAAACGTGGTTGAATATTCGTTGTTGAGATAAATTCAAAAGCATTTGGTCATTATTACAAATGCCCTCCTCAAAATTTGCGGACTTAAAAACAATTTTGACGTATACATCAAATAAAAATCAATATGATTGATTGAAATGAAAATCAAAATTTAAAAACGACAGAGGAATTGTGCAATTTGCATCAAAGACTTTCAGCACAGAGAATCTAAGTTACTCGCGCACAAAATGGAGCCAAAACTCGAACAAGAATTAGGATTTTAGTGAAATAGCGGCGAAAACATTGAGCGACTCCATCGGAGAATTTACCCTGTCAGGATTGCTGGCAAAAATACATACACACACTTGCACCCGTATATACTCATGCACGAGGAAGAAAAATACACTTCAGTCTAGCATATTGGTTACTAGTGTCTTGTGTGTTTGAGATTCAAATTTTGTGTTTCTTGGAACTCAGACTTAATTGAAGAATATAGGAACTGGGGTTTCTCAGAATTATCATAACTCGAGGACTTTCGGCCCTTTTTTTACGATATTGGAAAATTTGGGGCTAACCGCTTGCATTAGCGTCACGTTTTGTATCTTTTAAAATGTACTAAATTTTCCTCGATAACTGCGGACAAACGTCGATATTCCCTTAAAGAATATTGGCCTACTCATGTTAACCAGTTGAGAAGAATTGATAAAACACTGTAACGCAAATATCTTCTCCTGATCTCGAGTCAATCGTATTTATTTAGGCCTAAATATACCAATTTACATAGGATCCTCAGGCTCAGCCGATAAACAGCTTAATATGCCAAAATAATAAATAAATTTCCGAGCTCAGGAGCGTACATTGAGACTATGAGCGCAAATCTCATATTTTGGAGAAAACATCGATGTTAGTTTAATAGTCGTCCTTTCAATCTCATGACGAATGAAATGATCATATAATTGCATCTAATATAATGTGTTGTACGTTTTCCTCGATCGTCAGTTTTATATTTTCCCCACAACATTTCCATTAATTCGCAGCGTTTCAGCATCTTGAACTAACTCAGGTATACCCGGATTTTTTCCGTCTTTTCTCTTGTTATTGCGTCCGTGATTTTGAGATAAAATCAATTAAACCGCGACGAGTTAGCATTGGAAACAGACTAGCACTGGTGGGCCCGCCATGCGAACTGCAATACGTTCCTGAGCTAGGCAGGAGTGGGAGACTCATTGACGTACAGTTACAGAGGCAGCGCGCTAACATACTTGCGTTCTCCACTGTGACTGGCTGTTCCCTCTTCCCTTGCTCAGGGATGCGTTGTATGCTCTCCGCGCCTGAGAATATCAAAATGGAATATATAAACACAGACTTTTTCACAATAATAACAAATAACTTTGGTCTTTTGCTTTCAAGTCTGACCTCAAACTCATAATCGTTATCGTTGCATATCTTCACGTAATTAACCCTTAGCTGGCCGGGTGGGGTCCCTGTGACCCCAGCACTTTTCAATCAGCTTTTCCATAGCTTCAAAATTTTTAAAGTGAATTCCTGGCTCCATCTGTCAAGTGGGGGATGTATTACTTACCATTAGAGCCGAGCAGGTTACCTTCAGGTTATTTCGTCATTTTTCAGCATTTTTTAAATGAATAATCATTTTATTTTTCCCTAAATATACATTTTTCTTTAAAAAAACCGTATACTTTTTTTCATAAAAAATTGTCAACTCGATTCTTCAAAATAAATACTTTTTTTTACGCGAACCTGAAAAATCGATTCAGGTCCATTTAGAGGGGTATCTGAACCATATTTGACTGAATTTTTAGCTCTTAATTCGAAAAATTAAAAAAGTTATGAATTTTTTTTCAGAAAAAAAGTCAAGTTTCCCGTTTTTTTGAAGTTTTCCGTGTTTTTTACTAGGTAAAAAAAAACCTTGGTACGACCTGATTTATCTTGTAAAAGATACAACAGGTGATACCTAAACCAAATTTCAAGTAAAAATATTCAGTGGTTTAGTTACAGTCCACAATTTTGGGTTGGGGTCACAGGGGCCCCATAGGCCAGCTATGTTATCACAGGGGGATCGGACAGTTAAGGGTTACAAAGTTGGCAATAATGCTTCATGCTTTTCATATATTACAGTTGTTCTTCTGACGAAAGTTTCAATTCATTTTTATTTATTCTAATATTCCTTTCAATATTCCAAATCCATTACATAATACTTTTTGCCAAAGTCTAGTCCCTTTTACCTACTTTTTTTACGTTCTTGTTCAACATAACCCTCTCTCTCTCTCGCCCTCTCCATCTATCTTTCTCGGTGGATATTTTCTTTCATTTGGCCCATACCTATCTTCTCGAGTGTCCAGGGTCGGGTTTTCAGGAAAAACAATAACAGTAAAGTTGATTACATTCGATGGCCCACTGGGTGAACATTAAGTTTAGTGCTATTTTTTTAAAACGGCCATTCACCGCTTTTTTGTTGAATTATTTTTTTGCGGTACTTTTTCTACATTATTGTTGAAGTTTAATTAAGGCTTTAGTGGCTGTTGAGGGGATTTCATGGCTATGGAGATGATGAGTTTTGTAGTGACAATCAAGTTTATCGGGGGGAGTGTAAGGGGATCATTAAATGCGATCGTTTCTAATGGTTACACGGACGTTAATGTGAGAATATAAACCTTTACATGCATGCATTATGTTCATAATGTTTTATTAATGCAAGTGTATGTGTATGACAATATTTCCAACTATTCTCAGGGGGTATTTGATGGAGTTGAATGTTGCTCGCTAGATAATTGGATGTAATTTGTCGTTTTTTTTCCTCCCTGCTTTTATCATTTCGCGGGTATTTGTACTTGTCTCAAGGGTGTGTTTTTTGTAAACGCGAAATTAATTAACGCTAAACGCTGATGTTATTGTTGGAGTGCACTCTCAGCAATGAAGATTGGCTCGGCGATGGGGGGCGGAAGGGGGAGGGGGGGGGGGTGAGTCGGAATGGGGCTACAACAACTACACTGTGTCTCATTCTTATCTCACCCCTTCCCCTCGCAATGTTTCTTTTGTCTTCATTCCACTTTCCAAACTACTCGCCTGTTGTTACTATCTAATTATTTTAATAAATTAATTAATTAATTTTGTTTACCTGTTTGCTTTGACGTATTTCGGTCAATATACTGAGCTGCTCAGGTGATAAGCGGTTTAGTTCAATGTTTATGGAAGTTGTATTTTTCAAGGGTTGGGTGACCTTTCTGGAGGGATAGTCAGGAGTAATGACAATAAATGGTTTACAGTCTCCTAAAACTAGGTTCTTAAATTAAGAGAAGATATAAATATGGGGGTGAATCTTGAAGAATCGAGCCAATCACTCCTTGATTTCGCTCAAGTGCGCCACTCACGCAACTTTCTCACGCAAAATCTGCTATTCTTTAACAATTAGCTCAAAAAATTATCAAAGAGGGAAAGTGTATTTTGTTAAAATGCCCAATTTGATGAAAATCATTCAAATCGCAATGAGTAAGATTTACTGTCATTTCTCCAACTCCGGCCATTGTAGCGGTCTTTAATTAAATATTTTGGATATTTTGTAACAGATCATGAATATAACCCTGGAGAGGAACGCCTAGAGTGTTCGAAACGTTGGTTAAAAAGTTACAAGAAGGTTACAATAAAGAGTTGACGGAAAAATTTGGGGGATGAAGCTCATTTTCTATGACACACACACACACATACACATACAAGTCGGGGCGTTGGCGTAGTGGTAGAGTATCTGCCTACTACTCCAAAGGTCCTAGGTTCGCGCCTGGCCGCCGGAGAATATTTTTGAAAAACTTTTTCTCATGGATTCCGACCGATGCAGGAACGTTCCGGGTATGCTATCGGAACCTAACCCGACACGGGGGGGGGGCAGGTCCGTCATAGGCGCCCGTCACCGTAGCACAGGGGTTCCTGGAACTTTATCCTGTGCTTAGACATTAAAATGGCGAAAGTCGGAGTATTGGGTGTCCAGTACTCCCCCTGAAGGGATTCCGCAGCCACCCGCAGCTATTCCGCAGCTATTCATACACGCCCATTCATACAATTTGGTGGTCGAAGAATAATCGACGTATTCAATCCGGCAATAGGTACAGTAATTCGAATAATTGAGTCTGTGAATCACATACCTCAATATTATTTATTAATAAAGGGCAGTTAAAGAATGAAGTATCTGCCAAGCATTGTACAATGTGCTATTCGACGCAATCCCTTTGACGCTCCATGATTGCCAATGGCTATTGTTGTAACTAGCATCCGCAAACTACTGGCGAAATTGTTGAGGTATTATCGGGAACATTCTTGTATGGTTCTATACGAAAGTTCAATTCCAATGGATTTAACGTAACATTGATTTTCTCACTCATGGATGAACAGAAACAAAACAGGTCATAAACAAGACATTCCGACTCGATGAGGTGAAGGTCAAGATCAACACTAGATGTTGGAGGTGATAGAAACCTACAGACGTATAACTGGATGCTACCTGACCAGGTCATTGACATCAAACATTACTGTAAAGATGGAAAAAAATTAAACAGCAGGATATTGATCATAACCGAAACGTTTCGACTACATGTAAGCAACCATCTTCAAAGAAAATCCGTAAAATAAAACAGAGTTCCAATATACCCGGTCCCCGAAATTTTGGACTGTTTTTTTGAGGGTGGGAACAGTGCGAAATTTGAACTTAAAAGTTGATTAAAAAATTTTTATATGAGTGTTCTTTTACGACGTCGTCCCATCAAGTTATTGAACTTCGAAGTTCATCAATCACAGTGTTATCATGGCCAATCGGAAACCAGCTAGAGGATCAGTTCCGAGAAACATTCCACGTGGAACTAGAGTTACACGAACTGTTCTAGGTAGAACTATAACTGTGGGACTTAAATGGAAGTACCGTCTTGGGGCCTGTTGAAAACGGAGGTCCAGTTCTGCAGAGACTTCCAAGGGCCATTACAGCTTCGAGAACTGTTCCAGATAGTGGCCTTCTTCTGGATGCAGGTTCGGTTCCGGGAACGTTTAATGCTGCGTGTTCTGTTTTAGCACCTGTCGAAGTCGGAGATATATTTGTGCCAATCTGGAATAGGACGTCAGGGTGGAACAGCTCCCCCATTCCTACCGTTCCATTCTTATTGGTTAGACGTCCTGAAGTCGACGTATGCACCATCTTCTTAGAATTGTACACCCACCTCGAACAATTCGTGGAACTGTTACTCCAACTGGCACACTTCTCGGAACTGGCCCTCCATCCGGAACACTTCTCGGAACCCGCCCTCCATCTGGAACAGTTCTCGGAACTGGCCCTCCACTCGGAACAGTTCTCGGAATGGGCCCTCCATCCGGAACAGTTCTAGGAACTGGCCCTCCCCCCGGAACAGTTCTAGGATCGGCCGCCCCCTGGAACAGTTCTAGGATCTGGCCCTCCCTCTGGAACAGTTCTCGGAAATGGCCTTCCACCCGGAACAGTTCTTGGAAGTCCACTTGCTCATTCAGCTTTTAGTTAGGGATAGCAGTGATGCTGTGATTGATCCAAATCAAGGTTGATGAATTGGTTTAATGACAGGGCATCGTATAGGAAAGTTGAAGAAGGACCTTCAACTAGAAATTTTGTCCTTCCTCCTCTCAATCATAAAGTCCACAGGATAGCACGTACTGTAAATATTTCACACAAAATAGGAGCGAGTTTCCCTGTAGCCTTCATACATGAAATAGTCCATCATCAATGGAGGCCCAAGGACAGAAACGTTTCTGAATTGCGGGCGTGTTAAAAAATACTGGTTCTTCCGCAGCTTGGTAGGTACCAATCACCAGCTATGTTCCGTGATTGGTCATCTTGGTGTTTTTCCATATTTATTGATGCGTTGAATCCTTAGACTGCAGTAAACAAAACGGTCATAATGAAAATCATGCATCATGAAGAGATCAACTAAATTCAATTGAAAAATTTTGATTCATCAATATTTCGTGTGGCACTCGAAATGATTTATCGCCAGATACTAGTGTTTCTTAGTTTAATTTTTTCGTTCCTCCACTTAAACTTCCAGTTGTTGATTTATCTCGTAAGTGAAGTATTCCACAAAGAAAAAAATTACATCGGAAATTGAGTCCTCTCCAAACATGTCCGCCAATAGCACCGTTTTCACCTCTCTATCGATCTTATTGCATAACAAATGAATTCATTTTATTACGCGGTGCCTCTATTGACTTCTTATCATCTTCTGTCTCGGTGATCACACGTCTCCGACACAATGACGTGGACCCTGTGAGAGCACACATACCACGTATATGGATTACTGAACATAGTCTTTCTACTGTATATCAAATCGGCTTGTCTCCTTTTTTTCCCCTTAATTAGATATTACCACAAGTCTAACTGAATAATGTTCGTATGCTCCACAATTCGGTATTGTTTCCTTTGACCCCTTAAGGACCTGCGGCTGTCGTGTTTTTGATAAAGAAGAACTCAGCTCTTAACAAGATAATCAATGTTCTTTTGCTCATTCTCTGTCCTTAAAATACCATAGAAAAATATATGCACACACGCAAACACGTCGGGAACTTATGGATTCGGGCCATTGAAAGTCGCTGTATACTGGTAGAAAACTTCATCAAATGTGTGCTGTTAACCAGGGTTAGGAAGCTTAATGATGCACTTCCTGTGTTCTCAACATGTACACATTTCAAAAAAATCTTGCAATGAATTTCAGCCGCTCTTTTTTATGCGGATAAAAATTACCGTGAAAAAGGTGATATCTCGATGGTTTACATAACTCGGAATCAACAGAGCCTAGATTGTAGAAACGATTTTTGCGATAAAAGTGAACCTCAAAAGTTTTACCGTCAAACGATTTGAAATCATGTGAAATGTGAAGATTCGGTGTCCTCTGACAAAGTGACGAGCATGTACCTTTTTCCTCAGAATCCACGCGACGTGTGAAATAATCCTCTTCACTTCACCCCATTTTTATCTACTCATCTCTCTCAACCAGTTGCTGCTTCTCGTTCTCATGATGTAACCACTTGCCGCATTTTTTTTCCGAATGCTCTTGAACTCGGATGGATAAGAAGGCAGATGATGGGGTGGAAAGGAGATGAGAATGATAGAGGCGTTGCTAGGGGGGGGGGGGGGGGCGGAAGCAGAACGTAGTCAACACGACGCAGGAATCGCAGTCTGAATTCCCCTGGTGAGAGCCTACGAGAATTTAACTGCCATTCACGGTTAAATCGTTTTCCTAAGGTCGACAGGCGGTGACAAACACATCGTCCTCTTTCACTTGGTCTCTATTTATTTGGTTCCATCGCTATGAAGAAAAAATACGAGACACTGAAGTAGAATGTTTATAGGGTTTTTATAGGCTATTCATAGGAAAAAAATATCCTCTTTGGGTTGTGTTACAACGTGATACATCAATGAAAAAAAGGTGGAATTGTCACACGAATTTTTAGATTGCATAATGAAGCAAAGTTAGCCAATTTTGATAATACTTCATGATATTGACCATCCAAAATTCTCACATGATACAATTTATCATACCACTATTAACATCCGTTCCCTCGGAAAGATGCAAATATTGATTCATATGTTCAATAACGACAGCTCTCGCTCCACTTGAATTGTTATGATTACTCAAATCAACTGTATGAGTTGCGGAACTAGGTCCACTTGAGTTACTAGTGTAAATTTACACAACATATTAATGGACACTAGATCGCACAATAGTATTTACAGTGGAAACAATGTTTCATAGAAAACGAAAAATCTAGTTTTTTTTTTAACACATGGGGTAAGACAGAATTCTATGACCAATTTGTATCATTGTTGTTAAATGACAGACAATTTTTCTAATTGTCGCAAAGTATTTTCAATCTATAGTTTGCTTCCTTTACGTGATAAGAATAGGAAAAGCGACCGAAGTGTGGGAAAACTAGCTTTGAAAGTTCTATTTTATTTCCTCCGCCATCGAGACCGAACAGACCGATCAAAAAATGTATTCATATATCGCGCGTTCCGCGTTTTTTTTTTTCGGTGATTCCAAGGTTGGAAAATAGTCGACTCTTGTTTCTCCCAAGTTACCGTTGATCAACATATAGGATGGCGCCTCTGTACTACTTACCCACATACAACAGACATTTGATCGAATCATGGATTTGATTTTGTCTAGGTCTATTTTTACTCCGTATTCTCTTCATCCATCCGATTTTGCGCCTACATATTCAAATCGTGGAAAGTGACTATTTCTGACTTGGGTAGATCAGTTTCCGCGCCTCAGATTTTCCAACATACCCAGTACAATTATTCCTCCCGTCCGCACACGCTTTGATCGCTTTGGATGACTATAACAACTTCGTACTACTGCGCGACTACAATCTGTCAGGCCGTCTGCGTCACGTGAGGAAACCGACAATGTTTTTCATTCGATATTACCAATGTTATCATAATGATATTGCCTGCGGCATGGCGAACGTCGTTTTATTTTAATGGGGGGGGGGGGAAGATTATTGCATGGTACAAGAGACGAGACGAGGGGAAACATGTACGTTAAAATAGCCCCGGGGAACGAGTGGAATTTGGGGTTGAGACAAGGCTCTGAAACAAGCTGAAATCCCTGTCGAGGTATATATCGCCCACTTGTATCCCCGCCCGTTGTGTCGAAGCGAAACTACACATGATCCGATTGGGATTGATCTCGCGGGAGTACACACTGGGTCTCTTTGACGTCTTGAAATTTCGTTAGCACACGGCGGTGGCTCAAGGGGGAAATTTGCCCTTTGACATAGCCACGGTGATGTATCTAATGCTATCAGTTCACTTTTACTCCTTACAGCAGCATAGAGTTCACCCCTGTTTTCAATCAATTATTCAAATAAAGTTGGGTTAGTTCACCGCAAACTTGTACAAACAATTTGCGAATTTCTGGAGTGGAATTTCATCGTAAACAAAATATTGTCTAGAATAATTTTGAATAATCTAGATTTCTCTTTTATGCTCTCAGATGTAGGAAAAGTTTATCAGGAAAATACAAAAATCTGTATGTCAAATTTTTGATTCATTAAAATATAATTTTTTTGTTTAATTGTTAAGATAACTGCAACGAATGCGTCTAACCTATTGCGACCATAGAAAAGTTCTCGTTTTGTAATTCCTATTGAACATCATCGACTTTCTTGAGAATTCACTCAGCTCCGCACGGATTTGATTTACAAAACACGTTATGATATATTTTTTTCTAGGGTATTTTATTTGTAATAAAAGCCGCATTTATCTCCATCGACTAAGATTTCCCTCTACCCACTCACTCTCGAGTTCTCAATAAAGGGCATATGGATGTGATAGCTTACGGGCCAAATTTATAACTTTGAGATCACCATATTTTCTTAGTTATGGAAGCTACGAACGAATAATGCGGCATAAAAACCGTATTCTTAACAGGAGCACAATGCAGAGTGTCTTCATTTTAAGTCGTAGTCCCAATATTGTTTGTTTTAGGGCCACGAAATGAGGTTATTAATTAGAAAACTCGTCAGGTAAATCAGTGGGATAGGTGAGAGTCTCACCGAAAACTTGCCATTTTCTTATTCAGTTACACATACACACACACACGAGACATCAGAATGGCCGGGTGGGCTAAGTGCGCAGTCTTAAGGCTGCCGCTTGGGTCCCTAGCTCAAATCCCCGACAGGGCGAGAATTTTTTCGGATTGTCTGATGAGCCTGAACCGACATAGGTTTATTGTGGCTTCCTGTGTCTTACCATGCGAATGCAGTGCAGCGTATGGTCCACATGCCTCTATATCCTACTGATCGAGACCATCAAAAGATAAATTTAACTCGTGCTGTCAGCACGTGTGTACACCATTCAGGGCACAAAGAAAACTTCCCGATTAATCTGTGTGACCCCTGTTAGTATCATAACGAAAACTTGCATATTTGAGAATTCTAAACTGACTCATTTAAGAAGCAAATAATTATGAGCATTTGAGTAGGCGCATGGTAATCATGAGGATGAGGCTTATGCGCGTTACTTGAGTGGGAGTGAGAGGCCAATAGGAATGCGGCTGCCAAAAAAAATTTAACTAAAATATTTTACCCAGTGGAACAGTATGGACAATTGCAATTGTCAATACCATTGCATATACTGCACGAATGCCATCCAAAATGTAATCCGCTCGGTTCTGCACGGAAATGCTTCGATTGAGACCTTCATGACAGCGCTGGGTTCATTCATTCGCTTATTACATACATAATTGTTGAGACGGCCATACCTCCTTAATTGTGCAAATTATCGAAAAAAGTCATATTACATAACATAATTACATAACATAAGGCAATAACATATTACATAACATACGTATTTTTATATAGGTAACAACTTTTCTTACATGAATTTGGCGCTACCTCTAACAGTTTATGCAGTGGAACATTTTAAACAATTGAAATTGTTAATAACATATATGTACTGGATCAATTCCATTCAAAATCTAATCAGATCTAAGTTACATGAAACTCTTTCGACTGAGTCATCAACAACCGTGATCGAATAATTCTTCCATGAGAAATCATTCGCCATCATGGGTCTTGGGAGATTCAAGAGAAAAACTTGCTCCGTTGTGATTGCTCCTGAATTAAGACTCCTTCTTTTCTTCACACATTCACCCTTCGCGTTCTTCTTCCGCATCTCAATCATATGAACCTGTTGTTCGCTCCCCCAGAAATTCTAGAATAAATATTTCCCGTACATCCCTAGTCAATTGCCACCCGTCACAGCTACCTGATTGACATCGCGACCGCCAAGTCTCCATGTCAAAGCCTAACATGTAGTCATTACGACACACCATGATGGTTACACCGTCCCCCCGCAAATTTCACACGACCAAGCCTTCGATAAACCCTCAAAGGGTTAATCTCGGTCTTTCCTAGAGGCATGAGCGTGGAGCCCGCATAATTTGATATCGATCGTTATCCACGCGCACCACCCCCTTCCCCCCCCCCCGTCCATGGGATACGCCACTCACCCAAGAAAATCCCAGTCATCAGTTAAGGTTTTATATTGCAATTTAATACCACTATATTTGTGGTACTATTGCTGCTAATCAATGACGGGAGCCAACATTGCATTGGCAAATGAGGTGGCATAAATAAATTACATTGGTGCTTGTGTGAATTGGCGGAAACTAAACCGATTGGGCTGTGGTAATCCCAACTATTGAGGGTTTTCATTAATTTGTCGATATAGGAAAGTTTTTTGCTGCTGTTGAGCATTTGTGCAAAAGGTCCGATAGACACTCTAGCAACCCCTCTGATCGCTGATGATGGAACCCTCCCCCCCGTTAGGTACGGTTCCCGTCCGGCCTAGGGTGGCCATCTGATGGGTACCGCTAATAACACACACAGACAGTTTCGCGATCAAATCCGCCATCAAATATTTTTTCATAAAAAATATTCCCGACTGTGCTCAAAATCAGAATGATGTTTTTGATTTTTTTAAAATTGCTTGAAATCGCACGACAGCTGTAATTTAGCTAAATATGTAATATAAAAGCGAATTGCAATGAAAGCTTTTTTTTTGCTATCACTCCTCGTCACGTGTCTACAATTAGTTGGTAATATGCGACAACTCATTTATAAATTTCACCATGTAGGTAATGAAATACAACTGACATTCTGCAATTCTTACGTATATGAATGTACAGTGAGCGAGCATGAAAGTAAATAATCAAACGGTGCAGTGCGTGGTGAGGCGGGAATATAGGACGTGAGGTTTGAATGACAATTACAAAGAGAATTCTTGAATATTTACGACTCCATCGAACAACAACTCATCCCACTTTAGTACATCCAGAACCTTCGCATGTGATATTATTTAGAGATGATCTAAACCTTAGCTCCCTGATGATCACAACGTGATTTATTTGAGGCATTACCTGAGTCGTTACTAACTACTGGATGGTTCGATCGATCAGACGACTAGTTACTCCGAGCTCTTGAGTTCAACTCCAAGCCGCGCCAATTGAACCAAGCACCAATGTGATTTATTTATAAGTGCTTCAGTTATAAACACACCATAGACCTCCGTCGATGATCAGCCATTGAAGTACCACAAATACAGGGATATTAAATGATACCAACAAATGGGCGCAGATCCTGTATGTAGAGAATACGATTGGTACCAAACAAGTTTGTGATTACTTTTTACACGATGTGAGAAGCATGCGAACCGTCGGAAAGGTACCAATTTCATGATTCTGAGACTTCTCAGATTGGGAACTTAAAAAAAATTAATAGAGTGGAGTATCACGGGATCAGTGCTTTTCTGCCTGCACGAACTTAAAAACCAATACGCTTTCATGATACGATTCCATCGATCGACTTCAAGCCACTATCAAATATTCAACGATGTTAATTATAGAAGATTCGTAATTTTAAGGAGATTTCAGGGTTTTTCAAATAAGACCCGCATGGGGCATCGGTTAAACTATGACAGTCGTGCGCGTTGCAATCTCGACGAGCGATCCTGAGCACGCATTTCCCACTCCAGGCCGCCAGCGCTTGACGGAAGAGTGGGGACAGCCAGCTTGTCCGAGAAGAGATGTCACGATGGCGTTCCGGACGTTGTTTGAATCTGGACATCTTCAAGAATTTATAGTTAATTATAGGGCCACGAATAGTTTCTTTTACAGAAAATATATACATTATGCAAGCCATGTACTCATGGGAGAATTACGTTTACCGGACACAAATGATCGGCATGGGAATCCCCCAAAATCGTAAGCACGTAAATACAAATAATGGCAACTAGCTAAATAATATTTAGAAAACATTTTTGTGTGTTCGTGAGTAACTTGCCCAGCTCCTCTTTTCTCTCTGGAAAAGAAGATTTGTATCGCGGCTTTTTCCCCGACGTATCCCCACTTAAGAATTTTATTATGCATACTATGGTAATATTTATTATCCTTACGGTAAGGTCTCCTATTTTTTGGAGATGCGTGGGAGCTCATTAGCCCGGAAGATAAAAACTGCAACGTTTGCAAAATGCAGGTGTTTTACTGCCGACGCGTCTGGTGCCCACCCTAAGAAAAATATATTTTTTTTCTTGTGTAATGCACTGTATAAATTCATTCATGCCCTATGATTGGGATAAAAAACATTGCTAGGTATCAGTGTCCAGAAGAAACAAATAATTTTTTTTTTCATTGTTATTTAACCTCGTTATATTTATGCTCCTTTGAGTGCTAATCAACGACGGAGATCTACGATGTGTTTGTAAATAAAGCACTTATAAATAAATTACATTGGTGCTCGTATTAATCAGCGTGCATTGGATTTGAACTCAGGACCTCTGAGGTACGAATCTATCGCCTAACCAATCGAGCCTTAATTCGAGATTGAATTCCGGGTGGAACCCTCGGAACGTATACTGATAACTTCGTAACTGTGTATTAGCTGTACCAATAAGTTTTGCCAATAGAGGGCTCCAATAGAAGATTATGGAGGAATGTCCAGAATTGAAGGTCTTAATTTGCGAGATCCGCATCGAAAAAATTTTTCCATCTCTTCAAGTCGGAATGGTAACCGCTATCGTACGGGCTCCACAACTCGTACCAACCACCTGGTGAACGCATACTCCATTTCAAAGTTGACTATTTTCGATGATATAAAACATTAAAAATTGATACAAATCCCATCGTCAGGGCCACTCTTGTAGCTTCCGGTATTTGTGGCTTTTACGATTTTTGGGCCATGAAACGTTGAAGAACCATGTTGTTATTCAGCGCACAGCGAGGTTAGCGACGAAGGGGCCCCGTACGTGACGGGTTGAGGGAAAAACATCCGATAACGAGACACAAATTCACTGATGTAGTCAAATATAAATTGCATCTTAAAGTGACATTCGAGGTTAGTTGTGCCTGAAATTGTCTCGATCATAATAATGCCTTTTGCTGTGGTAATTGTCAATTTTCCTATTTTGGTTGCATTCTTAATATTCTATTTTGAAACAGACGGCCATCCTATTATTTTTATCAGTACATTATGAAATTCTGTATACTGTGCTATATGTATACCATCTCAAATCTAACAACTGACATTTTGATATCTACTGCCCATTTTTCATCAGACTTTGATGTCATCAATGCCCATTTTTCTGGGTATTGAGCAATTTCCCACTCTATAGTGCTGCCCCCCAATAACAGAATGTTTAAGAATGAGATAAAAAATTAATTCTGTATATCACCTACTCTTCTGATGCGCTGGGCATGATGCTGCGTTCTAGTCAATCAGTCAGTCAGTCAATGAATCAATGAATCAATGAATCAATGAATCAATGAATCAATGAATTAATGAATCAATGAATCAATGAATCAATGAATCAATGAATCAATGAATCAATGAATCAATGAATCAATGAATCAATGAATCAATGAATCAATGAATCAATGAATCAATGGATTAATGAATCAATGAATCAATGAATCAATGAATCAATCAGTCAATCAATCAGTCAATCAATCAATCAGTCAATCAATCAGTCAATCAATCAGTCAATCAATCAGTCAATCAATCAGTTAATCAATCAGTCAATCAATCAGTCAATCAATCAGTCAATCAATCAGTCAATCAATCAGTCAATCAATCAGTCAATCAATCAGTCAATCAATCAATCAGTCAATCAATTAGTCAATCGATCAGTTAATCAATAATAACCGACGGCTATGGCCGAGTGGCTAGAGCGCTGGCCTTTGGCACACGAGGTCCACGGATCGAGTCCCCGCTTGGGGACTCTCCGATTGGTATAGTAGAGTGGAATTGTCCACCTCTTGAATTCATAAGGATTTATAGTCGAACGGGAGTTTCGTCAAAGAAACGGCTGTACAAATTGAGGTTTTCCGTGGTTTTCGATCAATTGTAAATTGACCCAAGCAATGTAAAGTCTGGTAGGCATTGCATTGATTGGGTCAAATTAACTGAATGCTGTACAGTTTGAGAAGAATTCGGTTACCATCGGCACCGTGGGAGGGTCGAAAAAAAAAGTTACTCAATAAGTCAATCAATCAGTCAATCAACCAGTCAATCAATCAGTCAATTAATCAATCCGTGAATCAGACAATCAATCGCCTAATCAATCCATCAGTCAATCAATAAATCAATTGTGTGTAAGTTATATAAAGTAACGACCAATGCTACAATTCTATTCACTAAAATTGAGCCGAGAAAAATTATCATCCAAATTCCCCATCAGTTTGATTTACACAGCTACGTCGTCGCACGTGCCATGTGAAGGATTTCTATACACTCAACAGACTAAGACGTGAGACAAGACGTTGTGGTGGCTCGGGTGGTGTGGTAAAGGTACAGCGAGAAGGAATTTGCTTTAATGCGACGCCGGAGGAAACATCTGCCCCTGAACACATTTTTTTTGCCCTCTTTTATTGCAAGCATTTTGCCCCTACCTCATGAGATTCCTTTGCCAGTTCTGACTGACGCAGGAAGTAGGGCAGATGGAGATTGGTATCTCGCCTCTTAACGGAGCCAGTTCGGCAACAGCGAGTGTCGCGGGAATGATTGTTCGTGAGTTATGAGTTTGGTCTGCGGAGGTTGGAACAAATCCGTGACAGATGCTTTGGCAATTTAGCCCCTCTCTACTTACAGCAGAATGGTTTTGATACTTTGAAAGAACATTCAAGAAAATGGACCAGGGACAATGATAATGCCTTCTCAAATGTTCTCAAGATCATTTTTCTGTCTAACCTGGATACGGCGGAGAATGTGCTTTAAGGTAGTAGAAATGATGCGGGAAGCTGGAAATATTGGTTCTCGAAAAGGGGGAAAAACGTGAATTTTTTACGATTTGGGCGGGAAAGGACTGAAGGTAACTTGCGAAATGGGGGGACGCTATAATTCTTTAGCGATCGGAATGCCGTTTTATTTAATGATACAGGGTCGGAATATTCATAGAAGTATTCCATTTGATTTCTACGAAAGCTTGTAATTTATTCATACTGAAGGGACGAATAAGGAACATTTACTATTTCCCAGAAAAAATTTCCTTTGCATGGAACATGAGTTTTATTCAAATTTCGGGTTGATCTACCACAAATTGTAGTGTTTAGAAATTTCCGCAGGAATCAGGTACTTTTTCCTCTATTAGAAAGTCACAAACGAATACACATGCGCAATTGTCAATTGCAATTATTTAATCATATTGTCATTTACGGTCTTTTGTAATTTACGGGTGAGCAATCATAATTTACGGTTGAGGAATCCTTGTTGCATAATAAAACATTCTGATGTACTGTAAAAAACTACAAGACCCCGATCGGATTCTGAAGACATTTCAAGATTTTCTGAATGTCGCAAATTTTTCGTACTTGTACTGTACGTACTTTACGTACGGTGAATGGGTCTGTTTCTTACCATTCTGCAGAAGGAGCAAGCCACGACAGTGTGTGTTATCGAGCGATTCTCATCTCGAAAGCCTGTGGTGGCAACACACTGAAAAGCTTATGTGAATTATGCCGCCCGCTAGTAGGCTTTGGTCAGTGCTATTGACGTAAAGACAGATATGTTCGAGTACTTACGCGGCGTTAGTCTCAATGTGCGCTGTTGAGTGTTATAATTGCTTCTAAATACCTAGCATACTTCAAACTAGTTACTAAATCTGTTTCGCGTTACACCTCAGTTTTCTAATTTTATTTCATGGTAATTGTGTCCTGTAATAGTTTGGCATATTATATTTTTGTCGTGTGATATTTTGACGTCTGACCTACCACCCATTCACCCCACTCTTGATAATTCCCACATCCACAAAAATTGTTTCCAAGATTGAACTGCTTGTGAATCCAGAAAGTCACATCCAAAACTATTTCCTGTTATTTTGCTTCTCAACCCAAGTTTAATGACATTTTAGCGGGTTGAAATCCCTGTCCCACGAAAATAAAATTCAACCCTGTATCTTCGTTAACCAAGCTTGCTTTAGCGCCTCACCTCCAGCCAGGGCTTTCCTTTCGGCTTAAATACTTCACCCCCTTCCGTGCCACCCCTCACCCCCCCCCCCCCTCTCCACCTCTTTTTCCAGCTGGTAAGCCCAAACCACTGCACTACACACCAGCCGACATTTTGCACGGTCCGACGCTCGTAATTTCATATCGTTTCCCTTAATACCGTTATGACCACTTACCCACTAGCTCCATGGGTGTCGTACATACTAATTTACCTCCACAAAATCCATACCCTCGTAACGACCAGCGAGGCACGACAGGGAAAGTGGTTAAACAAAACCCCTGCAGAAGAAACGAAAAAAAAAAGAAAAACAACATTGTGAACTTTTGCCACTCGAGTGGCCGAGTGTGCAGAAAATGAAAGCGACTGAAAAAAAAAACGGGTAAAGTGATAAAAGAGGGAAAAAGCATTAGCAGAGGGGAGAGAAGAAAATTACAGATGGAGATGGGGGGAAAAAAATGTGAACACACGTTGGGAATATGCAACCTCTTTCACTTTTTCACTTCTTTTCCATGAATAAAAAAAGTTACAGAAGAACTTTCTCTCCCGGTTTTTCCCAGCATATATTTCTCTTTTTCCCCGAGAACTCATTGTCCTTTTCGATATGGCGTACATGGGATTCCGCCTCGTTATCGTTTGGGCTCTCTGAAGGGCCTAGGAAAAATGAAAATGGAGAGTTAAGAGGTAGTGGATGCAAAAAAAGCGGGTTTTCCTTTTCTTCTTTTTTTTAATAAAAAAGGGATAGAACTTCAGCAACAGTACTCAGGGAAGTTGGTAATCACATAATCAAGGTTTCATTGTAAAAAGTCAGCAAATGGGTAGCGAGATATTAGCATTACAACTATTTGTTCGAGATGTATTGGATTATCGACAATCCCCAGCACACACTGCTTTCTACCAACCTTTCAATTGGTCACATTAATTTTGGAATTCATAAATTTGAGAATACCCAGTTTGGTTTTTTGAGCAAAAGTTTGAATGAATTCTTCAATTTTTGTAAAAAATCGTCTCGATTAAGGAAACCTTGCAACATATGACCGGAAAGTTAAATTCGGTTAAATTTACCGGAAAGTTAAATTTATCAGTCAAATTAATGTGTGTGTGTATGTGTGTATATGTACGTGCAAATTCCCTCATTCGCCGAATGGGCAATGAAAATATTCTGCTCTTATGGCTGACCAAAATTGGCCTCTACTACTGATTTGTTATTCAGAGGTGGTTCTACCAAAACAAAACTGTTTCACTTTTGCAAACTTTAAATGAGAAAACTGTGTACCGCCCTCATAAGTCTCTCATGCTTTCGGTCGACTTTGTTTTTTCGGCGATTCGAAAGCTCAAATTATTTCTGGTTACTTAGCCTTCTGATCTAGGGAATTTATGATAACCACCGTGAAAATGAAAAGTGAACTATTCAGGATCAATTTGATGTCTTAATGATTCACGTCATCCTGATAAAATTGTGAAGGCGTCGGTGTGTGTGTGTTTTTTTCGTTTTTTTTTTGTCTCTGGCCATCTCGTTTGTACGCCCCGGGTACCTGTCGTCTTGGCATTCCTTCAGGGGGCGCTGGACACCCACCTATGCGGCTCGGGTCTATAACTAGAGTTTTAAGTATACCAAAATGCTTCCCGTCGAATTCCGAAAACGCAAATGTCTATGTGTGTGCGTGTGTTTGTCCGACTAAAATCCAGTGTACTACTGACCTTGCTTTCATATATGGTATACCTCTCTACAGAAAATGTCTCTCTTCACTTGCTCTCTCTGCTTTGCCTCAAAATTCAACAATCTACTTCATTAACAATCTAGATTTTGGAAAAATGACATATAATAATAAAAATACTAACATATTGATTGGAAATCCATCCAACCAAGCCCCAGTACATAAACGATTTATATGAATTTTTCACCTGAAATGGACAGAAATAGCGAGAGGTACTTTTTCTTTGTTCTCTTATCTTGAACGCCTTCGATCCATCGAGGATATATGGGCCTGTGGGCCATACGCTACACCGCATTCGCATGGTAAGACACAGAAAACCCCCGAAAACATATGTCAGTACAGGCAGCTGTCCTATGAGCATCCTCCCGCTCATCAGACGAAGCGAGATCTTTTCAAGTTTTACATTATCTAAGATATAAAATATCTAATAAATAATTAATATATATGAGATAATTAATAATATCTGTAGCGGTAAAATGAGAAAAGTTAACTTGTCCACTGGCCCGGTCTTCGACAAAAATCCCGAGCGTAAAGAGAAGTGGTGAAAATTCCATCTGATACTTTTACTCGAGCCAATGAAATGCTGCAAAAAAAATTTCATACTGATTATCTGAATTCCCCTAAATTCTGAGATATTCATTACAACTCAAGGCTTTCAGTAAATCTACTTATACTATTTCATCCTTTCGCTACAGACATGTAGTGAGTGATCCTTTTCTCTAATCACAACAATATATTTCCTCGAGTTCCAACATATAAAGTGTCTCCTTCAAATATCTCAAAACCTGGAAAACTCGTAGTCGCCTCAAGGGAAGGCCTCAAGAATATTCCTGGAAATATGAAAAGGAAGGGGGGGGGGCATCGAGGGGTGAAAGCAAAAATAGAAACATGGAGGAAGAGGATGATGTTCTGCGGTAGATGGTACAAGAGTACCAGTTGAAAATTGCACTGTACGAGTTTTTCGTGAATAGCGACGACTGAGAGGATGAGGGCTTGTGGGAGGAGGCTTGCAGGAAAAAAACGGTGAAGGCGCGCCTCCGTGAAAATGGCGACGGAATTGTGGAGGGATGAAAGCTTCAATGGATTTCTAACTGGCGAGGTGTAACATTGAAATTGCTTCTGGGAATGGTGGGGGGAGGGAGGGGGGGGGGAGGCTGAAGGAAGGGCAGGGGCAAAGTGCAGAATCTCCCTGGGGAGTGATATGTACAGATTTGGACCGAATGTTCGAAGTCTATTGGCCTTCTCTCCGTCTCCCAGCCAGTCTCGTGTGGCTCTTCGATGATGCAGAGGCTGGGGTGAAATTTATGTGGACCGTATTATGATGAGAAATGTTCAGATGATTGGTTGTATTTAAGTGGATTTGACTTTTAAAATTCATATAACATTCGCATATCATCGCTCAAATATGCGAATTTTGTGAAATATATGAAAACATCAAAAAATGGCGCCATGAATTTGGTTTGGCTCAAAATTAGCGTACGGAAAAAGTAGGAAAAAATAGTGCAAATGTATTGCAAAATACAAAGGTTCGGGGTCCAAACAGTAAAATAAAAAGCAGTTTGTTTCACCGTTCAAGATACACTTTAATTGAACGGATAATATGCGAATATCAATTGCATCCATCACCCATTCTCGCTATCCAATTATTGAATCATTTGTTTCCTTTTATTTTTCAGGTGCGATATGGATTTAAAATGAAGTAAACTATCCCCATCGTCCCTGAAGTGAACATCTCCCCAAAGATAAATAATAAAAAAATCGTGCTGAATGGAGTGAAAGAGTAAAAATCCAGTGGGATAGTCAACAGTGTGTGCACGTTTCGGTCCATCCAGTCCATTAGGATGGACCAGTTTATGGATGGGGAGGACATGGAGACGGTATTGAGGTGGTTTTGTCGTGCACGGCTGACAGTTACGTCGGTTTACTGGTGCCAAGGATTGGTAATTGCCAAACCTATGGTCCTGGTGGCCAGCAGGCTTGTACCCTGCTAATCGCTCACAATTGTGTTCGATAGAACGGTAGAAGGAGGTCAGCTTGTGCCAGGAGATTAAATCAGGGAGGGAGAATCTCAAGATTGCGAGAGGGGGGTAGTGAGGATTGGGCCTCTGCGAGAATGCATCACAGTGGTGGCTATGGTACTGGTCCACAGGAGCGTGTTCACCAGGGATCTAGGGCCTCTGGCGCAACTAATGTCGATGGCAAATGTCCCTATGATACTTATCCAACAACCATACCCGACTGCTGCGCTGCTGCTGCAGCAGCAGCAGCTGGACAAGATCCCTACCCGAGGCCACCAAGTGCTTATGATGGACGGTGTTACGATGACTGCCACAGGGTTCGGCCACCTTTTTCGGAGGAAAACTTCAACCAGGTAGGTTATGGTAACTGAATTTATCCCTAATAATTTACATGACTATAATACCAGGACTAGGCGCTCTGTTCTGAAGGATCGAAACGACAGAATCTAAATAGTTTTGCCGCAGTTTCAACCAACATGTTGCACGATTTTTCAAACCGAAAATTAATTCGACGTTATTCGTGCGCCTGATTTTAAGGGATGAGATCTGCCCTTTTTTTATACTCACGGAGTATTTCGAAAAAATAAGGGAAATGTTCCCTCAAATATTTCTGCCACCTCAGAAAAGTGGTCCCCTCCTGCAAATTACACCAACTCCATTATCTGGAGAAGATACAAACAAATCCTGACTAATTATACGTTTTTTTACGTGCGCAACGCTTGGAAAACAGGTGTGTTTATACCCGGAGCATCCCAAAAATGCACCGACATAGTTAGCGCTGAGATGGGGTGGTGCGCGCGCAGTGAAACGCCTCGGATGGCAAGGGATGCGGCCCAGGCAAAGAGTGACACGGGCAGCCAACTCTCATCCATACACGTTGGTTGTTTTCCAGATTCGAATGAGGGAAATTCCACAATCCCAAAAATTCAATAATTTCAAGCCTTTCGGAAATTTTACATATTACCAAAGTTTATTCCCACACAGCTTTTAACAAATTAAAATAAAAGCAAAAGATTCTATTATTTCGTGAATGAGCGATGGTACAGAAGCCAACTGTTTGATATCCTTTCATATTATATTGCATGCTTTTTTATAAAACAATCAAACGATACACAACTTGTAGTATTCTTGTCGAAATTGGATTGTGACGAGATAATTATGATTTAATCCCTACATAGTCTGCCAAAAGATGATTTTTTAAACCTAGATTTTTCTTTTACAAAACTGAAAACGCGACATCAAAAAATATGTCTTGGTCTGGCAGTGCCTGTTGCACAATTAGAAACGAGCGACATCGGACCGTTGACACAAGCACAACTCCACAACAACGATTGAATAGCCAGCAAAGTCTCAGCATTGGCGTTGTTACCGTTTCGTATCAACTAAGACGACTGTTACAATCATTTAGAGTCGCATGGAGTAAGGCACTTGTCTCTGTCAATGCACGGAGAATCCAAATATTCTCCCGTGAAGTAGTGAGGATCCTCTATTAGCGTTAAACCACTATCAAAATCCCTCTCGTCTCTCCCATGCTCTTTGCATCCTTCCACTGCGCATTCTCACCCTCCCCCCTCCCCGTCGATGTCCGCCCTTCCTCATCATGTCACGTGATGCAGGCCTCAAGTACTCTTGAGAATCAACTATGCGATTCACAGACGAATTCACATGTTCGAAGTGCACTTCAACGTGCATTCACGATCAAGAGCCATAGGTTTGTAAATTATGGGGGAATTTTCGTAGTTGAATATTAGTGGGAACAAACTAGTTTGAGTCACGTCAAGTGTAGACGGCGGTACTTTGGATTTTGCAGCGAATAGAGACGTGAGCATGACTCGTCTAAATGAGTCACTGAAAGGCATATCCCAATACGTGACCCATCGGGGCCCAACAAAAAACTTCTTTTTTGACATTCGTGCTTGGAACAGTCCCTTTCTGTGTACTAATTTCTGTGCGAAAAGGGGGCCGTTTCGTCACTTTCAGCAGATGTAAAGGAAAAGTAAAATCTGTAAACGAAAAGTCCTTTCCTTTACAGATTTTACTTTTCGTTTACAGTAGCTGACTTTTCGTTTACAACTTGCACTTCGTGTCTATACGACCGCACGACAGATGGCGGCAGTCGTTGAATTTTCGACCAATCCGGTGTCGTTATTTCTACAACTACGTACGTTGCTAAAAATATCGAGTTGCAACAGTTGTGTGGCAGCCATTACGCGGCACTCGTGTGTCGTCTCGCTTAACCTTCTATATCCACCTCAAATCTTACAGAACAGTATATTAAAATATGTGAAAGAATAGTCGATTTAATTATCTGAAAGTGTATTATCATTGAAAAGTGTTCATTTTTCTTTTTTTTTCCCCAGACAATTCGAATTTGTGTGTGAGGAGAATAAAGAAAAAATGGTTTTGTTTTGATAGTATGTGTTTGAAATTTTATAAGATTCAACCTTATATACCTATTTTGACTTGTGCTTTTTTTATATATAAAAATGACTTTTTCAACCACTAACATCAAAATAGTATATTACGTTACAAGTTACAGAAAAGTACATTAAAATATGTGGAAGAATAGTCGATTTAATTATCTAAGAGTGTATTATCATTGAAAAGTGTTCATTTTTTCCCCCAGATAATTCGAATTTGTGTGTGAGGATAATAAAGGAATAATGGTTTTGATAGTATGTGTTTGGAATTTTATAAAATTGAACCTTATATGCCTATGTTGAATTGTGCTTTTTTTTATATAAAAATGACTTTTCCAACCACTAATATCAAAAAATAGTGTACGTTACACGTGTGAAAAAGGGAGAACATTAAACTCGTTTAATGTGTCAACATTTTTAGCGGCAGTCGTAGGCCATGCTAAAACAGTCAACTGTCGCTAAAAACATTAAGCCACTCGCCTTAATATTCCCCCTTTTTCACACTTGTAACGTAATATACTATTCTTTTAAAGCAGAGATTGAGGGACGAAGGGGGTTGATTTCCGCATTAGGTATCTCAGAGCCCGGTGACAATGGCTCGGACTCCCTATTTTTTAGATACAGAGATCAAGGAATAGCATAAGGGTTGTTTGGTCGGTAATTGAATTTCTTTTAGAATAACCTTTGTTCCATGATTTGATTTCAATTACAAGAGATATTAATTTTTAATTAACGACTGGAATATCCAGATTATCATTAGCCACCTCACGCATTTTTTTTCCTTTGCGAATCGAAGGAGTGACACAAAGTTTCATGAATGGGGAATGCAATCCTGCATCGAACAGTATTCGGTTCATTCCTCGATATGATGCATCACGTGAATGAATACGGTGAAGAAGAAACAAAATATTGAGGACAAAGTGGATGTAAATCCCTCGCGAAATGATCCCTGTGATGGTGAGACTGCTACTATATTACTAAAAGAATTAATACCGGCACATGCAGCTCATTTAGCTATCAGAATTGACTGTGGCTTCATACCGTGGCTGCGATCAGCCTGGAGGTCGCCTAGGGCCGGTCAAACACCGAGAACTGAGCCTCTACTTGAGTCAATCCTCTTTGACACTTGGTGTGGCATGGTTGGCTAGGATCTGAGACAGAGGAAAAGAGAGAAGAGAGAGAGAATGTTCGTCAGCGGCTTTCTCACCTCCGCAAGCGGACGCGGTGCGAAAGTGACTGTGATCTATGAGCGGTAGTGGGGTCCCTGGGGAATCCCTCACCCCCCCCCCTCCTCAGCACACGATGACGGAATTTCGTGACGGTCTTGAGTCGCTTCTACGATTGCGGGCACCTATAAGGGACCCCCCCCTCTCGGCCTGGCGGTCTCATATTATGGGTACCGCAAAGAGCACACGCAGAATGTTTCTGCTAGCGGTCGGAATACATGGGAAAAATTTTATTACGTGAAGGAGCCACAGGAGGGCAGGCGCGAAATCAGGACCTTTATGGTAGTACTCTACCCACTACACCGAAGCCCCGACACACTGTGTGTGTGCATGTGTCATCTGCTTCATCGAGTGGATCCGAATGTGAATGCATGAACTGGTTCAATCAACATTGTTTTTGTAAAATTACTGAATAACGAAATAATTAAAATATGATGGAAATCTTAGGAATCAAGTGTTACCCTCTCTCTCGAAAAGTCATTGGTTCGATTTATTGACGGTTACAGCCACTGTCCGTTCTATTTCCTTCCTGAAAGTCAAATATCTCATTACCCAATGATTTTGATAAAACAATATTAGTCAACATTTTATTGTTGCCCTAACAAATGTCCGTTACAGTAAAAATCATTCACTTTACAGATAAACGTAGAGTCACAAAACTTGACTCTCTACATTTTACCCTTTGATCCCTAACCTAACAATTAACTCGGCAAAAAAAAAATAGAGCTGCAGCAACTTCTCCACTTTTCTCAATTAAAAAGTTCGAACAAATGATACTAGCTAATTGAATATCCTCCTGAATTTGTCGAGAAAAACCGAAAAAAATTGGATAAATGAATTTAGTCGAAATTCGTCCGGACAAGTTTAGACTCACGACTATCCATTAGCTCTTCCTCCCGAGTTTCATCTCATCAAAATCGTATTAAAGAAACTTTAGTGTTAATGAACCACCGGGAGGGTTATGCACAGCATAAATACAAAGCATGCAGTACCATTGGGGGTGGGTTACGATTGCAATTACACTTTGGCTCTGCACTTAGCTACTCTATCCTCATTTCTAGAGTTTAGTCGGCTGGTGTTTAACCCGAGGTTTCTATTTAATTATAGCGGATGTGATATAACGTAAGATATATGTATATTGAAAAATTCGCGATATTGGTGGGATAAAGATGGAGGGGGTAATCCACGAAAGACATTCAAATCCAAACTTGGAGATGAAGTGGTGTTCAATGAGCTTATATTGACGCTAATTGCAACGTAGCTCAGGATTCTGCGCATCATTCTCTTTGACATCAAATATTACGGCTCGCAAGGAAATCCTCTGCCAACCAACATCCATCGTTTCTAATACCCTAATGATCCGTAAATAGCAATAATCCGCCGTGAGCTATAGTATAAATACGCTGAGCATTTCGAGCATTTGCTCTGTTTCTGTAATTAAATATTTAACAAATAATCAATCAATCAGTATCGCAATTTGATAATGAATTAGAATTCTTGGAGAGTGCGGAACTTCAATTTATGGGCAGTTGACTGAGACAGCAAGGAGACCTATCGGGGAGAACAGAATTTAGTAGAACTGATATCAACCATATATGTTGTCTCATTGAACCGTGGAAGTAAAGCGACATTTAATAAACGACAAGCCAGCCCAATAGTAGATCTCACCTTCGCCTGCTGTAGCCTGCTCAAAGGAAAATGTGCATAGGAGGTAACGGAAATCTACACAGTCACTGGCCATGGAGCGTTGATCTGGGAAGTGTCTGTCAACTGAGGCGCTTTCATCTCGCCACTAATACTCAACAAACTAATGCTTCGTGGCAGGCTCGTGGTGTTCGGGAGACAGCGGGACCTACAGGAGCTTTTGGTTCTCTGCTAGATATAAGCCATGGGGTAGTGTCCTTCCTTTAATTGTATTTGCTTTGTTATTTTTGTAACTTCTCGATATAGGGAAGTTATGGTAATGGCCCCGAAAGTCAAACGTGGAAATTCCATCATATCTTCACGTTTCAGTCTCTCGAATCGTTCTAGAGCATTTTTAACAAAATGGCTGTCACCCGATTCGATAATTGTTTTTTTAATCGATGCGTCTTCACGTAACTGAGACCTGTTTAGATTTTGACAAAAAATTCATGCACTAGTTTCCGGGTTTTTCTCTAAACATGAACCATGAAAATCGCCAAAAGTTTTTATCAATCATTATTTACGAAGGAAAGTTGTGATCAAGCTAATCTATGTCCTGCCTTAGCTTGGGTTAAAATTCGACTCACGTTCATGTAGTGAATAGCTAGTTATTGGTTGATTTTGAGTGCCGCGGAGTTTTAATGACTATTCAAACTTCTATATTCGGTCTAGATCCGAAGTTCTCCGACTACCGCCGGCGCATGTGTGTTTGCCCGCATTTGCACAGGAGAGTCGGAATGTGCGATGCGCACTGTGATTGGTCAGTGCGTCACGTGACATAGTCGCAGGTAGCGTCACCTGTTGTATTCCAGTATTCCAAATTTCATGATTCCTATTTTTTCTCTGAAACCAGTCTTTGAACATTTAATTGACGTGTCGGAAAATGTAGGAATGAGAAATAGGAATTACAAATTGGCAAGTTTTATTTTTGCTCCCAACGGGGGTAAACACACTTCCATCCCACTAGTTTACGTTTTGTTTACAATGAAGGTATGTAGAATGGGAGGGATGGGCGAGGACGGAGGTTGGCTTCCATCTGTGTCTTTCCTTTCTTCAAAATAAAAACAGACACACACCCACCCACACTCTCACGCCTCATGGATTCCGACCAATGCAGGAAGATTCCGCGACGCAGGGGGGGGGGGGGGGAAGGTGGGTTCCATCATAGTCGCCGGCCATCGTAGCACAGGGGTTTCTGGAAGTTTACTCTGTGTTTAGAACTGCGATGGCCGAAAATGGCGAAAGTCGGCCCCAGCCGCATGGGTGGATGTCCGGTTCGCCCCCTGACGGAATGCTTACAACGGCCGCTGCCCGGGGCGTACAAATGAGAGGGACGGAGACAAAAAAAAACAAAAGAAAAAAACTCCCACACCCACCACCCATCCACCCCCCTCCCCCCACCGACACACACGCATGCACAGTCGAACGTTTTTTTGAACACGTGACGGAATGACGTGAAACATTGACGAAAGTACAAATGTCATGAAAATTAAATAATCAGGCTCGTTACCATATGTTTCCTCATCGAGAAGTGAATGATACAGCTCCAGACTAGCCGTGAAAACTATACCATATATCACTTATTTTCATGTGCCAAATTCCCATCTAAGACATATCCGAGGGCCTCGAGCATATGGGAGGGAGGGTGATTAGTTTTTCATTGCGTACATTTCTCCGGTCAAGCGCCTCGGATACCGTAATTTCTGCCCGGACCAGAGAAAAATTTTCCACAGTGTACCTTCCCCTCAAATGGTTTCCCAAAGTTAGATTATTACCATTGGTGGGCAAAACCACCTCGGCCATTTTCCCTGACCAATCCTTCATACTTTCTGGTAAAGTTCATTGGGTTAATCGTTTCTCTCGACTTTGATTAATTCCTGGATATTGATGGAGATTCGAGCCATTAGTGGTGATGTTTGTTGTTCTTGTAATAACTTTCCAGGGGAGAATGAATGGTAGACGGAAACGGTTTTTTTTTGCCAATCAGGTAATTGAGTTATTGGTTTCCCAGTCGGAAGTTTCCCGTTCAATAATTCCGGGGGTCAAACATTAGCATTTAGTCATAAAGAAGTTTCTCGAGGCATTTCTTATTCATTGAGTATCCGTTATATCCCGCAAAATTTTCAGCCGGAACATTATGATTTGATTTATCAATTTTTATCGTTTTGCGAGATCGTGAAACATTGAGAGAAATTGAAAATTTGATTAAGCGAAAATTTCATTCCAACGTTTAAAGTTCTTCGCGGAAAATACAAGAGGTAACTCGCTGGTTCGTGATTTTATTTATTAACTTCCCGATATAGGGAACTTATTGTAATGACCCCAAAAATCGAAAGTGAAATTTTTATGATATTTTCACTTTTCTCGACGTTTCACATCCTCCTGACACAGTTTCAGAGATATGTACGTGTGTGTGTGTGTGTGTATGTGGACAAGATTTTGTGTTCAGGGTTTCTCAGGACCCAATCGGCCAATTTTATGTTTTGTTTTTTGATCGACGCGTCTACATGGTGTCCAGGTCCGAAAGGAATGTTAAACTGAAATAACAATTCCTTCAATTGTTTTAAACAATTTCAATTGCTTAAAACGTTGTATTACAAAAACCGTGGGAGATAGAGGAAAAGTTTCCAACGAATGTTGTTCCCATCTGAAGATGACTTTTTCCCATAATTGCGCTAATTTAGGTGATATTGTTTAATTAACAATTTTAATTGTTTATAACGCTGTATTTCGAGAACAATGACAGATACGAGAAAAAGTATGAAACAAAAGTTGTTTCGCTCGTGAAACTACATATTACATGTTGTATTACTTTTTTTGCTAAGCATCATATTTTACGAGATATCGATAAAAAATCGTAATAATCGATTAATAGTTGAATTTGTCTTGCTGACATACAACTTGACTTCATACGTGTATCGTCACACACACACACACACACACACACACACACACACACACAAGTCGAGGCTTTGGCGTAGTGGTAGAGTATCTGCCTACTACTTCAAAGGTCCTAGGTTCGCGCCCGGCCGCCGGAGAATATTTTTCAAAATATTTCCTCATGGATTCCGACCGATGCAGGAACTTCCGTGTGTGCTATCGGCGGTACCCATAAAATGAGACTTGAAGAGCAAGATCAAGGTCATCAACATCGCAAACTCAGCGGCTTCATGCAACTTAGCGGAGACTAGAATTTTGATAAAATTTATGCGATATCCATGTTGCGATTTATGCATGTTGTTATAACCGTTCCAATTGTTCATAACGCTCTATCACGAAAACCGTCGGAGATAGGAGAATAAGTACAATAATGAGATCTGTTCTCCACGTAAAAACACACATTTTATGTTTAATGACTTTTGTCCGCAACTTGCATAATTAAGGAGGTATGGTCGTCTGAATCATAATTATTGTGATAAATGGAGTAAATGAATGAGTTCACTGTCATCATGATCGCCGTATATCAATGAGGAATAGAGGGTTAAATAGTTGAGCTGAAATTGGAGCAGTATCTACATTGTTATTGACAACTTCAACTGTTCATAACGGGCTACGGCATGAACGAATACAGTTAAGCGAAAGTTATACAAGGAAAGGTATTTGCCATGCAGAAATACACATTTTATATTGAATGACTTTTTGGCATAATTTACACAATTAAGGAGGTCTGGTCGTCTGAGCGGTCATTCATGTAATGAATGAACGAATTAAGTCGTTCGGCGTAGTGCAGTCGATGTATTTCCACGTAAAATAGGAGGTAAAATCCTTTGGATACAATGGGAGCAGTGTATGCATTGTTATTAACAATTGAATAGTTTACCACGCCCTATTGTTCACAGGGCAAAAACGGTCAGAAATACAGCCGAAAGTATGGACTGGAACGTGTTCGGTGAGGGGAAATGCACATGTTAACATTGGCACCTTATGGGAAGGCAAACTTAAATTCTTAAAAACTGAATTTTTGGCCCCCTAAGCGTCTGTACTATCCAATTGGTACCCCTAGAAGACTCCTCCGTCGATTTTGGGTCGAAAAAGCCGAATTAATTTCTTTCGATTTTGGCCAAATTTAATATTGGGGTCTTATGGCGACGCAAACTTAATTTTTTTAGAATTGAATTTTTGGCCCCTGCGTGTCTATACTATCCGAGTGGGGCCCCAGGAAAACATTTCCGTCGATTTCCGCTCGAAAAAATTAAATTAACTTCCCCTAGGTCGGGAAGTTATTGCAATCACCCTGACAATCAATAGTGAAATTTTCACGAAATTTTGACTTTTGTCGATGTTTAACGACAGCATACTTGTCAGTATTCTGAAACATGTTCGTATGTGTGTATGTGTGTTCGTATGTGAATGATTCTTTGAGAAACGCTCCGCGGTGAACGGTGCAATCGATGTGTTTCTTCTTTGACACAAAATTACCTCTGACTGATGTCCAGGGCCTTTCTGCCCTGTCACAATTGAAAAACAATTCCTTCAATTGTTATGAACAATTTTAATTGTTTATAACTCTGTATTTGGAGAATGGTGATAGATACGAGAAAAGAGTTGAACAAAAGTTGTTCCCCTCGTGAAACTACATATATCACATTGTATTACTTTTTTTGCTAGGCCTCATATTATACGAGATATCCATCAAAAATCGTAATAATCGACCAATAGTCGAATTTGCATAACAGATATACAACTTGACTTGATACGTGTATCGTGACACATACACACTATCGGGAAGTCATAGATACGACCCGTCGAGGGTCACACACATGTCCCATTTATTTCATGTAAAAAAAACATTTCAACTGCCCAATAATTACTTATGAATTTGTGAAATTCTCCAAATTTAAAACATTCTGAAAGCCCTCGTGACGTCATCAAAGAAGGTATATACTTTCCATGTGGCGCTTCCCGGCCGAATCTGGACTACTGCTGTCGGTACATAGCCACTGACCAACAGAACAAGCACTCCTCGTTTAATGATATCACGAGGACCTTTAGAGAGTTTTCAAATAGGACTTTCTCAAAAATTTATACTCAATTGCTGGGCTAACTAAAATTTTTGTCAAGAGAAAAACAGGTTCTGGAGTCGAGAAGTATTGATCATTCTATAGATTTCGACAGAGAAAATTGTATTGTGCATCCACAAATCTGAGGATTCTCCATTCAGCCTTTCCTCGTCAAACAAACATCCCATCTTCAAATTTCCCCGTCCTTTAATAATAAACTTTCCTCCAAACCTCCCAACTTTGACTTTCCGATTTTTTTTTGCTCACTAAAACCCAAATTTAACTTTCCCATTTTTTTTGGTCCCATAAACCCAAAATTTTATTTTTATTTCGACCTAATCCTCAACCCCAAATGTCCTTTACGGTTTATCTTTTTTGCCGCCGCCCTTGTTCGTCAACCATTTACCTGACCTTTCGAGCCTTCGAACCTTTTAGCCCCCTCCTTAGGAAACTGAGGACCTCCTCTTCTCCCCCTGTCAACAGAAATTGTCCAATAGGAGCATTTTCTTCAATTTACAAGTAACCAATCGTGATTTCTCAACCTATCATTTCCCTTTTTTAAAATTCCCTTGAACTTCTCCACAACTTCCAACCAACTTCACCTAAAATCTTAAGTTCATCGAGAACAGTTAGAAATTTATATATTTATATCCTCGTAGTTCCTATCCAAACACTTTTCTAAGTTTTTATCGCATTAATTCTAGTTAAGTGAAAAACTTGTGTATAATTAGAAATATAAATTCAGTGTATATAGTGGGTTGTGCTTTTAATTATTCATCTACAGACTCTTCGCCTTTCCTACAGTTGGCATTTGAAAATCGTTTCACCCACGGACGTGCCCTATTGATTATGGAAATCTATACTTATCGCTGTGAACGACCATGGACTAATAGGATACGAATTTTGGACTGGAATGATACACATAGAAAAAAAGCTCTTTGCATGAAGTTTGTGTTCTAGGGACAACTATTTCTAGATTAATGTGTAATACATCCTGTTTATGCCGAATGAATCTATGAAGGTATTGTGGGTAGCCAATTCTGTGCTATCCGTACCAGACTCGCACTTCACGCAGTCGAATATTTTTCTTGGTTGGAAATTAATCTGCTAGTAGAAGATTCGCTTGAGTGAAGTCTGCATGTGGTAAGGGAAGGGCATTATCAATTCTCATCGAGAACTTTATTGATTCATCTGAAGAGGATCGATTTATTACACCGAATGCCATCCTAGGTCCTCTACAGAAAATGAAATTGGCACGTGGGGGGGGGGGGGGGGGGGCTGAAAAATCAGTCGAGGCCCATTTTTAATTGAAGTCATAATGGAAGTGGTCAATAGTTTTATGGGTTATGACGCGCACAAAGGACGAAAAGTGGAAGATATGGTAACGGCGTAGGTGGTGTGTCCGTGACTTCAAAATTCATCATCTTCGACGTTCAGGTCAATCCCATCACAAACTTCCCCGTCAACAATTTTCGTTCACTTTCCCGTTAATGCGCCCGTCAACTCGCTCATCCACTTCCCATTAATCCTAGTAAAATGTCATCAGAATCATGGAGATAGAATACTCGAATTCAATTGAACTGAACTATGCTTGACAATTGAACAATCTTGTTTCGGCAAAATTGTGAATATTTAGAGATTAAACAGGAGCTTGCCCAGTGGAATGACGTTCAGAATTTTCATTTCCTCCGTCCCTCTTTCTTGTACTCCCCACGGTAGCAGCTCTCGAGTAATTTCTTCGAAAGGGAGTACTGGACACCCACTCACGCGACTGGTACCCACTTTCGCCATTTAGGCCATCGTTTTTTCAAACACAGGGTAAACCTCCAGAAACCCCTATTCCACGATGGGGAGCGCCTATGAGGGACGCCCCCCCCCCTCCACCTGCGTCGGGTTAGGTTCCCACCCGGCTTTGCGGTCTCATTTTATGGGTATCGCTGATGGAATCCATGAGAAAATATTTCAAACATTCTTCGGCGTCCGGGCACGAATCTAAAATTAAATATGACAAATGCAATGCCTCATTTCTTGATCATACTTTAGCGTCAACGACTTCGGGTCGAATTTTCGCTTGTTCCTCTTTCAATAAAACGATGAACAATCCCACCCTTGATTATAAACTAGGATAAGTTTACTTTTCAACAAAAAAGATTTCTTGTCTTTTTCCGTCCGAAGAAAGTGACTTTTATATTTTTCCTGTTCTTTTTGTACTCAAAAATTCCACAAAAAGGCAATTTCAAAACTTATAAGTTTGACGTTCTTCCTCTACAAGTGGAAGTAAATCTCACAAAAACGACAGGAAAGCCATTGAAAACGCATCGTTTTTCTCCACAAGAAATTGTCTTTTTGTTTCTCCTTGCATAGTGCGAGGTTTCAAGGATTAATCCTCGCGGCGATTGCAATAACTTGCGATATTGTGACGTTACAAATGACACTCATGAACATGTTTTTCATTTCAGCAAGATGTACCATCAGCTGGATTACATCGTCCCCAGTCTCGTGTGGGGTACGATGAACAGCGGCCACAGTCGCGGGTGGGTTACACCAGTGACTCGAGGTGTCCCAGCCGTCTTGGCTACGATGACACTGGAGGTGGTTACCTTGATCAAAGTGACCCGCGAATGTACTGCACGGGTACTTACTGCATGGGGGATACGATGATGGCGACTGCCAGGGGCGTATGCGGCGAAGAGGTCGAGCTCGATATGCGGAGGCATATTCAAGCATGCGCCTGCACCTGCAATCACATGGGCTATGGCAACTACATGGACTATCAGGTGAGACTATTTTGCATATAGAAGAGGCGTATGTATTTCCAGGTGGTTTGCGGCAAGTATTTTCCACCCAAAATGACTCCAGTTTTTTACAAGTGTTATATTCTAAAATTAACGGAGACTAGAGACTGGAGCTCACAGGAGCCTAACTCACTTTACATCTTCCCTAAATCAGTTCACTAATTGCAACGACAATGTTAAATACTAGAAAGGAAATGCTTAATCATTTGAATTCACCTCACGTGCTCTCCGAAAAACAATATCAGTTGTTCTATCGAATATTCGAAAATCTTTATATGAATAAGCGAAGCAAATCGAACAGAAGTCCAAGGGGTGAGATGATGGACAAGGATCTGATGCGAACGAGTTGCAAAACTCTGCTGGATAAATATAGTTTAATTTGCTGTTCTCCATTAAGCAGATATAATATATGCAAATAACATCGGATATAACTGGCTCTTTTTCGGCCAAATGCGCTGTAATATATGTATATATATTTGGGATATATATTGGTCGCATGGCACAGAAACCCCGACCGCGCCATTTAAGTTCGGATCTTCCCGCACTGGCAGAATAATTCATTCTCGATGTAATCAAATAATTATGGCGGAATGAGAGACTGCACTCGCGGAAATATCAGGCTGCAAATAGCGGGGACGATTATTTTGGCATAGATTTTCCATGACATTTCATATGATTAATTCGATAAAAATTATGGAATAATTCTAGCGTATGGTATTGTCACCCCAAACCCTCTGATTTTGAAATGCTCCGGGAACGTGCCGCAGTGGATTGTCGAGGGGACAAAAATGTGTGCTGGTGTCTCTCAAAACCTTGAGATTCGAAATTTCTGCTAGAGGGTACATCACTCGGATGCGAATAGTACAAAAATTTGGGATGGCATTCCTTACAACCACCCTCCTCCTCATTCGGAGTTTCCGCGGTAGTAGTGTCTCATTCTTTGATGATAATCGCCTTCCCCAATCCCAGTCCGTCTGTGATACTGTGAAATGCTTTAGTTCATTGACCCATGTAACATATTGTGTGTGTGTGTGTGTGTGTGTTTGGGAATTATCCACAATCCGTGCTTATACTTGGGTCGTAATATACTATATATTCTAACAATCCACAAATGAGAGATACCGCCTGTTTCGCCAAAATGAGTACCCATTGTCTGCTCAAGTCGGGTTTTGTAATGTACATAAACTATTTTTCGCCTAATGTTCACCATTTTATACTTCCGGCCTAGCGATTGTATTTCCGGAGCACGAATGCAACAAATTTTTTGCCAATTAGACTATTCATTTGAGTTTAAAATACTGCCAGGATAAACAACACATGTGACCCAAACGGTGCCATTTTTTATGCCGTGGTTGGACACACTGTGAACATTGCACTGACACGTGTTATTTTCATTATGCTAGAGGTATACACGGTCCAACATCAAAATGGGCTGCAACTCGAAAAGTTCTTACAATTTTTTTTTCTCCCGAATTTTCATATAAAGCATTAATTTTGCAGGATTTAATCGAATAATAACATCATGAAGGGTGTTCTTCATTTGAGAGCCGACGGGGGCATTAAAATGCATTTTTGAATACAATTGTTGAAATATCCATTTTGGGGAGGTTATCACAATGATTCTGGAAAATTATTTTGTTTCCTCCCTATGATTACTATTGTAAGCATGCTAAAAGAAATCCTCATCCACCAAACACCATCACAATGATTAGTAAGTTGAGTTTCAGATGTAACGTTTTTTATTGCAAGAACCCTACAAATGGCCATTGCCTGAGAGCTTTCAGCGAGAAATGACGATAACTATTCAAAGTAATAACTAGTAAATGGATCATGAACATCAAGTTTGGAGTTATCCAACTTATGGTATAGATATACGGTGTGTAGAGCTTAAAGCACATACGGCGGAGAGAAAGGAGAGAAGGCTTTATTTTGAGACAATCATAACAAAATTTTAAACACCACTACGCACCTAAAGAAGGGCTTCCTTAATATCCTCTATAGCGATTTTATCTAAATATTTACAACTATAGATTATGACTCGGTAACTATTTTACTGTTTCTATGCACATTATTAAATCTATCCAATAAGTGATCACACGAAAAAATTCAACAAAAATGACTCGAAAAGTGGCGTAAACATAACGACTCGGAATGCAATCCGAAAGTGAATTGGAACTCAATAAAAATTACGGAAATGGACAGTTTACGGTTATCGGAGTCAATTTTCCGAACTATTCCGTAAAACTTCGCGGGCGCCGAACAACTGCGGATCACAAAATTTTCGTCTTTACAGCTTTATAGTTTTTACCAAACACCAAAACACAACGGAAATAAAATATTGCTCTTTGGAGATTATATTCAATTGGTGATGTAATTGGAGGAAAACCTCAATTTGTGCAGGCATTTCTTTTACGAAACTCCGTTCGACGAAGAATGCGTTACAACCTGAAAAATTCCAGACTAGTATAGCGGAAGGAGCTGTGTGGGGATTGAATCCAAAGATCAGTGGTTTACCCACACTTATCTCAAGTACCCCGTTATGCTCCTGTCTCCCCTACTTCCTCATAGGTCGGCCTTAAATGCACTCGTTTACTCAATAATGCACTTTGGCGACAAGCCCTAGAACTAAAAATCTCAACCAAAAATGACGGATCGGCAAGCTTATTGTATGGATACATTCACTTCGCAGCGCTACTTGTTCGATATTGGATTCGATATTCCCTAACGAAGTAAGCACATTCGACCTTTTTTCGGAACAAACGTGATGTAAATTTCAGCTCCAGTTGGTGGTTTTTATATCGAAATCCGAGGAATACGCTCGACCTGTTCAAATTCGTTTTTCCACTGGGCTTTTTTTTGTCTCTGTGGGTCTCATTCCAAATCTGAACGCCCAATCACTCGACGATTCCCACAATCACCAACAAGGTGAAATAAAAAAAGTCAATAAAAAATGAACTGTTCCCCAATTCCCGAGATTTTTTATTCCATTTTCGTGGCTTCGCCAGTGGAAATTTTTATGACGATGCGTGACAGGTTTTCGCGTGACTGTTCGCTGATGAAAGCCACTGTAAACAGAATAACAGCCCCGGTGAATAATGACACGGAAGTGGTATTGTAATTTCATTATTCTGTGGCATGGAAAAATGTCGCATTATCACATCTTGGGTGGACATCAAGTTATCCGTAGAACGAATTTCTTGATAGGAGAATACATTTGATGAAACTCCGTTTTTACAAAGCACATTTCGTTCTACAAGAAAGTATATATGAAATATTTACTCCCGCCGATTTCGAGTTGCACTTAAAAAATGGTGAAGGTCAAAATGCACTGATTCTGCAATAAGGAATTTTTCCTCACTCATGCCAATCTTAGGCCTTTTTTCAGTCGGTTTTCCGGAGGTAAACTGATGTTTTTCGTCATTTTTAGTCGTGCAATGCATTGCCGGCTGTTTTTGAAAGTTTTTCTTGTTTCGCAATGCATTGCCGGCTGTTTGAGGTACGCGTTGTGTCTGTAGCATCGCGACTATAGTAACTGCTTGGGTCTATAGTATCATGTCTACTGTAACGCATTGTGTCTATAGTCACCGCATTGAAGGGAAATGCGCATGCGGTGGCGGGCCCCGCTGCCGTTTCTACGGTCCCTTGATCAAACTTTAGAAAGAGATGACTACTAAAAAAAGATGATCACCTATATTTCGACCCATAGTCTATTAATAATCTCTAATAACTAATTACTGCCTCTAAAAACTACGTTAAACTCTTAGTTAGGAAATAAGGGCTTAACCAAAAATGTACACTTTTAGATAGTAAGATTGCCTTTTTTTTTTGTTTTTGTTAAAGAAAAACATGAATTATATTCTAGTTATTAGTTCTTGACTGATATGATAAGAAAAGTTGCAAACTTGATTTCCATTCAACTATCAAAATAGCCAAAAGGGAAAATGTTCCGGTGTTGATCAGTTTATATTTTTAAATAGTTTCAAACTAGTAGTATTATAGTTTTTATAAGTTACATATTTACGGAATATATATATTTTTATTACTTGAAAATATATATTTATGTTTAGAAAATGAGTAAGTTTTGTTGTTCATATCAAAGTAACAAATTGAAAGCTATTATGATTGACGTATCTTTTGATTTATGTGTTTCGCTGAATGGGGGGGGGGGGCGGAGCCCCTCCTCGAGAAAATTGGCGCGTGAGGAACCAGAAGTGCCGGGCAGTTCCGGATAGCACGGTCATCCACGGCCGATAAAACAGCATACGCAACAACATCCTACTTGAAAATGTCAGTATTACTATATCCATGTACATCATCAGAAGACATTATAGATTTTCAATCTGGGTATACAGCCGTGTAAGTAATGTAGTTATCGGGAAGTTTTATGCTTGTCCGCGATGGGGCCACGCATCGCACGGCACTAGTTTCTTATATTATTATCATTCCTGTTATTCCATTTGTTCCAGTGTATTTCCTTACAGAGTATTCAAATTATCTATAAATATATGTCATTCATTAAATTATAGAATATTTCGTAATTTATAGAGATATGTTTCTCCCAAATTTGAGAATCTGGATGCATTTGGCGTACATGAACCCGTGCTCAACAATAATGGTCCTAAATATATCGATTGCCATTCATAATCAGTCCCCTAGTCTTGTCGAGGAACAATATTAATTACCGGGGAACGAATTAAATGCAAAATGCTAAAGCTAACCAGTTAAAACTGTGGGTATGTGGCGTTTGAGGGGGGGGAGGGGTGGAATATTATCATATCTCGTACATTTTCGCATATATTTGAGTTTTACCATTGCACGAGGGTGAGCGCTGGGCACATGAACTACCACGACCAGTCTGATTACACACGGAAATATCTACTTTGTCATTTAAACTGATTGATATATTTTCTTTTGTGATTGAATTAATTATTCAAATTGTGACTCGACAAATTTATTCGCAGGTTAGTTCAATCGTGTACAACAGATTTTTGGTGATATGATGAATATTCAAGACTTGATAATGAGAGCATTAGTAAAATAATTGCGGATACTTTATACATGTATTTTTCGCTTCATTAATGAAGTTTCGTTTTGCCCAGGTTGATTGTTTTTTTTTCACATATCATAAAATCATCAGGTATGATTAATTTATTGATATGTGATCGGTATCGCCGTATCGAATGGTTTATCATTCAATAATTGGCCTCCTCCCCGAGGTCGTAAATGAGGTATATAAAATGCGGCAGTTAAATCTGCATAAATTAAACTCTGTTTTAAAATATAATTCATTGACACAAAGTACAAGTGTAAAAGAAAATGTTTTTAGTCAATATTGGTGTGACCTGTCACGAATAGAAGTACTCAATATAATCACCATTGGCCGCAATTACCGCCTCCCTCCTTCTCTCTGCAACGCAGCTGCAGCTATATCCGCGAATGCTGCTTCGATGGTGGCACGTAAAGATGCGACATTAGAGTGCTGCAACCTGTTGGTAACCCGTTCAACAACGCTCCCAACATCGTCGAGGCAGTTCAACGCCGCGTTATTCGGGGCGAAAACTCTTTGGACCAGAACATGTCCGCATCATCTGATATCCAGTTTTGGTGTTAATGGCTTGTATGAGCCGCTGCAGCGTCCTGTTGAAGCATTGTATATCGCCGCAACATTATGAACAGTCGATTTCCGGTACCCGAAGAATCGAATGATCTCGGTCACCTAACGCCGAACGAAGGCTTTCAATAATCGCGGATCTTCGATTGTACTCCACACTTATGCGTAGCATGTCGGCTTCTTAAAAATTACGAGTTCGGTGGCACGCACTGACTGATGCGTCGGCTTCTTCCGTTTCTCCTTTTTTACTATATACAGAATAGCTTTTTATGATTAGCTGCCTACGACATTCAAGAGCCTCAGTCGCGACATCTGACGGAACTACGATATAGCGGGAAATTCAAATTGAAATTTTCCCGGGTGTAACTGCCGCAGCCTGTCCATACTTATAGAGTACTCATAACATAATGGCAGTTCTGTTTTGGAGTGAAATGTACTAATTTGATCAGTTACGTGTGGGATCTTACTTGGAAATGAACGAAAATTTCATATTTTTTCTCATGGGAAATTGTCCGCTCATGAACGGCTCCAGGGGCATTGATCGGATGAGTGTCACAGGCTTACAAGCTAGCTCGTCAAATGTTACGTTTGATATTTCCGAATTCGGGTATGCCTAGATCGACAAAAGTTTGACGGCTTGCTGGAATATAGAAATTTCAAGCGGTTGTATGAAAAATAGCCGATGAAAAAATGACCTGTGAAAAAATGGCCGCAGAAAAAACAGCTTATAAAAAAAATAGCCGAAGAAAAAATAGCTTATGGAAAAAATAGCCGAAAGAAAAAATAGACCTGAAAAAAATAGACCATGGAAAAAAAGATTTTGGACAAAAAAGACTCGGAAAAAAAAGACATCGAGAAAATTATATCCAGGGCGCCAAAAAATGTTCTCCCCCAACGTGGGCCGCCGCACTCGGGTGTGGTTTTACATCGCGATGGTGGGGTAGTTACAGAAACCCCCATTCGGAGTTCCCATGCTCGGGGGCGGCTATTTTTTCTTCGGCTATTTTTTCTATAAGCTATTGTTTCTGCGACTATTTTTTCATAGGTCATTTTTTCATCGGCCAATTTTTCTGCCAACCATTTCAGGCAGTTACTCGTAAACGAACTGAAACAAGGTTGGCTGGAATTTATAGAAGTCGGTAATAACACCTGTACAAATTGATGTAGTCATCAGGAAATTAATAAAATAGAGTAAAATTAATTTTGTATGTATCCGTTTCTGTTAAATATCTTGGAATTTAGCGGATATAGCGTCATTGACAGACACGCCTTGTTTGGCGATCTTATTCGCCTCTACATAGAAGATTTATATATGAAATTCTCTACCTTAGTTAGATTTTGAAATATCGGGGAAATTAATTGTCATAATCTTTTATTCTCGATAGAACTGCATTCTTTCGACCAGCCAAAAATGATTATCATTTCCGCCAGAAGGGTTTATTAACTTTCCGATAGGGGAACTTATTGTTTTGCCCCCGAAAATGAAAAATCGATTTCCCATCAGATCTCCACGTTTCATGGTATTTCTGACCTTTCTAGACCATTTAAAATGAAATGTCTGTGTGTGTATATAACTAGGTATGCGATCTAGGTACTGAATGATTCAACCGAAGCATCTTCACGTAACTTAGATCTGATTGGTTTTTGGATGGAAATGGTCCATCTCATATATTGTTATTAACAATGTCAATTGGTTATAATGTTCTACTGCATAAACTATTAGAGTTAGCCCAAAATTTATATAAGAAAAGTTGTTCCCCATATAAAAAAATGCCTTTTTTCGATAATTTGCATAATTAAGGAAGTATAGCAGCCTCAACAATTATGTATGTTGTGAGTGAATGAATGAATCCCGTGCTGTCATCAAGGTTTCAATCGAAGCATTTCCATGCAGAATCGAGCGGATTAAATGTTGGATGGCATTCGTGCAGTATATGCAATGTTATTAAAAATTGCAATTATTTATACTGTTCCACTGCACTGAGAGAAAAACGGCTTTTTGACCAGAAACATTTTTTGTGACTGGGAAAATTTTCACAAGAAATGTTTTTGGCCAAAAAGCCGTTTTTCTCTTAGTGTGGGTGAAATATTAAAGTTAGCGGAAAACTTATCTCAAGGAAACTATTCTTTATATGAAAATACACATTTTATGTAGAATTACTTTCGTCCATAATTTGCATAATTAAGGAAGTATGACCGTCTCAACAATTATGTATGTAATAAGTGAATGAACCCAGCGGTATCATGAAGGTCTCAACCGAAGCATTTCCGTTCAGAATCGAGTGAATCACATTTTGGATAGAATTCGTGGAGTATATGCAATGTTATTAACAATTGCAATTGTTTACACTTCCACTGGGTAAAATATTGAAGTTGTCGTCTTTATTGCGGCCGCACCCCTATTGGCCTCTCACTCCCACTCAAGTAACGCCCATAAGTCTCATCCTCATGCTCACCATGCATCTACTTAAGTATTCGTCATTATCTGCTTCATTAATAACTCAATTTAGAATTCTCAAATCTGCAAGTTTTCAGTATGACACCACTGATTAACCGGGGTAAATTGGAGAAGAATAAATTTAGTAAGCTGTGCTGAAATCCCAAATCGAGAAGTTTTGTTTGGGCCCGAGTGGGCACACACATGCACACACCACTAGTTATCTTTCTGAAGGATAAAGCATAATTTTCGATCACATGTCTGCATACGAGGTTTAATGGTCGATTTTTATGTGACAATATAACTCTGTAATAAAAAATTGAAATGTCTCCTCAAAAGTTGAGGCAATTACTTAGAAAACGTGTATTTTTGTTTATTTTTTTCCACCACTTGTAATATCCCTCAATTGAAATTAGGAAGTTGCAGAATTTAGGTAAAAGAACAAATTCAAACTGGAATTGTCGCACAAATTATTTATTCAACGACAGATTTTTTATGTGATCCCACGCACTTTTGGATAATAAAAAACGCTCGGAAAATTCGAAGGCGCAATTCCGCGTGCATACTGCGTGGAATTATACATATATTTACTGTACTTTTACCATGGATTGGCCCGAGTGGGATGCATTACATTTGGGGATACATGAAATGGAAGATTAGACTCTCCTGGATATTAGAATGTTGAGGATTGATGATACACTTTTTTTTTCGGAACTGAAAGACATGATGAACGGCAAAACGCTTATCATGCAACCGATGATGTCACCCGGAGATATGCGGTTATGAAAGTGTTAACGAATGGACATTTCGGAGAGCCGTATGAGACCCAATTCCCGAACTAAATCCATTCGTTAACAACAACTAATCCCTATCAGTGTACACTAGATTTATCCTTACATGACGTTTCATTTATCACCAATAGACTTGTGTGATTGGCGGGTAATGAAGCATAAAACGAACGGGATGGGGGAGCACCCTCTACGTGTTGCATCAATAACTCTAATCATGATCCCTTAAGAGTGATAAGAGGTAGGAACAAGGGAGATAGCACATAACATATTTATCTTTACGTAAGTAATCATATCATCACTCAGTCCACGAACTTTTTTTTTGCGGTTGCAAAAAAAAATTTCGTTTATATTTTTTGTTACGGACAAGAATTTTCTCAACAATAAAGCCAATTTTTTTGAGTCTACCTTTGAGAACACTTAATCTGATGAACAATCAGATTGTAGTCAGAAAATCACTGGAATAATCAGTCACACTTGCAGATGCAGCTTCTACCCTTACTTTAATCGTCATTTTCCAGCGACCCTGAGTAGGGGGGGGGGGGGGGTACCCCCGTACCGCTCATCTGAGGGAGAATGCCCATTTTGAATGTGAGATGGTCACGTAAAATTGTCACAAATTTTGCGCTATGTAACTCTTTTACTGCTGAATGCTAAATTCTGAAGCTTTAACGAATACTGAAATTTAAATAATAAATTAAAAAGGATAGTGACCACCGAATCCGTCGTCGGATAATAGCGTTCGGGACGTTTCCAATATCGCTCACTCTGTCACTCAAAAATTTTAACTCGCAATTGATTATTATTATTCTCTTATTATAATAAGATCAAACCTTATTTGACATTATATTATTGAACCAAAAACTTATAATTATCCTTTTATACCTTTTATTCGTCAACACGGTTAAATTAATATGAATACAAACACAAACGCACTCAAATTTTGCTCAGTTTGACTCATGGGGAGTTTAAATAGAAAATTGAGCATTATCAACACTTATCACACTGAAATTCATCGGCACTTGCAGCTTTAACGCATGCAGCATCTGTACTATACTTCATCTTTCCCAAATTCCTGACACACGGAGCATGCAACGTCGCCGTTGTAATTGCAATCCAAGATTTCTTTATCTTGTTTCAATTTCTTATTCCTAGTGACTGTCTTCTTTGAACCTGAAAGGAAATGAATTGAAAGTAATTATATTTTATAATCTCTTTATATTATAGCAACAATGCATACCTCTTGATTGGTCAATTTCACGCTATATTTTAACTACGTTGACTGTTGTCCTAGGTCGCCATCACCTCAATATTAATTATCTAACATTTTACTCCCTAAAAAATTGATAATTATGTTGCACTCACCTTATTTTATCCAATAGCCGACACCTGTCAAACACAATACAACACATGTACGCCACTGAGTAGTGAGTGTCCATCCGAGCGGTATTGCGCACCTGGGCAGAGCGCTATTGCCAGCTTCGCACGGACTCGATATATTTATTTATATTTATTAAACAGGAGGGGTAAAAAGTTTTAATTGGTCTCGCATCCCGCGAGGGAATGCCCCAAGTGGGATAAAAATCAGTGCATATTGAAATACGGGGATTTTAAGTATAAGAAACTTTATTTAGAAGTTCGCTAATTTTGCACTGCAAGAACCGTGAAGTTTGCTCATTTGTTTTTCGATATTTAAAGTGGTAAATGGTGATACATTTTTGCGAAAATTACGTGACAACAAAATTACAAATATTGAGAAAAAATTTTTTGGTTAATTCAATAATTGTGGAAGTAACCGGGTGAGCGGTATTGCCCGTCGAGCCGTACGGGGACACCCTCCCGTATTCTTGAAACTCTTGGATAACATGAGTTCAGGTAATTAATTTCTTTTGTGTAATTTGTACTTTCATTGCGAATACCGAGTTCCTGGCTTTCCACTGCAGCTTAGCTCCATTCACTCGATTAACTTGTTTCTGCTTTATTAAAATTTTTGCGCACAATTCTTGTGAAAATTTAGATGAGGTAGCGAAAAGCCTCTTGACCAATTTAACTCTGCGATATTTGATTTCCTAGCTCACAAGACAAGGTTAAAAGACTCATCGCTAGAACGTCATATAATTCAGGAAATATGTATTTCTCTTAAGCACACATGATGAGAAATATAAATGTACGAAGTCGCGAACGTATCTCCCGTGCACAGACTAAATAGCTGATACTCAATTTTGTTTCGAACTTCAAAACGACATTTGAAATTCCTTGCTTCTAATCAAATTTTTATTTCGATTGGTACCGTTGAGTAACCAAAAACTGTGCAATTTTATGCTTTTCCTCCAGTCGTAACAGACTCAGTTCAATATTACTAGCTCGGTTCAATGAAAACCTTCCATTGGCGCCCAATGAATGTCGAAGCATGTTTAATTGAAGAAAAAGAACTGTGGAATACCCACTTGTGGAATCTAGAAGAGCTTAATATAAATTTATGTTATTTTTTACTTCTTTACGGCAGCCATTGTAATCATGGTAAAAAGGAAGGCATATATTTTTCAAGGTATTTTGACGTCTTGACGTGTCACATGATTCTGACAGGGAGCATTTGTGTGTGTATATGTCTATGATTTTCCTCCATCCCTCTCTTTTATGGTCTTGCATGTGTAACTGCCAATTGCGCTTTTTTCGTATTTATCGCTATTGGTTATTCTATGGACCTTGGTCCTACACTGAGGAAAAAATTTTCTTGTGCAGAGAAATTTTCTTGCCTCAAGAAATTGATGTATTTTTTATGGGGAAAAAATGGAATATTTGCTTGTTTTAGGAAAAAAAATTTCATTGGATTGTACAAGATTTTTTTTCCCAGTGTATTCTTTTGTATAGCATAATGTACACCGATCAACTATCCATCAATCAATCAATCAATCAATCTTTCTTGTACTCCCCCGTTTTTCAGCATTTTCTCCTAAAGGGAGTACTGGACACCTAACCATGCGGCTGGGACAAAACTTTCGCCACTTTATCCATCGTATTCCTAAACACAGGGTAAACCTTCACAAACCCCGGTGCTACGATGGAATGAGATTGGCGCTAATGCTGGATCCCCCCCCTGCGTTAGATTAGGTTCCCGCCCGGCCTTGCCGTCTCATTTCATGTGCACCGCCGATAGCACACACACAATGTTTGTGCTATCACTCGGAATCCATGAGAAAATGTTTCATACGGAAACATTCTCCAGAAGCTGGGCGCGAACCTAGGACCTTCACCGTAGTCGGCAAATATACGTGTGTGAGTATGTGTGGACAACAACTGAACGGTCCCGATGAAACTGATATTGTGGTTGAATCTGATTTTTATGGTTCTTATAACAATGCAAATTATTTTACAGTTCTGGGTATGTCTGGAACTCTTTTGACGTAACAGTTCAGTGAGAGAATTTATTTTTACCTTTACACCCGACTAGAAACTCAGATAAGGGTCAAGTAAGGCCCTGACCAGGGTGCCGTATTCTGCACATACGGTCCTCATCCGGCAAAAAAGACCCTGGCTTACGTAGGCCGAATGAAAAATATTCTCCGGGGGCCGGGCGCGAACCTATAGGACCTTTGGAGTAGTAGGCAGATACTCTCCCATCATACCAAAGCCCCGACACTGCCATACGAATAATGAATTTTTCAGTTTGTTCATCTCACTTTTAGTTTATTGCTATAACTTTAAAAAAAAATACGAAAATCAATTTCCGTCAATACTATATATTTGTAAAGGAATCCAATCGACAAAGAATAATGAACATTTACAATGTACGCTCTCTCGGCCACATGTGGCATCAAGCAGGCTTACTGACGAAAACCGGACTTGGCATGCCTTACTTCTCCCTTGTCAAGACCTGATCATGTTTAACGCATGAAAACCTTACCCAGTATGCCTTATTGTCACCTAACCAGGACCGTATGAAGCACGCCTGAGCTCTGCCGTGCTCCGGCATACCGTATTTATACCGGACCAAGACCGGGTCTGCATAAAACCGGCATGCCGCAACCCGGCACGGTCGACACAGTTGAAGTCCGGTCCTGATCCGGCATACCTGTCTCCGGATTCCCGGACCTATGAGTAACATGGCCCGGATGTGACATCAACCCTGCCGGACGAATTTTCTAGTCGGACAATTGACTCCATTAAGTCTTACCAAGCATCTAGATAATTGAAAGTTCTGGTCATTGTGAATAGTTTCTAAATGAAACACTCACCAGACAAAGATCAATTAATTGTTCACGTACTCAGCAAATATTCATTCGTAGTGTCCTGGTTCCACAAAAAAAAATGTACACTGAATTTTTCTGTCCAACTGAGTGGCATGAGAGAGGTCAATTACAGGCGTTCTTTCATTTCTAAATGTCCGAATTTTTTAAAATTTTTACTGCCATTCACGCACACATACACATCTACCAGTCCCTGGAATTTTATCCAATTCCATTGATAAGTCATTTCGTCGAATGTACAAAAAAATTATGGATTTAAGTCAACCCCTTTTAATTTGACCAAACAAATGAAATTAGTTCGACGTTAATAAAGCACATACGGCATATATATGACGTGAAACCCATTCCATCATACCCTCCCCCCTTACCGCTTTCAGAACTTTGTATAATCGAGAAAAGCCATATTGGGTTTTAGCACGCCAGCGAACTCAAGCCCAAAAGTTTAGGAATCCCACACACATCGTAGTCGAATCACTGCATTGAGGCAATGGTCGTAGAGTGAGAGAGATAATTTTAGTCAGGGATATAGAGGGGCTTTTGCAAGTTTCTTTTTCCCCCCATGTTTTTTTCCACCATGTTCGTCTTTGGTGCAGTGCAGTTGCTCGCGGAATTTGGCGTAGTGCACATTGGAAACGATGCTGAGCTTGTTTCTTGCAGCATCCCGGCATCAATCCCCCCACGGGTATGCAGAAATGGGTGAAGTTTTTTTAAAAATTTTTTTATCTAGACCGCTGAAGTGACAATGCTCAATACGCCCACGTGCAGGCGCTATCTCCATACGTTTATGAGATTTTTATTCGCCACGTTTTCCCTTTCCTCTCACGCGAATACTGCAGGGAATGGGCAGCAAGTTTTCAGGCGTTTTTAGGAGAGCTTTTTTTCCAAGGACTGCAATGCGGGAATCATTAGAGGGATTACGGGCTTTTTCTTGATAAATATTCTACTGCAATGGAGTAATCGGTGGAGTTTTTTTTGCGAAAAAAAACATTGAAAAAAATCAATGTTTTCTGGGGTACATCGCTAACAATGGAGTATGAACTATGTTAGATACTGTGTCTTCCAATTGTCACTTCTTTTTCAGATTAATAAGGATCTGCCTAAATTTGAGAGGAGAGAAGAATGCAATAAATCTCTAAAGTGAAGACTTTAGAGCCAAATAGAATTTTTATAAATTATGGCATAAATTTTACGCAGTGTGCCGTCGAAACTCCTTGCTAGAATATGCGATCGATTTCATAATAGTTCCGTTTTATTTCGCAATTTTTGTGTTTATCGAACGTGTTTTGGGTCTTAACCAAAATAAGTCTTCCATATATAATTATTGAGCATCACAGAGATTGTGTCAGAATATTTATTATATCTGTCACTGCCTATAAGGTTTTCCATTTTGTAATTTTCGAGGAATATTATACTAACCCGAAAATTCAATTTGTTTTTTCCTAACATGACTAGTGTCTTAAGTATAACGAAATGATGGCTAACGAAACCTGAATCGTATGTGTGCGTACATTCGTCTGTATATGCGTGTGTTTTTTTCGCAGTTTCGCCCGTTTGTGTTCCCCATGGTAGCTGCTTCTGAGCATTCCTTCACGGGGAGTACTGGGCGCCCGGCCAAGCGGGTGCGGCCAACTTTCGCCATTTTAGGTCATCGTATTTCTAAAGACAGGGTAAACCACCTGAAACCCCTCTGCTACGATGGAACCTCCCGCCCCCCCCCCCCTGCGTCGGTTGAGGTTCCCGCCCGATCACGCGGCATTTTATGGGTACCACCGATAGCACACACGGAGCATTCCTGCTATCGGTAGGAATCCATAAGAAAATATTTTTGACAGAATATTCTCCGGCGGCCGGCCGCGAACCTGAGACCTTTGACGTAGTAGGCAGACACCGTACCTACTACGTCAAAGCCCCGACTTGTGTGTGTGTGTTGTTATCCTGCAATTTTGGAAGCGTGGAAGCCTGCAAGTTGCACAAATTTTGCTGAAATTCGATATTCCAATTCCAGTACCTCTAAAAACTAAGCGTGACGAACGGAAAAAAAGCAACATTACAATATTGAATATGGTCAAGGATTGAATATGGTCAAGGATTGAAATGCACTATGTTCTCTACGTAATCGATAGATCCGACCAGGGAGGGCTCGATAGGAGATCTATGCCCCTACAGAGTTATTTTTAGTCCGTTAGTGGTGATTGAACTCTCCAATTGGCCATTTGCGGATATCGGGCTTTGGCGAATTATGGTAGAATTTCCGGTGGCAATATCCATTGGAATGCAAAACTACTGTAGGTGGATTGAATGGAATTTTTCCAAATTGAAAGGGAAAAGTGGCTGGTTGTCGTCTAACACTATGTTGCATATTTCGCCACTTCCCCAGATTGTCCTATTGCATTTCTCACTATATGCACAACAAAATATTTCTCGACTCAAAAGAGACATAGAAAGGAAATAATCGATTGTCCTCGATATTACTAGATGATGATGATTTCAACATCATCTATCGTGTAGAAAAAAAAATTTGTCGAAAACTATCATCGTTTATCGACGTTGATGGTCTTTCCATTTTAAATATTCAAGTTTGTAATTATAAATTTTGCCTTCTGACTGTTGAAGTCATTTTTCGATTTTGAATTTCAAGTTATTAAAGTTTGGACTTATTAATATTATAGATGTTTGGTATTTCCATTTTTCAGTTTTTCTATGTTCACTTTTGCAATTTACGATTCTCCAATTATTTTACTTCAAATTTCTTCTAGATCAATTTTTACTCACAAGAAACGAAGTTACATTTTTGCACTGACCGCCAAGACACCATATTGTGCCGATACTGGGACATTCAACTATTTGGTTTATTCACGCCTTTATTAATTAACTGAGACCAATTTCAACCAAATTTGGATGTTTTTAGGTTCAAGAAATCCCAGATATCACATAACAATCAAACACTGGATGATCTTCTTATAGTATTGTGGAAATTTGACCCTTTCCCCGTGGCTCGGTTCTAAAGTGTGCCATACGTAGGATCTCCACGGTAATTATCTCGTCTTGTCTCGCGCGCTGAATTACAATTTGATATTTAAAGTAACAATCTGTTTTGCGAAGTTGAAAATATTATTAATCATTGACTCCGAAACAATGAGAGCTTTCCATTTTCCAATTTAGTGCAAGCATATTTGTTTTTCTGTGATTATTGCGTACATATAAAATTCTCGACACTGGACAGAATATGTAAAACCCTCGAAACTTAATAAATTAACAGAACGCCAAAAAATATTCTGTGTATATGATTTTCAATAACTACATAAGCTATGACAACTTGCACAATTGTCATACTTTTGAAAACTAAACCCGAATCGATATCGTGAATATCGATGTTTATAGATGCAAACGCGATTACCAGCAAACTTCACGATCTTATCTGATTAATCTGATCAAGCAATAAATGAATGACGATTGAAAAATAAATTATGTCACGATTTTCGAGATATTTCGACTCTAACGATGTTCAGTCATGTGTATGCGCTTTCTTCAATAGGCCCATTGACTTCCAGTCACTCTAATTGAGGTAATTCTACATAATTTGGAGATGGAATCCGATTGTTTGCAGAATTTCCTAGTCTTGAGTTTGATCGAAAATAGGAAAATTTTGGTAGCAGCGATAGTGCGATTACGGTGCGAGAGAATTATGCAATTCCCCAATCACACGCCCTGGCCATTAATCCAATTCTAAAAAGGACAATGTGCGATATATATCGATTATATCGAAAGTCTGTTACGCTGAAATGCGCGCGCAACCGCTTCGTTGACAGTGTAGTCTCTATCTCTCTCTGTCCTTATGTGTAAATGAGAGCTTCAATCAAGTAAATAAATCGATTACCGGAATCGAACTCAAAAGCAGACAAGGAACGGCATGTGGCCGCGTAGCGGCCACTACATGAACTACACTGAGGGAAAAATATACTTCGGCCCAACAATTTCATTTTTCAGAGTAATAGGCATTCCTAAAAAATGAAATTTCGTCGTTGCATTTAATCTCTGACAATTACAATTAAATGTAATCATGTGAATCGCTTAACTCCAAACAATTGTATGACAATTGACCTGGGTTGAACATTATTTTTATTAATTTTATTAATTTGAAAATAAAAAATTAATTCATTCGGGATTCTTAATTATTACTGTACAAATTCACCTAAGACCCTCTGTCTCATAAGTATCACGTAGAGTTATATGATTAACATCATTGGTAGTTAATTAATGTCACTTGGGTTTCACTAAATCAATAAAATTCATTGTTTTATAAATATCTATTTCTCTGAAACATGGTAATATTGGGCCGAAGTATATTTTTCCCTCAGTGTAGTATAAAATAAATCCCATGAAACTATTACCTGCGTGCAAAAAGGGATTTATGCAAAATTGAATCAACAATATCATCAACATACTTTTCAGATAGACTAAAACAATTGCCATAAAATTGATCTATTGATTATGTTCCTCGCTCTGGACACCGGGAGAGTTTACTCAGAGAAGAAGTGGGGCAAAAAGAGGTTAATATCCCCGGGAAGAGATTGTTTTCATAGAGAACATAAACGATCGTCTCTAACTCTGTCGGTTCAGAGCACATTTTCATCTTCATCGTGACCACATGGAGCCCATGGCAAAGTGGAGAGTCGAGGGCAGAATTTGTGAGAAGGATCGTGCAGGGTGAAACTGCCTCAACATACCGCCATAAAGATCGAAAAAAATACAAAGGTCCAGGGATTCTCGGTTTCCTTTGTTTGAAAAACCTTTTTCCGCACGAGCTCAACAGAATTTTCCCATTCCAGTGAGCCTTAGAGTGTCAAATACTCACTGCCACTTGACGCGGCCTTTCAAGATGAAAGAATATAGTTTTATCGCAAGAAAAAAAAACCAAAGGAGCCAAGTGAAAAACCCTCTCGGTGAAATAAATTCAATTTTTATTCGAATCAACTTTGATTGAATTGCAGTGAATATGTTTCAAAGCAGCATTTACAATTTTTCCACCAACCAATTTTTACAATCGAGTGATTTTCACGCCCCTCAGAGTAACTAACTTCAATCTCCATTAAAATTATTGCATATCTGCAGTAAAAAAAGCCCATCCACCATTCAAATGACATTTTTATTTCCTGACTGAAATCCTCTGACAGTGTGTGAGAGATAAATCCCGACTCACACGTAGGAGAAATGAAGTTGGAAATTGATAGGTTCTATGCATAGTTCATACGCTCCGTAACGTTTAACATCCATTATAGATAGATAGGTCGTTTTAAATTCTTTTTCCAAGCATTGTGTAGCGTAGAATACAATCGTTCATTTTTTTTTCTAAAACTCAGCGAAGATAGATGTTACATATATAAATAGGTCTACAGAATATATATAAATCTCATGGAGAATGGGAATTGGCTATGTAGTATTTAATTCCACGAAATTCTCCTCCCATAAAATCTATTACATGAGTCATCAATGTATTTTCTGTATCACACTTTCTGACCCGTGGAATTATCACATCCACGATCAGCTCCCTCGATGAGAGGGAGTCTAGCAGTTTTTTTTCTGACATTTGTGCTTCGATCGGCTTTAGGGTAGCGACCCGTCCTGATGATGTCGATGGAAAGCAATGCACAAGGACATTATATTTCTTGGTATATCGAGTAATTTTTTTTTATTCACGCTTCGATGCGATTATGCATATGTGGCGACCCTTCCACAGTGCCGATGGAAACCGAATTCTTCCCAAACTGTACAGCATTCACTCAGTTTGACCCAATGAATGCAATGCCTACCAGAATTACATTGCTTGGGTCAATCTACAATTGAAGGAAAACCACGGAAACCTCAATTTGTACAGCCGTTTCTTTGACGAAACTCCCGTTCGACTATGAATCCCTGTGAACTCGAATGCTGGACAATTCCACTCTACTATACCAATTGGAGAATCCCCAAGCGGGGATTCGATCCGTGGACCTCGTGTGCCAAAGGCCAGCGCTCTAACCATCGGTTATATCGAGTAATTGAAGGAAAACCATGGAAAACCTCAATTTGCAGAGTCGTTTATTTTACGGAATGAGTTAGAGCCTGGACAATTCCACTCTACTATATTGGAACGAGACGCGTATGGGCTTCAATCCTTGGACCTCACGGACGCTAAGCCACTGCGCTAACCACACGACTGTTGCCGTCGGTCAAAGTTTAATAAAAAAATCGGATATACCAGTCAAGGTATACAAGAAAATATTGTGCAGTCAGATATGTAAATTTGTATCGATAAGAAAACAGTCGGAATAAAATGTTTTTAAAGTAATGCTGAGTGTGTGGTTCCGTTGAAAAATTTATTTGAGTATCGGAATATTTAAAACTTCGAGTCTTCTCTTCTTCCTCTTCTTGGTACAACCAACTGTCACCAAATACAGACTAAATAAACAGCATGAGAGTATGACCCTCCAGGGGTCAAACCAATAACTTCTTGATCTCAATGTGTATTTTTATGTGAAACTACTTTCTTCGACACGTTTCGTCGTATATCTTCGTTCTTACAGTGAAGCTATATAAATCATTCAATTTGTTAATAATAATTGACCGCATCAGTTTTGGGGAAAAGCGTTCCTTTGGGCCTTGAATAGGGGTGAGACGTGTCGAAAGAAAGAAAAGTGCAAGTTTGATTTCCGTGTAAGATAATTAATCAATTATGCGTGTTAAGAAAAAAAGTCATAACACATTAAATGTGTATTTTTTTGTGGGGAACAACTTTCATTGGACACTTTTTTTCGTGTCTTCACCCGTTTCTGCGATAGAGCGATATCAACAATTCAATTTGTTAATAACGATTGAAAAAGTCAGTTTTCTGACAAATCGCTCCGTCCGAACCTGGAGACCAGCAAGATCAGAAAAACAAAGATAAATCGGTCCAGTGGTCCCACCGGAAACGTTAAACAAAGTTTTGACCACACACACACATACAGACACTTCTCTAAAATCGTGTTTGGATGATGTGAAACATCTAGAAAATATCTAAAAATCATCTAAAAATTCGACTTTTTATGTTCGCAGTGATTGTAATAACTTCCTTCTGGGATCGGGAAGTTAACAAACATATGTGCAAACTCCGCGTATTGGTGCGCATGCGCAACCGCAGGCGTGCCGACTTGATATATCATTGCGGGAAGACTAAAATGACATCACTTCGTATGGCGTAGTTGAGGAATCAATTATAATCGTCCATTCGTCATTTTCGTTCAATTTCCATTTTTTAGGCTGCGCCTCTGCCCCCCATCGGGGACTTCATCCCTGGACTCCACCGAAGGGTGTTCGCCCCCCCCCCCCCCCCCCCAGCCACCCACCGACGCACAACTGCAGACGCAATTCTAACAGACAATAGTATACGCCACTCGTTCGGCCGCTCAATTATACCGAAATGTATCGCAACGCCATCAGGGAATACATATTTATAGTGCACAATCACTGAACGAATCATGAGATTTTTTCCAAGATATAAGCTCATGATTAGTGGCACTCGGATGGAATTGCACATATAAATTGAGTGATAAGACAAGTTGCTATTCTACGTGGTGGTCTGTGCAGTATTCCGCGGAATGACTTAGGGGGAGAATTATCCATAGAGCGATATTACAAACGAGGGATATTACCCGCAATGGTAAGGCAGTACCGCTCAATCGTGGATATAATGAATTGCATACTCAATGTGCATGGAAGCCGATATATGGTATAGGTGGCATACACATGATGTGCCATAACTGCGCATTCTAAATTTGGGGGTTGGAATGATTGTGAAATTGGGAATTCCCTTCCACTTTTGTCTCGCTGCTCCCCACCCGTTTAGTTATGCAATTTTCAAGTGGGCCAATCAGAGCGTAGCCTCCACCAGTGGTTCTTAATTACATTGTTTAAAATTGAGAAAACTGCGATTTTGCGTCTCCGTGTACCGACAGAACCGTTCCGCAGTTTGTAATTTTTTAGTGAAAAAAATCTCAGTTTTGTCAATTAAAGATTTTCAAGTTATCGACCACTGATTCAGGGGAACTCAGCTGAAGTCTAATTTGGTCGGGCGGAGGGGGGGGGGGGGGCAGGCTCGCATATCAAATCACAGAAAAAAAGTAACTTCTTTTCCTAGACCCAACCGTTATCGCGATAATTTGTTATATAAACCACAAAATTGGTGTGAACAAATAAACACAATCATAATCTAGAAGCTGCAAAAACTATTATTAGCTTCTGATTCGGCAGCCCCGAAGACCTAAAACTCGGCCATAAAATTGAATTCCTCTCGCAATACATACAGAACTGTGATTGGTGCATATACTATTTAGAAAATTTTGCTGAAAAAAACGTAGAAGGATTGAGGTACACCAGTGTTATGGTTAAGACTGTGATGGTCTTGAAAAGGATTTTTATCAGACCCTCAACAGAATTAGGGAATGGATGAACTCGGTCGGCATACAGCTGCTAATGATCAGTCACGAGAATTTGAACATGGGAGAAGAGGAACAAATGTTCCAACGGAAATTCCAGGTTATGATCGATGTTCAACTAAACTTTGAACAGCAGGGAAGCACAAGCAGCACGATAGTTATACCCTGTTCAACTCTCCCGGATCATGTCCGACGTCAAAGACTGAAAATTAAAGGGCTCTAGGTTCACCGTAACCCAGATCAGAATTGGCGACCGAGCCAAACTTTACCAGGGTTGGGCCACGCTTAGTGTTTGAGCTTCGTTCAAGCTTATGGGAACATATATGAGAATGTTGGGATCAACTGGGCCGACAATGCAAAGAAAACGATGAACGAAATTAAATATTGTTAACTAGGGAACTTGCTATTTTTGCGTATACAATTTATAAAATAAATCTACATTTTGAGTAGAATGAAGAAAAAACAAATGTAGAATAACGGTGCGTGATGGTAGAAATTTCACAATTGTTCATGGCAATATAAACGGATATAATATATGGAGATCATGGAGATGTTCTTGAAAATGCGAAGAAAGTAATTTATACTGTTGCCTGGATAAATAATTATTCGAAAATTGGACCTTCCCAAGTTAACCCAAGCTTGATCCCATCGATAGAACTTGGTATTTTTCATCTGAGTATTATCGTCCATCTTGACATGTCATCCTGAGGCCCACGATGGCTCGGTTGATCAAGGCACCGGATTCGTAACTCAGTGGTCCTGAGTTCAAATCCAACCCGCGCTGATTGATACGAGTACCAATGTGATTGATTTATAAGTGTTTTGTTTACAAACACATGGTAGACCTTCGTCGCTGATTAGCACTTAAGTACAGAGCATAAATACTCGCGTGGGCTGATGCACTGAAGGCATAAATGATAGTCCATAATAAATCAGTTAACGCGTACATTCCTCAGTTTTGAAAGCATCCAAAAAAATTTTTATGTCTCCACGGTATTGCATTCAGAAATGCATTTCAGGTTTATTAACTTCCCGATATAGGGAAGTTACTGTAATCACCCCGAAAATCGAAAATCGGATTTTCACCAGGTCTCCATGTTTCAAGGTCTCCCGAATCATTCTAGACCATTTTTGGAAAAATGTCTGTATGTGTGTGTGTGTGTGTGTATGTTCGTATGTATGTGCCCAAATTTTCATCAACGATTTCTTGAAAACTAATGGTCCGATTCCATTAATTTTTATTTCGATCGATGAGTTTTCATGTAACTTAGTGCTGATCAGATTGTGGAAGGAATCCAGTCAGCAGTTTTCAATAATTTCCAGAAAATCGAAAGGCCAAAAATCGCAAATCGGGTTAATCAACGGGCATCCATAAACTATGAGAGTTAGCGCAAAATTTATATAAGAAAAGTTTTTTTCCAGAAAAAGGACTTTTTTCCACAATTTGCATAATTAAGGGGGTATGGCCGTCTCAACAATTATGTATGTAATAAGTAAATGAATGAACCCAGCGCTGTCATGAAGGTCTCAATCGAAACCTTTCCGTTCAGAATGGAGCGGATTACATTTTGGATGGCATTCGTGCAGTACATGTAATGTTATTAACAATTGCAATTGCTTATACGATTCCACTGGGTAAAATATTAAAGTTAGCGGGAAACTTATCTGAAGAAAGCTATTCCTTATATGAAAATACAGCTTTTACGTGAAATTACTTTTTTCCATAATTTGCATAATTACGGAGGTATGGTCGTCCGAGCAATTTGAAATACGGGAACAATGCATATCACCAGGGTTGTTCCTTACACAACAATGCACATTTAGTATGACTTTTTTCAATATAGGTTAAAATATATCGCGAGTTGAACTAGAATATACTTGGTGAATGAATATGTCGACAATTGCGGGAAGGATGTCAAAGAGCGGGATAATTAGAAACGTACAGAGGTAGAGAGGGTAACTAGGCGGACGAATTTCAGTTGAATATTTTTATGCAGCTTAAAAAGCAAACTAAATCGATCGCGTGCAGTAATTATTAGTCACAAGGGTCAATTATTGATATCACTCTTGAGTTTGCTCATCAGCATGGTTATGCTGTGCTGAAATACTAAATCGGGAAGTTTTGTTTGTGCCCCGTATGGGGCACACACATTTGCACACCACTAGTTTGATTGTCGATTCTAAACGCGAAATTGTTTAATCCCCGATTGGGAAGTTGATAATCATATATTCACCATAGAAAAGTGAAAGTCGTACATTATTTGCACATTCGATAATCCAATCAGATCAAAAATCGGGGGTTAGTCAGGAAGATAATCTTGACCAGCACATGGCTCTCCTTAGGACAAACGCTGAGCACGCGGTTGGTTTTGAACTCGACCAAGCGTAACTACGAGGTAAATCAGGTGGACATTGATCGGTCACCATCAGCTTACAAAATGAGGAAGCTCCGGTCGCATTAGCGTTGAATTCACCTCGAGACCCCAAGTGCTACTATATATCTCCATCTACGGTGAATCTTCTCCTGGGTTAGTCAACTCACCACTTAACTCTTTTTCAACTTTCAACGGACTTGATTGTAAGAAATCTTACAAATGGACATTTCTCGAGGGCCTTCGATATATACACTATTTACATTTCGAAATTATAATTGAAAAAACTGAAAAGAGAAGGGGGAAGTAGAGAGAAAGAAAAGGAAAACAAGAAAAAATGATGATAAAAAATAGAAGATAAAGGTGAGATAATTAAAGATTAGATTTTTATGTAAATTTTACATTGATTTTTGGGGGATGAAAATGGCACAGTTTGTTGTGTTGAATGGGAAGAAACACAGAGCAATTATTGCTCCTGCCAGAGAATTTGACCTCCCCGAGAGTCGTTACCATATCGTTCAATTCGGATTGCCTGTAGGCTTTCGAGTAGAGTATCGGGCGGATGTTTATAACGTCATCTGGTGAGGGGATTACGTTTGTGGTAGAGGTGAAGAATATGGCTCACCCCTTATTTTATCGGGGTATTATTTATCATGGCAGCATGTAACTTTTAATCTAGCCGATAAGTTATTAGGAATGAGACTTGCCTATGTATTATTGACACACCCCAGTGCTTCCTTACGGATTTTATCGTCTTCAGTAATGGGGGTTCTGATTGAGAGAACATTTCTTATAAAATTCATAGCATGTTGCCAACCGAAAAAAAAAATTTGGTTAGTTTTTGGGATTGATTTGACAATGTTATCATAATGACATTTTATAATATCGAAATATCGAAATATCTACTGCATTTAACTTGAAATTATTTCAATATTTGCGATATTTTTTGAAATACATGCAGATGGAATCTCTTCGCTTTAATGATTTTGATGAATCTTATTCGCATTATAGTTGAAATGCAAATTCATATTTCGAGTTCGATGTACAGAATTATAATATATAAATTGGAATTTTTTATTTGAAATTAATTTTTTGAAATTAATTTTTTAAATTAATTTTTTTATTTGAAACTTACCAACGTATGATGACTATTCTCATCTAAATAATACAAAAATTTATTCATGATTTGACCTCAATTCTTTAAAAATACTAAAAACGTCAAAGGTACATAAAAGAAAATTCTGTTGGCAATTCCACGGTTATAAATATTATTCCTATCATTAATCATTCCAATTTCTTATCAATATAAACTTTGTAATATTTCTCAATTTTAATTATTAACTTCTCGATTTAGGGAAGTTATTGTAACCACCCCGATAATGAAGTGTCTCAGAAATAAAAAAATTGACTTTTCTCGACGTTCACATCATTCTGACAAATTTTAGATGAGGGTTCCGTGTGTGTGCGCGTATGTGTTCGTATGTGAATGGTTATTTCACAAACGGTTCCCAGTGAACGACTCGATCGATGTGTTTCTCCTTTGATAGAAAATTACCTCTAACTGATGTCCAGGGCGGAAAGGAGTATCAATGTTGGAAAACAATTCCTTCAATTGTTACTAACATTTTTCATTGTTTATAACGATGTATCTCGAGAACGGTGATAGATACGAGGAAAAGTGCCAAACAAAAGTTGTTCCTCTCGGGAAACTACATATTTCGTGTTGTATTACTTTTTTTGCTAGGCCTCATATTTTACGAGATATCGATATAAAGTCGTAATACTAGATCAATAGTCAAATTTGCATAGCTGACTGCTTCAAGTGATGATATTCGTCGTACCGGTCATGTTTTTCAATCAGATTATTAACTTCCCGATCGCTGGAAGTTATTGTAATCAGCCTCACAATGAAAAGTGATATTTTTACGATATTTTCACGTCTCGACATTTCACATCATCCTGACATGATTTCAGAAACATGTTTGTGTGTGCGTGTGCGTGTATGCGATCAAAATCTTTGTTTAACGGTTCCGAAAGAACCAACGGAGCGATTTACGTTGTTTTTTTTATGGATGCGAATAACTATCGTCTGGGTCTGAAAGGAACGATGCATCTGAAATATGATTCGTTCAATTGTTATTAACAAATTCTAATGTTTATAAGCGTCTACTACATGAACTATAACAGTTAGCGCAAAACTCATCCAGAAAAAGTTCTTTCTTATACAAAAATACGCATTCCATGTTTTCTGATGAGTTTTCTTCATAACTTGCATAATTAAGGACATATGGCCCTCTGACGAATTATTCATGTCATTAGTGAACGACTTAAGCCATCGAGATCGTTCCGATTTCAATTGATGAGTCTTTACATATCGTTCAGAGGATGAAATCCTTGATTTGATTCTTCAATTGAAATCATTTAGAGAGCTCTATGGTTAGAAAAATGATAGATTGGCAACAAAGTACACACATATACGCAGACATCGGGAAATTATAATTTTGACCGGCGCAGGTTTATTATCCTTCGTCCCAGATTCTCCAATGTACATTTTCTCATAAGAGCAAGGCATTCCATATGATTATGGTGCGCTCAGGGAGGGGGTAGCGCTTCCACTGGTCTATGGTCTCCAATGCTTATAACACTCGATAGCTTGGACATTTAGCGATCCTGGTTATACTTCCATTCATGACTGGACATTTCATCACAATCATAATTATCAGGGCACACTCACTATGTACCCAGTGATTGCCAAAGTTGAGAAAATCATGATTCCCGTTCCTGTTTACATATAAAATAATGATGGTACCAGTGGGCCAGGAACACAACTCAGAGAACCTCACATTAAACCGCGTGGAATCACTCACCCCGCGAAATATGATTTTCTAAAACTTGATTAAACAAAACAGAAAATTTAAAAAGAAGTTGATGAACAAGTTGAAACTCATGTACGTGGCAAAAAAGTGCTACCAATTTCCCAACAAAAGCCATATCTCATTTTCATTTAACATATGCTGAGGTATATACAGAGCCCTTAAGTAGGTCATGTTAATATTTTAGCTACCGATTTTTCGGTTACAGTTGGTGTGTAGGCATTGTTATATTTCAACCAAAAGTGGTCGGACAAGATGGAAAAAAATTGGAATCTGAGGCTAGAGTACAATACCAGATATGTGAAATGGTCCATATTCACATTTTTCACTTGACACTTTGTGACTCTCATCACATAGCATCACATCGCTCGATTCTTGAACACCAGTTGAAAATCATTACCTGCATAAAGTAATTCTCGTTACCGTTTAAGTAGTTCAACTCAACCCATTTCCCCCCCAAATCCCAAAACTGCACTAGAGCCGATTTAATCCTATTGATTTCGCGCCTCGTCCACGAGTCGGCCGAGATGTAAGACCTTGACATGAATATCAAGCACAACAGCAACCCCCACCATTTGCCGCCGTCGGCAGCATCCAGGCATTTCCCTCTCTCCCAGAATCCAACACCAAGCGAATGTATCCCCGCCTCTATCCTCAATTTCCAAGCATCCGAACTGTAACAGCCCCGCACTACCGCAGCATCACTCATACACCGTCACCTTCCATGTGGCTAGGCTTCAATCATCCTCCTACCCACTCAGTATGGCCTTTATACTTATCTGCAACCCCTCTCCCATATGTTCCTCATCTGCAGTTTGTGCTGGGCACGAAAATATTCTCCCGAAATAGTCGCGCAAAATATTCTCCCAAAATATTCTCCCAAAGTATTCTCCCAAAATATTCTCCCAAAATAATCTCCCCAAATATTCTCCCAAAATATTCTCCCAAAATATTCTCCCAAAATATTCTCCCAAAATATTCTCCCAAAATATTCTCCCAAAATATTCTCCCAAAATATTCTCCCAAAATATTCTCCCAAAATATTCTCCCAAAATATTCTCCCAAAATATTCTCCCAAAATATTCTCCCAAAATATTCTCCCAAAATATTCTCCCAAAATATTCTCCCAAAATATTCTCCCAAAATATTCTCCCAAAATATTCTCCCAAAATATTCTCCCAAAATATTCTACCAAAATATTCTCCCCCATTCAGTGTTTCATACTTATCTGCCACACTATAAAATATATACCATAACAGAATGAATGGCGTTGTGAGCGACGAGACGAGAGATAAGAGGCCGAGTTACAAGAGAGAATGTTATTCGTAAAACAATGGCGATTTCCATCAATAAAGTTGTTTCAATAGATTGACATTCTGTTCAAATAATCAATCCCCTAGGACAAGACGAGCCGTGATGATCCTTTGATCTTTGAAAGAATGCCAACTAACACATTCTTTCATATTACGAGATGGGAGGAAACGAGACAGTAATGTAGCTATGTTGCAAGGATTAAAATCTATTAGGTGTAAATTTTCTTCGTGCGATATCAAAATAAAAGCAAATTTTTGCATAGATGTTGAACAATTGTAAAATATCATACATCCACTTTAAATGAGTGGAAAACTGGGATTTGGCAAAATCACGCCGTACACTATATCCTCTTCTACTATCCCCTTATCCTATGTTTTTCCTCTACAGTTGGTAGAGTAAACGTTGCTTTCCACCGAAAATCCAGCGCTTCATTGCTTTCACCCCCCTGATTCACCTATTTCACTCCATCTAAAGCACAACCGGGAACACCTTACTTGTGTTTTACTACGAACTACCAATCCTGAATTGATTCTAATGGAGTCGTAAATTTCGCCCTTTCGACTACACAAACGTGAATAGGCCCTTCACTAATTTGTAAACTGGTAACTCATAAATTGTCAAAATGATTAAGCGTGACAGAGGAATATTAGATTTTGAAGAAAATCACTCCTTCATTTGATCAAACAGGAGCGTAGATCCTTCGTGATTTTCCTAATTTAAAAATGCAGCAACGATTAATTAACGGACATTTAAATTGATTTTCAGAGTGATTTTATCAGCCTAAATGCAAATATTATTTCACGATGAGGAACAATGATATTGAGTGCAGTCTGACCAAATCTTGTAGGTATCATTCACTTCATTTTACGCTGAATATCGATTGAACAGTAGGTACCAATCTGTAATATTTCCGACATCAATCGGGTAAAATTTCCTGGAGCCCAGCAGGCTTATTCATATGATTTGAAATAAAAGCTAGTGGATTGAATGTGTTGAAATCTTAAATGAGAAGTTTTTTCGAAGATTTTTCCTTCAAGGTGTATCAAGAACTCGTAGTAGTGGGCGACCTAGCGGCTGCGCAATTGCATGCGCGCCAAATTCGAAGGGTCCCGCATTCTGCTTCAATTACGAAAGTTGAAAGTCTCCACAAAAAATATAGTGGTAGTAGAGCACACCTCTCCTCCCTCTCCATCTCGCCTCATGTATCACACGCCACATGGAAAAATATACATGTGGACCAGAAGTTCATTCGTTTTGCTTTTGTCAACCAGTGTGCTTATGGTTATTGGGGAGATAAGTGGCGCGCTAGATATTTTTCAATTCCGAGAACATAACATTCAAATCATACGGTCGATTGTCAAGTCACATTACGCCACGTCAGAATCATTATTATGTAATTATATAATGTTATATATTACATAATTATATAAAACTAAATATTATTATATAATATTTGAGTTCAATTAAATTTGCCCATTCTTCACATCTCAATTTCTCGTTCCTGGAGAATCATCCATACTTGAAGGCTAAATATCGAACTCACTTTAAAAAGAGAATAGCTATAGATCACATTCTTCCGAGCAAAAACGGCATTTTCCCCGAATAGTATTTGTAGAGTTAATACAGAATCATTGATATTTTGAGATTTTATTGTTACCATATAGTCAAACTCAGATTAAGACGTTCAATTATGACGATTCAGCAATACCTTTCTAGTGGCGCCATCTATTGCCAAAACGGCATAAACTTATTTGTATCCCTAATAGTTTACAGTAGAAATCCATTTTTTCACAGTTTTCTATGATCGAATGTCTCATGTCTTCAGATGCTGTAGTCCATAGTTTACAAAAATGGTTGAAATTACCAGCACCTATAATTATTTGCCCTGCGACTGCGCCATTCAAAACTAGCCAAATCCTGTACATCTAATCTCTGCTATCGATATCGGATTCCATCACGCTGATCAGTGTCTAATCGTATCGAATCATCGGAATATTCCCATCCGAACCACTTTAATCATAATTCGAAGTGTGTGATCGGAAGAGCTGAAGTAATACCTGATTCCTGGCTGATTGCAGAGTTGTAATCAAAACTGGCCAGAATCTCGATTTGGAAACGGTGGAAATGAAAAGAATTGGTTTGTAACTTCCCGATATAGAGACTGTATGAATCAACCGAATTAAAATTTTTCTGAAAAATGACTCTCGCTGTTCTGCGGGCCGGAGCACAGTGTCAGTCTTGAAAGACAATTGCTTCAATTGTTATTAAGAATTTCAATTGTTTCAAGGGCTCTACCGCGAGAACGGTCAGAGATAGAAGAAAAAGTATTTAATGAATGTTATTCCCTGAATGTAATTGTCAGACACACACATCGGGATGTTACTGATTCCGCCCTTCGTGGACCAAACGCACATCCCGTTTACTAAGTTTGGCCGTCTCTGTCTTGGATTTTTTCAGTGCAATGAGCGGAGTAAAAATACATCATTTCATTTAGACAAGGATTCTACGGATAAGAATTATCAGAAATTTTGTAGCACATTCGAAGAATAGAATCAATTTTTTTCACTGATGACTACAACATTACAAATTTCGTAACCATAAGTCCAATTCGAATGTTCCCTGTTCTTCATTCTTGAAGCCCTCGAGTTCGCTCGACGAGTGCGGATTGAGGACTCCTAGTATTCATCATCATGTATGAGGTTTCGTTATGACTTCTGCATGCTCCACTCGGTATTAATTGCAGGCTTCCCTCCACTTATTGTAGAGCTTCAGTCCGCATATTCATTTGCTTTCGCTATTTTATTATGTTTGTATAATGTTTTTGACCTCTGACAACTGAGATGAGATTTGTACATTATGCAATTTTCAATTTCCTGTGAGGCTAATTTATTACAATGCACATGAGAGTGGAAATTCTAGAGTTCATGACATTATCTTGTTTCATCATCTTCAAATTTTTTTCCACGTGGTTTTATGAAACATATCTGCTTGTAATTTGCGTGTGCGTGTGTTTTTTTGTCTCCGTTCCCATCGTTTGTACTCTCCACAGTGTCTGCTATTTTGAGCATTGCTTCAGAGGGTATTGGACACCCATCCACGTGGCTGGGGTCAACTTTCAGCATTTTAGGCCATCCTATTTCTGAACACAGGGTAAATCTCCAGAAACCCCTGTGCTACGATGACGGGCGCCTATGATGGAACCCCCCCCCCCCCCTGCGTCGGATTAGGTTCCCGCCTAGCCGTACGGCCTCATTTTATGGGTAGCGCCGATAACACACTGTGTGTGTGTGTGTGTGTGTGTGCCTTCCTACCTGATCGAAGAAAGACTACAAGGATCTTCAGGAACGTTTTTCAGACACTCATCATGAATAGGAACACACACACACACACACACATACACACAGTGACGGGGCTTTGGTGTAGTGGGTAGAGTGTCTGCCTACTATTCTAAAGGTCCCGCGTTCGATTCCCGCTCACTGCAGGCAGGTATATTCCGTGTGTGCTATCGGCGGTATCCATGAAGTGAGACCGTGAGCCGGGACCGAACGCGACCCGTCGCGCGGGGGGAGGGAGGGAGGGTTCCATCGTAGACGCCCGCCATCGTATCACAGGGGTTTCTGGAGGTTTACCCTGTGATTAGAAATACGATGAGCTGAAATGGCGAAGTCGGCCCCAGCCGCAATGGGTGGGTACTCTGATCCGTAGTATTGCCCATGAAGTAATGCCTACCAGCGGTTACGTGGGTGAATACGAATAGAGAAAGAGTGGGGGAAAAAACACACATACACACAGTTTGTCAAGAATGGTCTGAGGGTGTTAGAAATCCCTCAAAATATTTGATAGACAATCGATGTTCCATTTTCGGGATGACTCTGAAGATTATGCAAAAATTATGTGAAAGTGTCTGGGAAGATATGGGAGTAGTAAGGGAGCGGTTTCAGCGAGAATGGAATGCGCTCCCCCCCCCCCTTTCCCCCCCCCCCCCCAAAGGTAAACAAAGGAAAACACTTTGGACAAGTGTAGACCTGCCGACTCCCTTATCTTGGGTCCCATCTCTGGTTGGGCCCGCTTTCCCATCCCCCCCCCCCTTCCCTCGTCCATCAGCGGCGGTGTGATTGACGTCACAGCCCTGTGGAAAATCCCCCCCCCCCCTTCCTCAAAAGGAAAAGGACCTGTCGAAGCACGTCTGAGCGTGTTTATCAGGTGTGCCCATCTCCGTTTGGGCCCGCTTCCGTCTTCCCCCCTTCCCCTTCCTTCCTTCTGTGAAGATGCGATTGACGTCACAGGGTATGGCTCCAAGATATATGGCGTCCTTGGGGAATTTTGGAAAACGGTCAGCAGATCGTGATACAAAGGGTCTGCGGAAAAGCACCTGTGCAAACACGCCTAACTGGTAGACACGGCGCCCTTCTTATCATGGGTCTCATCTCCGTTTTGGACCCGCTTAGCGCCCCCCCCCCCACACTTCTATGTGCTAACTTTTCTATGAGTAAGGTTTTCAAGGAAATAGAGGAAAAAATAGTCACAAATCACACAGGTTCACAGACAAAATTTTTTTTATTCATTTTTTGCATCAAATAAATAATTACAATATAAAGTCTCTCTCTCTCTCGTAAAGGCTTCTACAAGTAGACAAATTATCGTAATTAATAATCAACCTCATCTGCACCATACGAATTATAAAAGGTAGGCATCCTATAGATACCACCAACCATATTATCTAAGTCGTGGAAACAGAAATGACATAATTCACCAAATAACTGATTTAAATATCCTAAATTACGGTTAGGAATCAACCATTTTAGTTCGTCACTTGATTTCTCCAAAATTTTTTCAAAGTCGGTAAGTATACACCGATGAAGAGCAGACGATGACGGTACTCTGCTCTGATCGGGGTTTCTCATTACAACACTTGTAATAATCTTGACAATGGTGTCCCTGTACTCAACGAGCGGTAGTGTGTTCAGTAAACCCAACCACTGGTTGATCCATACAGCCTTGCTTTTGAGGGTAGAGATGCTCACAGCCTGTAGAATAATCGACTGCTTAGTCAGGTTATGGCAGAATCTCACAGCGAGGCTCTCGAAAACTCTCGTGAAATGTAGTGCTACCGGACCATAGTGTTTCGACGGATGCGTGATATTAATTGGTGCAGGATTTTCTCCATCGGTGAAGTACCGCGTGACCGCGTCTAAATCTTCATACAGCAAGCGCCAGTCCTCTCCAGACATTTCAATAATCACTCGATTAGGACGTACGGACATAATTTGTATAACGGGTACAAATTGATAATAATCGTTCAACTGCACCCCGACCCGTATTTGTTTTGTCTCCGACTTATTTAAGAAAACATTTTGAGACAACAGTACGTGTTTCTCGATACACCCACGAGTCTTATTTTTATCGTCTTCCATTTTGGTAGAGGCAGGTGCACAGTTAACAATTCACTGATTCAAATGACTCAATCTCCCTGATTTTTAACCGGTCCAGATTGTTGGAGTGGGGGAATACCCCCACCCCCTCTAACTATTTAGTATAAATCGTCCTCCTCACAGGAGCATTTTGTCTGAGTGATACTTACAAGTTTTCGTCATTTGTGAAAAACATCCAAAAATGGAACCATGTCGCGGAGTTGAGAGGTACTTTAACAAATTTATCGCTTATCCAAGCGAAGACCCAAGTACGCAGTGTATACCATATCCATGCTTTTCGAAAGGGGTATGTGGACGGACTAGTGTCATGCTCCATATTAGGAACTCTGCAAGAGAAAAGGAAGCACAACAAGTGATTAATAAGAATCATAACGAGGTGTACAGCGTATCATTTTATAGACACATACCGTATTGGCACACTGTCCGCTCAGGATCATTGTGTGCGACAACGTGGATACACGCCCAAAATAAAAAACTGTACGCGGTTTTTCAACCAGGAACAAAAACCGTAACTGCACACAAGGTTTACAACATATGGTATGATGTGAAATCAGACATACCCCCTGAGGATATTGTGAAAAATATTGAGATCCGCCGAAATCCTCCAACACTGAAAAGTATAGCTACGGCCACTTTATTGAGTAGTCGCCGCTACGCAAAAAATCAGCCGACCCTGAAGCTCGTGAAGAAAGCTATAATGTATGACCAAGATACATTATTGTACAAAGTCATGTTCAACACGATGTACGAGTGGCGCTATGGCATGGACGAAATTAAACTGAGAGACGCTTTCATTGGCGAATCTTTTTATTACGGTAGTGAAGACTGGGCACGTGAACTCTATTTCCCAGCAGGGGAGGACATTGTATATTATGGGCAAAATCCAATCCCTAATTGGCCTACGGAAAGTAGAAAAAGGAAGGTGTCACTCGACTAGAAACAACCCTTTTCATTAGAGGAAGTATGTGTATAATACAATCAATAACAAAAATAAGTCTAAGAGAAGCATTTGTGGGAGAACATTTTTATCGTAACACAGCGGATGCAGAAGAATAGTATTGACGATAGGTCGAGGAAAAAATGCTGTTGTGTTAGGAGGTGATAAACCCGCTTTGTTCTCCGGGTAATAAACCAAGCGTACCCAGAAGGACCCTTTGGCAGGTATGCCGACCTGCGATTATCATCTCGGGGTTTTCCGAAAACTTACGAACTGAGCGAAAAAATGGTACATAAGGGTGCTACAAGTCAACATCTTACCACAGTCTAGTCTTCGTGAAAATCCGAAGTGTTCAACAGTCTCAGTTTTCAAAGATGAAGAGTAACATCAAAATTGTGAGTGACACGATGATTGAAAAGAATACAGTGAAGAGCGAATATTTGGCAGAGTTGTTGCTAAAAGCGGTTCACAGTCGTACAGAAAGAGTGAACCATAGTGACGTGCAAAATATGTTAGAAGACGGTTTAGATCATCTCTTCTTCGAGCTTATGGACTCTGGTACTACAGTATTCCAAAAAAAACGGATGGCGGAGTCAAGAAGAAAGCGGAAAGCACACGATGCAGATCTGCAAAAAAAAGCAAATCGTGTGATACGTCTGGAGAAGGCTAGACAAAAGAAGGAGGAATTTGCAGATCGTATGAAGAAAAAAGTGCTACGTGCGGTCCGATTGGAAGCGGCTCGCAGGAAGCGGGACCAATTTCGGATGCGCCAGGAGCGATATCAGCAGGAGAAGCTATCGCGAGAGATACAAGCTGTAGCCGCATTCTACGACGAAGATTTTCAAATGTCCGGTAAGTTTCTTCACTTAGTACCGAAAATAGTAAACATATATGCAAATGGCAAATTATTCATTGTTCTTCCTCTTTTTTGTTCACAGTCGAAGAAGAAAGAGTAGAATCACCCGTCACAGGATATTCTCCTGAGACCGTAATTAGTACACAACAGCTGCTCGAGGATTTGCTAGATATCACTGAGGAATACGAAATCGCAGAACGTGGGCACGCGGAGGCAATGGAGGCCCTCGACTATATTCCACTTACCCCACGAATGTTAGTAAAATAATATCGTCAAAATTCTCACATGCATTCTGTACCATATCTGATACCTTTTTACATGTACATATGAATAAATAAGCGATACATTTCAGTATTAAATCGACCTGTTGTTTTCTGTCCTTTCCAAAAATTTTCGACTGAAAGAGAAACGAATAAATAAAAAATAAGGGTCCTTATTAAAATTTGGGAACGAGGTCAAGGAATAAAAAGAAAATATGGTGTGTTCATTTCAATAGAAAAATTTATTCGAAACAGTAAAAACAAAGAAATTTCTCAACTTTCTTTTTTTGAGAAAGAAAAATCTCACAAACGAACAAAAAAAAAAATTTTTTTTTTTCTTACAAAAATATACAAAAAAAACTTATGAAGTAATATTTTACAAAAAACTTATAAAAATATAGCGTAAATCTACAAAAACTTATGAAATAAATATTTTACACAACGCTATCAAAAATATACAAAAAATATAAAATAAATTTACAAAAATCTTACAAAATAAAAATTCACAAAAATCTTACGTCTACTTTTTTTCTTATGACGTAAAAATGATGGGCTTATTTTTCCACAAAAAATCTCGCTTTTTTTTATCACAAAAATAATTTATGTATCGCTGCCATGACAAAAAAAAATTTCACGCAGAAGCCAAAATTTTCAAATAATTTTCATTGAAAATCCAATTGTATCATACCACCCGTAGTTTTTTATATCCATAGGGTAGTGTGCTCCCAGTTTCGTCAACTCGTCGTTTCGGACCCGTAGCTCGTATTGTCTTCTTTTCTGTTTTTGTTACGACGTCATGATACATCGTACGACGTATTCCCTTATATTCAATTTCAAAAGGGTCGGATCTGTTGACAACAAGAGCACGGATCGAAGCGTAGTTGATCTTTTCAGTTGTTTCGTAATTTAATCTTACCCCTTTAAGCTTCGTTACAACCTTTACAACCCCGTCTGGCTTCTGTACAGTGTAAGAATAAAACTTTGGACCACCCGAAACAAATGAAGAAATGAAGCTATCATTGCCATAATCTTTGGTTATTTCATCTGTCAAATCTCCTAGGAAATTTCCAATTGGTAATTCATTACTCCCATCGCTGACGTAAATTACAGAGTCTGTATCATAATATAATACGCGTTCTTGTAACTGATCTAAATAGGAATATAATTTTAAACGAGCATGAGCTGTCGTGTACGCAGCAATAACCACATTTGCTTTCGTCGATTTCTCGATAGTCTCGTTCAAATGCTCCCACGAGATGAAAATGGCATTATTATCAACTGGTATGAGACCTGTAACTTCGATCTCAGGGTCGAACATGATTTTCGCGAATTCCTCATAAGATCGAATAATCGATTTTTTGGATAAATTGTCTCTTTGACCAAATTTACCCCAGAGACAATTTAGGCAAAGTTTAGCCACCGCTCTCAATCCTTCATTCTTCTCAATTTTGGTTCTGTCCAACTTTATTCCCTCTTGAGTTTCATATTCCTCAATATATCTATCTCTTGAAATATTATCTACACAATTTGGTGGCCACCCCGAAGCTTCCTGTTTAATTTTCAAAAATGTATCGATATATTCTGCGAACAACCCCCCAGTTCTTGTTGTGGGGTCATACCGCGTTGTTTCTCGATATTCCCAGATTTCACTAATTTCCAAAATTGCATAGTTCTTTTCAATGGCTTTACGAAGCTCCGGGGCAGTCCAAGTACCTAACAATTCACGATCAGATGAATCGTTATGAGGGCAATCTTCTTGGACCAAATCGATACAACATGAGCGACATAAAGGGAACATGAGCTTTCCATGGGCTTTCATTGGTAGAACAGGGTGGAATAATTGACGCGGTGGCAATACTCGACATTTAATGAGGCCTTCTATATGGGAAATATCGTTATTAGGACACAGAACTCTGCAATCATCACCGATGTGAACCTGAGGATGGCCAATTGGAAAAGTTCCAGTTTTTAAAACATATGGATATAACGAACAAACATCAACATACTTAATTCTTTCATTTTCTTTAACGTCATAGTGAGTTACTGTATTACCGGTACGGCCACCGAAAAACGCATCCCTAGGATCTAAAGCCATAAACATTTGTTGTGGAATTTCGGCAATGAAACGTGCTAGCAATGGATCAGCCCGTTTTTGACGATTGAATTCACACTCCCACATCTCAATGACTTCATACCCCAATGCTTTCAGTTTGGCCGTAGTAAAACGTGTTCTCTCAAAACGACTTTCTAATGTTTCGGAGTGACTTAACTTTTTATCTCTATTGAATTTGAAACAAGATGCACACCCGTGCCAGTAGCAGCCATGGAATTGATAAGCACACTTTTTGTTGTTTGCTATATCTTCCCAATAACCGTCCAGACGCACACCCGACTCAGTTCGACACTCACGAGTTCGCCCCGCATGCAGTATTGTATGATTATCACAGTGCTCACGCCATAATAACCATTCAATAGCTACTTTTGACTGTGTTTTACTGAGACGGTACCCTCCTTGTGGTATGATCCCAATTTGTTTTTCTTTTAAAAATTTTTTTTGAAAAATACGCATACAGGTGGAGGCTATGGTCACGCATTCATGAAAAGGACATACGCCCCCAGCATTCATCATTAATCGGCGGAATTGTACACATGCTTTCCTCAGAATTGTGACATCAAGTCTGCAATAATGAAGAATTTCTTTTCGGAAATCAAATATGTAATTTTCATTGACACGAGCGTTATACCACTCCAAGAACTTCTCTCGAGCCTCCACACTCATTGTATCTGCACCAAAGTATTTCGCATCAGGCATAGGACCTACATAGTTTTGTGTATCGCTTCGATTGAAAAAGTGTGGAAAATAGCCCTTCATAATATCACCTAGTTCAAAAGCTTTTGGTAACTTGGCAAGTGCCATATGAAAATAATTTAAACTATCAATAAATTTATTATCCCCAAAATCCATTAAAAGTATATTGGTACCATTAATAATAGTATTAATTTGACTATTAATGCTTTTCAGGGCGTGTCTTAAAACAAATTGTGCGTCATATCCTTTTGCATTATGTGCTATACATATAACTTTTTTATATATCTTACCCATTGACGTGATGTACTCCATAAACTGTGTGACAGGGTTTTCGTAGAAGACATGCTCCCTATGTTTGCAATGGCGACAAGGACTTTGCAGGTGATCAGCATTCGCTCCAATATCTTCATCGCTCATATACGCACATTTGTCACATACCGTCTGGAGAACACACAGGGTCGGCTCATGTATATACAGTTCTTCGTTCCCTACCATTTTATGATCCTGCCGAGTTTCAAAATCATAAAACACAAAGGCTACACGTGTTTTGGGTTCCTTCACTGGTATTTTCTTAGTTTTCACGACAGGCATATAACACAAGTGTCCGAAGTCTCTATGTTTCTGACATATCGTACAATAGTACGTGTGGCACTTGTGATACTTCCCAGATTTGATGAGCACATTACACCCTTTACACATTTCCATATTTTTACAAACGGTTAGAGTTCCTGTATAGGAACCCTGTCGTTTGTGTTCATCAAAACACAATCGTCCATGAAATTCACGTCTACAGTCATTGCACACTAGTTTATCGGGACATCTATCGTCACATGGAGGGTTCTTCAAACACCGATCACAGGTTTTCTCACAACGGTGGGGTACCGAACTGTATGGTTTTTGACAGTGTACACAATAATACTTACATCCAAAGAATGACGATAAACATAGAATCGGTTCATAATGCTTATGGTCATCATAGTACACAATGGATAGTGTATACTGAGAAGGGATATGATGATTAGTCAGCTCTGCTGTTCCGTCGTAAAGGACCGGACGATCTTTACCATTCTGCATGAGGGAATACACTTTGATCACACACCCTTCTCTTGCCAAATACCGCTGATATGCGCGAATCTCATCCAGACCACAGCCATCAACAGGTACATTCACACCAGCAGCCTGGGTCAGCTGTTCTGCCTCCAACAGCTGTCTGGAACTTTTGCGATCTGTCATTGACTTCCACATTTTGTCTAAATCACCGCCAACAGCTCGGGCCCCCATTTTTTTAGCATATGCCCGAGCGACAACAAGTGACCGAGGCAAACATAGTCCATCATCGTTATTGATGTTAATGACACATTTCGAACTCAGATTCCGTCTCGATGTTCTAGGCAGATAACTTCCCCTACCCGCTGGTGCTTCAGCTACATGAAGCTTGATCCAAAATGTATCAGCACAGTCGAAACCCTTGGCACTTTGAGCGATAGAGCTGACCAGGTTCCACAGATCTTGGAATTCGTAGCCATTAATGGCACGAGGGCTTATCCACGCATTGTCCTGCTGCATGCTCGCGAAATTGAACGATAGACACATACGGTTCATTCCAGACCCTCCCGCCTCTATGATCTTGGAATACACCTCGCGAAAAGCCTGCTCAACCCAGCGTTCAGGAGGGAAATCTTCTGGTACTGGGTTCATTCTGAATTCCATTACATGTGTATCAAGTTTGAAGCGGGACAGCCTTTCCTTGGATCTGCGTATCATTCTCAAGGGTGATGATGGATCTGCACTGATATTTTCTTGCCGCATTTCTGCAATTGGAGGAGATGATATGTAAATTAGAGAAAACCCATATTATTATTATGAAAACAATTGTTATGAAAATCTGTAAGTACCATCAGCCGACTGGTCAGCCACGGTTGGATTGATTAAGTTCAAGGTGTTGTCATTAATGACGTCTTCTTCCTGAGTATTGAGAGCTCGTACACCATGTCCATCTTGAAGCCGTTCATCGGCATCCATCCTTCTTCTAACTTCTTCTAATTCACCGCCTGATAAAAAACACTGGGTAAAGAGATTTAGATCGATTCGATTCCAGTCGAAATCAGTCTCCAGTGTAGGTATGCGCTCCTCCATGTCTGATAGGCCGCTCGAAACTCTTGAAGCTTGAAATCCGGATAGATTGTATTGATCTTGTTTTCGGGACATCGTGTATAAGACTGTAGGTTTTTCCTAAAAGAAAAGCTTGTTATAGTCCTGTTCAGGAAAAGCAAAGGGTGGGGGGTTGGGTATCCTTCGCAGGTAGGCGACTAACTCAGGTGGTATGTGTACAAATAGATGTTATCTGTGAGGGTGTGGGTGCATTGGCTCCAATATTTTGCAGTGTATAAATGCAATGATTACTGCCAATTAACATTCATTCATACATGGACATGGAAATGAAGTGGAAGCATCCCTTTACCGCAATGATCTGTGGCCCAACAGGCTGCGGGAAAACATTTTTCGTTAAAAAATTTTTAAAAGAAATTGAATCAATGTGCGATACAAGGATAGAAAAAGTCATTTTTTATTATGCGGAGTGGCAGAATGGATATTCGGATTACGATCAAAATTTTGTGGAATTTCGTGAGGGATTACCAAAGTCTAATGATTTTGACGACAATAAGGCAAAATTAGTGGTAGTTGATGATTTAATGCGCGAATCCTCAAACGGTGCAATCGTAGATTTGTTTACAAAAGGGAGTCATCATAAAAATCTAAGTGTTATGTTTATATCTCAAAATTTATTCCACCAGGGAAAAGGTCAGCGAGATATCTCATTAAACACCAACTATATTGTCGTATTTAAAAACCCCCGCGATCGTGCCCAAATTTCCCATCTGGCTCGTCAAATATTCCCTGAAGATCCGAAATTCCTACAGGAGGCATATTTTGATGCAACATCCGAGGCACACGGATATTTATTACTTGATTTGAAGCAATCGACACCAGAAAACTGCCGAATTCGTACCAACGTCTTCCCTAGCGACACCTACCACTATGTTTACGTGCCCCGGAAAGATTTGAATATAAAAGGAGGCGGTGCATCGAGGGGTGTACCAGTTGTACGTTTGTAATGGGTAAATCCAGTCGTTCAGGAAGCGGCTCTGTTCGCAAAGTATTTGGAGATAAAAATAGAGCGTTGCTGCAGGCTCTCATCCACGCAACTCCGAAGCTTCGTAAAGCGTTGATACAACACGCCGATAAAGATCTAATTCGGTGTATATGTGAATGTGCTTTGAATTTATTGCATGGTAATATTCCGTTGAAGGATTGTGACAAATCTAAGCTGTGCAAACATAAGAAAATTTTGAGAAAACTGGCCGATAGAAAATACAGTTTAGCCAATAAGAAAAAAATTCTAAATCAAAAAGGTGGAGCGTTTCTGCCGATGTTATTAGGTCCTCTAATGAGTGCTCTTATTTCGGCAATTATTTAATCATGGAACACGCAAGAAAGATGATTCTGATTCCTGAAGACAGTGTTGAAAAATTCAAAAAGCCGATACAAAAAGGTCTTACGGAGGTGACGAACGAAATTCAACCTTCAGCACAAACCCCTGGGACTGTTGAAAGTCGTTTAGATGCTCAGTTATTGGAAATATTGAACTCTAAAGAGCTTAGAGACGAGCATGACAAGTGGAAATTATATAATGATGTTTTAAGACGTTATTTATTTTACACGAATCAAAATAAAAGTCAACCAATAACCGCTCAGGAGAGTGATACTCAGAGTCAAGGAGAACGGTTCGATTCTAACTCTATTGTAGCTACGGTACCTAAGACATTTCAAAGGAAAGCAGCAGGTATTCTCGCATACATTGACAAGGTCGATGGTGGAAAACGTCTCAATTGGGATTCACAGGGGAAAGTTTTTTTAGATGGTCAAACACTTCCGGGTGCAAATATCGTTGACTTGGTACAAGATGTAATTCGAACCCGAAAAAATCATAGTGCTACAGGTTGGGAAGCCTTTGCTGATTTCCTACAAGATATAAACACACCACGTGAATTCATGGGTAATCCTAAATTTCAGGGTATAGGAAGACCTACAATAAGTGGTCCTATTGATCAGCTTTCTAGCATTCCCAGTATTGGTCAATCCCCAGAGATTTCGGAGGATGATGACGATTTGCTGAATGACGGGGAAAAACTAGATAGGGCAGGCCGCGGATATCAGATGTTATCACCGGACAGATCTTTTGTGGCTCATAGACAACGAATGGTGAAAGAAGCTAGGAAACATTCTCCTTATGAAAGACGGGCATCGCTGAACTTGTCATCATGGCTTCCCTTCTAGATAACAAACTATCAACTGTATATTTTGATCCTCGAGAGTCTGTGTCATATACAGGTGCACGAAATCTTCTCTCAAAATTTAAGAATGATTCTCAGGCTGATATAAAGAATTGGTTAAATGCTCAGGACGCTTACACTCTACATAAACCAATACGACGTAAATTTCCGCGTATGCATTATACGGTGGATAATATTGATGATGTCTGGGAAGCGGATTTGGTTGAATTGAGATCGTTGAAGACTTACAACAATGGCATATCATATCTACTTGTAATCATAGATGTTCTTAGCAAGTTTGCTTGGGTCGAACCGTTAAAAGACAAATCGGCGTCCATTGTGTTAGATGGATTCAAGCGTGTCTTAGAAAGGAGTTATCCGCGCATTCCTATCTGCATACAAACAGATAAAGGAAAAGAATTTGTGGCTAATATCATACAAAAATTTTTCTCTGACAAAAAGATTAAATTTCGTACCGCGCGTAATCCTGATATAAAAGCTGCCATCGTGGAACGATTCAATCGAACATTGAAAGAGCGTATGTGGAGGTATTTCACACACAATAGGACGCACAAGTATATCGATATATTGCAAGACATCGTTGATGCTTATAATAATTCAAAACACTCATCAATCAAGATGGCTCCTGCTGCAGTTACCATAGAAAATGCTTCATCTGCATGGCGTAATGTGCGAAGCCGTTTTAATTCATCGAAAACTGGTTCAATAAACTTTAAATACAATGTTGGGGACTATGTACGCATCAGTAGAGCTAAAGGTGTCTTCGAGAAAGGATATGAGTATAATTGGAGTAAAGAAATATTTCAAATCATAAAACGGGTTATGAAGCAGTCACTAGCGATATATGAATTGAAAGATTTGGCTGGTGAAGTTATCGAGGGATTTTTCTACGAACCTGAGTTGGCTCTCGTGAATAAACAATCAGATAAAGAAGAGTTTATAGTTGAGCATATTTTACGAACGAAAGGAAAAGGAAAGAATAAGCAGCTTCTTGTGAAGTGGGAAGGATATCCTAGTAAATTTAATTCGTGGATACCAGCGTCCGATATACATAGCATTGGAAAAAATGAGGATAAATAATTTTTACATGATGTTACCAAGTAACAGTAGTATGGATTATTATCCTGATAATACAGCATCAAGATATACCACACTGCTTCCTAAGCAGATTGACCTGGAAGGAGACTGGGTTGTCGGGCTAAGCGAAATACAATATCCTAGTAACTTCTTACACATACGTGACAGAAACGATGCTAGTATGCATATGGGCAATTTTTCCCATGAGGGGCCTCCAGATTCAACAACTATAAATAAGTATACAAAACATACATGTATTTTGGGTACTGGTACTTTCAAAACGCTACCTGATCTAATTCAAGTTTTGAATGATCAAAAGACATTGAAAGACCATTTTAAGTTTGAATATTCAATCCAAGGGTACGTAACTATCCGTAAACATTGTAAATTTGAAGAATGTGGTAGTTTAATTCACGGCCTGGATTTGTCAGATAAAATATGCGACATACTAGGCTACAGAAGAGATGAAGATCTCGCCTTCAACGAGCAGAGACCATTCCACGAAGCGTCCACTCCTGCAAGTCTAACCCGAGGATTACCTGCAAATTTATTTGTTTATAGTGACTTATGCACACCGTACATAACGGGTGATGTACAATCGTCTCTTTTACGTGTAGTACCCTTCAATTCTGCAGGATATACATATGGCGCATTGCAATGTACAACATTTTCGGCCCCTCACTACATTCCCTTGATGAAGCAATCTATTCGCACAATCGAAATAGATATAAGGAGCCATACAGGCGAATTGATACCATTCGAGTACGGACCATTAAACGTAACACTTCATTTCAAGAGAGTTGACTGAAGGAAAAATGAATCCTTACATCTCATACTACGAAAATCAGGCCGGAGGTGGTGCAGGGGTTATAGAAAGGTACAATAATTTCGGACGTGTGTATGTAGGATCGGCCACACAAAGAGGACATGGAATAGGGGCATTCCTTGGAGGGCTTTTTCGAAGAATTTTGCCGTACCTTGGCAGTGCACCGAGGGCAGTCGGTAAAGAAGCTCTCCACGCAGGAATGAATGTTGTAGGGGACGTGGTTTCAAATGGGAAGCCGTTGAAGGTGGCGCTTGAGGATCGTTTGGCTGAATCGGGTCTAAATCTGAAGAGAAAGGCTCAGGAAAAAATTGGGGCAATGATGCGTGGGGAGGGCTATAAAAGAAAGATTAAGCGGCTGACTACGCACAAGCGTAGTAACCGTGGTGGCGGCAAGTCATTGAAATCCAGGAAGAATAAAAAGAAGAAGCAACTAAAGAAAAAAGTGAAGAAAAACGCAAAAAGAAATAAATCAAAACGAAAAACTCGTGATTTGTATGATATTTTCAATTAATCATCATGTCTTTCTTGCATTCCCATTCAACCGAGTGTGTGAAGTCGGAGCTGGACCTCTTCACCTTACCACCCACACAGACAAGTATTGAAAATTCACAATTTGTTCATTACAACCCGGTCTCTACCCTTTCGGACGATGCACCTATCGAATTCGTTGTTCCGGGCCATGGCGAAGAATATATCGACTTGGCTCATACAATGATAAAAGTGCGAGCGAAAATTGTGAAACCTGACGGTACTGCCATCGACGCTGATTCCGTTGGACCTGTTAATAATTTCCTACATTCCATGTTCAACCAAGTAGACGTGTATTTTAATCAGAAAGTTGTGACACCACCCAATAATTTGTATGCGTACAGAGCGTACCTGGAGACGGTACTTAATTATGGTCCTGATGCGAAAGCTACCCACCTCGGTATGAGCTTATGGTCTGCAGATACATCGGGTGCTATGAATAGCCCTGCTATGGCTACTGGTGAGACACCAAAAAATAATGGACTCGAAAATCGCTCTGTGTATTCAAAAGGCGGAAAGGCTTTCGATATGCTTGGCCATTTACACTGTGACGTTTTTAATCAGGACAAATTTTTGATGAACGGTGTGGAATTACGTATACGTCTAATCCGTGCAAAAAACGAATTTTGTCTTATGGATTCTACCAACTTCAATTATAAGGTTCACATTTTGGAAACCTCATTGATGATTAGACGCGTGCGACTCAGCCCTAGCATTTTGATAGCTCATGCAAAAGCCTTATCAAAAACCACTGCAAAATATCCATTGACACGAGTAGAGGTTAAGTCATTTGTGTTACACAATGGAATCATGGGTGAAACGATAGACAACGCGATTCTAGGACAATTACCGAAAAGAATCATCTTGGGATTTGTGTCCAATGCGGCATTTAATGGTTCAAGAGCAACTAACCCGTTCAATTTTCAAAATTTCGGGATCAGTTTTCTGTGTCTCAATGTTGATGGACGTCAGATTCCGACCAGACCTCTACAGCCTTCGTTTCAAGATGGCGGGGGTCTTGATGTGGAGGCATATAACACACTCTTTGCGGGTACTGGAGTACATTTCAGCGATCATGGTAATGGTATTAACCGGATGGCATATTCAAAAGGATATTGCCTTTTCGCCTTTGATCTGACTCCCGATTTATCAGCCAGTTGTGCAAGCCATTGGAATCTTGTCAGAAGTGGAAGCGTTCGCATTGAAGTGCGTTTCGATAGCCCTACAACGCAAAACATAAATTGTGTATTGTACGCGGAATACGATAATTTGCTAGAGATTGACTCAACAAGACAAGTCATTGTAGATTACAGCGGTTAAAAGGATGCCCTCGTATTCCTTTATATTATGTGCGATATTGAACACCATTGGCAGTAGGCTCCCACTCGTCTCCCTGTTATCACGCAGTTGTCGCTCTCGCTGATCGCAGAAAACATATGAATACGGTTCAGATTCTGAAAGTGCTACCCAATACTGATGCCGCCATCGGAGGTGTTTATCCTGCCGATAGGGTCCCCTGGACATGGCCGCGGCCCTGTGCAATTGTCGTCAATACCGACAATCACAACCAGCCAGGAAGACATTGGGTCGCCGTATACCTCAATTCAAATGGACGAGGGATCTACTTCGACAGTTTCGGGCTGCCTCCCTTCAACACCAGAATCACTCAATGCCTTAGAAGAAATTGCCGAATATATGAATGGAACCAGAAAAGACTCCAAAATATATCATCAGATGTTTGTGGCCAGTACTGTATTGTTGTGCTTCACTGGCTTTTCAATAATCGGTCTTTACAGTCCTTTCATAAATTATTTACTTCAGACACAAAACGTAACGATCGCAATATTGTAAGAATGTTCAAACAAATTGTTCGTAAAAAATGTAACCCTAAAGATATAAGTAGATCTTTCCAGAACTTATCTGGTAAAGGTACTTTACAATGTAATCAATGTGCTATTAAATCGAAACCATCAACAATGTTTGGTAGATTATAAGTTTTTTTTCCAATAAACTATTTTAATTGTATATCCTGCTTCCTAAACTTATTTCATCCTTATCCACTCCCACTCCGCTTGACGATTGAATGCATGTTCAAAGCATAAAATGTTATAAACAATTGAAATTTCTTAATACAGCAATATCTTTCAAACTATTGATGCTATGGCGAAAATTGTTGAACGTAAAATGCGTAGGATGACATGAGGAACATATTCTATTTGAAACTTTTTCCTCTCCGACCAATGGTTTTCGAGATAAAATGTTATAAACAATTTAAATGTTTAAATAACGATATCTTTTAAAATATTGATGCTATGGCGAAAATTGTTGAACGTAAAATGCGTAGGATGACATGAGGAACATATTCTATTTGAAACTTTTTCCTCTATGGCTAATGGTTTTCGAGATAAAATGTTATAAACAATTTAAATGTTTAAATAACGATATCTTTTAAAATATTGGTGCTACAGAGAAAATTATTCAAGGTAAAACGCGGGGGCTCTTTTGAGGAACATATCTTGTTTGAAACTTTTTCCTATACGTACAATGATTCCCGAGATACAAAGTTATAAACAATTGGAATGTTTAAATATCAATATCTTTTAAACTATTCATGGTGCGGAAAAAATGATTAGACGTAAAATGTCCGGTATCTTATGGCGAACACATTTCATTTGAAACTTTTTCCTCTATGGCTAATGGTTTTCGAGATAAAATGTTATAAACAATTTAAATGTTTAAATAACGATATCTTTTAAACTATTCGTGGTACGGAAAAAATTGTGAAACATAAAATGTGTAGAATCATATGGCGCCCATATGTTAATAAAACCTTTTTCCTCTCCGACCAATCGTTTTCGAGATAAAATGTTATAAACAATTGAAATGTTTATATGCCAATATCTTTTAAACTATTGATACTACGGAAGAAATTGTAAGACACTAAATGTGTAGAATCGTATGGTGCACATATGTTAATAAAAACTTTTTCCTCTCCGACCAATGGTTTTCGAGATAAAATGTTATAAACAATTGAAATGTTTATATGCCAATATCTTTTAAACTATTGATAGTACGGAAAAAATTGTAAAACATAAAATGTGTAGAATCATATGGCGCACATATGTTAATGAAAACTTTTTCCTCTCCGACCAATGGTTTTCGAGATAAAATGTTATAAACAATTGGAATGTTTATATGCCAATATCTTTTAAACTATTCATACTACGGAAAAAATTGTAAGACATAAAATGTGTAGAATCATATGGCGCACATATGTTAATGAAAACTTTTTCCTCTCCGACCAATGGTTTTCGAGATAAAATGTTATAAACAATTGAAATGTTTATATGACAATATCTTGTAAACTATTGATAGTACGGAAAAAATTGTAAAACATAAAATGTGTAGATTCATATGGCGCACATATGTTAATGAAAACTTTTTCCTCTCCGACCAATGGTTTTCGAGATAAAATGTTCTAAACAATTGAAATGTTTATATGCCAATATCTTGTAAACTATTGATACTACGGAAAAAATTGTAAAACACTAAATGTGTAGAATCATATGGCGCACATATGTTAATAAAAACTTTTTCCTCTCCGACCAATAGTTTTCGAGATAAAATGTTATAAACAATTGAAATGTTTATATGCCAATATCTTTTAAACTATTAATACTACGGAAAAAATTGTAAGACATGAAATGTCTACCCGCAAAAAAAAAACTAAAACACCACCGGAAAACCATTTAAAAATAAAAAATGGTGAAAAATGATGAAAAAATTGAGAATAATTATACAAATTTTATTCAATAGCTAATAATAAATAATAATTAAATGAATGTGTACTTACCAAGGTTGAATTTTCCCACTGATGGTTACAAACATTTGAAAAACACAAACACTATTTAAAAACTGTTATTATTAATTAAATTTAATAATCACAATAAATATTGAAAAAAGGAATCGGACACTAATTAAAAATAAAACTGTTTGATAAATAACGCCGTTATTCAATCGACAACGTGCACTGACGTTTTTCCGCAGAGACACCTTATCGATACCTGCGAAAATAATTTTTTAAAATTTTCCGTAAGGGCACTAGACATCCTGGAACCATACCCTGTGACGTCATTCGCACCTTAGCAGAAGAAGGACCGGGGGAGGGGTGGGGGGCGCCTGCACCAAAATTGTGTATTTGAGCATTGCGCTAAGAAGATGGGGGGGGGGGGCGACAAAAATTTTCCACCAGCATAGTGTGACGTCAATCACAGCTTGGTAGAACGGGGGGGGGGGGGGGTAAAGGGAAAGCGGACCCCCCAAATTGTGCGCTTCACCGAGGCGCCAAGAAGAGACGAAGGGAGGGTGGGGGGGGGGGGGATTTTCCACAGCGCTGTGACGTCAATCACACCGCCGCTGATGGACGAGGGAAGGGGGGGGGGGGATGGGAAAGCGGGCCCAACCAGAGATGGGACCCAAGATAAGGGAGTCGGCAGGTCTACACTTGTCCAAAGTGTTTTCCTTTGTTTACCTTTGGGGGGGGGGGGGGAGCGCATTCCATTCTCGCTGAAACCGCTCCCTTACTACTTATGGGAATCCGTCATTCCATTGAAGAGTCGAGACGCGACCTACCTCACTCTCCTCTCCTGACTCTGGTATTCCGAGCACGAACCCCACAGACTCCTCAGCTATTTCACCTTGCAACTTCATTGAAAGCCTAGGGATAAATCAGAAGGTCAGGGATTATCACGCTGATCCTCTTGAACAATTGATTGAGACCTTGGGTGTTCAGGTCCACCAATTGTCATTCATAGAGAGTGTTTGTGGGTCCAAAAATCAATTTCAGAGACTAATAATTCGTTTTTTCGGGATTCCAAATTTCAGAAAAATTGAAACGTACCAAACATGTTTGGAAGATTAGAAAATTTTTGGACAAGTCGAAGTGGCCATTTTCTAACCCTCCGAAATTTCCAAAACTCAAACATTTTGAAGTTTTGAAGCATCCTCAAGATGCCAAGGTTTTCAACAGCTTCGCTGATTTTGAAACTTCCAATTTGAAACTGAAAAAAAATCAGAAAATGTTAAAAATTAACATCCTATTATAATTTTTCAAGAATCAAAAGTTCATAAGTTTTTAAAATTTTGGGATTTTCAAAAATTTTGAAAAATTGCAAAAATTTCGGAAATTCCAAAGATTTAAAAACTTCCTTCCAATTCCAAAAAATTTTCAAAAATTTCCAAAAAATTTTCAAAAATTTCCAAAACTTCAAAAATTTCAGAAATTTCAAAAATTTCAAAAATTTCAAAAATTTCGAAAATTTCAAAAATTTCAAAAATCTCAAAAAAAAAATCTTTACACTGGCAAACTTAAAACATTGATTCGGCATGCATTGTTTCGAAAATTCCTTCGAAATATACCGCTAAATGGATGGAGGTATACGACGTTTAATCGAATATTTCAGTTTCATAAGAGCCCCTGAATTTTTTATTATTGTCTGAAAAGCGTGAAGTAGTTTTATTGGCGTTTTTTTATCCAGCTAGATTCCGTTTTTTCCCAACCTGATTGTATACTTGCTGTAGGCCGGGGCAGGCGGAGGGGGAGAGCAGGGCGAACTCATTGGAATTCTGGATGGATTTCGGTGGGGTGAAAAACTCAATTGGAATAGGAAAATTCTTTGTTGTCTTAATTAAATGCATTCCAGTAATTTGTAAATGTTTTGTATTCCAATCACCAAGAGACCCGAGGTGGATAAAAAATATTTCAAATTTCATGTAACGATGGGAATACCAATGTTCAACATATTGTTCAAATGGGAACAATATTCTGTTGACGAAAAAATTTTACTCTCAGGCCTGAGGAATGCTCTCATTATCACTCAGCTTTACTGAGGCAATTAATCAAAAAGTCTAATTCAAAGTTATTCCCATCTCGCTCGAAATTTTAATCAACGCCCTGGCATAAAGTAAGAATAATCTCTCATTCATGAAGAATTCCAAATTACTCAAGAAATTCTTGAGTGACACATTGGCTTTTCGAATTTTCATATTGTTTCCAGGAATAATTAATTTAATTACTCACAATTCACTTGGTGACAGTTATTGAAAAATGCATATTAGTGGTTTATTGGCGTCATGATATTTAGAGTAGGAGAAAACTTAGGTGTTTTACTGGCGTGGGATGATAAACGCGTATTTAATGAAGTTTGGCTCGACGGAAACTGATCCACAAAGACTTCCAAACTCTAATAATATTCTGGAGATAATTAAAGTTTGAGGAGATGCTGTTAACAGTATTGCACATCAATAGAAAGAAAAATACAAATTCTAGAGCGCTCTTGTTTTTTATATTGCGATAATCGTGATAATTTTCAGTCAATTTTTCGAACTCTGTCCCACATATCTATATATACTTGGACAATGCCAAAATATATGACTTTTCGATGATTTCACTAACCTCCCATAGGGATGTGTAAGCCCATGGTTGCAAGTAGGCGCATCCGCAGAGGAATCGCACATCTGGATTGGTCGAAGCCGAAGCGACTAGCGCCATCAATCGAACGATGTCATAAAAACGGAACTCAAAGTGTAACCATAAACTCAGATTGCGAGTGAATCTAGCAAGCAAAAAGTGAATATACCAAACGTAAAGTGAATTTGGTAAACTGAAGAGATCTTCTGACGAAGCAAATATTATATACTATTTTGTGGTATAAAACCAAAAGGACCAAAAAGCGCGATCGAACTAGAAAAGCGAGGTCATAATCGCAGCCTCCGCAGCTTTCCGATCTGGAGAAGTTACTGCAATGCCCCCAAAGACAAACCGAAATGTGCCGAGTGTCATCCTCAAATTTCGGGAGAGCTCATTATTTTTCGATTTGCTACATAACAAAAAATCAATCTTTACAACGGTTTGGACAGAGTCCGTCAGATTTCTGATAGGCGAACTTGAATTCATGTTGAGAGCATTCTAGATTTTTGAACACGTGATTTCGTCCCATGCTTTCGTAAGAAGGTGCCACAATTTTCGAGGGAATTTTCTCTCCATGCAGTTGCATGGAGCGGGTGGTCGTTTCCATACTATTGCCCACACAGCAAGCCTTCGCCGAGGGTGCTGTGGGTGAATACGAATAGAGAAAGAGCAAGACAAAGAAGCCATTAGTATATATATCCAACCCGCTACGCAATGACAATACCATACATTACAATAACTTCCCCAAATTACTAAATTAGTCTTCACAGTAATCCTATTCAGAGTTCATGGAATTTTTTTAAAAAGTACAACTTGCCCGAGAGTTGGCAGACTATTCTGAAGAGAACTATAACGAGTATAAAATGTCCAGAATTATACACGACGAAAATTCAGATACAATTCTCTAGTGCTGTCAAGAAACTGAAACCCAAGATTTCTCTGCAGCATATATAAGAGAAAGAGTAGACAAGCTGGAAGAGAAAAGCAACTTGTTTTACTTTTCCATCCAAACGTGAAACCTTCGTGGGCCAAAAATCCGCTATTTTCCAAATCCGTGGCGTAGCGGAAAATTAATCGTCCCTTTACCCTACCCCGCCCCCTATTTTTTATGAAAAAAAAAACCCGAGAGCTAAAGTCTACGGGAATTTTCCCAGGGGTCGGTGTACACTTCTGCAAGTCACCTAGCGTGCAGCCTGGTTCACTTCATTTTTCCACCTTTTTTACCTTCCACCCTCCACCCCCTGCGTTCCCTTCCACCCCTTTGTCCTCTCCCGTTACTACTGTTTCTTCATCTCCCAGATGCTGAAAATGAAAGAAAAAAAAGCATAATTGAATTAATGAAAAAGGAGATATCTGTAGAAAATTATTCCCCTCGAGAAATGAGTCACCCTATAACAGTTAATAGAAGATAAACAAAAATGGTGTGATAGCGGTATAAAGATGGTCAGATAATGTCGATATACCACCAGAAACATGAGAAACACGATTGACAGTTTATATCAATTATTTGACGACAACGACTCCAACTTCCGGGAAGAAAGAGGTAGACAATAAAATGAATGGCAATAAAAACGAAAGCAGCTCACGAGATAAAGTGAGATCGGTGCTCTTGAGATAAATTCAAGGATAAAAAAAAATGCGACGAGTGGGAGGATAAAATACCTCGTGATACCTCACGCAGAAATGTAAACCCTCGTGCAAATATAACTTCCCCCCCCCCTCCCCCACCATGTCACCGTAGCCACATTTTTTTCCATGCCGTTTTCCAATTCCCCTTCCCCTTCCCCTCCGCCCCCTCCCCTTCGCGGCGCAGAATTCCTGAGATCGTGCAAGGTGGCAATAAATCGATTTCCGGTTACCTCATCTCAGCGAAGGGTAGAAGAAGATAAAACCCTTCTCTCAGCAATTTTTTTTACTATCCTATAGCGACGTCTCTTAAAAAAAAAAAGAAAAAAAAATCTTTCGCTCAATTCCCTACATCCCCGGTCGTTGATGTTTTTACGGTAGCGAAAAGTTGGCACGAAACATGAATGTTGAATACTCATGGAGTATTTAACGAACAAGATGAACCGTGAACACTCTCGTATAACCATAAGTCCTTGATGCTGGTAAACACCGAGAGTAATAAACTTTAATTTTATAATTCTCACAATGGAAAAGCGTTAACGCCCTTAACAAACTTCCATGGAGTGGATTTAATGCTGAATGACATTTAACCGCTACTTCATTAAAATGTCGAATGAGTAATGGCTGAAATTACTTTGCACAAATCAAATGCACTGTTTCCCCAACGTCCCATGTTTGATTCAAATGGAGATATAGAGCGGACTGTTCCTCGTCAAGTTTCCGTGAGATTCGCCTCGCGTTTGAAACTAATAAACCACATTTGGTGAAATGGAAACGGTAGGGAGGCGGGAGGGGGGGGGGGGAATTTCCAATATCATCGGAAAATGTGTTCTTGTTGGTGGCGGTCATAAATATTGGGTAAGAAGTGGGTGAAGGGTAATCTGCGGAGAGGCCAACTGTGGGAGGTGCTTCAGACGTGCTGATAAAAATGATAAAGAAGAGTAACGTGGAGTGGCTGTGTAAGATGCAATTATCATCGAATTCCCATCAATGCCTATACCAAGATAAATTGAGGTTGTAATAGCTGCTGGAAATGGCCTGCTATCTATTACTAAAGTGAATGAACAATCAATTTGTGAATGGCAATCGAGCACTTAGGTGATTCCTCGATGGATATTTCATTTTTGAGAAAGACAAACTAGTGCATTTAATTTTTTTTGCAACACGTACCTGAAAAAGTACCCTTTTCGGCATCGTTTTCTGTGCGTAAAGTGGCACTTTTTGGCATTCTTGGAAGAGTGTGCGTAAAAAGTGTGCGTAAAGTAAAAAGTGTGCGTAAAGTAAAAAGTGTGCGTAAAGTGAAAAACTGTGCGTAAAAAATGACTTTACGCACTGTTCATACTTTACGCACGATTTCGGGAAATTGCTCATTAAACCCAGCACTACTGCTGAAAAAATCTCAATCGTCGGCAAAACAGAGCTCTCTGGAAATCCACGTGAGGATGAGCTATTTGCACCGTGCTGTGAATCACAAGCTGCACGCGGTATTTTGTCAGTGGGGCATTACAATCTGCCGAGTGTAGACATTCGTTTATTAGAAATGTTATTTAAGTATCGTTTTCATATTCATTTTTTTTGAATAAAGTTTTTTTTCTTTTTTGAATGGGGGGGCTCCGCCCCCCCCCCCCCCCAACCCCCTTTTAAGGGGGCTCCGCCCCTGGACTTCGTTGAGCCTTTCCCATTGATTTTCCGCAATACAAATTTTGAAACCAGAAAACTCTGCCGAAAAGGGTATTTTTCAGGGACTATTGCAAAAAATAGTATGTGCAACACGTGCGTGTAGCACCTTTTTCGCACTCGTGTGATTGTCAAACACTCGGTGGCCGGCTTCGCCGGCTACTCGTGCTTGAAATCACGACTCGTGCCAAAAAGTGCTACTTTACGCACTAGCTGCACAATGTACTATTTCCACACTTTGATCCGAGTTCAGATATACTGCGACTCTTTTGGGCGGTGCCAATGGATGTCAGCTTTTTCCCAACCTGTGCAATATTCACACAGTTTGAACCGATGAACACAATGCTCAATGGACATTATATTCCTTGCGTTATCTAGTAATTGAAGGAATCACCGACGGTAATGGCCTCGTGGTTAGAGCATTGGCCTTTGACACACGAAGTCCAAGAATCGCATGCCTGTACAGGGAGTTTCCTCTCGGTATAGTAGCGTGCACTTGTCTGGGTTCTAGTTCATACGCATCCATCATCGAACGGACGTTACGTAACGAAAACGGCTGCATGAATGACGGTTTTCAGGTTTCAACCTGTGACTAGCATTTTAAGTAGGCTTCCGTGACCTCTAACAAATTCTAAGTGCATGTGTGTGTGTGGGTGGATGGGTGCTTGGTGGTGTGTATGTAGGTGGATGTGTGGGTTGTGTGTGTGTGTGTGGATGGGTGGGTGGGTGGTTATGTGTGTGTGTAGGTTGGCGGTTGTGTGGGTGAATGGGTGGCTGTGTGAGTGAGTGGGTAGATGGGTAGGTGCGTGGCTAGTTAGGTGGGTTGGTGGGTGGGTGGGTCGGTGAGTGAGTGGGTGAGTGAGTGGGTGGGTGGGTGCATGGGTGGGTGAGTGGGTGGGTAGATGGGTGAGTGGGTGAGGGGGTAGGTGGGTAGGTGGGTGGGTGTATGTGTGTGTGTGTGCGGCATCAAATTTGGATCTTGGATTTCTCCGGAATGGATGACACTATCGAGGTCATCGCAGTTTTCATAACGTTATCTTGCGGTTAGAGATAGCGGAAGAATTGTGAACCTCGTAATTGTTCCTCATGCAAAAAGACATATTTCATGCCAAATGAGTTTTCATCTAATTTGAATAATTAAGTAGGTGTGGTGGGTTCAACTCTCGAGCGGTCGCACTGCTGTTGGAGTCTCTCGACGTCACACTCAACATGCGGCCACTCAAGGGTTAATAATGATCTACGTAATAGGTGGCTCGGTTCGCGCTCGCGTGTGTATATGTGTTTGTGTGTATAAATTCAGAAATAAAAAGTTTTTATTGTAATCCTTGTGGACTACACCGATTTGCCCCTGTAATTGTGTGTCTGTGTTCCCGCCGTTTCAGCAGGAACTATAGTTGAAATGAAGCTGTTCCAGAAATGGCGAGATGATCTAATCGCCACTTGCTAGATACATCCCGCCATTCTCGATGTAATGTGGGTTCAAATGACGTCCCAGAGACGGGAATAAAGGAGAATGGGTGAGTGTGTGGGTGGGAAGGTCGATGGATGGGTGGGGATGAATGTCACGAGTGGAGGGATTCAACTCATCCAATAGCGACAACTAACCACCTGGTGATGGCCTGAGGTAGTCATTCAATAACTCAACCCCATGGTAAACGATCTGTTAAAAATGGATATAGTGTCAAGGTAAAAAAAAAGAGGTAAAAACCATCAATTCTGCACGGGCGAAAGGTTAAATGTAATGGTTTTTGCAGCGAGTAAGTGCTTTGAACGCACATCCCTCTGTTTTAGTAAAAGTAAATGCCATTTTTTGTGAATTACAAATGAAAAAAAAAATAAACTCACAAACACTTGTAATATCTCAGTAATGGAATCATTTTCATTTCACCACTTCATTCCCTCATATTTTCACATATTGCGAATGTATTTCAATTACAAGTGATGAAACAAAATTGTTTACTTTAACTGTCCCATCGAATGTCATCACACGAAGTGGAATAATCGGATTCGTTTGATTTTCCGCGGTGTCCTTCACAGCAAATTGACAATTTTCCGTTCAAATTACTGGTCCAATGATTTTCGAGTCCCTGGGGATACTTCACGAAATGAATGAAGGGAATTTCGTTCACTAGGTGTCCATATTCGTTCCTGAAAATTACTTGTACCTCTCATCACCATGAAACGCCCCATTGTTATCCAATATCAGAGTGTCCAGGAGCACCGGCTGCTATATAACTCCTACTCATGCGCATGCATTCATCGTTGACTGAAGAGTGAACACCTGATGACTAAAATAGAACGGAGTAGAGGAGAACAGAAAAAACAAACAAGTGAACTGTGTGTGTGTGACCCATGAGAGCCACACCATCTCCATTTCGCATTTTCCCCCAGCATCAAAATGTCTCCCAAATTTCTCCAAAAACTAGTATATATCATCAACAAGTGATTGTGATAAGTCCTACGGCATTGGTTCACAAGCCTACTTATTCTTGCAGAAAAAAAATACAATTAAAAAATGTTTTTTTTTTCAATTCCCTCGATTTCTAAAATTGGAACTTTCCATTTTTACAAATACAATAATTACCTGTGAAAACAAACTGGTACTTCGTTTGGAAACTGGTATCTCCCAGAGTACTTCGAAACGAGCCATTCAACACCGATTGCCGTACTGAAATTAATGTTTTTAAAATCCATGTAGTAATTTTAATGACATGACCGTTTTGCCACTCCATGGTATTTATTAATTTTATATTCATACGAAGGCAATTATTAGAGGTGAATTAATCATTAAAATCTCACATCACCGATACGTGCCGCATACCTACTCAATACATTTATCATAATTAACTGTAATCATCATTTAATCAGCGGAAAGCAATACCACTTTATAGTGATGGTGTAAGCGAACTCAAATGTAAATATCCCCCTCAATATTCCTCACTCGTGCAAGTAGGCATCTCACCTCATCTCAAGATAACAAACTCGACGAGAACCCTTATCATTTGCCATCATCTCAACACTTCAAACGCCCATGAAAACCCTCGAGAAACATGAAATAGAGCATAAGACATCTCCCATAACTCAACTATCTCTTACAACTGACAGCACTCAGGCAGCAATTCAGCACACACACATAATCCGACTGCCTTTAGCTTCTCAGGTAAGTCGATAGGGGATCCCTAAGTATGGAATGGTGAGCATAGCCTTTCAACCATCCTCGAGAGTAATGCACCGAGTAACGCTATCGCCCTCAATTTTCCCATCCCTTCTCTAACAACCCTTTCCTCACCGAGTTGTATATCATCGATGGAGCATTTCTATGTTGCACGCGCGTCACCCATGCCCAGCGGCTCCAGCGGATATCGAGACCCTTGGACACACGGAAAATAATATCCCATTTGGATACATTACAAAGTGGGTTAATGGCGGCGTATGAAGTATCGTCAATTCGGGGATAACCTGTTCTCCATTTGGGGATATCATATGCCTAATTTGGAGATAATATATCCCGAATTTGGGATACATTTCCGTAATTCGGGGGTAAAAATATCCGAGAAGTATGTTGATGTCGCCTCGAGGATACATACACATAGAGATATTGATATCCCGTCGGGATTTTTTTTGCCCTGGCTTCGGGGATATTGTATCGCTGTATCAGGACTTTTGTGCTGAAGATATTTCATCGTCCAATCTGACATATTTCATCCTAGCATCATTTAACATGTCCAGTTTCGTTGAATTGTTCAGATCCTACAGAGCTGTTGCCCATCGCGCTTTTATGACACATGCTAGGAATTGAGAAAAAACAATGGAGCGAACAGTCCAATTGCACAAATATATCAGAGGAATAGTACTATTGGACAAGAAGTCACTAGACCAAACAGTTTTCGACCAAGTACCAGATCCGCAGATAACGGACTTTCAGATGTATCCGCCCCCCCCCCTTTCCGCTCGATGGACAGTATCCATGCCTGTTGACTGCTTAGCATAGTGAGCTTACGGAGCGTTTCAAAATGTTAACAGTCCGACTATTAATACTGCGGCAAATGCTGGACCATTCGTACCACCCATCCACCTCTCCCCCTCCCCTCCCTTGTCCTCCAAATGGAAAGGCTTATGGAAGGCAATTCACGGTATCACTCCCTAGCCACGTTTAAAGTGGAACACTACCTGTCCCCTGTGCAATCGTAACCATCCTCGTCCAATTAACCTCGAGGAATGACGGGCCTAGTTTCTCGCGTTCGACTGCAACTTTTTCGTTCTACTGAATTCACTCGCTCATATATCAGCCACTCATCTGACGTCAGGTCCAGGCGTTTTCCGGAGTGTTCTTTTCAGGAGTATCAGTGAAATTGGTATAATAATTTTGAGATAGAATCGGTAATCAGAATGGACCAGAAAATTTAACCAATTTAGTATTTTCCTCCAGTATTATTGGTCTCTGCAAAACACGTTCAATTTTGTTGGATTTCCAGCTTTTTGAAATTCGTCAATTTTAGTGAAGTTTCGAGATTTAAAACATTTGTTCAATCGTAAAAAATATGAACAATTTTCAGTCAAAATTATTTATAAAAACTTCATTGATTTACATGAATTTATTTATGTATTCATTTATTGATCTGTAATCGTGATTTTATTCAATGCGATTTTTTTTTAATCGCGTGACGCCGGTGGCTTGGTCAGTTATTGCACGCACACAATGAAAACAGAGAACGGTTCGCCTGTTTTTGAATCATGTCAAGTGGATCCAGAGGAGGAACGAAAAACGGTTTCGACCGAAAATGAAACTGCGAAAGATGCTATTAGCTTCTTTTCACGGTAGTTAACCGGTAGTTAATGAACAAAACGGAGGGCTCGTATAATTCCCATAAATACATATCATCTTCCACTCGACTTATATATGTTGAAGTTCGCATTACGGCCCTACTGGGGGCACCAACGCATCCTGGTCTTTAGTTCAGTCTAATCTCAACCGTGGATCTTGCTCCGTCAGGTCAATTTGGTCAATCAGGTCAATAGTAAATCAATTATTTTTTTGCTCCAGAGCGGAGTAAATCGTGTATCAAATATACTGAATCTAATGCTTTCATGTGGAAGTAACAAAGATTGAACAGCGATGTCTGGACCATTGCGTTCAATTCTCGATTGGTCAGCCCATGAGCGTTATATATAGCACTATAACGAGCGTAAATAAAATTTCCAAATCAGAAATTTCAAGTTTATGCGAGGTCAAGCTGAAAAAAATCTTCGAAAGTTACTATATATACTAGGGGCCACTCTTCGATTGGTGAGCGCCATATTTAACTTTCGGGTTAAGGTTTCCGATTTGTCGGGAATTTAACTCCAGCCAATCAAAACTCGTCATTTTAACTTTCACCAACAATTAACTGTTAGCTAGGCGGAAAACTGGCCCTAGGTACACAAATGAGTTTCCGCTGTAAAATAAAAAATACTTTGGTCACCATTAGTACTTGGTAAAGTGTCTTTCCGGTGCCAATTTTAGGCCGTCAAATAGGCCTTAACTCACTCCATTTCAAATAGGGATTAACTCACTCCATCTATCATCAACTTGTGATAATTTTTTGAACAATCTAGAATTATATATATCATATCTTAGAAATTCAAATTTTTGTCTCGGTATGTACAACTAGTGAGTACTTCACTCATTGAAACTTTTCGGAAACAAAATTATTCAGAATATATTCAATGAATCAAATTGTTTATGAGAGCTGAGAAAATTTTCCGTGTTCGGAATGTAAATGCTTATTGACCGTTGTTGCCGAAAGCATGTTAAACACGCCCGACCAGAGCAAAGCGAATTGGGCAATGGTCTACCGTAAATAAGCCAGCGGCGAAGCGCTCATGAACTAGCCAAAGTCATGAGACCGCATAGGGTGATCAACTAACGACCAATCACCTGCAAAGCTGACCTTTAAATGGCTAAAAATCCGGATAAAAATACAACGCATGCACCACAGCTTGAATGACCTTGAAACAAGTGACCTGGTAGAAGATGATTTTTCAAAATGAGTTTTTCCTCCCAATCTCAGAGAATATTTTTATCAGTGTGAACTTTATGGTCCTCCGCAATATCTCATAGGTCAAACTATGTTAAATTGGTTGGTGCATCAATGGCTTAAACAAACCACCTCTGGCGCGAAAACGTTAATCCTCGCCAGCATTGATCGTAATCCACGACTGGTAACGGTCTGAACTAATTCAGAGTACCCCAAAATCTCAAGTAGCGGCGCGGTTGAGATTGGAGTTACACGAATGAATTATCGGTGCGTATTTTCGAACTTTAGATTTAATTGGTTTTGGCGAAAATCTGATTAATATGATGAATAACTTTTTTTTCTGCCTGATGTCCTCTAAAAAATGTCTAAGGATAGATTCTTAAAAAAACGCTCAATTGCAAAATATTTGATTTTGCGGAGAACTTTCGGTGAACCCGATAACGCTGTCCATGGATTTCCCGTAGCTCTGATGAGCGTCGCACACTCGGCCTGCTAATTTTTTTGTCTTTTGTAGCTTCCGATGGCGTGTACATCCCTTGTAGGAGTGTAAAGGACTGTAAACATGATAAGTAAATAAATGAATGAATAAATAAATAAGTGAAGAAATGAACAAATTAACAAATTAATAGATAAATAACCAAATAAATGATTAAATAAGAAAAAAAGTAATAAAAAACCCCTTCACAATTCTGGAAGGATTTCGAAAGTGGAATATGATATAATGATCATACGACAGCCTGCGAAATGCACTCGAGTTGAATCAATGAGCAGTTGGCGTATGACGCAGTCCACACTTCCCAGGAGACAAATTGAAATTCCAAATCCATCTCTTCGAGCAGTGTACGATCCACTGCGGCAACTTCCATTTGTCCGTAGGGCCATACTCCAACATTTTCACCCCCACCCATCCACCGCTCAATTCCCTCACTCTCAGTCATTTCAATTCAAATACAGGAAGAGGTGCATGAAAACTAACGTCTTGGGGACTATAACTATACATCATCTCGCTGAGAGTACAGATACTCTCACTTGAATATGGTGATAAGGAACAGGAGATTATTTCACGGTTCGTGTCAGGCAATTCACCCCCAAAATTCTTATTCTTCCTCAGCAATTCATGATCAAAATCAGGGGGAATAACTTCAACAAATTTATATACACTCGAGGCACTCTCGATTCTCAAGCTCCAATGAACTCTATTTTCCCCGTTCTAACCCCTCCCCCGCCCCACCCCCCCTAAATCACCTCAATTTTTTTCCACCCTTCGTACCATTTGCACCCCCTCCCCCATTTTCTATCTATCTTACGCTTGGATTGTGCCATTCGATACCAGAAACAATCCGTGTCCGGAACCTGACTCCATTTGCCTCGGCCCCGTCCTATCTCGTGCTCAACCAGGACATCATTGACCCAAAAAAAGGTTGGAAAAAAAAAATAATAAACAACCAGTGCATAGGCCATATCGGGCTGTAAAGAACCGCAGCACCACGGGGCTTTTTCAAGTTAACAGGGGGACGAATCAGACAAGGCTGTTGGACAAACGACCGCATGATTTATCTCAACAATGTCGTTCGCCCGCTGCTCCACAGCGCAACAATTCCATCACGCTGGCTGATGGAGCCCGTGGATGCTGAATGCCATGGGACAAAACCACTCCCACCCACTCCACTGCCACCTTCCCCTCGCCACCCAAGTACAAACACAAACGTCAGTACGGAGTCATCTAGCCACCGTATACACCAATTGCGAGGAACACAGTAGTTTTGTGCGCCAGTTGGTACAGCGATGCTACTCGTAAACCAAAATCGAATGCGGGCCCAATGTCGAATGTTTGTGAAGCCCAGACTGTTGTGTATATGCAACATGAAACTCGTATTTTAAGCGCGACATCGATCCAGTATTACTATTCCTATGTGTCGCTGTATCGTGTACCTGCCTTTGCCCTACCGCGTGTATGATTGCAAGTTCGGTGGGTGGGAGTGGGGAGTAGTAGGTGGGAAGGTGAGAGGGTGAGTAGGGGGGTGAATATTAAATCCGGCGAGACTAGATTCACCCGGAAAATGAGCCTCTGCTAGTTTGCGCAGGGTTGCATGAGTTGTTTTTCTTCAAAACAGCTTCTATGTCATGTATTTTAGGCTGTAGTTTGGATTCCAAATTATGGATGACTAATTTTGTGACATTTGTGAGGGATAATGGAATAATCAAAATTAATGGAACGTCATTGCACTGTTTGGCGGATAATTACTGGAGAATATTCTATGCTAATGAGCATTATCGAGTGGTTTGTTTTTGGGGGTGTCTGAGGAGAGCGGTGACCCCATAAATTGATGCTTATTTGACGAGAATTATTGGTGAAAAAATGAGAATTATAATGCACGGACAGCAGTGGTGGAGTTGTTAGAGTAAGAACACCTTCGGCATTGAGGGAAGCCAGTGCAAGTCTCACGAGTAGCTAAATTGGTGTTTTTTTCCTGACGCTAATTCACTAGTATGGTCGCGCTAGCGAACGAGCGTCTCGTCAAAGAGATCAGTGCACAATTCTAGGTTTTCCATGGTTTCTCTCAAATTCCAAGCAGACAGGGTATGCTTGGGGCAAATGCTGTATAGTTGGGGAAGAAGTCCGCCAACGGCGTATGCGATGGGAATGGATAATGAAAAGCCGAAAGGGTATACGAATACATTCGCAACTAATATGTTGGGTGTACAAATAAGTTTCCGCAGTTTTCTATGGAAAAACAAAGATTTATTGTGACAGAACGGTACATCACATTGTATCCAGAGTATTGTCCGTTGTCAGGCACAGATTAGGCCGTTTAACTCTGACGATTTCTCCATAACCTTCTGGTGGCGCCATCTTTTGCCAAACCGGAGACAACTTATTTGTCCACCGGATGAGCTAAAGAAAGCACTAATGAATGAATGTTGTGACATGCGCATTTTGTGGCATCGATGAAGTTTCTAGAATTCTCACCTTTTTGATAGAAATTGTTGTAAGAACCTGCAAAATCGAAAGTGAAATTTTCCCTGAGTTCTCTTTTTTCATGACATTCTGTTACGTTTGAAAATCGGTTTTATGTTGGATGATTTGTTTCATTTGTAGCAGAATTCATATCATATCAAAATCTATCATATCAGAATTAGAAAAAAAAATTCTTAGGAATCAGATTCACTACATAAAAGACTTTGAAATACTTTTCCGTAGAACCATTCGTTCGGTAATTAGACACAAGGGGCGATTTTATGTTATTTTTGCAACATATCTCGAGAACGCGTTGGTTAAGAGACCAATGACATTTAAGATTTTTTGTTGCAAATCAAAATCTGATTATTTCAAGGAAACATGTTTTTAAGGAAACATTGCAAATCATATTTTCAACTTCTTGACGGTTACCTCATAAATGCATATACATGAATAACACACATACACTTGGGAGATTACACACATAGCGAAGTTATTGTTACGACGTGTCGAGGATCACACCCACATCACGTTTATTTGTGGTGTAATTCTCTCCCTGTATGATGCGTTATGTATATGCATTTCACCACTTCCTAGCATTTGTGGGCAGTGAAATTTCTATACTGAGGAAAAAAAGTCTTGTTCGTATAAAATGGTCCTGGTGGATTTTCCACGTTCTTCTTCAGATTTAACAGGTCATCAGAAAGTATAAAAAGAACCCAAAATATCGCATTTTATATTTTTCCGCCCTTTCTCTGAAATTTTCCCGTCCAACAAAAAAAGGATAAATGCAAAAATATATGAGTTCCTTTATATCAAAATGTATTCTACAGACAATTTTTTTCTCAGTGTCGTAACATGCAAATCGCTTATAATGTATACGAAAAAAGGCTCAAATATATCGAGGTCACACGAGGGATAAAAGAACCTTGCGAATTGCTCGCATGGTTCGTGTATGAATTTTCTACACCAGGAGAACGCCACCCTAATGTAATGATGACGGACAAAATTATCAACTTCCCGATCTAGGAAAATTTTCACATTCCTCGACATTTGACATTACTCTGATCTGTGTCTTCGAAAGGTTATGTATCTGTATGTGTGTGTTTTTTTCCTCCGTCTCGCTATCTTAAAGGCTCTATTGGTATATGGATGTGAGTGAATAAATAATTGAGGCGAGGAATAGAATAGTTTCGTTATTCGCACGAGGCAGGAACAACTTAACTCGACAACCACTGACCCAGAACTAAAACTATGCCCAAGTGAAAAACCCTCACAGGCTACTAAAGAATAACAAAGGTTTTATTGCAGTAGAGGACATAGTCTTTCTCCGAATTTCAACATCTGGTTTATTTTAAGGAATTCTCAAATTCTCTATAATAACTGTTTTTGGACAACAGAAACTGTTCTTCAGCATTTCTTCGAAAGGGTCAAGTCTCACCTGAACAGGCGTAATATATTATTCATTAGGTGCTGGTTAAGCATAGGGTAATTTTCGGAAACGTTTTAGTCCCATTACCCACGCCCTTCGTCTCCCTTTTTCGTCATATGATAATGGAATGAGAGCGTATTTGAAGATTGTGTGATGTTTCCTTACCACCTAACGTGTATGTCTGTTTTTCCTTCCTTGTGCTCCCCACGGTAGGTGCTCTGAAGTATGTACTATGTTATTTATTCTATTGTTATGAATCTTATTTTAGAATTATTTCTTTCAAATATCCGAGAGACACGGTACCTTCAAAATAGCTCACTTATGGCAAAAACACTCGTCTCCTTATTTTTCAGACCTTTATCTTATATTGAAGAGTAGGAATATGGCAAGTTGAAGAAATGAATCATGAACATATAAATTACTGAGACAATAAGAAAATTTAATGGGCGTTTTACCAATTACGGCCATTTCAAATCTCAGTTTCCTTTTGATGTATAAATTCAATTTTAAATAAGATTACAGATGATATAAATTTGTCGCTTACCTCACACTCACACTTCATACCACACCTTACTATTCATTCCGGCGCTTTATACCAAAAGATCTTGTCAAATAAACAAAAAATGAGTACACATAATTCTAAACAGAAAGGCAAATTATGATACGTATCAAGATCAATAAAATTCAATTATTGCAAATTAATGTCAATGCTCTGGTATAAATGACTAAGGACTGCTGAATAATACAATCTATCGCTTTCTTAGTCAACACGCGAGAGATCTACTCACTCGTGGTGTCCCGTCTGGATGCTCCAATGATCCCAGCGCCTCTTATCGTTCCTGATGTGGACTATGAGAGCGGGAAATTTAAGTCATCTTGTTACGGGTATTTGTTCGCCATTTAAGGCTTCACAGGGTAAATCCTCAGAAACCCCTAGCCGTATACGGGGACTCTGTTTGCCTCTGTGTCTGAGTGTGTCTATGGAATTAACAATGACAACGCCTTGAAAATGCTACCTGTTCAAAATTTCGAAATTCTTATGCTTGGGAAAATTTTCCTATCGTATTTTCCTTTTTTTTTAAATTTAGAAAATTTTTGACATCTACATGATTTCTGTATTTTTTTACACAAACTTTCTAATTGTTACTTGTAGAATAGTGCAAATAACTACCTAGAAGTAATAAAGATATTCAATCGGAAGGAGATTACTTTGCATAGTAAAAAAGTACGTACCCAAAAAACTATTCTAATTTTCTTTTTATTTCAAAAGTTGGGGAAGTTTTGCGACAGTGCTCATAGTTCAACATTTGCATATTGTAAATTTCAAGTTAGTTCTACCTACAACTCTGACTACACAATATCTCATTCTGTCCATATAAAAAATTCATTTTGAGATAAACGAAGTACGCGGTGAACACGTGAAAGTAACTTATTCGAAATATCCAATTCTCCTACCATAATGTATGTCACATCCGTATTTCTCTACCCATAGCAAAATAATCCTAGGAATTCTTGGAAAATTTCACGCCGAATATTCACCGAAAATATTCACAAGGTATTTGGATAATAATAAAGTCCCTTTCGTTGAATGACCTGCATTAATCATGCAGCAATGCTGTTACCTTCATCTGGAGTTGATCAAAAGATTTCACAACGAATGGTATCATCGATTAAAGTCAGTAGTTATATCAGTCGACAAATTGCTAAATCTTTCCTGGAAAATTTCGAAAAGTTTGGTCTTTTGTGATTTGTTAACTTCTCGAAGAGAAAGTTACTGTAATGGCCTCGAAAATCAAAAATAGAAATTCCATCATATGTCCACGTTTCAAGCCATTCAAGTCCCATATGCGCCATCTGGAGAGAAAATGACTCTCAACTTCTACGCAGGAACTTCTCTCTGGCTGGGGCCTAGTATTTCCCGATACACCAAAGAGTATCGATACTCTGCAGTAAATCGAATCGATGAGTTCAGTATCGATCCGCCAAAGTCTCGATCCTGTATTGAAAAACAGTACTTGGGCCGATTTAACTGGGCGTGCTTTGTACAATTTCATTTCGAAAAATTTTGTGATAAAACATCCCACTTGAGAATGTCAGTGTAAATATATACATTTACATCAGAAGAGATGATAAATTTTGAAGTGGGGGATGCCGCCGTGTAAGTAATGTAACTATCGGGAAGTCTTCTGAGCGTCCCGAAAGGGGACATATACATCGCGCGCTACTATATTCACATGAATTCATCATGAATCGTCCGTAAATAACCATGGAATCAATTCACCACAACGCTTTTTCACCCACCGAATCTCAAACAATAATCCCATTGAGTAATTAAGCCCTACATTACCCCCGACATTTTGAAGTGCTGCCACTCCCTCAGTTGTCTCACGTCTTCGTGTGAATAGCAAACTCGATGACTTGCGGCTCAAATTGATTCGCACGGTGATTCCACCCAGTGGAGAATGCAACTGAGACAAAGCATAGTTAACGGGATATAGTGAGGTTTTAGTGGGATGGAGTCGCGTATCTGGGTTAGTTGAGTTAGCGTTCGGAAGCTGTTGGCAAAGTTTTGCCTCTTTGGCATGACGAGAGGAGCCAAAGGATCGGTCCTGCTCAAGTGCCAGCCTTGGGACCAGATAAAGTTGAATGACTTCTCGAGTCAAGATCTTCACTCAAACTGATAGTTCAATTTGCCGCCTATTATGCTACTGTCTTTGGCCATTATCTCTTGCGAGGACTGCCTGGAGAACTGGTGAATAGGACACCACGATGGAGTATTCATATCGGCGGATATCAAGTTAATGATATTGTCGATTGAATTTGAATGCGCTCGTCGGTTTGTCGAGATGCGGATGGGAGTAAGACAATACTCCTTTACTCAAAATCGATGGAACTGCAATTTGGATCCGCGGGTTCGTTAAGATGTCCTTACTAATGGGCCAAAAAACCGTTTTTTAAAAATAAATTGCAACCTATGTCTAGCACCAGAATAATATAGGGATAGATTCGTAGGAACAAGAGGCGCATGATACCGATACTCTCCTCGGTTTTTTCCACCTAATTAAATATCAAGTGAGTTAAAATGTGCGACCAAAAATCAGGGCGAAATTGTTCTCGATAAAAGTGGTAGAACCTTTTTTCATTGAAACAAATGCGTGTGATGGAGTAGATCCACCATCACCATAAGACAAGTTAAATGGAGCAGGAAAAAATGGAAAATCACCGAATTGAATAGTGAAATCCGGGTGACAAGTGACAATGTAGACGTTATTGAAGGACGTCGATGGAGTGACAGGAGAACATTGGGTGTTTTGTAACGCGTCGCTTCGATCCACCCTTTTAGGAGAACTGAGTAACTAATTAATAACGAAATTAGGCTAGTCTGGGAATAGAAAGAAAGCATAGCTCGGACCAACAAGAGTGGAAATGATAAAAATTGTTTGTCTATTTAAATAAGAACTGACCATTGATATTCATCCAGCCATTTTTGTGAATCGTTAATTTTTTATCCTCGTTAGTTAACGGACAGATATCCTTGAATGAGTAGTTAAAAATCTGAAATCACTGATGTTATCTCTTGGATATGTTGCAGACAACGTGCCTAACAGAACTGCCAGATGTTGCGCCCTGCAACGGAGCTGTTCGTTTACCACCCCCCTGTGAAGAATCACCAAGTTCTGGAAGCAGTAAAGATCGCCGAGAAGGTCCCAGACGAAGGTGTCGTGTACTCGCACCAATATTCCTGCTCATTGGTGCATTGTTACTGGGTGGACTCTGTCTACCCCTTCTCCTACAATCTGCCCCGGCTACTCATCAGCAGAGGCTTGATGTTATCAGGAGAATTCTCACTGAAGTGCCTCTCATTGATGGGTCAGTATATGCTAGTTGCAAGTATGTCAGCTCTAATTGTCCTATATGCGTACACCTCATTGTGATGAAACAAGTATCTCGAAGGAATTGGTGGAGAGACTATTCCAAATAAAAATTCCATAAAATTTCAGATTTTGAAAAAAAGTAGCATATAGTCTTTTGACAAATTCATCGATGAAACACCTTGGTCAATTCAAATATACAGTTAACCGATTAATTTAATGTCTCTATATACCGGTAATGTCAATTTGCATTCCTAACCTTTATTATAGTCCATCGTCCACAATAGAAATGTCAATCGAAGTTTGGCCAATGCAAGATAAATATCAACATCATATCAAACATAATGCCAGTTTTTGGCTACCAAATCAATAATTTAACTCTAATTGATCTAGTTAAGAGTGGCGCTAGTTTCACGGTGGTTTGTTGATTTAGGCACAACGATCTGCCCTGGAACGTGAGGAAGTTTGTACACAATCAACTAGGTGAAGTGAATCTCAGCAGTGACCTGGGCAGAGTTGACCCTTGGGCGAGATCCGACTGGAGTCACACGGATATACCGAGATTGCGCGCCGGTCTCGTCGGGGCACAGGTAAGTTGATTACGATTGAATTTTCGTCTCGCTTCGTAGTTTTGACTGTTACGGGTGGAAATAGGATGTTCGTTATCTGGGATGGACGCACTACCCCAATTGGCATGTCGGCTAAACGAAACTATTTTGACGTTTCGATTGGTATCAGGATATTGACAGTTGCCTTTATGTTTTTTAATTGGTTCGATTCGTTAATTTGGCTCCTCTGTTCCTGGCAACACGTGAAATTGAAATACATGGTTTCTATTCTCTATTATTTTGTTTCATTTTCTGAGTTCTAGATTTTTAGCTGGAGTAGTTTATGGAGTGGTGAAATAGAGGGATTCACTTATCAATAAATTCCCATTTTTCTTCATAGCAATAGTAGGTATGTGCTATCAGTAAGGAATGACCTGTTCAACGAGAATCCTCAGTGGATCGATAACTCTCGGCAAATGGCCGTATAGGAAAGCATATCCCAAACGATATTTTCTGTAGGGGGGGGGGGGGGGGGGAGGGGGAGGGTGTCCACAGTCTCGACTGGTTAGATCCCTAAGATAAATTCGCTGGACACAAGTCTGGCCCTGGGATCATCGATAAGTTACGACAGTACGTACTGGGTCAACAAGTGAGCATTAACTCTTATCCAAGGTATCCTGTTCGTATTGTGCCACAAAGCATCTCTCCCCGTGATATCGACAAATTGGTAAATATATATATCTTTTCTGTGGCATGTACAGAGTCATCCAAGTGCTTTACTCCCCCACCAACCTGATAAACTATCTCCCTGGATCTGGTTTTTTTTATCACGATGAACATGATACCGTCGCATCATTTTTCCTCATACTTGGTGGTGGTTGGAGGGTAATGGCGGTGGATACGAAAATCTGATGATTGATTATACATTATCCAACCCAATGGGGCTAACCACAATTAGAGACATTCCCAATCGGATAATTCATCAACACTTGTGACAAAGGTTCATTTTGGTACACATGTTTGTCACTGATACCCAGCGTCGCTGACATGAACAAGAACATGCCAATTGGGACATGGTTGTGAGACAAGAACTACTAGGAGATGACCCAAATGCAGTACCAGAGGCGGGCTTTGTCGATTACCTCCATTCACGCCTGATTACACTCACTCAGCCTACACGGTTGAAACCGATCGGCAGCCGGAGGGATAGCTCTAGGAAAGGGGTCATTGTACACGTCTGAGACTATGTCAGGTCCTCGAAAGGCACAGTCGACAGGGCTGCGATGAATTCGTATGGCAAAGACAGAAATAATGAAGAACTTGGAAGTCTTCATGTCGAAACTATCATCGCCAACAGCATGTTGTTAGCATTGTTAATGCCAATTAAATATCGGTGTTAGCAAAAAAAGTTATAAAACATCCAATATGTATTTTTGTGTGCGGAACGACTTTCATTGAATAATTTGTTTCGTATCTTCAACCGTTCTCACGATGCAGCGATATAAACAATTCAATTTGTTAATATCTAAAAACCCGCTGGGTCGATTATGTTCACAAGCTAATGAGATCTCAGTTAGGCGAAAACCGATCGAATGAGTATAAACAAACCCAAATCGGATAATTGGTCTAAGAGAAATCGTTCGACAAAATTTTGCTCACACACGCACACACACACAGACAAACATCTCTCTCAAAATGGTCGGAAGCAGTTCTAAGGGTCATGAAACATGAAATCAGGTGAAATCTCCAATTTCGATTTTTGGATCCATTACACTAACTTCTGTCAAGGTCGGAAGTTAATTATGAGTTTTATGTGAATTTTTCCAACCTTGAAGATACATTAACAATCAGCCAAAGTTTCAACCGACTGATCAAGAAATATTGTCAATATCACGTCAAATGACATATTAAGGTCAGCGTAATTTTTACCGTCCCACTTAACATCACCAGCACACTGTTTCCGTCCAGCATCCAAATACATTATTAAGCACTACTTTAATCACAGAGGGGATGAAATAGGTTAGACTAATCTTTCATGCCCATATCTTCCCCAAAACTGCTCCAGCCAATCTCATCAAGTAGACATTCAAGATACGAAGCTTGGCCAAAAGTTGATTTTCATGCTGGTATTGCCCATAGTCCTATCGACTGTGCCCAAGTTCACAGTTGACAGAGTCGGCTCTTGGGCGAAGGGTGGCAGGTGTCGATATGCCAATCACGTATTGAGATTACAGGCTTGGGTCCTACTGAATGACGTTGCTTTATCGAGAAAGGATCCGGTTGGTTAGTTGGATGAAAGCAACGAGGAGTTGGCCAGGATGGGTCAGGGGTACAGGAGAAGGCGAGGAGGGGGAGGGGGGGGCTGTGGAGCAAGAGGGAGTTGGACAGATTGTCAACGTTCACTGGTTGATGATATTGCTGTTGCCCATGAGGAAAGAGGGGGTTATGTAGCTAAAGCGCATCTATTCGCAGTGGTCGCTGAGGACTGATTGAACGCTGTAGCTTCATCCATAATTAGGTCATTCCGGGATGCATATACAGTATATCTATGTGGATTAACAGAGTTAGATCGGTTCAAATCAATAGTTTTGGTAACTCTATCACTATTCACTGATCCGGATAACTTATGTATTAACGATTCGATGTGAATTTTGATAGGATATCGAATTTCAACACGAAGTTCATGAACTCCAGCATCAGTATTCAAAATTTTTGGTTTATGCATGTACTCGATACGGCACTATGTGTTTTCATCATAGATATTTTATGACAGCTTCGGAATTCTGTATTATCAATGTTCTTGTGATGGTGATCCTTGCTGCTTCCTCACATACGCTAATATTTGAAGCTGAATAATATTGCTTCAATGTTGCGTTCGTCTTTGAACTTTCTGGAGTTGTAAATTTCAGAAATCTGACCTGCACAGAACAATATTTGCAATATCTGCTACACGCAGATTTAGTCTTTATGCAGCTAGTTATAATAAAAGGGGAACTTAGCACTTATTGAGGTGTGAGGATGTTGGATGATTGGAGACGAAATGATCACTCACGAATTTTAACACTTCAATACAATGTTTATTTTAATAACGATTTGATTTGGGGTTATACGAAAGGTGACTGCTATTACGTGACTTGAGAATATCTCCGACAAGATATTTCTTATATGTGATGCGGTTGGAAGCTTTTTGGGAACTGATTTGGGGAGAAGGAAATTTGAGGGAAGTTGGCAAATTTCAAAAGAAGGGAGGGCCTTGAGGGAGGTGTGTACTGATTTTAAGATTGCAAAAAGATTGGTTAGTGGGATTTGAGATGGGTGTCTCAATTTTGTGATTGGAGAAGTGGAATGAAGGTGTCGAGATATGGGAAGTAGGTAGAGCAAGGTATCATCAGTGCTGGGCCTTTACCCAGCTTGCAGGGGGTCCAATTATCGTGAGGAATAAGTGATACAATGGACAATTCAGGATATATACAAATAAAGGAATTAACGAAAATTGAAAATAACTTAGAGTGTCTAATAGAATTTTGTGAGAAGCATTATCAATGAACTTTACGATGTCTAGACGTCTGAAATCTATTTAAAATTTGAGAATACAAAAGAAGGAAAAGTACGTATGTCTAGACAACAAAATCAACTAATGACCTTTTAGAAAAAATGAGATTAAATTAAATTGTTTTAGCATCTTTCATACGCAACAGAAGCCATAACTAGCAGAATGGAAATGTGTTGGCCCCCGTTGAGAGCACAAATAAAACTTCCCGATTTGTAATTTCTGTTTCCCATTCTTAGATTTTCCGACCCGTTAATTAAACGTTTAAAGACTGGTTTCAGAGAAAAAAAATAGGAATCGTGGAATTTTGAATACTGGAATACAACAGGTGTCGCTACCTGCGACTATGTCACGTGACACACTGACCAATTACAGTGCGCATCGCGCATTCACACTCTCCTGTGCAAATTCGGGCAAACACGCATGCGCCGGCGGTAGTCGAACTACTTCGGATCTCGACCAAATATAAAAGTTCGAAGAATAGTCATTAAAATTTCGCGGTACTCAAAATCAACCTATAACTAATAATTCACCACATGAAAGTGAATCAAATTTTGATCGAAGCTAAGATACGCCGAGACATTCCAATTGTGACATTGATTAGCTTGATCACAACTTTCCTTCGTAAATAATGATTGAGTATAACTTTTGGCGACTTTTATGCTTCATGTTTAAAGAAAAAGCCGGAAAGTAGTGCATGAATTTCTTTCAAAATCTAATCACGTTCCAGCTGCGTGAAGACGCATCGATTAATAAAAAAATTATCGAATCAAGTGATTCTTTTGCAAGAAATCGTTGTCCAAACATTGTGGGCACATACGACGCGTAAACACCCATACGCACATACATACCGACATTTTATTAAACATGCTCTAGAACGATTAGAGAGACTTTGAAACGTTGAGATATGATGAAATTTCCATTTTTTATTTTCTGGACCATTCTCTGGGCTGTTCTCAGATGGTCGTCGAAACCAGTCGTTTTGAATATTCGGTAATTGAAAAAGGAACCAAATAAATTGTTGGTAATTTCTTCCTTTCTTGTCGACTATATACATTGCATTTCTTTATTCAAATTTGCAGGGAAATGCCAGAGAATATCTTGCAGCCTAACAAAAATGATAAAATATTGAGAAGTGAATTTTCTGTAAACGCTAATAATAATAAAAAAATGTCTCGGTGGAAATTACGTTCTTGTCCTTATATTGCGAAATAGTTATCAATATAGTCATGCACCCTAGAATGGAGTCGATGCGATGTACTGCACAACCCCTCGGAAAAAAACTGCATAGACAAACTTATAAATAAAATATTTTTGAAGGATATGACTATCTTTATTCGTTTTTCATGGTAGAATTTACGCTCCAGTTAACTCCATACCAATCAGTGTAACTGAGAGCTTACCTCTGAATACCCAAACAAAATCACAGAACCTCCTGGTATTTCTCACTGTCACCCCGGATCTTCATTTCCGATGTTTGTCCCTCTTTTGGGACCGATATGTGGCATACGCAAACAACTCTCCGTAGTACACTGTTGGATTTTATCAATTCAGTTTCTGTGCAGTGTATGGTAGGCAAGCCCTCCATAAACCGACAGATGCATCTCTTGCTTTCTAGGTGGATATAAAGCTCATTCGAACGTACGTGGGTAACCGAAGTCACTCGTGCTGCAAGCTCAACCACGAGTGAAAGATTTCAATTCACATTTAACATGTGGCATTTCGTTGGTATACATTGCTCGGTCAATTGTGGCAAATCTCTGCTTCACAATTAGTGGAAGTTGGTTGCAACACTTGCATCTCCAGAATTTCTGTGTGCAGATATACTTTGTGTGCGGTTGAGGCTAGCCAACCCCTGCCGCCACCCCCACCCCCCACCCTCCGCCCACTCCCGCAGTACCCGCGGAAATTGATATCACATATGTATAGTTATGTACAGCACCTTGCGGAACCGCTTCTGAATAGTATCGTTCAATATTCCAAGTGAAAATCACTGTGAAGGATACAAATGCATTTCAATAGTTTTTTTTTTTTAGTTTTCGCATTCTCTCTTCATTTCAAATGTATGTGCAACGTATTCAAGGAAATGCATTCAATCTTTTTTGCTCATCAAACTGTGACTTGGATATATTTTCAACGCCCGCGATATATTCATTTTCAGAAGTGGAGAATATTTTTCATTCTTCATTCGCTAGTGCATGAATATATTAATACGCAAATATTGCGGGCAAATCTTGAAAAATTTCAGTATTCTTTCGGCACTTTTTAGGGCCGGCCAAAGAACTTCTATGAACTACCGCGAAAACCAGTTCGTCAGATGTTCGTAATAGAAATTAAGGATATTTTTAATGACGAATACCATAGTACCAAAATGTGGGGTACTTGTGACTCCCATTTTGGACCACACATATAACTTGCCATCAGAAATTAGAAAATTCAATTGCGATTTACCAAAAACTTCCCCTCAATTTCTTACAGTGCAATGATAACTTTTCTTCTGACTGAAAATGTGGTACAATGAAATTTTGATCTCTTCACGAAGCTCCTAGGACTGGAATATTGAATGAATTTGGAACATCCTCAATAACCCATGAGCTCATCTTGGATTTGATTATTGATACCTTAGGTATGTGTGAGTCAACCAGGTGGACGATTACCAACGGTCTCTTCCAAGTTGAATCTAGGTGTGAAGTTAGCAACTGCCGAATAATTCCAGACAGAACCTTATTAACTGATGTATTCGAGGTGCAAAATTCAACATAAAAGTATCTAGGCACTTGCCAACGATTCCCCAGCATCTGCATCTGGGTTTCCAGCTCCATTACTGGATATTGCATTTTCCCGTGGGTATAGACTCCCTCCCCTCCCCCCCCCCCCCTCAATGTTACCACTTTTCCTGCTCGACTATACTTATAGACCATCTTCTTACACTCTTTTTTACGCACTTTATGCTGCGGTTTTATGGCACATTCGCGTGGTATTAAAGAAATATATTTATTTTCAATGTATGCACTTGAGCAGGTACTTACACGTGAATATTAAAACATTTTGAGAATATCCCGTTAAGTCTGCCTCTTGTGGCACGAGTTAAAACTTCGTATTTATTAGCTATGTGCCATGTGATAGTAAATTCCGATAAATCCACTGATACCGGATGTACTAGCAAGCCAATTCCCCATCTGGGATTTGGATACATTTTAAATGAGGATGAAAGACAAGCAGCATCGTATCGTGCACTCTGGAAACTCGGAAAACTTGAAAATTCATTTGCAATGACTACCGATTCGCAAGTAAATTAGCTCACGAAGTTGACGTAATTTTTATAGTAAAAAATGCACACAAACTGTGATGAATGACGGTAGAGAAGTATCAATTTTGCATTGATAACAAGTTTCTCAATGCCGGAAAATTATATTTAGGAAAATTTGTACTCATAAATGTAAGAGTCACCTCTTCTTGGCCATATATGAATATGCATGGAGTTAGTCCACAGTTGTATAAGTTCAAGTGGCCACCAAGTACGCTGGTCTGACATAAAAAAAGAAAAGTAGAAGCTACTTGAGATTATGAAAAGTGGAAATTAAGAGTTGCAGTAAAGGCCAACGTGTGGATCTACAAGAAAGTTCTTCATTCTTCAAGCCGCTTTTCACTTTCTTCTACAATTGTGGAACACTATTGATTGAGTTGAAGGGAAAAATTCGTTCATTCTGACGATTCGACTTTTCATGGACTATCGGCATGCAATCGACTCTTATTTGAATTTTTTTCTTTTATTTACTATTCTATATAATCTATATATACAGCCGTTCAGCGTTGAATAAATAAGGCAATTGATAAATAAATAACTTCCCGATCGTGTGTGTGTGTGTGTGTGTGTGTGTGCGTGACTATCCACGTATGAAGTCAAGTCTCATAGCTGTCATTGTTCTCGAGATATAGCGTTATAAACAATTAAAATTGTTAATAACAATTGAACGGATGATACAACTGCAAAAACACTCGTTTCAGACCTGGAGACTCAGGAGAGGCGTTGATTAAAAAAAAAAGTTGAATCGGTCCAGCTGTTTAAGAGATACAGACGCACATACACACGTACACACACACACATAACCCGCGCTGAAAATGTATCAGGAGCGTGTGGAGCATTTCATTTTCGGGGTGATTACAATAACTTTCTATCGGATAGTGAATAAATAAATTTGTCGGCGGAGACCGCTGTCTTGCCCCCAGGGCGGGGGGGAGGGTTCATTTTTTCTGCTGCTTCAGATGTCATGCTTAAGATGTGGCACCACAACGAACTTGGTTTGTCTCTTTTCTTAGGTTTTTAGGAAACCCCATCATGCATACAGAATCACTGGATCTGTCTGGTGATGCAGAGTATTGCAAGCCAAAAGGATTTTCTCGACATATTTCAATTAACCTCTTTCAACCTCGACCAGAAATTTTCCAAAAATGAAAGTCAGGTTCTTCAGGGTACCGCGGGATTAGCTGTCATCCCTGATGCTCATATTGTTCCAGGTTTCGAGGAAGATTATTTTGCACATGAAAGCGCAGGGCGGACTTTTCCCTCTCCGATTGAAATACCAGGTCGAGTTACGTTTTCGAAACTTATCAAACGAGTGAAATTGGCAGTTTTCTTATTTTGCATGAACACGTAACTATGATGAGCTTCCAACATTTTTGGGCTGTTGTTGAATTGAATCTTGATATGGTCCATTCGATTGAAAGTGATCCATCAAAAATGCTCATCACACCTTCAAACTCAATTATATCCCAAATAGACAGATTTAGTTGTCATTAACCAGGCTCGTTAATTATCAACGAAGGGCGCAGTTGAATACGACCAAACGAATATTCGTTGATCGATAACAAATGTATAGTTGAAACAAGATGATACTATGAACGATTGGGAACTTGACGAAACTAAATCACTCCAAAACCATCGGTGTTGATTTCTCCGTTTTCCGGAACTTCTTGTGACTAGTGTTTGAAGGATATCAAACTGATCCTCAAAATCAAGGTATGTGTGTGTGTTTTTTTTGTTTTAGTCGCTCTCGTTTGTATTCCCCACGATGGCTGCTGTCCGAGCATTCCTTCAGGGGAGTACCGGATACCTGCCGAATTCCGCCTTATTAGGCCATCGTCTTTCTAAACCCAGGGTACACCTCCAGAAACCTCTGTGCCACGATGGCGGCCGCCTACGACGACCCCCCCCCCCCCCCCCTGCATCGGATTAGGTTCCCATCCGGCCGTGCGGTCTCATTTTATGGGTACCACCGACACCATACACGGAACGCTCCTGCTCTATTGGGATACTCCACCCACTACGTCAAAGCCCCGACACTGTGGGTGTGAGTGGGGGGGGGGGGGCACCATATCACCATTCTTAGGGGCGATTAGATTTCGGTGGAAAACCCTCTGCTATCGATACTATCAGAAACAATTTACATTATTTATAACGCTCTATCTCATGAACGGTTGGAGATATCAAAAGAATCGTAACAACCATTAAATTGATTTATGCAAAATGAATTTTTCTGCCTCCCCGACCCGAAAGTACGCTCTCCACCGTGGTCTGAAACGCCAGAAAGAACGGCTTTTCTGGAGTTTCTCGACGGAGAATCGTGGTGATTGGCCACAAAACTTTTGTGGCTCGCGTTTGCAGGCGAGAGTTGCTAACGAAAGAGTAAACTTCGGATCTCCACCCGAAGCTCCCCGACTCTTGCTTACGCATGCGCATGATATATTTCAGTGCCCAAATCGCGACCGAACGTGTCAAATTCCGAAGCCACTTTTTCTCTGTATAATATATACGCATAGAAGGTTCATGTCGCCAGTGCTCCTGTGGAACAAAATGTCTTCAAATTATGCATTAATTTCGTGGATAAAATAATATTGGATAAAACGAGTTGATTTTGAAAAAGTAGAGTAAATTAAAACAGTTCCCCGCCGGCGAATGAAGAGACTGACCTAACCTGAAAAATGAGCGATTCTTCATCGCGATGTTTAGAAATTTCCACAAAGAGGTCAAAGTTGGAAGGAAAATATGCTTATAAAAAGTGATTTCGGCATTCTAATTTTCTTTTCGACGTTTTTATGTTTTTTCATGCATTTTTACTTTTTGCCCGCCCCGACCAGGAAAAACCTCGGCTTCGCCTCGGTTTTGCAAAAGTCGGGCGGGCATGTAGTTCGCAAGGTGACCGACGAGAGGCGTGCGCGGGCAGGCCACAAAAGTCTTCATCGTTGGATTGATCGTCAACATTTCAAAATTGATACGGTTATTGTTGAACGTACTTTCGGGTGGGGAGAAAGAAAAATAGCATACGACACACGGCCAGAAAGTTTGATTTCTTGCCGTACGTGATATGAAGGCCGAGGCGAAGCCGAGGAAATCAAACTTTCTGGCCTTGGGTCGTAATATACTATTTCCCTAATTTGCACAATTAACGGGGTATTGTAAGTTCAACCCTCAAGCCGTCCCACTGCTGTTGAAGGCTTGTGTAACAGCTTACGTGATAACTATTGAAGTTTGCGCCCCGGTGTAAACGTAAAGTGGGAATTGGAAAGTTCTTTTATTGTGACAACACAGATGATACGTAAAACGCAGATGAGACATGACACTGTACTAGAACTTGTGGATAATAGGTAGTAGGCACGTCTCTTTTCTCTATGAAATTTCTCCACCTAAGTTTGCGGGAAATTCGATAACTTCCACGGATTTTTTCAAACAATTTACGAATCGTTAGCGAGTATTTAACTAAAATCCCGTGAATAGTCAATGAAAATGAATCTTCACCCAAGGATTCCGCGACTGGTTCCATTATTCCCATTGCATGTTTCTGTCCCCAAAATTCAAATTTTTTACTCCATCCGGAAGAGAGGTTTTTCTACATATACTAGCCGTCAATATGACTGATAAGCTGCAAAAACAATGGCATAAGCTAATGCTGCATCCGGCTTAATGACATAAATTTCCTAATATCAAATCGTCGCATGAGAAAGCTCTTAAAATTCCCAACGTTCTCCACGAATCCTTAACGTGCTTCACCAAGCACGTACAACTGTACACGGATATTTAGCAAAATTTTAGTGAAGACAAGTTTTTGTAGCAAGAAATATCGGAGATGGAATGAGTGGTAGGCGGTTATAAGCCGACGTTGCATTAATGGAGGCTCTGAGTGGAAAATCCGCATCGGTAAAGTTCAGTGCTCATGGTGCTTATGCATAGATAAAAGCCCATGGGCCTTGGTTAAAGCAGCCTGAGTAAAGGGGAGCTTGGCATCAAGATAAAAAAGAAGCCGGAAGGAGAAAAGATGTGACACCCCTTCATGCTGCATGAGATATATCAAGGTGCCAGTGCAATACTCCAGGTGATACTGTCTGGGAGACTTCAATCTACCCGCGACATATGCCACGGCTATCCGTTGTTCCGCATTTGTTGCTGCGAAAATATTAAAAGTAATCTCAGCACAAGTTCTCTCTCAAAATTCTCGACATCCTGCGGCACAGACTGTTCTCCATTTTTGGATTTGCCCTACTAATTATACATACGAGTCATTGTATCTGATATGTATAAGATCTGCTTTTATATGATCATACATATATGCGACGATATTAGGTGGGCAAATGAGCTAAGTACGTGAAAAACCGCAAATAGGGCTGATTTGGCTTAATATCAGACAGTTTCGCACAAACAAAAATATGGAAAGCTAATACAGAGCCACTAATACCGTCAGGTTGTACTGTTACCCGTACCACAAACATCCGGTGATAATTTCCGTCTTATGTCAGAACGACGGAAACTTAAACGTCTCATTTATATATTTGGCGTACATCTGACATACCTTTCGAATACTGCATTTTTCGCCAAAATATGTGCATGTACAATATCCATATAAATGCTAAGTATATGTAGTCTTACGTCGGGTTGGGTATGTTATAGAATGTGCTTCGGGGGTACTCTATCGCCGAATTACGAATTTTCCGAATCGAGAATAGTTCCGAAGTGGTAAAACGCGCTAAGTTCATTCACAGCCAGGATCGTTTTTAATGCATATATCTCAAAAGTAAAGTGCGATGAGGAAGTTCACCTCCACTCCTCTAGATTCTAAGATATTTATCAAACATCGAAGCTACAGGTGAGGCACTCACCTTCTTTCTTAAACTTCCTCTTCTTTCAGCCAAAAACGGTCCAACTTACCAAATATGTTGAGCCTTTGGGAATCACTCACCTTCGTTCACCACTTCGTTACAGAATCCATCCCTCAATTGACGATAATTTATCCTTGAATTTTTTCATATTTTATCATCGACTCGAATGACGCTATTTATATCAGAGTACGACTTTTCAGTAATTTTTATAATTTAGGCGATGTCACATCCTTAACTTTCCTATATTATTTTTTTTTGGTTTCCGTCCCTCTCATTCGTACACCCCGGGTAATGCTGTCGTAGCCTTCCTTCAGGGGGCGTACCGGACACCCACCTATCTGCGGCTGGGACCGACTTTCGCCACTTTAGGCCATCGTATTTCTAAACACAGGGTAAACCTCCAGAAACCCCTTGCTACGATGGCGGCCGGCTACGATGCAACCCCCCCCCCCACCCGCGTCCGGTTAGGTTCCCCCCCGACCGTGCGGTCTCATTTCATGAATACCGCGGATAACACTCAACGAACATTCCTGGTTCGGTCGAAATCCATGAGAAAATATGAATATTCTTCGGCGGCCAGGCGCGAACCTAGGACCTTCGACGTCAGAAGCAGATACTCTACGCCATTACGCCAAAGCCCCGACGTGTATGTCTATCTGCATGCCTCAGTGTCTGTGTGTGTGTGTGCATAAGCTGCTCGGGGGTACACGTCAGTCACGGAGAAGAACGCGTGTCACCCACACAGTTTCAATCAATTCAATTACTTTAATTATAACTAACAGTAAAAATACCATGATACTGGGAAATTTCATTTCCGGGGAGCTTACTATAAATTCTCACTGGGGGGGGGGGGGGGGGGAGGGGATCTCTTCTTCTATACTAGAGAGATAAAAAAATAGTATGTATAGGCAGTACCAATAAAATGTTCGGTAATCGGGAAAATAAGGCAGATATATTTCTTCTGCCCACCAATGGCTTCATACTGATGAGAGACACTATGGACAAACTGCTTGTTTTGTCGAGAACAATATTACTCGGTCCATGTGCTAACTCGAGCTAACCAATTGAATACCAACCGTACGATTGTTCGATCCCTGGAATTGGTTATCACTCCGCCTGGAAGCCCTCCCGAACTATTCCATTTTGACAATCACCATCATCCGGATTTTCATCGATGGTTTTGTGCTCATCGTGTCACTTGTTTGAATGTCAATAGAACCAAATTGAATATTCCGGTTACGTTAACTCTTAACTATCGTGTGATAATAGTTCCTCATTGCTTCCGTCATTATTCGGCAGGACTATTTTTTAACTTTGTTTCACCAACTGAGGGCTAATGATGATGCGAATGTTTGTACACTCATTTTAGCTGATGTATTCAATCTCCATGTTTTAACAATGCATGACGAAAATTCTGTTTAATGAACAACCACCTGAAATTTTGGAATTAATGAATCAATGAATAATTAACACATGATGGATTCTTTCAATTATGGCTATTAACGCCACTTCCAATTCTCCGCTTTTTCATGAATCAACAGACTGCGAATAGCCGCGCATTCATGACCCATGGGGGAGGGTGGAATTGCAATGGGATCTAATCGCTTTTAACCCCAAGCCCTATTTGCGATAATTTACGCACGTTACAACAGCGTGTACCTTGCGAGCAACACTCGTGTTTGATGCTTGTGATTGTATACTCCCTTTTTTTTGTTTTATATCAGTTCTGGTCGGCGTATGTACCCTGCGGTGCAGCACAACTCAACGCTGTTCAACTGTCGCTCGAACAAATTGATGTTATACGGAGGCTAGCGGAGATGAATGCACAACATCTGACTCTTGTTACATCTGTGAGGGGTAAGCGTATTTTGGTTATCATTTCAATAATTGATTATTCATCGCTTTACATATTGCCTCGTTTCCACGGGAATTTTTATTGAATCTTTCCTGCTACATGAAAAACATACATGGCAGAATATATTTTGATCAAACGATAGAGGACCGTGACCCTTGATCCTTGGTCGCACCAGTAATTTTATGATGGGAATTGAAAAATTCGGTTCGTAAGATTTTGTGTAAGAAATTATTATCTGGCTCACCAGTAGCTTAGATTTTATAGGGTAGCTTTTATAGAGACTCAACGAAACTTTTTTATGTCCTTTTGCTCTAGGCCAAAACAAAATTTGCAGGTTGTATGGTGAAGTAGGTGAGCTTTACGGATCTAGAGGGCCTGGGTTCAAGCGCAGGCACCGGTGGATTTTTTCTGGATTATTTGATTATAGTCAAATAATGGGAACCACGAAAGTAAAACAGTTCACCCCCAAAAGTCCCACTACAAGTACCAAAAACAGGTTACAAGTGAATGGTCCTACCCGCACTGTGAACGAATGACATCCGTAGCTTTGAGTTACAGAGCAAAAAGTCGTGAGCGTTTAACGACTATAATAAGTCCAGAGCCATCGCCTAAGGATGTTCGACCGCTATTCGTCATTTTTTTCAATCTTTTGACGATCTACCCCAACTTTTTGGTTTTCTTGGCGGGGAAAAATGTACAATTTGTGCATAACATTCTTATTTATGGACTCTCAAAATTTTATCACCGTAAACTTATTTTTGAGTTTTTTCTCTACGCTTGTATGAAAATTCATAACACTTTAGACAAAACGCTGAAAAATGGGTGTGCGACAATGAAATTTTAGGAGTCGATAGAGAATAACGCTACAGAAAAATTTTACTTTTTTTCCCGCCTATCGAACCAATAATTTGGGATAAATTAGCAAAAAGTTGACGAAAGTGAGAAATAGCAGTCGAATATCCTTAAACCTTGGTTGTTATACAGAAGAACATTTTTAAAAATCGCTCGTCTTGAATATCCTGACATATTTTACGGAGTAAATGTAGTATCTACCAAAAGACTGTTGTGTCATTTTCGAATCCCAAAGTTATAATTAGAAAATTTTGGAACTTCTGCAAAAATCCAAAATATAAAAAAATTATAAAGTTCGCAGATATTGAAGATTTGGCAATTATGAAATTCTACTGTCATTATTAACAATGTTATCTACATAAGATTTAGTGCCGGAAATCCTGCGGAATAGCAGGATTACGGGCTCTAAACGTTCCCAGTAGTCATCGAGCCTGAAGCAGGAGTCAGTGGGAACTAGACCGGCCTACTTACAATTTTTTTCACAGAATTTATTACAAAATTGTTTGTTCTGGTTTATCACTCTCGAGATAGATTTGAAATTTGGATGATTACCTAGTGTGCACTCCGCCGCGACGTGAGAGCTACTTCGATTCAGAAGATTTCCTCACAAATTATAGAACTTGTTACTACGTGAATTAACACAAAAATATAATTACACATGTTTGTAGAGACTAACCAGATATCTCAAGTGTTATTTTTCTCTAAACTAACCGCTTCACGAGATCTGCTGAAAATAACTAAGCGATTGGTGTCACCGAAAGCTGTCCTATAATATTGCCTCTAATAAATACGATTCGTGACAAAAAGAGTTTATCTTTCACCCATCAAACCAAATCATTGATGGAATAAATCAAATAGCAATCATACTTTTTACTTTGTACGAGTGCTGAATGTGTGATGTTGTAACCACTTTTTTCTACATATAACCATCTTCAAGATGCAACAGTCGAAATTGTTAATACCAATATAAAGAACAAGTGCATGCACTCTCTATACTCCTTCCAAATTTGGCTATATGCGACACCCGTTGATTAAAAACAAATGTTCAACCGCAAAACGATGTCAGCTTCAATAACACCGTTTGACAGAATTTTTTGTCATCATACGCACACACATAAACGCAAAGAACTTCTTTCCGTAAAAATCACATTTTTAACTTCTTGATCTGGGAAAGTTATTGTAACGACCCCGAAAATGAATTGGTGCAGATACTGTCGAAAACATCCGTGTCCTGAGGGCACCTGGATCAGGTAGTAGTTGATTTATGCTTGTGTACGGTTCAGCCAACCATCCAGCTTTGGTAGCAGTCGATGGGCCCACCGGCATTTGCTCAAGGCGTACTACCGTACCTGCTATCGCTCAATACTGTGGTTCCGTTTCTCCGTCCGCAAGTCCTTGGAGCTCACATTTCTTGCTCGTCTATCCGTGTTGAGGCGCCTACGCTCTTTCGGTAGGATTCTGATAGGAATCACACCAGCACTCAATTGGTGGACTGATTCTATTTTCCGCCGGGCTGCTTGATTTTGTGGAGAATAAGCCTAAATAGCGATACCATATGTCAGTAGCGCTGTTACCTTCTCCTCTGTTTCGGCCCTCCGATGTAGGGCATGAATCGCGACAGGGTGTGTTCCACCATAGCTGCTTTATCACTTGTATGTGGGGCATACTGTCTGGAACTGAATCGGGCATCGATCAAAACTCCAAAGTCCCGTATGTATGACTGAGAACTCAACGTGTCTTCGCCGATGTACAACGTAATCGATTCTAACTTCTTCCTACTGGTTGAAGCACTGCTTCAGTCTTGTGTTCAGTAAGCTGCAAGCCAACTGAGTCCATCCAATTTTTCATTCTGTGGAAAACATTGTCGAAGATCAGTTGGAGCTTAGACAAACATTTCTCCGACTGACTATTGCCACATCATCCGCGAACGCCACAAATCTTACCTAACCTGGTATGGTCAGTTTCGGCAGTCTATCGTACGTGGTATTCCGCAATAAAGGCTTCAGTACTGATCTTTGAGATACACCTCCAGTGGCTCTGTATGACTTGGAACCCACTTCTGTGTGAAGACAATACCTATAAGATACAATCCCAAGGTGCTCAGTTGAAGGTATTTTTAATATCCAACGTGCCAACCCGACAATACTCCCTCATGCCTCCCTTCCATCTCTCGGTAGCCTTTTTACCGGATTTCACCACTCAATTGATAGCGTCCAGCGTCGAGCAACCTTGTTTGAAGCCAGATTGGTCGTCGGCCAGCAGGAACTCAACAATTGCCGGTCTTCTCCGGTGTATGATTCGTGCAAACATCTTGTCTGCCGCATCCTGCATACACAGAGAACGATAAGATGAAGGTTTATCCGGTCGCTTTTCCCCCTTGTGGAGAAGTAACAGCCTCTGCTGCTTCCGTTTCATTGGAAAGAACCCTTCCTGAAGACATGTATTGTATATTCCGAGAAACATTCCCGGTGCCGCGATAGTCGCTCCCTTCAACGTGATAATGGGAACTTTGTCGAGACCAGATACCTTATTGTTGTTCACTTTGCCGGAAGCCTCTATGAGCGCTCCCTCTGTGATCAGTGGGATTTCATCCTCGTTGACTCCTGATTTCCAGGTAGATCTAATTGTTGCGGAAACGATCCTCAGTAGAAGCCTCGGATGTATCGACGAGGGCATAGGTTGGCTCTTAAAATGGGCCATGACGACCTTGGAGGACTTGCCCCATAGACCCCCTGCTACTTCCTCCAGAATTTCGTTCCAGCAATTTCGCTTGTATTAAGCTTAATGGTCTTACTCAGTTTCTGACACACCACTTTATATTCAGCTTCAACAAGTGCAAGGTTGGACTTTTTCTCACAGGTTGTGCCGATGGTCTCGCTGCAAAGCATTCGTTACGGAGATGCGCAATGTCGGGTTTCGATAGACTTTCATGGCAACGCAGGGCTCGGTAACTATCTCCATGATTTCATATACCTGTTCTGTGGCCTTATTTCGGTTTATCGAATGCATTTCGAACACCTTCAGGTTCCTTACCCAACTCCAACTTCCTCAGGTTCCAGCCGATTTCATTGCTGTTTCTCGGTGCCAGTACAGTCCTTCTTCTGATACATACCTCCCAAAGTATCTCTCGATGACCACTGACCGTGTGTTTTTCGAGCACTTTCTAGGAACACTCCCCTTTGACGAGACTCCATCTTACGAAGGTAAGATCGAAAATAAAAGTTACGTTCCCTGTAGCGAACATCGACTCATTACCAGTATTTAGTAAGACCGCATCCAGTGTGGGCACGGCTTCCAGGAACGCTTTCCCTCGCTGATTCCTGTCTCTATTACTTCAGTCAACTGCCTAGGAATTAAAGTCCCCAAAGATTGCAATCAGTGAATACTGCTTCGCATCTTGCACAAGATTGCTTAGAAACTTCTCGAACTCTTCAAGAGAGAGGGCAAAGCAACTGTAAAAATAAATGCGTTTGAATTTAGGTACTTCAAACCTCGCCTGCCGGTTATTGAAACTCTCTTGCAATGGAATTTTGCCGCAAGATCATAGAACAGCCTTGTCGTTCGCGTCCGTCACCCAAAGTTGAGGGTTACGGTGTTTAAATGGTTCGGAAATGACCAGCAATTCAAATCCCGCACGGCCTGTGTGAATAGATCGTGCGCGTAGCGCAATGAACAAGATTCTCATTTTCTGTTTCGCACGTATATCTTTGAATGTACCCACGTGTCTGCCCAAACGGTGGGCATTACTACTTCATCAGTGACACTACTTGATACGTCACGCTAGGCTCTCACTGAAGGCGAGGAAAATCTAAAAAATCTAGGCGGTGGTTATAATATATACGCTGTGTTAAGTTTGACCAGTATAGCGGGTCATGCCACCAATTTTCCGATAGCGTTTGAATGTGCATTATCAAATTATTCTTGTTACTCATTTTGTACATACACATACATACACAGGAACACACAGATGTATCTGTAGATCGGCTCGTTCCGAAAAATGATCAATTGTGTTGATATGTCTAGCAACAATTTCCAATATCTCATTAATTATGTGAGGTGGCATCAAAAGTCATATAACCTAAAGCATACATTTTCATATGTGGAGCAACTTTTGTTATGCATATTTTTTTGTATCTCGAACGGTTCTCCCGAGAGAACGTTAAATAATTCAAAATATTGATTCATCCAAATATAACGAATTCAACTAATATCGATTTTAACCAAAATTTCATCCGCAGGACAATTCGTAGGGATGGTGCGATTGCGATCTTAGTTCGTGAGGAGACCGACCTCAAAATTTTGGTCACGAAAATACAACCGCACATACACACACAAGTCGGGGATTTGGTGTAGTGAGTAGAGTAATCCCACGGTACATTCCATGTGTACGATGGGCACTACCCACAAAATACGTCCGTAAGGTAGCCCACCATCGTAGCAAAGAAGTTTCTGGAGGTTTATCCTGTGTTTGGAAGAACAATGACTTGAATGGCGAACGTCGGTCCCAGCACGGTCGGTTGTGCAATATTCCCTTTTGAAAAAAAATCTGAAGGGCAGCTAACGTGGGGGCTGCAAAAGAGTACAAGGCAATACATGCACAAACTTATATCAGAAAATATACCAGAATAACACATCAAATAACGTACAAATTTAAGAAAAATTTATCTTTTGATTTATGGAACCGTTCTGGAAATTTTCTCTATCGGAGTGGTAAGAACATTGAAAAGGTCGCAAACCACATTTAAGTTAATGTCATCAAGGCGATTCATCCAGACTTGGATTCCATTCTGTCAGTTATAATTATCAAACTCATATCTTAGGCAATCATATCTCATTAATGAAGGGTACGCGGAAGAAAAAGTCAGAGTAAAACGAAAGATTACGGCAAGACCATGAATATCACAAAGTCAAGAATGAGAACTGTTCTTACCGAGGCCAAACTGCTCTTTCTAGCGCAAAGCATAAAGAAAAAATTGTTGATGGGGTGAGTGGAAATGGGGGGGGGGGGGGGGGAGGAGGTGGAAAAAGTTGGGGGACTTTTAAAATCCAAGAAACCGAGAAATATGCCACGAAGAAACAGGTTCTTAGCGCCAACTTTTGAATTTCCTCCTCTGGACTTTTTCCATTTTACTTCCTCCCTGTTTCATTTTATTTTTACTTTATTATGTCTTGTCACTTTTTCGCTGAGTTCACCCGAGATAAAAGGTTGATCTCCAACATCTGAATGTTATTATTTATCATTATGCTATCAGCAATACATGGAGAAAAAAAATTGGATATTGTACGAAATTTGAAAAAAAAAAATCAAATTTACTAAAAATTTTTAGAAGTCCCCAAAACTTGAGAAAATCGTCAGAAAAATATTCGCAAGGCTGTCCACAATTTTCCAAATTATCAAAAAAATCCCAAATATGACGTACGTAATAAGTCACTGTCTGAGATCTTAACAATTTTAGTGTCGTATTTTTTTCAAAAAAATTTCCGGGATCAATCTATCTAAAGCCCACTTGTGTTGATCAATAATCGTAATTATTAATTATCATTCCATGAATTCGAAAAAAATTACAGGCAAAAAATAACAGTTGCGAAAATGTTGCAGTTGATGGTGGGGATTCCCTCAACTGCCCTCAGTATTACGAGTTCTTTGGTGAACTCGGAGCTCAACCCTGAGAGCACGCTTTCAGTCACATTGACTGTAATTAGCCCCATATTTAGTCTCTAAAACTTCTGTAGTCAGATCTTCGCCAATGCTCTAGGACTTGTGACAGGAATTTTTGCCCTGACTACGACTATTCCCCTAGTCTATTATTATTCCGTCGGTAATACAAACTGCGATTATTTTACTCTGTGCGGAGCCTGAGATTAACTACATTTTCAACCTCAAGTTGAAGTAGTTTGTGTCGCTGTTAACGGGGTAATTGGGATGGATGAGTGGAATTATCAAGCGACATGCAGTTAACGAATGCGTTGGAGAGGTGCGGCAGTTGCACACGGGGGCCAACACCGTAAAATGTCTAGTAATATTTCATGGTCGGAAAGAGAGTATGCATATCCGCAATGCGGATACTAAAATTGTAACAAAAACCACTGAGCCCAATTGCCGTGTTGAATTGTCTCTCAATTTGGTGGTCAAAATTGAACGGCGATGATGCGCACGAATTGTTTATTGAAAATATTGGTCCAAAAATGAAGTACGAAAGGTGAACTATTGACCCTCCCTTGGGGGCAAAAATTTCCCCATGAAAAGTTGTGAATAAAACAATGGCTTTCATTCTTCATTTCCAGTTCGAGACATTTCCTTTTCTTTTATTCAAGAACTTTTGTTTTTACACCATTGTACATGAGAATGAGGTCATGTCGACGCCAGCTTCATTAATAAACCTGTTAATTAATGGAGTGTTAAAGTACCCCAGTAACGTGACTCAATCCAAGTGATATCAAAACTATTTGAAAAGTTTTGGATTTAAGAGATATCGAATTTATTATGATTGCTCCTCGAGAAAGGCATTTATAAAATTGTGGTATCTCCCTCAGATTGCAAGCAATACATCACAGGAATCTTCTATGACAGAAACATACGTAAAAATCACTGAATATTCTATGTTGAAGTATTGGTGAGGTGTGCAACCCAGCTCGCGCTAAACATTTTGTGTAGAGAATTAGATTTCCCACCAAAACGCTTAGTGTCATTTTTCTCTAGGGATGTCTGTCCGAGAGATATGTCGGAGAAAACTTTAAAAAATTACCTCCTCCATCTGGTAACGTGGAGAAACTTTTTCATGGAAAAATGTCCGAAAATATTTTTCGTAAAAATTTTGGTATAAAATGACTAATTGTCTATATAAATCCAATAAGAGTGATTCTTTCAATTTGCACTTTTTTGCTTTATTTGATAACTCGCTACTTTGGAAATACTATATACCTACATATGATTTTAATCAGGTTCACCCGATGCAACACTATGTACAATAGGCATTTTATTCTAACTGTTTCGATAGATGAAATAGTATTTACTTATTCGTCAATATGGAACAGAAATATCTATGCCATATTAAATTCCAATGCAGCGAAGAATAAAATAGTATTCACAATTTTAATTTGCTATTTGAATGAACACAAAGGAGGAATTTTTTAAATTAAATCACCATACATATTCGAATTGTTCCAGTCTGGCATTATCTAAGGTCTTTTGGGCGTGAAATGACGTGATATGAAGTTCAGCAGCCAACTTTTCAAATTTTTTTGTATGCATTCTATACAATGTCCAGAAGGTGTGTGCAAATTTTGGGAATCCTGAAGTGTACAGTTCTTTTAAAATTAATTATTAAAATTTTGAAATCGATGAAAAAGGTTATAAACCAAGAAATTGATTTTGAAACTCTGCTCTTCAGGACTCTGAAGATAAATTTTGTGAATACCATAGACTTTAGGTTAGGGTCATAAATCAATTTTATTATCCGAGAAACTTGAACCTCAAAATGTAACGGTTGAATAACACGTGGAAGACTCACAAATTCTGTTTTCTTCAATTAAAAAAACAAAGGGAAAAATAAATCCAACCAAGCCATCCAAAGTCACGTCAGTTTCAAGTAGACTACACATGGGGCATTGGTCTCGCGCTGGGCCTATAAAACTAAACAGAAAAAAGAGTCGAATCAGTGTCCTGTATCTAAGAGGGAACAAATGCAACAGTATTCATCAACTTCAATCACAGTTGTTTCAAATTGTTTTTATTAAATAAATCCTTTTATTTGAACTAAATTCCTAGAACTACTGAGGTGAATACGTAGCCTGTGAGCCACTTGGTGTAAACAACTATATTGTCCTATTTCCTCCCCGTTGTTGCTCTCATTGGTTTAATTTGGATACCCAGGGGATGCGCATGGAATGATAAAATGTTTGAGATGTGTACATTGATAACAGCGAACGAGCACATTAAATAAGTGAAGAAATCACTATCTGCTATGTAACTGTTGGTGATATTTTTTCGAGTTCACACGAGGGAGAGTTATTGTAATGTTCTCGAAAGTAAAAAGTGCCGAATGAATTCTCACGGTCCATCAGCCCCTGAATCACTCAGGGACGGTTTTCAGACAGCGCGCGCACGCGCGCGTCCATGGTTTTTTTTGTCTCTGTTGCTCACGTTTGTACGCCCCGCGCTAGCTGCTGTCTAAGCATTCCTTCAGTGGGAGTACCGAACACCCACCCATGCAGCTGCGGCCGCCGTAACGTATTTGAGGCGATCGTGTTTCTAAACACAGGGTAAACCTCCAGAAACACGTGTGCCACAATGTTTTGGCAAAACAAACATTCCCTCCATAACACACGGGATTACGTTTCTTCCGTATAACTATTCGTGCAGTTATTCCCAAAAGTGTTAATTTGTTCAACTTTTTTCTGCAACATGTCTCATGAACACTCGGTCTAGATACTAACAACATAAAAGATTTTAGATTTTCAATCGACTTCTAGGCAAAATAATTCATATGTAATTTCTGCGCAAAACGAACTGTTGAAGAGGTGAGTAACTATTTAAGGAAAGTCTTACCAACCAAAATTCTCTCAATTTCCATAAGGAACTCATGGGAAATCTGACGAACGAAATTTTTCAATTTTCATAAGGAACTGACGGGAAACTTTGCGAACCAAATTTTTTAATTTCCATTGGAAAGTCATTGATGTAACACATAAGTAATAGTTCGCGTTCGTTGCGTCGTGAATTTAAACGTGATTATTATCAATATTGACTTGACCGTGTGATTGACTTTCAAGGTCTGATTGAGGCGCATAGAGACGGCAAAATAGCGAGCCTCATTGGTGTGGAGGGTGGCCATTCCCTCGGCAATTCCCTCGGGGTTCTACGAACATTTTACGGACTCGGAGCACGCTATCTCACCCTGACACACGCCTGCGACACGTCCTGGTAAGTCAGAGTACCGTTCCCTAAGGGGACGACGGCCCTATATCAAACCCCCCTAAATCACCATCAATTACCCCGCAGACAGACCCCCTCGCCAGCCACCCACCCCCATAAAACCATCATCAACCGCATTAAAGTGGTGCTATGATGCTTTGAAACTGCAGATTTTTTAGCACGAAGAGCTTAACAAAAATTACCGTGAATGTTGGAATCTTTTTTTCATAATTGAAAAAATTATTGGACACCGCTCATCACGCCAGCGATGGGGGTTGAACAAACACAACCCTTGGCATCATTAATAAAAATAAAAATAAGGAAACAATAAGCCCTCATTATCCCTCGAACACCCTCCAATTTACTCCAATTAATCCCGACCAACTAAATTGCCACTTACCTAGAGATTACATTAAAATTCACCGCAGCTCTAGTGAACGAGTGAAAAGTACCTAAAAAAACTTGGAAAACTCACCAGCTGATTAAATCGCAGTCCCTTAGTCTCGAGATTTACCATTTGCCCATTTAGTTTTCACCCCGCGCTTACCCACGGGTAAAAGTAAAAAGTTGACTGGGATTTGTACGCGGGGGGAATGACTTTTTCCAGACAACGAACCACTCCCTAACCCCCAGAAAACTCCCCTGATGCTTTTGCTCATGGTCTCACTACAAGAAGCCCAAGAAAAATATGAGATATATCTATGGTCCTGCAATATACTGAACAGACGAAGAAACTCGATTCAAAAAGTGCAAAAGGTTTGAAATAACTTCGAGAAAAATTGGGTTCAAGCTTTTAGAAATACTTGATTTAAGGCAGTCGGGAGACTCACCTTAATCCATTCGGGAGATAATTCCATGAAAGTAAATTTGGATTTTTAGATCAAATGCAATTTGTGAGCTGTTCGAATAAAATTTGAAATTTTTGAAATTTTTGAATTTTTTGATAATCTTAAACGTTTGTAAATTGCGAACCTTTTAGAATTTTCCTAATTGTCTCAGTATAGAAACGCTAATATATGTTCAACTCCGATGATTTCATAATTCTCTTATACCCTGCACACAGATTTGCACCTTACGTACGAGTCCACACTCACTTTTATGTACGGTAATTACCTAAAATGTTACCACTGGAAGAAAATTGTTTGATGCAGAAAAATGTAAGCCACCCCAAACCCCCATGACATCCCCCTCTGCTCTTCGTTACTGATTCCCGTTGCCGTGTGCTGTCCTCTGCTCATCTCCACGGACCTTCCCCCTCGTTTTCCTTTCCATGGACGACCTCCCTTTTCCCTTCATCACGAATTTTCAATCCCCTCCATTGCGAGGAAAGCGTGCTTTCCCTCCTTACGCCTCCCACGACGACGACGACATTGCAGGCACCCGTAAATAAACAGTTGGCGCGTTGTTGGCGCGCACGGATGACGTGAAATTACCCACGGCCACTCTAGCACCCTCCAGAAGTCCCTCCGCCCCTCACCCCCTCCCCAGTCCACTTGTCCCCGTTACTCTCTTCAACACCCGTAAATTCCCATTTCACTAGGTTCACGATCACAGTACCATCCAGAAGTGATCTACACCCATTTATCGGCCCACCCAGAAACAACACCAGCGTACCACCATGGCTATACACTACTAAGTAGTCAAGATGACTTCAAAACTACTAAATTCGCGCACGTTGAACAAACTATTATGGAGAAATCGATTAAGCGGTATAAATTGATCGTGTGATAAATTTAATTTTAAGACTCTGGAGAATTGGAAAACGCGGGTAATGGACCAATAACCAAGGGCACTTAGAAAAGTACGGATAATCTCATCAGCTATCCTGCATACATCAAGGGTGAAAGCTCAAAATAAATTTGGGATCCAAGTCAATTTTTTTTAGACCTCTAACCTGGGTGCTTCCGCGGAAGATAATACTTCACAAATACTCAACTGAGAGTCAAATGCACATGGTAGAGGGCTCCAGAGCCTTCGTAACGTTTAGAGTTTCTTGGAAAGTATAGATAGTCATGGAAGAACTCTTGCTTTTCAATCAATAAGTTTAATGCAGTTTTTTCGAATTTGAAAATTTTAGTTTTGATGGAGTTTTTAAAAATATGAATGCGCCTCGATTTGGAAATTGGGATTCCAACCTTTGATTTGGACGTGAGATGCATAGGTCCAAATGTTATCAAATGTTTCATAATTTTGAAACCACTGGCAATAGCTTCGCTGACTCAAAACCAGCTTCACCATATGCTGCCATGTGCTACCAAACAAGAATATGTAACGCTAATACAGAGGCACGCATATTTTGACGTTATTGTTACCGTATAGTCAACCTTCGATGAAGATGTCCATCATGGCGCTTCCTCTGTAACTTTCTGGTGGTGTCATCTTTTGGCAAAACGGCGGAAACTTATGTGCACGCCGAATAAATTAGACTCAACTATGTTGGATATCTTTTTAATGAATGTCGGTCACTTAAAAGTACAAAGCTGGCGGTTTCCAAAAAAACTTTGAACAGCTCTCAGTTGATAATTTGGGAAGATCAATAGCACGAGTAGTTATTCTGTTCTCTGTGGGAAAAAATAAGAGCAGAACCAGATTCAGTTTTTCGAACGTCTCCATATTCTTCAGTTCCGGAAACCGTTCCAGGAACGCTCCCAAGAGCCGCTCCAGGTGGAAGAACAGTTGCAAGATTTGGTCCAGATGAGCATAACGTTCTAGGACTTCCCCTGGAGTCGGTCTCGCAACTGAATTGGTCCAGTAAATTACCAGCCAAGCCAAAGGTAAGGAGTCTTTATTTTACCTCCCGCGGTCAGAACATCTTGTTCCATTCCGGCCTAGGCGCCCGCCCGCCGGCTTGTTCTATTATATGGTTTCATTGTCAAGTTGACGGCCGTTATTGTGAGGCTGATATCTTGACCCATAGAGATTTTTTGATGACGCATATTTTGGCGCGGATATAGAACTGTGGACCATCCGAATCGAGATTCTTTGGCCGGTGATATATCCAGATATATCCGTATATTATTCGAATATATTTCTGTTCACGTATATTTTTTTGCAAGTGAATGAGATCTCGAATCTCCTCCTTTTCACCATTTAAGCAGATTCTAAGTAGGTTGGTTCTCTATTGCTCTTATTACACATCGCATGCTTAATAGAATAAATTTCTTGTCTATTGTTCTGATCTCAATGCTTCCATATGGTCCCACAAATTCGAATGCGTTCCAAGTTTAGTAAATTTAAAGATACCTACTTCTTAAAGCCTGTTTTTTCTACGAAAACATTTTTTTTTTATTGGTCATTTTACATTATTTGACATCTGGGTTAACCGAATAGGAAATATCGAAGAATAGCTGAAACTTCAGTCTCAACTTCTAAAACTTTTGCCTCTCCTTAGCGAAACAAGGATACACTTTCAGAATTTTTCTGCTTCATTTGTCACCTAATTTTTCACCGTAACATAAAATTTAAAGCCCAATAGGTGAGGCGAAATGAAATGTGTTTCATTGAATCTAATTGAAAAAATCCATTAAATTGATAACGGTCAGTTTTACCATTCACGAAATCCTATAAAATCATAGTTTTCAAAACAGTGTTTTTATCCCTTCTTTCCAGAATCAAAAATCAAACTCAATTTAACACTTCCTAATTCCGTAAGTTTAGTCGCTAAATACCTTTCATTTATTTTTCCAGAGTCACTTGGAATAATCCAATTTACATATGCCAATACGATTATTTTCTGCGATATTTCTACGCGCCTGGGGAATTAATCAATTAATTTTGCTGCAAATTTTTTCCCCCAAATTCTTTCACTGAGACCTCTCTATAATCTCTTGGGGTGATGGAAAAAAAATATATGTCCATGCCAATGTTTGCATTAGGCAAATGAGTTCCCCTTGCTCAAACGAGCAAATTTTTTTCGTTATTTATCACCAGCTATTGCACTACCCGCACGTTATTTCCCCGCCCGTAAACGTTTTTTAGAGAGAATTCAATGCAGCGTGAATTAAACTAGTGAGTTTACAGACCGCCCTTTTACCCCCCCCCCCCCCCGCCCTCTACTCGCCGCCCCCATCCCCTTCGTGATTGTGTCACGGTTCTAGTGGTTCGTAAATACAACTCGGCACATATTCCCCTGGTCGGTAATAATAAATAGCACTTTAAAATCGGGGAGAATTGCCAGCTTTCCACGTAATCGGTGTAAATTTTTCCCTGCAATATATCGCGAATCAAACGACCGGACTTAAAGATTCTTAGGTTTTTTTTCCCTGCATTAGTGGGGTGGCTAGTGGCATGGGAGCGGGTGGTGGCTGAGTTCTGGAAAAGGTTCACAAGAGCATTCGCCTTTTTCCATTTCCTTCTTCCCCCCCCCCCTCCACCAAAGACATTTACGAGGTTCTTTTTCCGTGATATTCGCAACTGTTCTCCCCCGAGATTTCACATTTTCTGTGATTTTTTAATTCCCCCCACCCCCCACCCGCCCCCAACCCTCCCGTCCTTCTTCTCATCTACTCAGCCATTAAAATGTGAAATTAAAAGTCATATGGCTGTGGTTTGCTGATGAGGGTGTTTTCTGGTTTCTCTTTTGGCAGGGCAGTCTGCTCCGTGGGTGAAACCAACAGCACTCAGGATAATGCGCCCGGGCTCAGTGAATTTGGAAAGGTAATGTATGGAATTAATTCGTTGATTTAAGAAAAAGAAAAAGCAATTAAATCTCTTACATTTGCAACCGTTAATTCTCATGTTCCCTTTTAGCAGTCTCCACAGTTATATTGATTTATCCCTTGAACGAAAGGGGATGCGGAAGGATCGAATATCTGGATTTATTTTCCGATTTTTTTTTCTTCGTTTTAGGAGCGAACAACAACTGTTTCGAATAACTTCCTCTCAGAGCTCAGATTTTTCCGGTGACATTTTTTTTCGCCATGAGAAACTGGAAACTGCAGTTTTTTCATTTCAAAAATTTAACAATTTTCAGATATGGGGAAAATGTTTAAAACTAGGCAAAACTAGTTATTAACAATTTAATTTGTTTAAAAGTCTTGATCGCGAGAACAGCTAGAGATACGAGAAAAAGTGTGAAACAAATGTTATTCCCTGTACAAAAATAAATCTATAATGTATTATCACTTTTTCCATAGCACTTCATAAGGACACGTAATCGAAAATATTCCAAAAGAACCTTTTTGTGAAAAATCTCCATAGTTCGGATTTTATTTCCAAAATTCACTAGTCAATAAAAATCAACGAGACATATGGTATTAGATCTAACTAAAAAAATCCTACAAAAGTGAAGAAATCAATGTTTATGTTTGTTGTTTGTGCCGTGTTATAACTGTACTCATCTCCCCATTGATGACCCCATAAAAATGCTGGCAATGCCTCGGCAAAACGACCTACTAAAATAATGATATTTATCGCCAGCAATTAATGTCACATTCTAAAAGAGTACAACCCTTCCATTGCGTTTCAAACTTCCACATTATTCGGTGGTGTTTTTTTTTCTTCATGTACTTTATTGGGCTAATGGTGCGAACAAACATAAGCACATAGAATTTCTCTTGAGTTTAACGGATTGGCCATGCGTGGAAAAAATATACCCCAATTGGGTATGTTACATAATAAGCCGATGCGGGGATGATATTATAACTCCGAATGTGGAATAAAACATTTGTGGAGTCTCCAAATTGGGGATAAAAGATCACCATTTGGGGACACGCGATTCCGAAAAATGCAGATCCCCGTTTGAGAGATATTAGTATCCCCGACTCGAAGAGGATAAATATCTCCAATCTCGGGATACACATATCCCCGATTCTGGGATATATATATCCCCGATTCCGAGATTTACATATGCAATTTGCCATATGAAATGTGAAATTCTCTTCCCTACAAATTTATGTTAAAGCAAATTTCAATATTTCTCTTAATTCCTGGGACATTCAGCGGAAACTAACAGCAAACGAAGAAGGACTCAAGCTCATCGATCGCTTCGCTGAATTGGGTCTTGCAAAATGCCCAATTCGCGTATATTTTTTCCACGCAATATCATTGACAAAGGTTAAAAAACCTATGCATTGCGTCATATTAAAAATTTTGTCCGTTTTCTACGATTAAAAATAGCTCTCAATTTCTTCAAGGAATATTTTCTTTCTGGGTTTTTTTCCGCATATTCCCTTTAGGGTTAATTAGGGAAATTAATTATAAAGACAGTGCGTTAAAAATGGAAATAACATGACTCAATATGTCAATAGTACCACGCGTGGAGAAAATAAAAAAAAAGGAAAGGAGAGACTGCGGAAGCGGAATGTCGTACATGCATTTTTAAGATATTTTATTTCGCTAATGGTGTGAACAAACATAAGCAGACACAATTCCTCTTGACTTTTACGATTTGTCTTACCAACAGGCAGTCGTAAGGGAGTTGAACAGACTTGGCATGCTGGTAGATCTCTCTCACGTATCTACAAGAACTATGAGGGCAGCTCTACAGACCACACGAGCACCGGTCATATTCTCTCACAGTGCTGCACGGGCACTATGCAATTCCAGTAGAAACGTGCCTGACGACGTGCTCAGAAATCTGGTGAGTTTTGTTGGGCCAACAGAGAAAATCTCACGTTTACTCCGACGGTGTTTTTATGCTTCAAGCCAAATGTTTTTGTTATCATTGCAAGCAAAAATTGCCATGTATATTTTTTGATATGAATCATTTGGGACGATGAAAATCGGGAAGCGCATTTTTTTCTAACTAAATAGAAAAAGGAAAATCCATGCATCTGTTCTTTTCTTATATTATGGGCAAAAAAATTTCCGAGATGGGGATAAAATATCTCCAATGTGGGGATATAATATTTGGGAATTCAGAAAATCCCCGATTTGAGGACGAAATATGCATGCAATCGGGGATATCAATATTTTCTACATTATATTCGAATGGAGTATTTTTGCTTCCCTGGGTTTAATCTTCTTGGAATAACTTGCGCTCCTCCCCCTCCCCCCGGGGGTCTCGCAGATCTCCATTTTCCTGTTACTTACCAGAAAAAGGAAAAGCTATATATAGTAGGAAGATATCCGGTATGTCAAAAAAATTTTGTCAATTTTTTGTTCTTAATAAAGAATACCAGAACCGTTGTCATTCAATGATTGACAGGGAGAGTACCCGCTTTTGATTTCGTACCAGCATATCGCCCAGGCGGAGATGAAACGCTTCCGTTTTGGGGGTAGGATTATTTCAGATTTTGGGGATGAGTATCCCCGGTTTGAGCATATGTATATCCCCGATTCAGGAATTAGAATATTCCCAATTTTGAGATCGAAGTATACTCAGTTTTGCGATAGAAACATTCCAGATTTGAGTATGCGAATATTCGCAATTACTAGACATCCATATTCGCGATTTGATGGATATAAATACTTGCGATGTGATAAAATAACATAGTCTCGCTTTGGGCGTACGGAGAATCGCCGCTTTGGAAATAGGAAAAAAATGGGATTCTGGTATATAATATACAAGCTCCGCGGGAATACCTTTTTTTGCCACACCGTAATGAGGTATTTCTTCATTTCCGGATTCAATCGTCTGAAAATAACCTGCAAATGCCGTTACCCTCACATCCTCTCCTCCGACCCCTGGGCGACTGTAATACATCCATTTTTTTTTTTTGCTTATTAGAAAGAGGAGAGTCGATGAATCATAAAAAATGAGCGTATATTCCAAATCGTTTCTATAACTAATCATTTCGAGGGAAAAGATGGTGTCAGGAACTCCGATTTATATTTTTAAATGATTAACTGACAAAAAATCATCCGGGTTATTACACGGAATATCCCTAATTTGGGGATATAAATATACTCAATATGGTGATGTGAAATATCGCCAATATAGTGAGATGAAAGATCCGCGATGTAGGGATAAGGAATATCCCCGACTTGGGGATATGGAATATCCCCGATCTGGGGATATGGACGACCGCCGACGTGGGGATATGGAGGATCCCCGACGCGGAGACACAGCAATTTAGATATTGACCTGTAGCTGATTCCACTGGACAATACCGTGCTTCTTTCTAAAATATCTACATACGGCGAAATATACTCTGCATACCGTCGGTGTACATGTTACGAAATGGATCGGGAGAAAACTATTATTTCAGCAGGATGAAATTGTTATCAAAGTGGCTTAAAAGGTATGCTTTTGACGCAAAGTTTTCACAGGTCAGTAGAAAGTACTGTTCTGTCTCTCAAAATTGGCATTCGATCAACATTGACTTTTGTAAATGTACAATTCTTAAACTTGAGACGTCTCGACTGTGGGCAGCATAAAAATTATCAATGAGAGAATACAAGTTGCGCATTATATCGCATTTTTTCCAGACAAAAAATACTACATCTTTACCAGATGAAAGGATAACATTTATGAATTGTTTTCATTTGTGTAACACCCAGGCTCCCATTGGTAATCAAAGGTGGACCAATCGTCACCAACTTTTTACTGGCCAATACTTTACGATAAATCTCGCGTACTACAACTTTACCTAACGGAAGCGTAATTTTTATTGAACTTCCCTCTCCGCGTAAAGGCGTTACTAAAATCAACGGAACGTAATTGACTAAGTTACGACTTTTCGTTTTTCTCGATTTTCAACCCACTCTCATTCCAACCCCGATTTTTCCTATATCTTTAAGTGTTTTCATCAGATCAAAAAATATGAATTCCCATTTCTTGAAATTGAGTAAGCGACATGAATGCTGCTCTAACATCCCTCAACTCAATGAACTTCCTTTGAAGATGATTACACAATTTCACAATTAGCAAAACGGTCTGCTACTTCTGTGTTAAATTGAAGCCTCCCCCGTATTTAAATATAATATCATCATGAACTCTCTGTTGCCGACTGTAGTTGCTCTCTACTGCCGACTATCGCGATATTTACAGATCTCTCGATGTTTCACATCATCCTGAGTCGTTCTTCCAAAACTCTGTGTGTGTGAGTGGGTGGGTGGGTGAGTGGGTAGGTGGGTGAGTGGGTAGGTGGGTGAGTGGGTAGGTGGGTGGATGGGTGGGTAGGTGGGTGGGTGGGTAGGCGGGTGGAGGGGTGGGTAGGCGGGTGGAAGGGTGGGTAGGCGGGTGGAGGGGTGGGTAGGCGGGTGGATGGGTGGTTGGGTGGATGAGTGGGCGGGTAGGTGGGTGGAGTAGTGGGCTGAATGGGTGAATGTATGGGTGGGTGAGTCGGAAAGTTTCAAAGTGTGTGTGTGTGTGTTTTCTCTGCCGCTCTCCCTCATACTCACGTAAATTATGAAAGTTATAAGACTTATCGAAGGTATTACATAACAGAAGGAAGCACGATGTATACAGGGTAGGAGCATCTTTCTGTGGAGAACAAGATGAAAGATTAAGTAGCGCCCCAACTACAAAACAAGCCGATTAATGAACATCTGCTGTATATGCATTGTCACCAACCTCGATAATGGATGCCTGTAATCAAAAAGCCATCATCCGGATACGAAGATGCAATTGTATAAATGGCGCTTGAAATTGACTTGGTTCGAATGACTATTTAGTGCAGAATGAGAAATATATTAAATAAAAATAACTCCAGTGGACATTGGAGAACATCACGGCGTAAATACTCAATTGGCTAGAGTCTTAACATGGCCCGTTATACTTCTATTCCCACTGCTCGTTTCAACTCTCACCGAAGAAACCATAAAAGTGGTTATCCAAAGTTTTCAAGCTCTCCCGAAAGGGCCACCGAGTTTTAATGTCAATAAGGCAAACTGTGCACTCACCGTACAGTAGAAAACTCCAACTGTTCGATGAGAAAGAACCCTCCAATTCTTGATTATCCCGAGTTTGATTAATGATCCTGCAGAGACCACATGGGTCCACCGTCATTCATAAATTTACGTCAATTGACAGACACAGGAGAAAGAAACAATAAGCGCAACTCATATATATAAGGCATTCCATCAAATACTGGGCAAGTGGTGTGTGCAGGTATTTATTCACATGGTCAGTTATATACAATAAACACTTTACTCCCAAAAAATGCGTCCACGAAAAGAAAGTATTTTTAATTGTTATTTTTGCATTTCCATGCGTGTGAACCGACAAAGTTAAATTGTTAACTTTCCAACAGGAAAAGGTGTTGTAAAATTACCACCAAAATAGAATGTGTCTCGATATTTCATGACGTATTGACACATTTTAGATAAGACATCTGTGTATGTACGTGGTATTGTTTTCCTATTTCTCTACTCGTCATTACCCACAGGATCCACCGCGAGACCTTGCCTTGTGGATCACCGCAGACACGACTACCCATTGAATGTGACTGGAATCGAGTCTCGGCATTCAAGCTCTCATATTCCCGAGAAAACTTCTATGATCCTACGGTGGGCCTTTTCAATATAATCCACCTCTTCGCCCCCCCCCCCCCCCGCATCTTATTACATTCCCGTTCAACATTGAGATCTCATTCTGCCATCGATAGCGGAATGTCCCCGCTAGCTGGCCGCGAACCCAAAACCTTTGACGTAGTGAACAAATACTCTACCCACTATTTATGGATTTTTTGTCTTCTGCTCTTGAGCATCTTCAGAAGGCAGCATGGGACACCCATCCATGCGGCTGGGGCCGACTTTCGCCTTTAAACCATCGTAGTTTTAAACTCAGGGTAAATCTGTACGATGGCGGTCGCCTACGGTGGAAACCTCTCTCTTCCCCCCCCCCCTCTCCTTCGGCGTCGGAGTAAGTTCCCACGTGACCGTGCGGTCTTCGCGCCGATAGTCCCCACAGAGAATGTTCTGGGTATCACTCGGAATCCATGAGAAAATATTTCATCATCTTCGACATTCTCCCGTCGTCCAAAAATACATGACAGTATTCAGTACAACTAGTATCGTCGACGGGATTTTGTTGGAAATCGAATTATAAAGCCACTTATTAACCAGACAATATCTTTTTAAGGACTCTTCATTGTAGTCATGTTTCTTGTCCACTAAGTCTTGAGTCGAAAATGCAATTTCTTAACCGCATAAATTACGTGGGAAAGATCGTAAAGTAAGTTTTCTTATACATAAATCAGGACTCGTTTTCCGGAAATTATAGTTTTTCATCCTAATATCTGCATCACAAATCGTAATTTACGATTAAGCTTCTCGATGTGAATAATCCAGACAAAGTTTTTGAGGAGTTGCCAATGCAGACGCACAGCGCAGGTCCGATATTTGATGGAATGCCTTGTATGTGTGCTACCAGCCAGATAATTGGATGAAATAAAAATACGAGTGGAATTGGGGGAATTGGGCCATATGCTCGATAATTATCGGGCGTCAAAGCCAACAAGCTGGGTCAATTAGCAGGCCAGCCGCGCCGAAATGCTTGAACGCGGTTAATCATTGGTGTAGCCGTCCACCGAGCGGATAACCCAGGTTGGGAAAGCAATGCAGAAGGTCGCGTAACCACTGAATGGCGGAGCGGTGGGGGGGGGGGGCAGGTGAAATGGAAAAAAATTGATCTGTCATATGCAGAGCAATCAATTTAGCAACACTTCCTCTGACACCCACTAGGAAACAAAATCTGGTTATTACAGGTTCACGGTAACTGAAAATTTTGTTATCAAAATTTAGTTAAATATTCAATTTGAGGCTGCAGTGAATTTCGTACTAATCAATAAATGAATTGCATTGCAGCTCATTATGGAGGATCATGCTATTCTGTGAATATAGTCTCAATTTTGTATATTTTGGGAAAGAGGTAGGATGCACCTCCTGAAATTTGTTTTCCCATTTCTTTTATTGGTACGCATTGAATGATGAAGTTATGTATCGAAAATCGTATTGTTCCACCCCTCGCCGGAAAGTTCGTACTTTCTCGCCCGAAAGCCGCCCGGAACTTTCCGCCCTAGGGTGGAAAGTGCATAAAAATCTTCCCTCGGGCGGAAAGTACTCACTGCCCGGCCGGCTTTCGAGCGAGAGCGAACTTTCCGAGGGGTGTGAAAAATAGTATGTGCGCCTCGGGCGTAAAAATGAACACTCCCTGGGAATGTGTCGGGTGGCCCGTTAGCGAAAAAAAAAGTCAAAAAGCCCTCGGGCCTTCGGCCCTCGTGCTTTTGACCCTTTTTGCCACTGCAGGCACACCCGACAAACTCGCCGGAAATGTTCACCTTTCCGCCCTAGGCGCACAATATACTATTCGACTGTAGTGTAGATATATAATGAGTCCAGTCTACACAATTCTGAAGTTAATCTGGAGTTTTCTCAAGTTATCGAGTTCCAATGGAGCAAGTTATTACCGTTCCCGCTAAAAGCAAATTTTGTCGTGGCCACCAATGGACACCTGGAAGTATGTATGATATTTCCTGTTGATTTTCGAACTCAGGTATGTCTGCAATATAGGATTCGTTGAAGATCAAGGTGGCTAATTTGGTATGGAATGTCCCATATACCTGTTCACCAACGAGCACCCACCCAATACTACTGGTGCCCACATTCGCAATTTAAGCTATAATATTTTAATCATAAGGCACAACACTCAGATAGGCACTGTGAAACGATAGCAGAGGCCTGTAGTGGAATCCGCTGCTGCTCCCTTCCTCCGGATTGGGTTCCCGTCCGGTTTTGCGGTCTTACTACAGATGACACGCGTTCCCATCCGAGGACAATATTACCGCGACAAAATTTCCCGAAGAATTTTTTCCCGCGGACGTTTCATTTGTTGACAATTTGGTCGACATTGCTGCCGATAAATTATGCTCTATTTGGTCCTTCTCTGCCGACAATTTACTGCCATCATTTTTGGGGAATTTTATGTAAGGAAAGTATTTTCTGGAGGCCGGGAACGAACCCGGACACCGCCGATAGCACACATGGAACAGAACACACTCCTGCAAAAGAAGCGTTAGGAGTTCAAAAAACATCAAGAAAATATCAGGAATGACAAATTGCACTTTCAAAAGAATTACAATATCTTTCCCTACTATGTAATTAACAATTCTAACACAGCACGTTCATTATTTGCCCATGAAGCGCGCATAATTTTCATATAAATATTATAATATTATAACTACCGCTTATTTGATTTTCCAATCTGTTAAATGAGTGACATTTAAAAAAAAAATAGAGCATTGAAATTGCGGGGGAAATGAGGCTTAAAGAACCTGCCGCTGACAGGCGGCATAAGTTTACCCCAAAACAACTCATTGAGTCAAGTATAATAGTTTCTCTTTCATGGATAATTTCATAGCCGTGGGTATTGGCCATTGAATGTACACGTAAAAGCTCATCACGCGTCATGGAGTAATGGTTTGATCAGTTAATTGCGGTTGTCGGTTAAAGGCAACCATTCGATTGCTACGTTCAATTTGTGCGAGTACTTACAAAGAAAGGATATCAAATGGGTTTCACACGGATCGTGAAAATACAGTCATCCATTCCAACGCACCAACATTGATCAATACCACTGAATTTTCTAGTATTGCCGAAATTTTCACCCATCACACTGACGAATCCTACATCAGAGAAACTTTCCGCACCCTCCAATGGCAATACAAAATTAATGTCAATTCGAAGATGTGAGAATGGCCTTAGCTGTGCTCATAAACTCTATCAAAGGAGGGTAAAAAATAAACCATATTTGATGCGGAAGACAGACTGGCACCCTTGTACATTGCATTTTCACCACCATCTTTCTAACACAATTTGAGGGGGCAGAAAAATTCCCCTCAGGCCACTCACTTGCATAAATATTCAATCCTCAAAACGAGGAAAAAGAAGAAGACAATTTCACGAGAAAATGTGATACAAAACTTCTCAAAGCATCTGCAAAAAAAAAACTTTTAATCCAAAACTTTGGTATATCAAGTATATCCAGAAGATCAATGGCAAAGCGTTAGTGTGACACTTCCAAGGGATCTCTTCCTCTGATTTCCTATGTATAGTGAAATTTAGCATGCCTCTAACACTGATAGTTTACAGTCAAAACTATGGTCGCACTGTATACAGTTTGTGAAAGGAGTATGGCGGGTGGGCGGGGGGTGGTGAAATCGGTGTGGCTCTGGACGTTTTGCACGGGGAGAGAGATCGCCGGATGTAAATGCGGAAAGCTCGGGAGGAAAACTAAAGGAAGAGGAGGAAGGGGCGCACAGTCGAAAAGTTTTCAGCGGACGTCCGCCTGGCACGGGAATTACTCGATTCTGGGTTATAGCGGAAGACCACTGAGAATAGTCGTCCAGGGAAGAAGGTACATAAATCGGATGCGCACACATGGAAAAAAAAATTGCATCGATATATTATTGCCGATCGACGAGCTTTATGTCAAATCAAGGGACCATTGCATAGATAGAAAGTTTGAATTATTGTTAACATATTGCTTTGGCGAAATGATCTTTGCATAGTTTTGGGAAATACGCAAAAGGAAGTACGCAATCTGACGCATAGTTGAAAAAAAATTGTACAGTCCAAATTCGAATGTTATAACATTATACCCCTAAGCCGGTTGATCGGTCAATGCTTTCAATTAATGCTGTCTCTCAAAAATATTGACACTGATGATTAACATTAAAATAGCGTTTCGAAAATACCGCGGATTCAACCTCGAACCATCAATAAAACTAACACCTTGAAGGATTTAGATAGGAGCTTGATCTATGCAGTAGTATATTTGTCTAATCGGGAAAGTTGCTCCATCGAACGAGCAAAATGAAAAAAAAAAAATTAATAAACGGGAATATGGGAAAAACTACTACTCTTCAGAATGGCACCAACAATTGTAATAATAATATATCAATATAAGGTCCAACACTAACAGGTCATAAATCTTCGAAACCAAGCCACATGGAATTATACAAAAATATATGTACTTCGTATAACCAAAAGTTATCTTGAAGATTCCAACAAGATAATGGTCCAAAACATCGATCTAAAACCCTTGAAGAGTTTTCCAAGCAAAGAAAATTCGTGTTCTCCAGTGAGCAAGTCAAAGAAAAAATGAGTTTACTAGTATTTCATTATTCAAATGAGAATATCTTGTCTGAGTGCGTTCCAAGGAAATAGAGGAAGATTGATCACGAGCGGATCAAGTAGTTGATTGAGTTGATACCTGGACGATATGCCTCGCTGGACTCACCTATGAAAGGTCACGATCCTCAACGATAACATTGAGTGCTTTTGCCCTGGTCCGTTGATCCCTCATACGTTCGGCCGCACTTTCGGCTATTTCTTTGGTTTTAAAGTATTCTTTTTACGTAACTGATCACGAAATTCTTTGCAACATTCTGCATTGGTTTTCCTCCTAATTGACGTTAGCCAAACACTCGGTTCGCGTTCTTCTCTCCACTCTACTGCAGAGACATGTGTAGTCGACTCTCCCATAAGTTGACACCCCGTTAGTTGACGATCCCATTCAATCCCATTAGTCCACTGACTCGCGCGTCTTCTAGGTTGAGCCCCCTCAAACGCTCTGTCTCCACCACATCGAAAATTCTCGCGCCTTATTTTGAACCTCACCTCATTGCGCACAATATGAGATACAAAACTGCTTGCGCGAAGACTCACGTGACATGCGGGAGTGGGGGAAGTAGGGGGCTCAACCTAAACGAAGCGCTGGAAAGTTGCTCGGTCCCGAGCGCTACACTTAGGGGAGAGCATGTCGGAATTCTTGTAACGCCCCCTCCACCACTCGCGTCGCTCCCCTTTTCTTAACCACGTTGTATCGCACTTTGTTTTACGCGCCATAAGATATTTCACGTCAAAAATCTGTAATGAAGTGGCAAAGTAAGTTAAGATAACTTACCGCTCGAATCGTTCTTGGATACATATCTAAAAAATAAGAAGACAAAATGGACAAAACAAGGAGAGAAAAATGTCATAATGAACGTTTTTTTGGAGTCAATTGAGTTCTGCAAAAAAGTTCCCATGAAAATTATCATATCCCCCCATGCTTTTAACATATTGATCGAAAACCGAACCGATAAATGCACTTACCTCGTATTGTCAATTCTCCCCAAAAATATTACGACCTAAATTGCATAAGCGATACTCACATCAAGAATCAGCAAATATTGAACAAAATACGTTATTTCTATGGTATTTGGCAATACTTCATGGGTATAATAGAGATGAAGAGTCTTCCGTAGAAAACATAAAATATGTTTTATGATACATGAGAACACTTACAGCACAACTGAACACACGATACAATATGACATACTTGTTCTTTTTTTCCTTCTTCTTTTGCTGCAAAATTTTTACGATCAATAAGTCTGATGGTTGGGAAATTGATTCATCATTCTTTATCCGTGTGTTTACAGGCTAAGAATGGCGGTGTTGCCATGATACCTTTTTATACGTACTTCATAACGTGCAACAGCACCGCTACGATAAAGGACGTGATCGGTAAGTAGGCTTTAAATTTAAATTTAAATACCTATATAGTCGAACAGAATTATGGGAAACAGCTGCTCCATCATTGTTACAAAATGATTACGTATTATATTTGCTATTCTCTTTTATTTCAGCTCACATCAATCATATAAGGAAAGTAGCTGGTATCGATCATGTGGGCATTGGTGCAGGATTCGATGGAATAAATTTGTAAGTTTCAACGTAGAATTATCGATTACACTAGTCGTATCTTCACACTAGTTCGCAAGCGATTTCTTTCCTCCACGTCTCATTGAATCTTTTACGTTGGTTGTAAAGTTCCCGGGGAAATAGCTTCAATCAATCTTATAGGGTCGAATTAGTTTCCACGTAGAATTAACTTAATCTTATCCTCAAACTGTAACAGGAGTTGAAATTCAAAATACTTTGCTATGTACAGAGGTGAAAAATTTCGAAATGGAGTGCAGGTATTAATTTTAAAAATACATTATTATAAGTTTTTCCTGAGCTTATTTAAACTCTCAGCTCGTTCTGCATTCATTTATGGGCATCGCCATTCATCTTCCTGGTCCTCGGCTGGAGGCAAGCCGGTAGGAAAATAGGGGGCGCGATGGATAATGGTCTCATCGCAAAGTAATGGATGATATTTTTGTCACGAACGTGACGCGTGCCGTGTAATTCGTTACATTGCTTCATCAGTCGAGCGGCGCATGGGCCAGTGCCCCAGCGTTGCTTTAATGCAACGCCGCTAAATATCTCGAGATAGGACCTTTTTGACTGCCTACGTCCTGTTCTCGAACCAATCACATCCATCCGATTTCCAACCACCGGCCGATACAAGGGAAACAATCCGTAAAATTTCGGCGATGGATATGCGCCATGAAATGCGATTTCACGGTTTTGCAAGCACGCCGTGAAATCGAGGTTCTCAGTAGAGTGTGAAAAAAAAGATGCGTACGAGGGTACGCGGTAGAAGTGAAACTTGCTAGTGGTTCATTTCATTAACTGCGACGTTATTTTTCCTTTACTGTTTCGATCAATCAATTCAGTGAATAATCTATCAAAAATTTACTCATTATCCTTTTATCCTCAACTACTTATCGACTGAAATCATGACTAAGTTTCATTACTTTTGTAACTGTCCCGACCAAATTGTACAGTTTCAATATTCTGATCATTGCTGGGTTGGTTCAGATGTGAGAGCTTATGATCCTCAACGTTGACATTGATTGCTTTCGCCCGGGTCCGATGATTCTTGATACGTTCGGTCGCACTTTTACTGTTTTTGTTTTCTTTGGTTTTGAAGCATGTTTTTGACGTAAACGATCACGATATTCTTTGCAATGTTCTACAATTGTTTTCCCCATAATTTACACTAGCAATACCCTTGGTTCACGTTCTTCTCCCCACTGTGCTACAGTGTCATGCAGCATGTCGGGATTTTCGTAACGCCCCCTCCACCACCCGCGTTGCACCCCTTCCCTTAAACACGTTGAATCGCATTTTGTGTTACGCGCCATAAGATGCTTCACTTCAAAAAACACTTTGAAAAATCCGTAATTTTTCCTGCCGAAGGATATGTTTCTCTCACAGTACTGAAACACGACGTTAGAGTAGTTTTAGCGCTGGCGCTTGGGTGCCTAAGTTTAAATCCCCGACAGGGCGACAATTTTTTCTCGAAGACCTGATGAGCGGGAGGTTGCTCATAGAGTAGCCGCCTATACCGACATAGGTTTTCTGTGGTTTCCTGTGTCTTATCATGTGAATGCGGTGTAGCGCATAGTCCACAAGCCCACATATCCATAATGGATCGAAGGCGTTAAAGATAAAAAAAAATATAATAAAAAAAAGACTACTGAAATCAAATGTTCTTTCTCATATAGCTTCGAAAAATTTAAAATTTTCGGAATCATCCAGCTCCTAAGTAAAATCTGGAGAATTAATAATGTCTCTCCTCGCCTGCCTTTCAGTGTCCTCCATAGAAGATATGAATTTCCCTCGATTCAATTTATCATGTCTGTCGTTGCTCGTATTTTCTCTTCAGTATTGTCAACCGTTTATTGATCAAGAATGCTTTTGGCATTTTACAGTACGCCTACTGGTCTGGAGGATGTATCGAGGTATCCCCAACTATTGGCAACACTACTGGAAGATCCCGCGTGGACGGAGGAGGACATAAAGAAACTCGCTGGCCTCAATTTACTGAGGGTTTTCACCAAGGTTGAGCAGGTGAGGTTTTATGTTTTTTTCTTATTTTTCAAGAAAAACTCTCTTATATCACGATATGACAATCATTGTGAGATAAAGTAGTGGTCGAAGGCTGTTATCGACATTTCTGAGATTAAGTAGCGAGAAAATACTTGACTCTGATCGTAAAAATTGATTCTCTCTGTGAAATTTTCCAATAGGATCAAAATTTTATTTGCAGTATAAGATTTCATTTTTTTTTGTTTCTTTTTATTGTTTTTTTCCATGATGATCAATTAATTTCACTGTGAACCTTCGTCATTAAAATGCAGACGAAAAAAGATAGGGTGACGATTTGCGGAATCCAATCAAATGATGGAGTACTCTTCATATTCCGCGCCAAATCATAAATATTTATAATCTGATTCATTTTGTATTTTCCTCTTTTATCTATATATCCAACAATCTTTATTCATTTCATAAGCAGCTTAAATAAATTCTTTTTACTAAAAAATAAAATGAAATAGCAACAATAACGAGTTTGGCGCGTTAAATGCACAGTAATTTTTTTGTAAATTCGATGAATGGATCATTGATCAAATTGTTTTAATCTCGGCGGTATATAGAACCAAAAAAAACTCTATTTCCGTCGTTACTTTACTCGGATTGCACCGGACTAGGTCAATCCATGCAGAAGCACATACACATAGGTCGCACCGAAAAATGAACTGATCAGCTGCGAAAAGCATGAATACGTCTCCGAGTGACATGAGCTAGCAAACACGACTTGAGACAAGTCGATAATAGTTCAGGAATCATTTGGTTCCAAGTTGATTCAAGTCCCAAGCAGGTTTCAAGTTGGCAATGTGGTTGAGTCATTCCTTGTCCAAGTTCGTCCAAAATTTCTAGTCGAATAAAGGACCTAGGTCAACTCACCTGGAGGGAGTGCACTGAGAGAACGATTTGGTTATATCGACCTGACGGATTCGGTTGAAGGTTTTTTTGCGATTAGCTTCACATAACCGTACATTCATTAATAGCTAGTATGATTTTTAGCTAGTTGCTTTTGACACCATTTGGTTGTACTGAATTTTTCAGTTGACGCAAACCGGCACCCGATTAATACAACCGAGCGTTTAGTAATAGTTACCGAATGGAGGCTAATTCAACGCGCCCTCTAGTTATAACAGTGCCCGGTGAAGAAGCCATGACGTGTGTGAACGCCGGCCGGCTCGTGTCAATTTTTGTGATAAAAAATTAGTGATAAAGATCAAAGAACAAATAGAAAGTGAAAATAAAATGGAAGAATTGTTCAAGGAATACGTTTATAGACAACTCGTATTTTGACATTTTTATATGGCAATCAATGCTTAATAATGAATAACAGAGAGGTTATACCAAATAGCGATTCGGTAACTATTACCAAATCCTCCAGTTGGCTCAACCTTAACCTCTCAATTGAGCCATTCGGTAATTATCACCGGGCCATTCAATTGTTCTTATTTAACCGCGCTATGAGGTAACAATTGCCGAGCCTGTGTAGTATTAACCAAATCGTTCGCTCAGTGTGTCGAGTTGAACCAATTCACTGAAAGCATTGACCGCATTCAAATCAGGAGTGAGCCAATGTGTTTTAGTGACATCCCTTGATAGGCTTAGAATCCCTGGCCTACAGGCTTCGCCTTGAGATATGTATTTTTGATACATGAAGGTGACTTGGGAATATTAAACTCGTTTCCGTACCGGTGAGCGCAAACTAAGGTTTCTCGTCCGCTGCGTCCTTTCATCATAATTCATCATAAAGAGGAGAGATTAATTAATTTCAAGTATTCCTTTGCGCCGGAACGCAAAACGATGCTCTAACCAAGGGAGATAAAGTAGAGAACCTCCTCATCGGCTCGGCTGGTAATTGCACACGCGGCTGAGGGTTGCTTTACGTCCCTAGGTTAGAAAAGCCTAACTAGGCTGCATAGCAATTTCTGTCCCGGCGGGCGCAAAGTGAGATTTTTCTCCCCCTGCGCATGCACACGCGGCTGCAGGTTCACCACTTTACGTTCATAGATAAGAAAAATACAATTTTAACCTCCGTAACAAACGATATTCTGTCAGTTGAGTCGGTTCACAACCGCGATTTAGTCGAGTATATCGAGAAAGATCCGAGTTTTTGTGGCCGAATGACATAACAACATCTTTCAATTTTTTGGTCATAAAAACTCTTCGTTTTGTTTCTTTCCCATACTCTAAAACTCTGAAACTCCCAAATGAGTTAATTGAAAATTATTGAGTGATGTATGAACGGAATTTCCGGTTTCTCTTCCTCGATTAAAACTTCCGTACGAATTTTAAATGATGTTCTTTTATGGCAAAATTTCCTTTCCCTACATAGACAAATACTTGACCACAGCAACTTTGAGGCCGTTACAGTGGTGTTACCAGCTGAATACGCTAGTCTTTTAGGATTACGCTCTTTGGTGTATTTAATAATTACTAGATTTTTGCAAATTTTAGGTGAGAGATGAGTGGCAGAGGGCCGCTGTGCTACCAGTTGAAAAAATAAGCCCACCAGAGAATTCTGCTTGCGCCTATGGTCAATCCTGATCCGATTTAAAGACAGTGGTGCAAAGATACCTTGATTTTGGAAGAACACCAATAATAACATCGCGGTCTGCCTGATTCAAATTGCCAAGATCGATGTCATCAGAGCCACAAGAAGCACCTGATAATCCATCATCGAAATTTGTTACTAGATTATTTTTCTTTTTTCTTGGCAATCAGCCCATTATTTTTCTTGTAATTTTTAGAAATATTATACATTATTTTATGAATTGTCACTTGATAGCATGGTTTTTATGTGTGTGGACTGAAACTATGTTGAGAAGTGGGAAAAAGCTCAACATATTAAAGTAGCAATCCGGATAGCCAAAAAGTGTAGATTTAAGTAGATTCTAGGATTACACAAGAGAAAACAAGTCTAGGAATGGAAGATGAATTAATTATTTAAATGGCTTGGTGATTATCTGAATTGGTATAACTGTATTCTAGAAAATTTGAATACAAAACAATCATTATACTATTTGTAAGATCATTAGGTCAAGGACCACAGCCAAAATAACAAGGGGAAATTATTTTGAATCACGAATAGGAGAGACAAATTTTCAAGTGTGGGTGAAAAGAAATTTTTTTTCTTTTTTTTTTGCCAAATGTTTTCATGTGGTGCAACAGCAAAGTGTTCACATTTAATGTAACCAATTTTGGTAACAATTGAATACAATTATTGGAAAATTGGGTAAAATTGAATAAAAGAGAATAACAAATGCTCATAGAAGCTTGTGATTGAGACTTTAATGTTGCTATTGAGAATATATCGAAACATGAACACTCACGATTCCTGTAAGAACCTTGAACTCAATCGTAGATATAACAAAATAAAAATGAATAAATTGATACAACACACAACTGCCTAGATCTCAGAATAAGATATTGTATGATCTATTTAACTTATAAGTCCAAACGCACAAAGGACTAAGTTTCAAGATGCATATGCATAGAAGGGATAATGCAATTGTGCTATACCAAGAAACTCAGTACAGAATGTAATTATAAAATTGTAATTATTTGTGAACATTCAGTACTTTACATTGGCATTTTCCCTTTTACGGCCAAATATACATAAACATCATATAAAAAATATGATCTACCTACTTTTATTGGCTAAACATGTACATATAGCCACAATCTGAGGATCATGAAAATAGAAAAATTACGAGTAACTGATAAACAAATGTATAAAAAGCCCTCGAGAGGAGAAAAAAAAAATTGAAATGCGCGAAAAACTTTGCATCGACGAATTCTCCGGCAAGGCACAAAAAAAGCAGAGATTGAAGTCAATTAGAAATGAAACTGACTGCCAATAGGGGCGCCACTATGTACTACCACCACTGAAGTATTAAATCAAGATGGCAGCGCCCGGATGTGCCACTTCGTATCTTCGTCATTCGAGTAAGACCTTTATCTCCTGATGATTAATGTCAATTTTTTTTTCTTCCATTAATATGAAAATGAGAAATTTTTCACAGTATTTTTTCTGAATTTTCCTATCCAGTTTTAATGGAAAATTCCTGGTGCAAACTTCTTTCCGCATTTCATTGTTTTTTTTCTCATTTTCGCGGTCTATTAAGAAAATTTTTTAGAAGAGAAAAATATTCAAATGAAATCCTACAATTTTGACCGAACAACTACTGTACTCAAGCGCTCCTTCATCGCAAGGTTATTCAATAATTTAATGACAAATTGCATTGGAAAATAATAGAAAATTAGGTAAATAATGCGCCGACGAAAGTAGCCGGTCTTAGCGAACTTTTGTTCGCCAATAATAGGTAATTGCGTTGGATCATGATACGTTCAATTAGAAAAATGAAAAGTAAATATATATGAAGTGATCCAGCTGATAAAAATCGTTGATCAATAAAAGGCATGAATTTAGAAAAAAAAAAGAAAATGAAGTAACTGAAACTTGAGATCATTATGTAGACAAGAGTCATTTAATAGTGCAATTGACACGGATCAGACAGTATTCGAAATCTAGGTATTCTCAGTAAAATAAACATTTAAGAATAAGTATAATTAAATATTTGTATTACTGAAAATATTACAGAATTTGTTCTCTCAAATTGAACAAAGTTCACTAATTGCATATTCAAATAGGTAAAAAAAAATGGAGAAAAAAAATTGAATGAACTTTCCCCTCGAGAAAGACTTACGTTTCGTACGCAGTGAGTGTGAACAGGGTGATTGCATATAGAGCGAACGAGAGTCTACTACGTAAGAGAGAAAAAAAAACTAATATAATAGAAAATTTAAAATAAGTAATTGACATGAAACTTTTTCGTTCTCTAGCAAGGGAAAGGTATCGCAATACTGTCAAAATACATAATCAAAATTGATTATACCAACATATGCGATTTTCCTTCTTCAAATATTCAGTTTTGAATATGTAAATTGATTACCATATTGAGGAACAAAGTGTCGAAATGAGATAAATTCGTTAACAGTGAGTGAAAATAAATTTCATGAGAATAATCACAAATATTCAAATTCCGAGTGGCTAAATTGGATAATTAAGTAAGCCATTAATGATGTAGCAATATTGAATTGATTACTCAGTGAATCATTTCATTACTAGAAAATTCAGTATTGATTGCTGATGAATCGACAACATGATGATCAATTAGGACAGCTCAAAAGAGAATGAAAAATTCATAAAAGGCTCGATTAGTGATGAATTCATGTGTGCATTTTTAGTACATTACGTCGATAAATGATCGTTATAATAATTATTAACTCTCCAATACTCGCACCTGCTCAGCCCAGTCTTATTTACTTGTTAGTTTTGTGAAGAACGTATTAGATGAATTTATAATATTTCACTAAAACCAAGAGTCATGAAATGATGTATCGGTTTGATCAAACTCGACTTTTTAAAACATTCATCAATTAGGTGTTAATTGCTCGTTTGAACTATGGATTGACTGGATAAAATGAAAAATTCCATTTGAAAGCGGTCAATTCGTTCAACTCGGAATTGAATTGATCTAAACACACTACCTACTTGCAACTCACTTGCGACTTAAATCAACTCGAAAACAAATTGATTTAGAGCTACTATCGACTTGATTCAAGTCATGGTTCTGACGTAATTCAATTGGGAAAGCCATTGAGCTCTGGTTTTTGCACTGACTCAGTCCAATCACCCATATTGATCCAATCCATACGATCCGAGTTGAACCAGAACGGAAAATGATTGATCCAACACAACATTTTTTAAAATTTGGATCGACAGTACTGGATCAATCCGCACAATCCAACTGGATCAATGTCAACGGTCGGAGTGGATCAATCTGTGCAATCGGACTAGATCAATCCAGGCGATAGGACCCAATCAATCCGTGCAATCCAACTTGATCAATCCGAGCGACCAACCTTGATCAATTCAAGTGGATCAATCCTAGCGATCAAAGTAGATTAACCCGTGCGATCAGACTGGATCAATCCGTGCAATCCAACTGAATCAATCTGAGCGACCGAGCTAGATCAATCCATTCGATCGGAGTGGCTCAATTGATGCGATCGGACTGCATCAATCACTTCGATCTGACCGGATCAATCTGTGTGATCGAGCAGGAGCAGTCCGACAAATAGTCATCAACGATAAAAAATGTCACTGTCTTTCTAAATTATATGACAACGCAAATCGGATTGATTCAGATTGTTCTTTTCTGATTTCAAATTTTCGGATTTCTTATTGTCGTCAAGTTCACCAATAAATAAAAATTCACAACAAGACGGCGCTGGCATGATAACACGAGTCCCCCAGAGTTAATGAAATAACGCGAAAAATTTATTTATGTAACAATTCATAAAATTTACAGTTTATGGGTCAAAATTACATGTCTCGACTTTGAACCTTCGGAGTATGGATCATCTATAATTACTTAATATTACTTGATCATTGAGTAATTGACGATTGACGAAACTACTATCAAATGGTGTGACCAATCATTTTTATACACTTTTTCTAAACGATTGAAGTGTGAATGTAGATCATCTAACGTCAACAAACAAATCGAAATGTTTACAGGTTTCGGCTTGACCTGTACAAATATATATAAAAAGAAATTGTATTAGCACACGATGACTTCGTCACTGTCGATGCCACAATTAGATCCAACAAATTTATCATGAAAACGACAGCAGGCCAAGTAAATTATATTGCACTGTGTGGGAATAATCGGCATGGATATGCTAAATGAAATTATAGCTCTTTTGGGTTTGTTTGGTGTTAGTGGTTTATGGAGTGAGAAATCTCAGATGAGATTTATAGAAGAATTAAACATTAAGATTATTCCTTGTTCCCACTTGTTCGTTGTGGATTTCAAATATTTCGGACAGTTGTCAATGTTTATTGAAAAAACAATCCTATATTATTACGCGTCGAAAAGCGCGGTTCTAACCTCCAAGGCGGTTGATCTTGTTGATGTTAGAGTAGGTATCGAGCACTCGATGCGCGTTCGGCATTCGATTTGACTCGATGCCGGTTCAGTCCCTGATTTAAAGCATCAAGTAATCGTCGAATTCATTGTGCATGTACAATTCCACCATTCACCGCGGCTCAAATGGGTAACGAGTGAGTGCGCCAATCGATACCTCGCTTGAAACTCTCGTGTTAACCGCCAGGGCGCGCTACGCTCGGTTAGATCCCGTCTCTCAGGCCCAACGGCCTAATAGATCTTTTCATTGCAAAGCCGTAAATTTTTTTGGCAAGTGAGTGCATCGGAAATGTTTTTACGATCATTTGACGAATGAAATTTTTCAACATTCCGTCCGTTGACGACGATTTACGGACAGGAGAAGGAAAATATCGTATAGCAATCGGGTTAAAAAAAATTTTCTGGCACTTGTGAATTTGTAGGCCGAGGTGAAAAAAATATTTTCAATTCTTCTAATGAAAAATACTATTTTTACTTTCTTACTTTTTTTACACGAAATTCATCCAAATTTCTCTTGAATTGAATTGCTTGATCTTACAAAGTTGAAAAAAACCTCCCTTTTTGGATGAGTTCCACGAGCCTGTAACAGAAATATTAAAACTAGAGAAATTTATTTGACGTTATCCCACTGAAACGTTCCTCGCTCCATAAACTCAGTAGATATATATTTTATTCTAGTAAAAAAAAGAGGTAATGCAGACTGAGAGTGTTTTTCCCTCCTCGGCAAATACGACGACGATCAATTCACCCCCCCCCCCCCCCCAACAACAATTTTGTAGCCCTCGTCGTTTTGAAATCTAGCGAAACCCTCCCCTTTCCCCTCCCCCTGATAAAAAAACCATCGCCGAGAATGAAATAAGAGATAAACAATGATTTTATCTGTGTTACCTAGATGACATTGCTGGAACAATGATTTGTACGCCTTCTATGAAGGACCCTAGAGTACATTATGTTACCTAATACCACATAAGCACTTATTATCTAATAAATATTATTTACAAAGAATCAATGGCAGTAATTTCAGACGAAACAAGGTCCAATCATTATCCCATAAAGTTGTTACGCTCTATTGCATCGAAGCAGCATATTGATTTTTCATATGATATAATCGCAATAAATTTCCTTCCCGCGGACTAAGAAGTTAACAATTCCCCCCCCCCCTTCCTCTATCGGCTCCAATGAGCCCATTTCTGAAATGCCAGTCATTTATAAAAGAAGAATTTCCATCGGACAAGGGTAGATAAATCAAGTCGATGGGAAAGGATAGATGAACGATCAATCACAATGCTATCAATAATTAAATTACCCCAGTTGGTTGCACCAAGGTATCATCCATTACAACTTCTAAATAAACTCTTTTGAAGGCCATCAGTAGCACTATGAGCCCATACAAACCCATCAGCAGTGGAAATGGATCCTCACGAAAAGTTCGCAAGTTGTTTCCTTTAACGTCACGATATTACAAAGATGGTTTATTGACCCTGAGACCGTAAGGTTTAGATTAGGTGACACTTTCCCTTCCTCAGCGTTTGACATCATCCTGGGACAATTTCAGATGCCCGTTTACGTCGATGTATTCCTCTACACATGTGTGTGTTTATTTACTTTTTTGCCTTCGCCCCTCGTTCGTATTCTTCGCGCTAGCTGCTTTTGAGCATTCACTCAGAAGGGAGTATTGGACACCTAGCCGTGCAGGTGGGGCCGACTTACCATTTATGCCATCGTATTTCTAAACACAGGGTAAATCTCCAGAGACCCCTATGTTACAGTTGTGTGTGTATGTGTGTGTGGGTAAGTGGACGTGTGGGTTGGTGGGTGTGTGGATGTGCGCGTGAGTGGATGTGTGGGTGGTTGGATAGATGTGTGTGTGTGTGTGTCTGTCTGTCTGTCGAAGCACTCTACGAATAATCTCGAAATCGATAATCGGTTTTCATCATCAGAATGAACAAAATCGTCGAAAGGTTACTTCATATAGATGTGTTCAAAACTTTTCTCCAACATTCCTGACAAATGGAGAACGCAATTGAAGTGATCGACAACGGAATCAAAGTAACCTCACGTAAATTACAGATTACATTCGTACTAAACTCTGTAGCATGGAAAAATAACATTCAATGAACGTCCTTACTTCCATGAACATGCAAACTTATGTCATACTTCTTTTCCATGCTACAAGTCAGCCAAGATTGTCTTCCGCTTGGAAAAAAACGGCATAAAAACTGGAAAAATTATATCAGACGATCGGATTTATGGGTCCGCCAAATTTAAATTCATAATTATATTCTTCCCCCCCCCCTCCCCTCTGTTTACAACGTACCCAACTGATCGTTTTTTCTTATCATCACATCGGATCGATATCCCCTGGAAAAATGCTACCCCAAAGAAATAATCCGCTCCGTTGCCATTAACGATTTTCATTAATACCAAGAGATCGCTTGGAGATAAGAAAAAAAATGTCAAACGAATTTTGTTCTTCACATGACACTTCACATTATATGTCATATGACTTTTTCCCTAGCTCCCAAAACTTAACAGATATCGCACATGATCGGTAAGTTAATAATTCGGTCCATGAAAGATTACACCACCGTCTCGTTTATTTTATAATTGTTTCGCCCAGCGTAGAGGAGAGAGCAACAAACGATATACCACATTGATTTGGGGGGTTGAGCTTGCGCATGGATGCTGGATGCTAGGGAGCAGCTTCCAGTAGAGCGAGACAGATGGCGATTTTCTACGAGTGAAAGGTCGGCATCGCTACGACTGGGAATACAAACCAACAGGTGATGCTGGAGACACTCCCTACGACCCTCTGCTTACATCCCTGACATTAATTTGCGTTACAACAAACTAATCAGAGCCCACATATATGTGAAGTTATATGGATATTACGTGCCCGTCAACTCACATCCTGACATCGACAATCGTAATGGTGGGTGTAAATTAAAGCTGATGAACGCATTTCAATGAGTGCTTGTGATATCGCGTTTCTGGTTCAAAATATCGTGAACTGACTTTGTGAAGCTGTGCACCTTGCGATGATTCTATCTAGATGAGACAGTGATACCCTCTTGATCGATCGAATTGACTCCGATCGATGGATTCACCACAGCGAGTCGAGGTGAGACTGCGGAACAAATTTTCAAAGTTAAACATTTTTCAGTTGATTATGGTTTGTCCAACTGCTGCAATGCGCTCTACGGGTCTTTGATTAAATTGTAAATTTTTGTAGTTTTAATTACATTTACGTCGGAAATTTTTCGGGTTTGTTTGACGTACAACGTAATCGCATTTGATCTGCTTTCACTTCGGAGCTTTACGGTGTGGATATATTCTAGGATTTGGTAATGTATTTTTATGGTAATTTCTTTAATTTAATTTGGATTAATTAATTAGGTTGGTTGAGGGAGTGTGAAGAATGCTACAATCACGAAAGATCGAGCATCACTATGTTGACAGACTGTCGGCTGTGCAACTGAGTGGATCAAAGGGTAAACTCTAATTACTCTACGGAGAATATGACTAAACCGCTGTTTATGATGCGGCTGTGACACGCGGTAATCAAGAGAGTTGTGAGAGAGCATAGCACGCTTGTCTAAGCGGCAAAAAGGTGAGTTGATTAGCTGTAAGGAAAGCATGACAAGCTAATAAATGCATCTTGGTAATTAGATTTGTTTATCCGAGTGACAGATTTTCTGCAATATGAATTAACGAGCTAAGTAAAAATATTTTGTCAGTTTTAATGAAAGCAACCGTTTTCGTCAATTTGTTTATTTTGTCATTTTTGGAAATATTTAAGCATTTTGAAATTTCCGACATTTTGAGAATATCAAAAATTTCTCGAACATCGGAAATTGTTTTTTTTTGTTTTTTTTTCAGTTCTTGCTTTTTTTTTATTCTTTTTGACATTTTTTATATTTTACCCCTTTTTTCATTTTCTTCACAGTTTAAAGTTGTGAAAACTTTATAATTTTCGCAGTTTTTTGAAAGAGAATTTGGATTTTTACTTGTGTAAGCCGCAAATAGGTGAGTTAATAAGTACTGTAAGAGAAGCATGATTTGTTTCTTGTAAATGTAAATAGATTTTGATTATTAATTTTATTTAGTACAGTGACAATTTTTCTGGAATACGAATTAAGGAGGCAATTGAAAATTAATTTTTATGAACTTTGCTGTAAGAACAATATATGGTGGTTCTTTGAAAATTTTTTATTTGATATATTGAAAATTGGATGAAACTTTCATAATCTTCTTCGATGCACTAATACCATTGAGTATTGCCGCGATAGTCGAGAGAATCGAGATGAGACGAAAGAATTATGACTCGATACAACACGAGAGAGCACCTTTATGTTATAATTGTTGATTCATTCCTAACATTATTGATGATCCTAAGAAATAATAACGATGATAATACATTCTTCACATATCAAACAAATTTCAGTTGTTCAAGAGTGTCAAAATTTGAGGATATATTTATGTCAATACACCTACCAACATGAGCACCCTTAATACACCATTATAATTAGGACAGATACTTTATGGATTTTTACAATTTGGGTGTTAATGAACACGAAAATCAGGAATGAAGGCACAGAAGTGTTTCAGAATGAATATCGCTCAGTACATTCGTATTCGTATTGATAAACCAGCCTTTGAAAGCAGTCGCTCTGAAGCAGCGCATACAATTTTTTTAAAAATTCAGACAAGATGGGACAATACGAAAGAATTGAGACTCTCGCCTCGTGGCGTATCACGGCCACACTTAAGCTGTGGTACCTACACAGCTACGTTCATGCAATATCAATCTCATAAATTTATCGGTAATGTTGTTAACTCCTCCCGGGCCCTTTCGTCTCTAACTTCGACGCGGGCTGAATAACAACCCAATTTAATAACTTTCCATCATAAAAAAAGCAATAAAAGCGATGCATGAATGAAGCTGAGAGGTAACCTTTGCAGTGGTACTGGTACAACTTTATGATGTCGTATCTTTTCGGCAATTCACCTTCGAACTGAAATGTGCATTCACACATGCATTCGGGTAGATCCATCCATTGGATGGCCCCCGTACGGAAAGGGTGAATTCAATTTTTCCCCAATATGTGTTAATTTTACAATCCCTCAATCAGTGGTTATCAATGAAACAGTTTTCAGTTGAAAAAACAGAATTTACGTCTCAAGATTGATACCTGAATTGGCCAGGTCTAGAACCATTCTGTGATCTTGCGACGTAAAATTGTAGTTTTTTACAATTTAAACCGAGTACCACTGGCCTCACGGGTGGAGCTATGCTGTAATTGGCCGGGTTAAAAATTGAATAACCCGGTGAGGGAATCTTGCAGAGAACATTAGAAGGGAAACTTGGGACCGCAGATTACACACTTGTGGGACACCCTATATAGTGATGAGTGTAACTCTAAGGCACATTTAGGCGGCAAAAAGGTGAAATAATCACTATGAGGGCAGCATGACAAGTTTGTAAATGTATTTTGATAACTGATTTAATATCTCAAGTGAGTCTTTTTTTGGAACAAGTTGGGTTAACGGGTGAAATGAAAATATGGTGAGTTTTGCATTACAATAACCAATGAGATGATCAACTAGTAATTCAGCAACCATGAACGAATCATATTTCCAAGATAATGTAAAGTATTCGTAAAATTCACGGTAATTTTTAGAAAAAAATATTTATGAAACTAATTGCTCATGGGATTTGTCACTCAAATCGACAACGCTTCCTTCTTCTTTTTCCGCTGCGGTCCAGTTTAGCATATACCGCGACCCGCGCGGCGTGCCAATGGAAACCGGCTTTATCCCGATCTATATAGGATTCACACCGTTTAAACCAATGTAATCCTTCAATTTATACGGCCGTTTCTTTTAGGAAACTTCCATTCGACAATGAACCTGCATGAATCAGAACCTGGACAATTCCACTCTACTATACCGAAGGGAGGCACCCCATGTGGGATTCGATCTTTGGATCTCGTCTGCTAACGCCCAGTACACTAACCACACGGCTATAGCCACCGATAACAGCGTACCCTTGGCAGTCATAAATATTCGGTGTTCAAGGGTATTTCTTTGGAATCCAAATGAGCATTTTGGATTTTTGAAATTTTCGTGATTATTTGAATCTTTGAAAATATTAAAAATACTTGAAAATTTTGGATTCTCTCCATTCTCAATTTTAAATTTTGAAATTGCTACTTACTTTTCCAAATTTTTATGTTTTGTTCTATTTTTTCGGTTTTCCAAGTTTCATTTTTTTCCTTACCCCTGCATCAGAGTCCAATACACTTGTCCAGGCGGTAAGAAGATGAATAGATTACTATAATATAGACATGGCAAGCTGGTGAATGCATGTTAATAATTACTTCCGTTTATTCGAGTGACAGCTTTTCTGGAATATGAATTACAGCTTCTCCAGATCGTTTAACTAGTCTCCTGGAGAGGAAAATATTATGAGCTTTACAGTTAATCCCAAAGATCCGCACGCTGAGCAGAACAATATGAAATTTTTTTGATGAAAATAATAGTCGTCTAACAAGAACTTCACTTGATTACTGCTTGTACTTCATTAACTCTGCTCCCTGACCTCAGGTAGCACATTCGCATAATTTCATACCTGAGGAATACAGAATTATTCCAAAGGGTATGAGCTTTACACTGAGACATTAACCGTTATTTAAGGCTAGTGCTGGCCAACAACCATAAGAATTATATCAAAAATAGAAACGCCCTCCAATTTCCATTTAGGCATGTCCAACAATTTCCAGCGAACAATTCGAGATATATAACTGGGTAAAACCATAAACTCAATAACTCCATTATAGTCGTACTATAAACTGGTGATAGTGTGACGCGATAGCTGGGGTGTTACTCTAATATTACCGTGAATTTTCGACTGCATTTGCATCCAATTTGGATCATCCAATAGAATAACCTTTGCCCTTCTTCTATTTGACCTCAATATAACATATACAAGCCCAAATGCACACTTCGCGCACTGAATTACAATCAGAAATTTGACTTAATATCTTTTCCGGAGTTTGTTTTTTTTAACTTCCCGAAAGAGAAGTTATTGTAATCATCCCGGAATCGGACTTTTTCATTTCGGCCTGTAACTGGTGTCGTAAGGGTACCAAAATGATCCCCAAAAAATTCTGAGTCAATGGAAAGATCCCTGAAAAATTCTGAGAATGGATACACCAATCGAAGCCATCAAGATCTCAATCGACGCGTCTTCATGTAACTCAGCCCTGATTAGTTTTTGATGGATATTGGTTCATAATATATATTGTTATTAACAAATTCAATTGTTCGTAACGCTAGAACTCGTAAACGTTTGGAGTTAGGGAAAAAATTTGTTAACACAAGTTGTTCCTTACGGTGCATGTTAAAGTCACGGCTACCTGTCCTACCCCGTCCCCACCCTTGTTTGCGCGCCATGGCTGATCGTCGTTACTGACGGCATTTAATTGTTAATTTATCATTGCGGTATCTGCAATTGTTTTGATTATTTTTTCTGTTATTGCCGCATTTTATTTCAGGTAAATCTTCTTCTGAAGAACATGTTTGTATTTTATTTATTTTTCAGGATACTAGTAGTTTCGGAAATATGTTCATTTGGTTATAAAAAATGGTAATATATATGTATTTGTTTGAAAAATATTCCGTGCGATTAAATGTTGACGAAGATTCGACATTTCCTTATTTGAATCTGCAGAAGAAACAATAGAAACCCAAAAATTATTAGTAAAAATTACGCTACAGCCAAAACCTCCCCTCATCTGAATTGTCAAAAATCATAAAAAATGCCTTTAAACATTCCAATGATGATTATTTCTTTTTAAAATGATCGGAAATAATCGTAGAATATGTGGTTTGAATTTGATCAATTATTTCGGTTTGATTTTATTGTAATACTCATTTTTTAAAAATCCTAAGTGTTGGATTGCAATAAAACGCGGAGAATTGATTCCCAACAAAAAAAAATTAAATATTCAGACATCATTGGAACCGATGTACCCCATTAAATCTACATTCAAATTGAAGAATTATTATTCTTAAACCTCCTCGAGCTCCTAATTTCCATTCGTATCTCCCGTTGAACCATTTGAATTGATTCCTCTCTTAACACGAGCACTGATGGGAAATTGAGAAGAATCACTCAACGATTTTATTTTCCCTGGAAGCGTTGATAACCAACAGTTTAAAGCCGCCTCTCATCACCCAAGCTCCAAGTTCATTGAATAATCAAATGGAGTGCATAAAACAAGAGAAAAGAAGTTAAACAGAGATAATGAAAAAGTCAAGTCTCATCTGGTCGTCGAGTAGAATAAAAAAAACTCAATGGTATAACAGAATTTAGAGAATTTTCAACCATAAAAATTTTGGATGGAATGTTAGAATTTTTTAACTTCCCGATTTTTCGGAAAGATGTTGTACTGACCCCTAAATCGATTTCTGTTTCAATTCATAACTAGAGCTTTAAGTATACCAAAATGCTTCCCGTCAAATTCTGAGCAAATGAATGTGTGTATGTTTCTATGTGTGGAATCGGAATTTTTGGTTAACGATTTTTACGAACGGATCGAACGATCTGGGTCATCGAGGTCGTAATTGAAGCGTCTTTACGAACTCGGATCTGATTAATTTTTGGTTGAAATTGACGGAGCAGTTTTTTTGGTATTAACAATTGAAGTGTTTGCAGCGCTCTATTGCAAAAATGGTAAGAAATGCAGCAAAAAGTATTAAGCAAAACTTGCTCTATAAGTGGGAATGCATATTTAATTTATTATCACCTTTCTCCATATATGTGGTAATTAAGGAGGCATGACGGGTCTAACCCTCGAGCCATCGCACCCCTATTGGCGTCTCACTCCCACTCCAGTAACACGCAGAAGTCTCGTCCTCACGCTGACTATGCGCCTAGTCAAATGTTCATAATTATCTGCTTGATAAGTGGGATAGTGGCACGCAGTTGCACTCAATACAACCAACCTGTTATTCTTCCAGTGAGTCTGAAAATAATTGATGAACCATTAATACTTCAGCATTTTTTGTCATTCTCTACTCAGGAATACGGTTTGCTGTTATTTTTAAGTGTATCATTAGTTGCGGAGAATTCTTGGATGTACTTAATTATTAATTTCCTGACAGGGGAAGTTATGGTTTTGCCCCGGAAAATGAAACATCGATTTTCCATCACATCTCCACGTTTTATGGTATTTTTGACCTTCCTAGACTATTTCAAACAAAATGCCTGTCTGTCTGTCTGTGTGTGTGTGTGTGTGTGTGTGTGTGTGTGTATGTAGCTAGGTATGTAGGTGGTCAAATTTTTCGTCCATGATTTCCCGCGACTGAATTATGCGATCGAGGTACGTAACTTAGATCTGATTAGTTTTTGGATGGAATTGGTCCATTACATATATTGTTATTAACAATGACAACTGTTTGTAATGTTCTACTGCATAAACTATTAGAGTTAGCGCAAAATTTATATGAGAAAAGTTGTTCCCCATATAAAAATATGTATTTTATGTGGAATGCCTTTTTTCGATAATTTGCATAATTAAGGAGGTATAGCAGTCTCAACAATTATGTATGTAATGAGTGAATGAATGAATCCAGTGCTGTCATGAAGATTTCAATCGAAACATTTCCATGCAGAATCGAGCGGATTACATTTTGGATAGCATTCGTGCAGTATAAGCACTGTTATTAACAATTGCAATTATTTATGCGGTTCCACTGGGTAAAATATTAAAGTTATCGTCTTTATTGCGGCCACACTCCTATTGGCGTCTCACTCCCACTCAAGTAACGCCCATGAGTCTCATCCCCATGCTCACCATGCATCTACTCAAATATTCATCATTATCTGCCTCATTAATGACTCAGTTTAGAATTGTCAAATCTGCAAATTTTCAGTATGACACTACTGATCAACCGGGGTATATTGGCGAATAATGAATTTAGTACGCCGTGCTGAAATACCACATCAGGAAGTTTTGTTTGTGCCCCGAGTGGGGCACACACCACTCGAAAGGACACGAAGAATAAATCTACCATCGTTTATTGGCCTAGTGTTTCAACAGAGGACGTTTTGACTATATATATCGGGAAGAATTCTATGCAGGAATCTGCAAGCAGTTTACGAGAAGTAATACTATATACAAGAAGATTTTGATGGACAGAATTTGTGACGCAAATGATTTGCAGTATTCTTGTTGTTCAATGCTTCCCTCCAAAAATTCTCGAACTCATTGCAATTTTATGCTACACACAACGAGGGAGCGGAAGGACCTTGAAGCATTTAATGCTTCTATTTGGAGGACAAAACTAAAACTTTCTCTGGCAGGAAGTTAGACAAAAAAATATTGAATCACTAAAAGTCGGAGACTTTAAGCTCCTCTTGGGTATAACTATGAGCATGTGCTCACCAGCTCACTAGCTAGAGGCATGACAAACAGGCTTGGAGACAATAGCACCCTAGGGCGATGGGGAGGAGAGCGGGCGGAGGAATTGTTTAACGCTTCTCTCCCTCAGGTGCACAATGGACAGAACCAAGTCTAATATCCTTCGGCGCGTGCATTTCACGTAAAATGTGTTGGTATGTCAAGCCTCTCCCACCGATTCCGTTGTACTACACCCGTACAATTGCACTGACATACAAACACCTAAATTCTGGGGTATTGTGTTCAAACATCGGCTTGGAATGACACTCTTTAGAATGGTCCGCAGAAGAATCAGGGCAAATAGTAATGGATGAAACACTAGTCTTTAAAGTAAAAGATTTCTGTATCTTTAGACCGTTATTTATGAATTTTAAGAGGTAATGTGCAAGTGAAAGGAAACTCAATAAAAATTACTGAGCGAGTACATTTTACGAGGCGTTCTGTCAAAATTGCGAAATCGCCCCCGAAATTGTACCCTGTCATTTCTTCATTTCTTTCATTATATTCCCCAAACAACACAAAAAGAGCGGGCAATCAAAATTGTAGCGTTACACGTGAAAAGGGCCAATTCGAGTGAATTTATCGACGTTAGCGACGTCAGTTTGTATGATATCAGTTTTTTTTATTGAAACTGTACGGAATTGAATGAAGATTACATAACTGGAAACCGCCGAAATGGTCACCTCTTTTCACATCACGTCAACCAAGAATGAGCCTTTTCATATGATGTTTAACCCAAAAATCAATGATCCTTAATGCAAGAATCAGAGGACTCTCAAAGTATTTTGTCATTCCGGTACGAACACCGTCATTCCTAAATTCGCTCGATTGTATCACTATTGTCAAATCGAAAACCATCTTTTGTTATTGATATATAGATGAAATTTCGTCCAATTATATTTATAAGTTGTTTCATCCAAGAAATATGTTAAATAGCGATATTGATAATTGGTTTATTGCTCATTAAAAGGTACAACCTTGTGGAGCAGCACGGGCTCATAATTTCAACATTACAAAATAAAATAAGCGTTACACAGCGTTTGGAGTGAGTTACGGCTGTACAAGATTAATGGATAGATCTACAAACACACTGTCTGTTTCATCTGTATACTAGGGGTATTGTAGAAGAGTATCTGAAAGCATATACACATTTATATAGATCGTTCCTAAGAAACTTGCATGGTCTTATTAACACTTACAAAGCACTCAAGTCTAGCGCGTTACTCTAGATTTGATTAAGTTCGCCTTATTACTAGGAGACGAAACAGTCTCAGAACTAAAAAGTTTATAGTAACAGTAATAATTCAACGTATAACATCAGTAAAATCACGCGAAATTAAAAAGAAAGAGACAAAGTTCAATACAAGTCCGTCCGGGGTGTACTACGGCAATAACGGAGTGAGCTAAGCGCGTAGTCTTAATACTGAAGCGCTTGGTTTCCTAAGTTCAAATTTCCGACTTACACGTAGGTAAAATTGTTTTCATATTGTGCGATGAGCGGGAGGTTGCCCAAGGAATAGCTACCTCTGAAGCAGAGTTTGCTCAATCTACCCGGCGCGGGGGGTGACCTTGAGTGATTTTCGCTCGAAATCTGTACTAAGGAACAGCTCCACTCTTGCGCCAGATAAGTATTGGACAGAGTATGTCGATGGCGGGTGGGGAAACGAAACGAGTACAACTGTCAAACGCTTAGACTTGATGGCAAAGGATAGGGCTACAGTGAACCTTCGTTAGTTGCAACACGTTTACGACAGTAGGGGAGGTAAAACTTTGAGCTTTGCAGGTAAAAAGTTACCCCCACTCTTTCGAGACGCTCGGCATCAGTTCCAGGAAGTTTAGAAAAACAAATAATATTTTACCTTCAATCTTCACGTAATTTCGAATTTCACAATGACGCAATGTAAACAAAACACGACACAACCGCACGTGGTTTGGTGAAGTGAGCGGATGAATAGGAGCAGGGGTTCGGCGCTGGGAAAAAATAAAAGAGGCAAATGTTGCAACTAACGAAGGTCCACTGGAAATGTGAGATTTGAAAATTTCGTCGTCTGCGCGCACGTCGAGACAGGGATGTATGATGTAGGGTGACAGGACCAATGCTCGCACGGTCAAAAATTCGCCCAGTCCTCGCACAACTCCAACTAGTATTCATTATTATTCAAGAAATTTTCTTAAAAATAACGTTTTCGATTTGGATTCCAATAAAGTCATTAATTTAGGATATTTTAGTAGTGATTAAATTTTTTTAAATAAATGTTCAAACTGCCAAAAAAAATAAAATCGTTGGCGGGAATGAGAAATAGCTACTGAACCGCGGGCTGGCACGTCCCTTGTAGCCTATTGGATGTACCGTTTCATTACTGGCAGAATGAACACGACCGGACTTTTTCATCATTTACTTAATTAAGTCCTCAATTTTTCACCCGCGATCGATTATTTTTTCATTATTTATACATTTTTCTGTGCTGACCGCCCGCCTTACATTAAAGTTCCTAACCTTTATATTTTAAATACCTCATCGAAACCTACAAGACCCTTAAACGTGCGGGCATTGGTTCAGTCACCCTATATCAGGTGGAAAATGATGTTGAGGGAGAACAGGCTGTAAGAGAAAGCATCATCCATAAGCCCCCATATCCTCGATGGATCGAAGGCGTTGAAAATGAACACAAGAAAAAATACCCTAACTCAAAAAGAGTTTTTTTTTTGTATATGCATTAGTTCGATTGTGAAGTAATGAACCATCCACATATTTGAATATGTTCGTCTGTTGCTTTTCTATTCTTTGGGAAATATAATTTAAAAAGTTTTTTCATCCCCTGCTTCAAATTTTGGAAATGATGAAATACGAGCAAAGCAATAAACAAAGCAATCATTATTTAATACATTTGAATTGTGTTATAGAAATATGTCACTAGTAGGTGGTGAATTTTCCCATCAATATTATTTATTGGCATTTCACTCTATAATCACTCCTCATGGAAACCACTGGTTATGAATCTGAAATGACTAGATTAATTAGGTCACGTTAATTATTCATTTATGAATTACTAATGGATATTCACCTCAGTTGGGATAATCTCAACTCAGTTTGTTTACGTTTGTAGTGCTACGATCCAGCCCAGCTGTCATAAGGCTGATTCAATTAGGATTAAGCAAGGTTGACCAAATTTTGGGGTAGAGCAATCTTACGTTTAAGCCATTATTATATCATCATTTAGGTAATGATTGACGTTCCCTTGATGCATGTTGGATCATAATTTCTCACTATATTGCAACAAGCTTGCAATATATATAAATTGCAATTGCTTGTGAGCAACTATTTCACATGCCATTCGTGGCAATCCATTCTCAATATTTTTGAACCATTAATAGAAAAGCCGTCGAGTTTAAACCGCAAATTCGTTATTCGTGACGGCCCAAAAGTCGCGCTGGAATTTCTATACTTTCTATTGGATACCTCCGCTCGGGTCGTGTTAAAGGCGGCCCGTGATTGGCTGTTGCGGGCCGAGGCATCTCCGTGACGCTGCCGCTGTTCTCAGATGGTTTCAACAACAGCCATTTCTAATATTCGATAATTGCAAAAAAAAAGTGTTTACTCGTATTTTTCTTCATCAAAAACTTTTTACTTTCGAAGAAAATTGTTTTTTGCATTTTGGCTATTGGACATTTCGCCCCAGTTGAAGTTTACTACGTTACGTCGTAAAAAATCTCGGGATAATAAATAACGGAAAAAGTGTGAGTAACTCCCATAACGTCTAAATTTACATCCATGCTAACTCCATTGCGTTATCGCGCCGGCGTTGAAAGATCAAAATAATGCGGAAACAATAACGTCCCTCAAGATCGGGAAGTTAATAATACAATATAAATAAATTAACCATTGTTATTTAATGTCGCTCTATTTGTACGCCTTTGAGGACTAATCAACGACAAAGGTCTACGGTGTGTGTAAATACAACACACATGTAAATATCGTGTTTTATTGACCGTTGTTTTTAAAACTGAGACCTTTGGATTGGCCTATTAGGTATTAAAGTTGTGAAATACGATTGTTTGTAATCCTCATTTTTTAGTTAAGTTAATATTTTACTTCAATTCAGTTTTAATTCTCCGATTTTTCATCTGACCATACTCAAAGATTGAAAGTTATTAACATCTACACGGAAGAATTAACAAATTCAGAAAAACCTGAATTACAATGATTGATTCATTCTTGGTGTTCTCGTAAGATTATATGCCGTGCTTGACACGATTATTGATACTACTTTCCATCTTTCGGCCAAAATCGATTTCGTTTGCGATCGCAGTTGTAATCTAAAAATGTCAACAAGAATGTTCTGTGTAATTTTTCATACTTCCCTCAATAGGTTCAACTATATGGAATAAATATCTAGGAATTGATAATACAGCCTTCAAATAAGATATTGGAAGATTAGACTCAGACCAATTTTACAGAAAACTTTACAAGTCTAAAAATCTATCGCATTGAAGATGGAAATAGGGTGACGGCACCAGTAGACGCACGGTTAAGACCTGTAGATGGACGGTACTTTAACACTCAAAATCTCAATGAATTCAAATAAAACTGTTATTGCGTTATTCTAAATTGGTACCATTCTTGATAATTTCGAACCAAAACTATCTTAATTTTGCTGCAATCTATACAATCTTTAATTAAAGGTGGGATCGTTATTCTACTTGAACCAAGTATTCAATACTTGAACCAAGTATTCAATACTTGAACCAAGTATTCAATACTTGAACCAAGTATGCAATACTTGAACCAGGTATGCAATACTTGAACCAAGTATTCGACACTTGAACCAAGTATGCAATACTTGAACCAAGTATCCAATACTTGAACCAAGTCTTCAATGCTTGAACTAAGTTTTTAATATTTAAACTAAGTATCGCAAACTGGAATCATTTATCAAATATTTGAATCAAATATCAAATATTTCATCAAATACTAGAATCAATTCTGACATCCTTGAATCAAAATTTATCTACTTGAAGTATATATCAAACATTGGAATCAAGTAACTTATACTTGTTTCCAAATAGATCGCAAATAGAAGAGTTCCGATTTGAGATTTATTTTTCAGACAATTCACCCAAACTCGGCAAACTACATTTCCTCCTTCCCACTCAGTTACGCAACTCCTCAAATCCATCCACCTCATCTCTCTGCCACTCACACAGCAACCCTTCAAGCGAGTCTGGAACTACTTTTTAGCTGGTCTGAATTATGCCCGGCTGCCCCTTTACGCCCAGGTCTCCCCTATGTACTAGGCATGAGGAAAATCGACAAATGGCACCCACGGTGTGTGACCGGGTTTCATGAGTTGTTTCATATATAGTTTTCTGTATGTGATTAGCTGCCACGCCGAGCTTATCGATTCACGATAAAAATCAAAATTGACTATCAAATATATAGCTCAATTATTTTTTCGTGACTGACGAAACCTGTCGATAGAGGTGCAACTGTCGAAAATTTCCACGGATCGATTGTTAGTCGAGAGTCCTAGGTACAGTTTTGCCCAGCATTATTAAGTCACCCCGCCCCCCCCCTCCCTTTACCTTGCCCATCATTTTTCAAACTCTCGGCGAACTGTCGACTAACATGTCTCGACCCGTGGAAATTTTCGATTTTCAAAAATTGCGAACTATCGACCCTCCGTCGAATGGTTCCTTTATAGAAATAGGTCATTGACCCACCATATTCTCAATTTAAATATTCATTTCAACTGAAGAGTGTTGACGCCCAGACAACATAGTGTTCCAATATTTGAATGTATTTATCTACTCGAGCATACATGGTACCGGATCCGTCATGAGAGACTGTTTTCTAAAATCGAATAATTGATTCTGAAAATACTTTATATATAAAACATACTCGTACAATTTCATTATTTTCTCTTGAAAACCTTGGTTCTCTTTATATATGCCCATTCAGAAATGAATTACGACCGTTATTCAGAGATTGATACAATATCAAAATCGTGATATCGGAAATAGGGAATACGAGTAGTCATCTGCTTGTTTACTGTTTTTTTTAGAGCGAAGGTCTTTTACGTTGCGATAAACGGAAGGAAAACCCTGGCGAGTGAAATTGCGGAGAATGGTTCACGTGCAATCCAGGCACGTGACGGTTCCGTCACGCTCCCCTCCTCGCCGCCTCACCGCGCTCTTAGCGCATGCGCGACACGCATCTTTCCCATTTCCCTCGTACCGCGCTCATTCCAACGGTTCACCGCGTATTTCTGTCTCCCAACTTTCAAGGGGTAAAGTGGAATAAAATAAGACGTGTGACCCCGTTTCCCCCACACATATAACTTCCCGGTCGAAATTAGCAAATTAAAATATGATTCTCCGAACGAGTTCCCCACAGAAAAATAACAAATGTTCAGACGAAATGAATAGAATTATAAAATATTTGTTTGTGGAGCAGTGGATTTCCATCATTTTCCTCCAAACCAAGACGACCCAAACAAATTTGAAAAAAATCGCCGGTCTTGCCTAATGAGGGAACCAACAATCTTACGTAAAATAATTCATAAATTTTTTTCTATCTCATTTTTCCAAAACTATAGCACAAAGCGCGCCTCAGCCGCATGTCTACGTGTGGGGCATATGAATATACGTTTCATTAAATTAGTGTTCACTTTGAAATAGCTTATTAGACATTTTTATACAATCTTCTTTCTGGGACACCTATGCAAATGTATTTGTATATCTTTATTGTCATGTCTGTATAATATTGTTTCTCCTTAAAGACGATCTCTTTTGATGTATGAACCATGAAATGCCAATTTATGCTAATCCAATATGAACCGAATTGAAAAACAATAATGGTAACTATTCTCAGTCTACCCTTATAATACCTTCGCCATACGACATCTGCTTCATAAGGGTGTGGCCACAAAACTCATGAAAATAAACGATTGAAATTACCAATAATATTTTCAATTTATGCCCATTTTAAACGTATCCCTCTAGGATTGAGATCGGTAAAAAAACAAAGTTTTTTTTGCACATTCACACATGAACAGTGTTTAAAAAAGTTCATAAGAATTTCACTTTTGCTCTTCTCGGCCATTGCAATAAATTTTCCGTTTGAAAATTTTAAAAAAGTATGCTCCAAAAAGTAATTAAGACACAAATATTTCAGATTAATATGGTTACTTTTTTTTTAAATGTTTCAGGAAAAAGTAGAATGAGGTAATTGAATTTTGTCACGTTGTCTCAAAATGTCCTATTATGACCAGTCGTGCACGCTAGCTTGCTTTACTCTTGACATATTCAAAGTCAGAGAGTTCGTCAAAGTTTCAGGAGTGCAGAATGCCACAGGGGAGTGTTCATTGGCAAGGGACACAGAGAAGAGCCTGCGGTCCTGGAGCTCACTGGAACGTTCAGGTAAATCCGGGGTAATGCTATTACCGAGTCGGTCATTAAACCCCTCTGTTGACCGTGAGTGCCGCTTTAATTCGAGTATTTTCGTAATTTGTTAATTGAAAACTCTGTCGAATCATAAGCTAAATGTACTCTTCATTACTTGCCATTGTTAACTATGACAATATTATTACAGAATGTGACCTTATGTGGCCGTCGGTATAAAATGCCCAATTGGGTCGGCCCTAGTTTCCGAATGACTCACATTTTTTCTACTAGAAAGTAGTATCCTCTTTTTCAGGAAAGCTGAGAATCCTCTACGCTGAAAGCAAATCTCATTTTTAGACTACACGGAAAAAAATACACGATTCGGGTATAGAGTAAAACATATTCGATTGCGGGTGGGCATATGTCAGACCTG